>CM051699.1:22623736-23223736 GCA_028022725.1 Lycodopsis pacificus
GGCAGAAACATATTGAGTAAAAAGAGAGAAATAAAAAAGAAGCAAACAGAAGGCGAGGAAGACTACCTGCTGGTGTGATTAATGCCATATTGAAACAGATCAAGCCTCCGCACGAAGGAACCTCTGGGGGAAGGTTTGTAGTGAGTGTCGGTCGTGTGCAGGTATTTTCCAAATGCTTTAAAACATCACGGTGAAAACAGAAGCTGTCCCAGCGCTGTGGTGACAAGTTGTTTTGGAGCTTTTTTTCAATTGATAAAAAACGATTGATCGTCCTTTTAAAAGGCAGCAAACGTCCACAGGGTTCACACGGGTTTATCACCCTGTCGTAAGATTCAGGCTGTGGAGTAAAATGTGCGCATTTATCACCCGCCGAGTTATTACACATAAATATTGTCTAAATTGAAATCAACAAGCGTTGTTTCGAGCCTTAAGTACAGCTAACGTCACCCCAAACATCTTTATAATAATGCTGTCTGTCATTTCATAGCGTCCTACAGCACTGACAAAATATGTTTGACTTCAATTTGTAACTAAATGTCACACAAGGTCTGTGTGTGATATTGTCTCAAGGCAAAGATAAAAGATCGTGTTGATCCTGCAGGTTTTCCAAAGCTCGTGGGGATATTTCAACATCATAGTAGTCACACCATCATGTTTGTTTGAGGGACTTAGAGGAGACAGCAGATTTTAGTTTCAGCGGTTCGGTCAAAATCCTGCTGCAGAGGCTGAAATATCCTGACTTTTTGTTCCTACTATGTGTCAGACTCCAAAAACACTGGATCCTACTTTACCCATCATGCAACTTGATAGTGTTGTTCATGACTCATTCGTTCCGGTAAAAAGGGGGGGGAACGTCTTTCAGCCTCCACACCTCCTAGTTTGTGACGCATTAAAAAACGGGTGGTCTCGAAGCCAGGTAACCTTGATGACATCACTATGACATCACCAGAGGTCGTTCTCTCAGACTTGGCATCGCTCAAAAAGCGAAAAATGAGCTGACGGCGCCTTTTAAGACAAATGAACACCATCAAAACAAATTGAATGCAAGCTCCAGCTTTGTCCTCACCGCCTCTGATGAGGACATTTTACCCGTCTTTCTTCCCCTCCCTGCCCCCCCCCTCTCTCTCGCTCTCTCTCTCTCTCTCTCTCGCTCTCTCTCTCTCTCTCTCCGGTGTGACCTGTTTGTTAACAAGCCGCCGCCTCTCATTAAACAGCACTAATCTAACTTTTTATGAAGCTGGCGGCGGGAGTTATCGGTCAGCACAACACATCCACAGAAACACTCGGAGACAAACTCCGGGGATGGAAAACAGACTCATTAGTCTCATAGTTATTGTTGTGGTTACTGTCAGTCTGCCATCATTAACTGCTGGGGCTGCTTGAGGCCGGCCTCAGCAACGTTTTCACATCAAAAACAGTCTCTAGTCACAGTAAACGCAAAAGACTATGATGTGACCGCTTTGAACCCTTGAACAAATGTATGCTAATGTCAATGAATTTCAGGGAAGGTTGGCTGATGTTTAACTAACATTATTATTTGTAGTGGTATATCTAATACATAGGACTGCCCCTCCCACAACAACAGGGGCATTAGTTGTTGCAAAATGTATGAATAGTTTTAATCTATGCAATTCCAACGAATCTCCTTGCCAGATGCAAAACATCTTCAAAAAGCACAATACCTATAAGACTTCAGATTTGGCACAAACGTCCTCTCGGAGCCAAAGATGAACTGATTTGATTTTGATTAACTCGCTCTCCTTCTCGTGAAAGCGATGAATGTCCTCGCGCCGTCTCAGGAACGCCGTGAGGACATTTCTGTACTTCCAGCGCAAACATCCACAAAGCATGAACCGATTTAGAACGTGGAGGTCAAACGTCGCCGTGTATAACAATCTCACACACACTACTCACAATAAAGTGTTGACATTTTGGACAGACATGGATGCAAACTGCGACTTTACTGGTAGGTGCAGGCAAACAACCGCAAAGATTTTAGTTTTATTTAAATTTCTAGTTCTAGATTTCGTTTATTATTAATGTTTATTATTAAGTTTCTTACTTCCTCGAGTGTCCTGTTTTGTCTTGGCGTAGCATTACTGCATTGTTTTCATTTTCTTGATTTCTCCTTTTGGTGCGTCACTGGGCACCTTCCAGTCAAGTGAATCCAGTCCACCGGGCTTATGGCAATATTAAGCGTATGATCGGCCCAGATAAGCTTTAAATTCACATGTTTTGGTTAAATTAAGTCGAAGGCAACACGCACAACACTTGCTTTGTCTCCTTTAAATCCCCCAAAGGTCCAACTCCAACAACAACAGTCAACACCACCGTAACATGAACGCGTTCATTCACATGTTCTGTGAACAGGGTCCGCGCCAGCTGTCTGTATCTCTGGGTTGCGGCAGTGCTGCTTCGTGGTTGGCTGACAGACGGGGCCACGCTGCTGATGTAAATAAAAGGTCTAAGCGCACTTTCACAAACACGCTCGTGGAGAAACACCTCCCACGGCACTCTGGGAATTTTTTTGTCTGCCATCTGTTAGGAAGGAGAGGGGGGGGGGGATGGAGAGGAAGATGGAGAGGAGGGAAACAAGTGGGAAGGCTGGTGGGTTAGTCAGAGAGAATGAAAGACAAAAAGTGAGGAAAAGGAGGAACAGGTAATAGTGAACTTACCCAACAAAACAGATTTACTGAATGAGAGAAAAGCTCAGTGTGAGTGATATGAGAAGTGGTGTTTACGGCTGAAATGTGTCTGAGAGACTAAATAGAACATAATGGGGACCCATTAGACCGTCATTATTTTTATCACTGTACGGATTTTGGTGACCGAGTATAATTCCCAGCATTTCTCCTCCCGACTTCAACCTGAGCAGAAGCCTAGTCTCTTTCTACCATCGAGACACAAACTCCAGACAGATTATTCCTCTTTTATATGCCTTTGTTCTCTGTGAGCATGTATTGTGCAGGAGGTGATTTTCTGTTTTTCCTGGAACGAGGCGTATTAATTTCCACCGCCCGTCATCGGAGTGAGTCAGGAACAGACTCTGATATGTGCCTTCCAACAATCTGGTCCCCTGCTGTCTATTCATCTCTAGTAATTTCCTCACCTCACTAAGTTCATAATTATAAGTCTGCGCAGCCATTATTAGTGCTTCAAAACAAACAACAGAGCCCCTGCAGCTGAGAAGCCAGCCATGACAGCCTAAATACCGTTCCTTTCCTTTTATTAGCTAGCTTATTAACATTTTAGCCATCAGGGCTTTCAGGATCCAAGCTGCCACGCAGAAATGATGACATTTAATATCCAAAAGATTATTCAAAAGTTTGACATTGTTATTATTATTATGATGAAATGAACGTGAAGACTTTGATAGCAGAATGAGAGCTTTTAAAAGTTTGACATGGACTCTTACAAAGTCATTTCTCTTTTGAATGATGGAAGATAATTAAGCAGTAGGCTTTGCTCCGTGTTGTATTTCGTTTACCTGCCCAGAGACGGGCTGGAAATGAGTTAGCGGGTACAAAGCGTCTCCTCTTTTTCTTGAGATGAATGTATTTTTTTCCACATGGTCCCTGATGTAATTACATTTAATAATAATAAACAAAGAAAGTAAGCACGTAAACTTTAACAAAACCACTTAGTTAGGTTCAGGAGATAAACGTTGCGTCACATCAACTCTTTTACGAACACCAGTCCTGTGGTTGAAAGTCCCGCCCACAACAGTCACCAACTCGGCCCGTTGCATATTCACAGGGATGCCTTTAATTTGTGTGTCCATCACGGGGAAAAAAGATCCTAATTGGCTTACCATGAGCATTGTTTCCATGCCATTGCCTTGACATGTCATTTTAACACAGTAATGCTTTGCTAACTGGTAATGACCTTTTTACTTATCCCCGTGAGACCGAGTTGCCCACACACACACACCCACACACACACACTCTCTTGTGTGCACACGCAGATGTCCGCAGCGGTGATGGTAATGACCTCACATGCGTTCCGACAAGATGCAGGTCAGACCCTCCATAAAAACACTACTGGATTAAGGGGGGGTGACATCTCAAAAACACACACAGATCCATCTACACACACACACACACACACACACACACACACACACACAGATCCATTACCAGTAAGACCACATACTGTAGGAACTCCGATTAGTGAGAGAGGAATTGTCAACTGCTGTGAAAACAGAAATCCCGAGAGTACATGCTATGGTTGCATTTGTCACTTTAAGAAAATTATTTATTTTTGCATTTTCCCTACATGCATTTATCCATGAAAATGATTACTTATATTACTATTTTACAAGCACAACCCTAATCAGGATGAAGAACTTGAACATGGATGAATGTATGGATCACCAGCGATGGGGGGGGGGGCACTGGTCACCGGTCACCCAGTTCCACAATATCGGACCACCCAGCTCTGTAATGGTAATCACTGTGACCTCATCACATCTCCTCCGAGCTCAGTGACTCCACCATGGTCACCACTCCGCCCTGCCAGCTATTGACTGAAGGAGCTCTAGGTTGTGAGCACTGGACCGTGTGTGTGTGTGTGTGTGTGTGTGTGTGTGTGTGTGTGTGTGTGTGTGTGTGTGTGTGCGTGCGTGCGTGTGTGTGTGTGTAGCGACTGTACATGTGTGGCCTAGAGACTTGTGACTGCGTGGTTCCTCTCCGCTGTTTCTTTGTGAAACGTCTCACTGGGCGAGGCGAGACTGAAGAGGCGTGGTCCGTGACCCGTGCGCCATTATCTGTCTTGCAACGGGCTGCGGTGGGTGGCGAGCTGTGACGGACACGCTGCAGGTCCAATCCCCTCCCCCCCCCCCGCTGGCAGCCAGACAGAGCGGACGGGTCGTAAAACACTGGCGGAGGTGTCTGAGGGGAGGGACCGGCCCGTATCTTGTCTGGTCAGGATGTGTGAGGTGATCTGGAAGGATCTATTTGTCTACTTATGCTAAGTGCCCACGGGTTGGTAAGACGGGTGGGTCAGCGAGAGGAGTTCATCACAAGTTAAATGCTTTGCCAGAGGTGCAACACAGAAAGAAGAGGGAGAAGAGAGGGCAGAGGGAAGAGGTGTCTTTGCATCTGTTCCTGTCGGAGAGAAGGAAGACCATTCACACCTTCACTGTAACTTAGGATTTAAGGTGACTACTCTGGCAAGATCGTAAAATAAAAATGTTTTCGGCCTTGTGACAATGCATTTATCGAATTCAATACGTTTTTAAATGGTTTATTCATATGAAGAGGTAGAACCACTTTCTCAACCCATTTTAGTTTTTGTGAAAGATTGGAATCGCAGATTTGTGTTTTTGTCAACATGTTGTGTGTTCACTCTCATCTCAGTTTGCAAAATGCAGCTTTCGTGTTTCAATTTTGGTGAAATTAGGCTGCAAAATGCCTCACTTTCTTCTCGGGCTGGGCGACATTGACAAAATCTCATATTACAATATCTTTTACCAAATACCTCTATATCGATAGTGCCGGTTTGGCTATTGGTGCTTTCACAAAACATTGACATCGTGATATTTCTGATATTTGTAGGTGACGTGGTTGTAATGACGAAGTGAGTCAAGGAAAATAAAAGAACAGCTATAACAACAGGTTCCGAAAATCACATCACTTGACTGTAATGCAGCCTTTAAAACCAGGAAGAGACGACACTTATGCCATATTACGATGTCCAAAATCTAAGAGAATATTAAGTCTCATATCAAAATACTGCTTTGTCCTTTGTCTTTTGGCTGGTTAAAAGCGCTTCAGAGTTGGTTTATTGTTCTTTCTGGATTTGTTTCTGCAAGCAATACCTCTCACATGCAGTACAGTAATACTGCCATTTGATAAATTTTTAATATAGAAAACGTCGTTTTCTACAATAACCAAATGGAGGCCGATCAGAAAACCGTTATGGCTCATTTCTCATATCAGTCATTAAAGAAGACTCTGACAAACGAGCTTGTTTTTCATTCTTGCACGAGGCCTTGTTGCTTCACCGCGGTGGTCCCGTCATTCCGTACATTCAGGGGTTGAGCCGTTGCATTGTATGTGCACGTTTGCCTGTGTGCGCATGTGACAAGAGAGTTACACAGAGAGGGAGGGAGGAAGGTGATTGCAGCCGAGTAGAGAGCCGACATCCGCTCTCGTCTGTCTGGAGTGACACTCGGCGGCTTCTCAAGAGGACCCGCTCCTCCTGGGCCAATCAAATTCCAAGAGCAAGTCCTCTTCCTGAGTCAATTGCCCAATCATGCGGAAGGACAACTGCTCCTCATCAGTCAATTACCCAATCACGGGGGGGTACTTGTTCTTTAATTTTTGTCAATCAAGGGCAGCTGCTCATCCCGGGTCAACTTCTCCATGGGAGGCAGACATTAAAACAGAGCTGATTGTCTCTTCTGCTTAGCTAATGAACCAGACACAATGCACAGATTGAGACATTTGGCTAAACAGAGGACATTTTGGCATATTCTGCCAGCCATGTGAGGTGGTGTGCAAATACAACACATTGTCCTCATACAGTACCGTCACAACAAAATACTCCAAACCAACCCACGCATCATCTTCTGATCTGACACTCGTACCAGCAGGATGACGTCGTTTTGAAGTGCCTTTCAAAGTCGTCACCAACGACAAAAAGAGATTCAAAGGATACTTTTCTGATGTGCAACCTCTGCGGTAAAGGTTTGCTTTAGTTTAGGGAATCAAAACAACTTGTTTACCGATCCCGGGTACATTTTCTCATGTAGAACATCCAGCCTTCCTGCCTGACCTCCCAACGGAGAGGACAGAGGACAGTTATTATTGGCTCGGCCACACGAGGTCTCCTGTCAGTGAAAACATACTTATCCTGTAGATCGTTCAGGTGTTTCATCAAAGAACCAATGCTTCAGTTTGTCTGGGGAGTGATGTCACTGGAAATGCACGTCTGGCCACATTTCATCAAGTCTCATAAATGCAGCAGTGGCATTTGATTTTACTGTTGAAACCAAGTGACTCAATAACTGGAATTGATTTCAAGAAAATAATAATAAAAAAAACATATATATATATAGATATATATATATCAATAAAGGTCCGTTTCAAGAGGTTAATGCTACTTTGAGCTGTCAAAATAAAAGTCTTTGATCAAAACAGAAAATAGCATAATGTGAGAAAATGGGTTATTTTTCATGGTGGAATGGTGAGGCGTAGAGGAGGGGGTTCAAACAATGGCTTTGATATTCGTTACCAGGCTTTGAGTAAGATGAATGGAAGTGCATTAGTGCTGTGTTTATTAATGGTTTGGAACAAAAGCGCTGAAAAGTCGCTATGCTGCACAAAATATGGCTTTTTATTTCTTTCCTCGGCACATAGATCTGCTTTTCTCTCGTCTTTCTTTCTACTCTACAGCCATCTTTTAAAGGGCCAGTGTGTTATTGTGTGGTCATAAAAATCAGTTTGAGTCATCTTCAGAAATAGAAAATAAGCATATTTTTTGTACTTGGCTGATGACAATTCAGAAGGAAACTCGAGTAAAACTGCGTCTTTGCTGGTTGTGTAAATACACAGGCTGGTCTCATCCAGCATTCGTAGCTGTACCTACGAAGAAGAATTCATATCATTTGTAGATATGCCACAAAATGATTTGGTATATTATCCTTAAAGACTAAAACAGACACCGAGTTTATTTTGAAAAGATTGTAAGCACCTAAGCATTGTAATAGGATACTTTGATATACAAGTAGGCAAACGCTTTTATCATAACAACTTCAAAAGCTCTTTAATTTCCTCTTCGCCTAAAGGGCCACAACATGACGCAGCGTTCAGGAAAGTAAAAGAAAGAATATGAAGTTGGGATGAAATCGAGGTAATCTCTCCACTTTAACCTTCTCCTCCTCTTTCCACGCTCGGCTGCCTCTCCACTTTCTCTCGCAGCTTTCCAGCAACAGTGTTTTGTCTTCACGCAACACTTTGTCCCCTATGTGTCTCTGTTTACCCGCGGTTCAGACAGCGTATGCATCTCTATCTCCATCTCCATCTCCTGGCTGCCTCCCTTCCTCCCCCCCCCCCCCCCCACCTTCTCCTCCCCCCCATCAAACACCTCTCTCGTCACCCCCCTTCTCCCAGCGGCAGATATAGAAGTTTGGCTCTGGTGCTATTCCTTTCTCCTCCTCCTCCCGTTCCTCTTCTTTCCCTCTTCCTCAACTTCGAAGATCCTCTCTGTTTGAACTCTGTGTGATGTGGAGCAGCGTTGTGTTATCTCAGCAGGAATCCATCATCTGCTCTCTCACTGTTTTTCTTCACTCTGCCAGCTACTTTGGCACACAACATCCAGTCTGAGAGCCCTTACCTCTGTTTGACTTGTGGACTAGTAAGCAGTGCACACACACACACGCACACACACACACACACACACACACACCCAGTGGAAGGCTTTCACACAGGAGGAAAGCTTTGTTCCAGTAGCTTTCACTGTAGTGCTTTACCTTTTAGACGCTGCTCTGAATCGTGCGTGTCTTCTCTGTCCTCTGTGCTCAGGAGCGATTTCCTGTCTTTTCATGTCGTTTTTTCAGCATCTCACAGTCTCACTGTCATGGTGGGATTCTTCACACTCAATGCAGTGGAACACATCCTGTGCTGAGAATAAACCCAGCGACCTCCCAGTTATTGGAAAATATTGCCAATATGCTGTGTGAGTAGACGGGTTTCAGCTGCGCTGGGTCTGTCGGCCCAATCAATGGATGTCGGATGTCGAATGAGACAGTTGACGACAGCTGGACCTGTGAGACCTGGGAAGGATCTGGAGTTTATATTGAGATCCTATCACTTAAACCCGACCAGGAAGTACTGCACTGTGTCTTTAAGACGGAGATCAAGAGATTTGAAAGAAAGTGAACAAACCACTGGTTTGACACAGACATTAACTAAGTTTTACGAGCGGCTAAAGCAGGCAGGTTGGAAATCTATTCCATCAAGGTTTTATCCAGCATCCATTGTTTTGGGGAGCGGAGCGAATCAATGATTTTGTGATTGTAACAGCCCTGAGGGAGGGAAGATGGGAATCAGCTCAGATAATGAGCCGCTACTCAAAGCTGCAGGGCAACAAATTGCAATACACACATCACACACTGCTACACACACACACACACACACACACACACGAACATACACGGCTGAAATGAACTGAACATAAAGGGATTACACGAGGACAACTGATGTGCAGGCGTTCGTTCAGATGCTTTCATCTCATCATCAAGCTTTATTTCACCTGGAGGGATTCTCATTAATAATGCTGTCAAGTTACAAAAGACAAACAAGTAAACAAACAAATAACACCAAACGGTAATGATAACGATATAAAAACGAGAACAAGACTTCATACAAAGGATAAAGAAATCGTGGAAAACAGCTCAGAAATATGTGAGCTTCATGACATTAAACCTTTCCTTTTTTATTTTTATAAATGTTGCTATCTGTATCTCATAACATATTTTATATTTTAGTCTTTTTAAGGAACATTCTCTCACTCGATCTGTCTGTCTGTCCATCTATGGAATCATGACGATGCTGCTTGTACAATACGTCTAGACATTTAAGGGTTGAAATACATACTTCCACATCAGGATCAGGATGTTAATCAATACACTACATTGCCAAAAGTATGTGGACACATACCTTTTTTTGACCTCAGTCCCATCCAACATATTTGGAGTCCACTGGAAACCAGACTTTAGCCACATAGTGTGTAATTTGTTGAATGATTGACATGTCTACGGACAAATCAAATGAATAATAGAGAAACCATTTAAGACTGAACCACTCAGACCAGCTTATTGAGCATTTAAACGTGAACGCACATGGACTTAGTCTCTCTCTCTCTCTGTTGCAAACACACTCTTGTTCAACACACTCTTGCATGCACACACACACACCTACACAGATGCATGATCAGCTCTTGTTGCATTGCTCTGATGGGGCCGACTCTCTAATGCCTCTATCCTGTATACTTAAGCTCTATGGCAATCTGCAATAGTGCTGTGCTGGCTTGTTTATTGGCAAAACCGTTGGCTTCCTTCACTCTGCTCTTGAATTCCCCTCTTTTCTCTCTCTCTCTCTCTCTCTCTCTCTCTACCTCTCTCTGTCTCAGAATATTTGTTTATCCCAAAATGATCGACGTCTCCCTCTCTGCCAGCTTTCCCCTCCTGGACGGCGATAGCTCAGCCAAAGACGCCGCTGGTTCTTCATTTCCACAGCTGGCACACTGCACTGAACCGAGGCCCAACAGGATCAGCGCTATGCCTCGATGTCTGAATTAGTCCGCGTGGCACACACACACGCACACACACACACCTTTTTATGTTGGCGGGCTCCAGATAGTTATCGATTAGAGATTGATCGGGCGGCTCCTTGTTAAAAAGATCTCGAGATGAGGCCTGCAGGGGTCGGCGTTAAAGTTGCTGACTCCCCTGTCACGCACAAACACGGTGTTAGTTTACTCTCGCGCACACACACACACACACACACACACACACACACACACACACACACACACACACACACACACACAAATGCACACTCTCAGTTGATGAGTTGTGTATATTGGCGAGCTGAGGCCATGGTTAATGAGATGGGGCCTTGTTGAGCAGTGCCCAGGTCTGCAGCTCTACACTCGGGTTTCACTGGCACAGAGAGAGGAGGAAGGAGGCAAGGATACATGTAAAAAGAGTGAAAGACAGATGCCGAGGAAAGGGACGCAAGGATATGTATTTTTTTAAATTAAATGCCATGATGTCAAGATCCTGTGCTTTCGAGGAAAGAAGCAGGTTTGGAGGGAAGTAAAATCAGCAGATGTTTACATTGTTGGTCAGCGCACATTTCAATCACTGCTCAGAAGCCAGAGACATTCCAGTGGACAAATTACAGCCACATCACTTACAGACACCTCGGCTGAGTTTATTGTGTCGACCCGTTTCCCTCTCAAGGGGCATGAAGTTGTTTCAAAGTGAATAAAATCTCATTTGACAACGAGTTAGGCCCAGAATGATTACACGTCCCCTCACATTACTGCATTATAAAGATGTAATGATCTCATTAGGGAAAGGTTTGCCTGTGCGGTTGACGGCTCACTAACGCCCAATCGGAGCCGCTGTCCTCGACCTCGGGGTCCACGGCCTCGGCCGACCTGTGTCGCTTTGTCGACGCGATCTAATTGGACACGGGGAAGGAAGTGGCAGTCGGCCGGCCTGTCGGCCGCGCGGTGTAATTGGTGGATAGGAAGGTTGCCAGCCAGCCAACCAGAGAGGTCAGACATCGTGATTATGCACGGCGGCGCTGGTGCAGGTGGGGATTGATGAACCTTAATCTGATATTTGATTGGTTTGTGGAGGGGAGGGGCGGCGATCAGAAGGTAACATAAAGCACACACACACATACACACACACACTCGCACATAAACACCAGTGCAGTTACTCACACTGGAGCCCCTCTGGGAGCCCGGTAGACAGATGGGAGGTTGGTGCTAATGGGACACACGGCTAAATGGACTAAATGGGATAAACGGGATAAACAGCGTTCCCAGGGAAACCAAGGGACTGTGTGTGTGTGTGTGTGTGTGTGTGTGTGTGTGTGTGTGTGTGTGTGAGAGAGAGAGAGAGAGATGGAGTTTGTATTTCTTTGTGTGTGTGTGTGTGTGTGTGTGTGTGTGTGTGTGTGAGAGAGAGAGAGAGAGAGAGAGACAGAGAGATGGAGTTTGTATTTCTTTGTGTGTGTGTGTGAGAGAGAGAGAGAGTGTGTATTTCTTGGTGTGTGTGAGAGAGAGAGAGAGAGAGAGAGAGAGAGAGAGAGAGAGAGAGAGAGAGAGAAAGTGAGAGAGAGAGAGATGGAGTTTGTATTTCTTTGTGTGTGTGTGTGTGTGTGTGTGTGTGTGTGAGAGAGAGAGAGAGTGAGAGAGAGAGAGACAACAATAAGAGAGAAGGGCAGTGTGTGTGATTGGGGCCTGGCAGTTTTTCAGACCAGTGTGCTCATTGTGGAATGTGTGTGTGTGTGTGTGGCTGTGCAGGTGTGTGTGTTTCTCCGTGTTTGTGTGAGACTGTGGTCACAAGGGTGTACGGTTGTTTAAATCGTGTAAATCAGGCTGTCAAGGCGATAATCAGAACCACCTCCAGTTTCCCCCTCTGGCAGACACATTTATAAACACACACACCTACACACACGTTCTGTACAAGAGCCGCATCTCACAAAGAAGTTCACACTTGTATGCAAAAATACATCTTTCTTCACTGCTATATTACATAATTATTGAAAAATTACAAACGTTGTCATACAACCAGGGCAGCTACTTTTATTTATACAACAGCAAATCAAAAATGTCCCTCACAGGGCTCAAAGAAATTAAACTCTGACCCCAAAAAGTAGAATTTAGCTGAAACGTATTTCCATAACTCATTCTGCATTGTTCACGTTGACACAGAGCTCACTACAGACCTACAGTGAGCAGCAGTCAAGGGTTAGTCTTCATGTGTAGATCAGGGAGTGAATGTGATCAAATTGTTGCCTTCTTGGAATTACTTTTTTGATATTGATTACACACCGAGTGCATACCTTTACTTCATCACTTGTTCATTAGTTTAAAGTGGTTTCAAGATATTTCTGATGTGTTTTATCTTTGTGTTGAAAGCATTTTTGTTGTCAGTGCATCACAGCGTTTTGAAATAGGTGAACTTAGCTTTTACTTGTTTTTGTGTGATGTGTGTATATATATATATATATCTATATATATATATCTATATATATATATATATATATATATATATATATATATATAGATATAGATATATATAGATATATATATATAGATATATATAGATATATATATATTTACACACAACATATTCTGGCGAGGGACATTTGTTGCATGTCATCCATTTATTTTTTCACTGTCAAATAAAAGGCAAACATCTAAAAAACATGTTTTATATAAAAGCGCTGTTGTGTTCTTCGTGGGAACCAGAAGAATACAATGTGTGGCGAACACACACGCACGGTTCTGTTTGCAACTTGTGAGTGTAACTTGAGAGTTAGATGTGCCAGGGACAGCAGATTAACTCCAGCTGCTGGACTTCTATCATCTGAAGAAACGGGAGGGAGAGATAGATGAGACGAGGACACAAACACACACAGCCTACTTATCCTCAGCGGTCTTTCCTGTCTGTGTGTGTGTGTGTGTGTGTGTGTGTGTGTGTTGGCCTGTGGAGAATGGGAATAGATGATGGCTGTCGGAGCAGGCCAATGATGAGGGCTAATGTGGTGGCATATAATGGATGACCCTTGAAAACGGCCCCACTTTTCTATGCTTCTCGCTCTCTCTCTCTCTCTCTCTCTCTCTCTCTCTCTCGCTCTCTCTCTCTCTCTCTCTTTATGTCTGTCTCCCTCTGTCTGTTAGCGGGGGGTGATTTAGTGGACCAGGTCACCACACTGCTTAACACGGCGATCTTTACATTTAAGGAATAGAGGGATGGACGGTGAGAGAAAATGAGAGTCACTTCAACATCCTACATGTTCTCGTGGTTTGACACTTCAGTAACGCCTTTAGACACCGAATCTCTATATCATGAACGTTTAGTCTGGACAATTTACATAAATTCTTCAAATTCAGATAAATTCACCTCCATTTTCACAGTTTTTTGCTTTTTATTAGCTGTGAGAAGCTTAAAGGATTCATATATTTTAAATGTAAGTCTTAATACTGTGCCGTATGTACATTAGAAGAGTTATTGGTCACTTTAGGCATTCCTCCTCTCAACATGTGAGTGTTGTATTGAGAAACACTTGAAAAATAAGCACTATGGGAAATATTGTTAATCATTTAACGGTACACTGATTAAAGGTGCTACATTTCATCGTCTCAGCATTGGCATAGAAGAAACAGCCAGATGTGTGAGAAAAGTGCCATTTGGTCAATGCTTCTAAAATTGCAGTTTCATTATAATTCAGTGCTGTGATTCTACTGCAGCAGATAGAAAACTAACTTTTTTTTTTCTGGCAGTGGTGCAAAGAGAGCTGTCTCAGAAGTTGAGAATCACTTTTGAAAATGTTCAGGCTCCCAAACTGTACATGTATTCGCATTTCACAGTTTTCTCTCTCACAAACCGAAGTGATTTGGCCTGTTTGTGTTGTATTTGACGGGGAATATTTCTCTCTTGTGTTGTCTTTTCTCCCTCCCTTCCTCTCGCCAGTCGAAGCGCTACCAGTAATTGCCAGGCGGTTAGCTGTGAATGGGACTTATTGGTCATATCACAAGAGTGTGTCTGCCTTGTTCAGAGTAACAGCTACAAGCCACACAATCTATACGCCTTTTCTGTCTCGCTTTGTCTCTCTGGCCCGCTCTAATTAGCTCTCCAAATCAAACGGGGATTTATTCGACCACCATGCCAGGGCGTGTCGAAGACGTTCTGCAGCGATCAGGTTGTCCGGTTCACTCGCTCTGTAGTCGTAACCTCCTGCCTCCATGTGTTGTAGCTCTTTAAAGGGACGCTTTTAGAGCCAGGTTCCGTATCGGACAAGTTAAAGACACACCCTTGACATTTTGAGTGCCCGTGTGTGTCTTTCTACCCTTACGAATATCTCCCCTCATCGTAACCCTGATAATCCAGCTCTCATGAAGTCCTGCAGCACATACCTCTACAATCACTGATTGTTTTGCGAAGACCTTGAAGGACCAGTGTTTTTTTTTTCAAGTTTTAGCCCATTTCCTCTCGATCACATACTTTGCACTTCAACTCAACAGACCATATTGCAAACCATGAAGATTTTTTTCCGGCCATTTCAGAAGGGTTGTTGGTGTTCCAATCATTTCCATACCGTTCTCTACAAACTCAAATGATGCAATCCATCACAGTGAACACCGAGTCTTCATTAATTATTGTTTCCATTAACACCTGCACTGAACTGCATTGTCACAAAATGTTAATGTGAAACACTTTAATGCAGACTTGATGTACAATGTGATTAAGGGAAATTCAAAAAGTCTGTTAATTGGTTTTCATACTGTATGGAAATAAATGGAAGCCAATGGTTTCCTGGGATGGTCTAAAAACTAATACATACCTCCAAAAAAAGCTTTATTCAGCTTTGATTCACAGCAGTTACAATGGCTTCCAACAGCATAATCCATTTATTTACTAATACCCATTTATATGTGCAGTATGTTCCAAACAAATGTCGCTTTGCCTATAACTTGTTAATATACTTCTACTGATAAAGCTTTTGGGCTATGACGAGGTGATAGCAAGAAATAAAAGTATCATAGCTAGTCGCTGAGAAGGAACTGTGAGTGTTTGGAACATAAAAATCAACGGTGGAATATGCTGGAGCTGTGGCATCTATAGTCATTTTGATTCCTCTCTTTTGCACATCCTTTTTACGCCCCCACAAAGCTCCAAAGCTCCATTGTATTAAGCAATGTATTGGTTGTTTGGAACAAAGTGAACACACTGGAAAGCAGAGAAGTGGATTGTGCTGTAGGAGTAGTTCGCCTATTGAGTCATTCTTCTATTCCAATGATGACCCAGTCCTCATGTCCATGTTTAGGCACGTTCCTGGTATCTCGGGGCTGTCCCACTGTAGACTCATCGAGTGCTTGATGGCTCTTCCCCAGACATTTTGAGCCCTCCGTGATGACTTTGCCTGAGGAAATTACCCACAATTCACAGCGTTGTGAGGTTAAACCAGGGGAAGCCTGGAGGCGTGACACAAAGGTGTTAAGCCCGTCATTAATAATTTAAGATGGCTCATAAAAAAAACATAAAATCAGAGGTATGCAAGCATAGGCGATATCACACACCTGGTTTACTCATCAACCATGTTTTTTAACTTTGCTTGTTGAAGCCGTTTAGGGCTTTGGGCCTTAGAGGGGACATTGGGTCTCAACTGAACTGCTCTGAGTCACTAAACATGACTACAGACAGATGTTTGGTGGTACTGGTTTTGTAGAACCACACTCCAAATGTCTTGCAGCCACCACTGAACAAGACTATCGAGTGCTTTGTCCACCAACTTGGACGGTGTGGTGGATGCTGGTGTGGTGTGGCAGATCCTATCGGACGAGAATATCTCTGACCTTGCTTACTCTGCTCGGATCCCACTCGCCACACTCAGCCAGGAGACAAATGCCGCTGGAAACTTGGCAAACATGCAGGAAATGAGATTTGTTATCGCCCCTCGACTTTGGCCTTGCTCAAATACAATTTGCAGAGGCAGCTACGTGTCTGTGTGTGATTCTCAGTGTTAGTCTGTCTGTGCTCACACCTGAATGTCTGCACACACCCTAAAGACACATTTGGCATCTGTTCCCAGTGTCTTTATGATGTAAATCAACCAGAGCACCCGTGTGTGTCCTTTGTAAAGCCTTGGATCAAACCAGCGGTGTCTCTGTGGACGCTGCGCCTGAATTGATTCATTGTCTCTTCAATACCGTAATATCATATTTTATGCTGAGAGGCAAATCCTATCTGTCTCCAGTCACAGCACTGAGCTTCAAAAGCCACACAATAAGGGAATAATTGAAAACTTATCTGCACCAATCGGGGTTGTATGAATAGGTTTGTGTACGTGTGTCTTGTTTGTGTAGATGCCTCATGGTGTCCCAGTGCTCTGAGAGTCAGATAGTGTGGGTATCCCTTTGTATCTGGTCTCTTCATATTGCTTTTTTGAAAGTGTGTGTCTTGGCGTCTTTTGGATTGGTAGCAAGTTGGTGCCCCAAGTAAAGGACTTCATGTATGTTGAGGTTCACCTCGTTGACACCAACCATGTGGCCTGAGCAGCATGTCAGCAGCATAATAGCGGCATCTCTAATGGTTTTTATACTGGTTATGTTGAGCTACAGAGACAGAGCTACAAGAGCTATGGCACGTTACTCCTTTAGCCAGGAAACCTCTAACTAACTTTTGTGATTGTAAAGTTCCTTCTAAAAATTGAGATCCAAAAAGCTGAGAGGATAATTTGTCTAACAGACGTATAGCCCTGTCCTGCCCTACTGGCACTAAAAAAGAAGACGGAGTTTGCGGAGACACATAACGCTTGACTGACTTTTACATTAGAAGATTTTGCCTTTTTCCTGGTGGTGCTGAACCGTAACAAATGTACAGTCACGGTCCACCTTTTCAATTGTTCCTTCTCATATTTGCATTTACTTTTGACTCATTCATTAGATGTCTTTTTTAAGAGGGAACTACATTACAGTCTTCACGGGACACTGATACAGAAATCCAGTAGCCGATTGAGATTTCTGGGTTCTTTAAAGAAATCCGTTTTCAGCGGCAGCCATTATAGCAACGTCATGGTGATTATCTAACTTATATTGCCGCTGTACATCTCAGGACATTGTTGAACACTGACATTAGCTTTAACACATCTTGTGAACCAAACAGTGCAACACGGTGACGCTCTGACTCTCTGTGGATTTAGGAACAGTCAGGGAGAGTTATAACCCCCGTCCAGAAATGGTTGTTTCCCTCGTATCTCTGATTAAAACATGAATCAGACCTAAACCTGCAGCCTTCTGTGGCATTGATTAAACCATCTAGTTAGGATACAGATGGACTGGAGGAACATGGACGCTGATGTTGCATCTACAGGGGAAACAGGGGCAGTAATGTTGGATGAGAAATGTGTTGTTCAGTAGGTTCACATCAGCACATTCTGCTCTGACGCGGGTGTGTTTTCTATGTTTATTTGTTCCCGTTTGTTCGTGTGCGACTACCTCATCCTGCTTTTTCTTCTTCTACTTTATTTTGTATGCTAATATGTGAACGTATGTGGACATGTGTACTCTATATCCACTTGTGATTGCATTTCATCCCCAAACCAGGGCATTAATCTGCGGATATTGCAGCCTCCACACTTTTGGTTTCAGGCATTCCACAAGATTTTGGAACCTGGCTTAAGGGATTTGCTCCCATTTGGCCTCAAGAGCATCACTGGTTTTGGGAGATAAGGTCTGGTTTTTCAATTAATTTAAAAGGTGTTGGATGGGGTTGAGGTCAGGGCTCTGTCTAGGCCAGTAAATGATCCTCCACACCAAAAACACATTTCTTTATGGACGTGCCTTTCTTCACGGGGCACTGTCATGTTGAAGGAAAAGGTCTTCCCCACGGTTTAACCCCAAAATTGGAAGCACACTTTACGTCTGAAATACTGTATCATTAACATTCCTCTGAACTAAGGGTCCCAAAACCTAAAAAAACAGTCCCATACCAAACATACAGAAAGTATGTGGCCCAATGTGTCCACATACATTTGGTCAGAGAGTCTATGTCACGAACTTGATTATGTATGGAAAAAGAAAAGAAAAGCTGTTTCAGCATACTGTCAAACATCTCATGTCCATTCGGAGGGTTTTTGTGCACATATTCCGTGCCATCTGCTGCAGCCATATTCTCCCACCGCTACCTACCAACACACAAACACAACAAAACACACTGAATGTGTTCACAGGCTTGCAGATGTGATGATGCTATTGTTCTTGCCCTCGCAGAGTTTAATTGCAGCCGCGGTAGCAGTCAGCCACTCGTCGTGTTATGAAACCAGTCATTTGCGCAGGAGTGCATCCAAAATCAGCAAACGGCACATTACGCCGATATTTCCGATTCATCTAACAGGACTGGCAATTTGTCCTCGCAGGTGCTACTTTGGTTTAACCGCATTCTGCGAAGCATAATTCACCATGTGATTGGCTTCATTGTTGCTGCACTCTCATTTTTCTCCTGGCTGTTTATGCGTCCGTCTGTCCAGCTGAGATGGCTGGACGGATGGATGGATGCAGGAATGGATGTCTGGATGTCACGCTCCCCCTCGAGGCTGTAGGTAAACACAGGCACATCCAATATGGACGCGTACTCACAGGAAATGTTAACTTTGTGATTTAGTTTGAATCTCAGCCATCCGGCTGAAATCCTTGAAGCTGGAGAGCTAAATATCGTCAATATCTAAATATTGACAAGTAGGCACATATAGCTCTGTCTGCACTCAACCCTCCTTGTGTCATCCAGTTGGGGGTGTCGAGAGTGGCGCGGCTTGTTTACAGCACAGCAGAGTTAATTAGCCATTTTATGGCTGATTTACAGCCCGAAAGGCAGACAGAGAAGATGGCCGCTGCCTTGTCCTTGTTGCCCACTCAAGGACTTATCAAAGGGGGGCGTTAAACACACAACGCATGCACGGGCACGCAGACGACAAGTCTGTCTTTTGTATGTGTGTCCACATGCACGGTGGTGAACCGAAAGAAAAGTACACACTCGCACACACTTGTATATTCAGGAGACTAAAACTTAACACAGTGCTGAATATTACTTCCTCTTTTTATGTCCCAACACAATTCCAATGTCTAGACTGATTTATTAGGGCACAACACACACACACACACAAATGTAACCCAGCTCACCTTGACCAGTCTCATCTCACGAACAGAGGAGCCGTGGCTTCAGGGGAGAAAGAGCTGGGAGAACACCTCCTGTGACACAGACGCTCACATGGATGCACCCAAACAGAACACAGGTCATGAATACAGCCACGCGCTTACAAAAGATATTGTAGTCAACAAAAAACTGAAGCCGCTCGGAAAACCTTTCTGAACTCAATTCAAAATGACGTAATGCTGTAAAAACATTATGATTTTCATGTTGTTTGTTCATTTGACTTAAATGCTTTTTACTTTAAATGTCAAAGCAGTTCGCAATCTAAAGAGTTTAAAAAGAAAAAAAACGTTTGAAAGTGAAAGAGAAATGGGACTGTTAATTTACACTAAAATCAGTTCAGAAATCTATTAGCAGCCGGTAAATAAAGCAATAAAGCAAAATGTGCCGCACCTCTTAGGATCTACGGATGTTTAAAGGGGCTACATTATCTCATCTGAAGCTGACAAAGAGTACAGAGATACCCTCGCTCTCTCCCCACACCCTCTCACCTCGGCCCTTTCAAATCTAAGCTGACATCAGCGGGAAGCTAACAGCGACGCTCGCGAGCACGCACTGTCATCCGAGCAGCATTAGCATAGCGGTGACAGCTAACAAGAGAAGACATCACCTTAGCCGGCACGGCGGCGTGCTAGCAGAGCGGGTTGCCGCCGCCGGAGCGCCTGACTGCGCTGATGTGGCTACAGGTGTGGTATTCACTCATGCTTGGAGAGTCTGACGCTGGCAAGCGAGCAGCCGGCGGAGCACTAGCACAACACCTGACAGCTGGTTAATGTCAATGTGCAGCCTTTTCCTTTTTTATCAGCAACAGGAGAGAGGACGCAGAAGTACAGGAGGTGTTTCAGTTTAGGTAGAGGCAACAGAGTGTGGAAGCCATTGACATTTAGGGATGGTTTGCTTCTCTTTCTCTCCTTTCTTATGCAAATTTTTCAGTTTTGTGTCCTTGTTTTTGTTTCTATTGCTGGTGTTGTGGCTCTTCTGTAATTTTTCATGCTTTTTTCTTTCTTTGTTCCAATTCATTTACATAGGGATTTTCTTAAATCTCTGTCACATCCTTTGCTTCTTTTTCTCTTCGCTTTTTATATTTTAAAGCGTATCCCTATGCCATCGATGCCGTCGTGGGATAATTGATATCCGAGAGTGAAAAGAAACATATAAAAGTAACACGTGCTACAGTTGCATCCTCGACTTCTCGACGAAGTCTATCGTTTTTTTATTATTATTTCCTTGCTCTTCCTTCCTATGCTTACTTTTGCATTGGCTGGATTTTCTCACGCAGATACACGAAGGTTCATTTCATGTGTTTCATCTTAGCAGAAAACCCTCTCAGGTTACACACAAACCGACGTTTTCCCCTCCTGTGAGGGTCACAATCTGCAGCCCAGATTCCTGCTCTGCCTTCTCGGCACTGGTTCAACCAATCAGAGGTGTGTGTGTGTGTGTGTGTGTGTGTGTGTGTGTTTGGCGGGGGCTGCACCAGGCAGATTCTCTGCACAAACAACAAGCAGCATACTGATGATTAGAAGCTTGGCGCGCAATCGGCCAGAAATGAGTTTGTTTTGCGTGAAACAGGTGGCCACCCCGAGCTAAATGTAGAAACCAAACCACATTAACACGCCTGTAGTGAAGTGGAAAGAGCCGGGGAACAGGGCTTTTGATGGAGAGGGAAGGTAGATGAGGGTGCAGTGAGCATGCTGTTATTGCTCCTCATAGCAATGTCGGTGTGCCTTTCTGTGTGAGACAAGAGTATCCTCTTGTATGTATGTTCCCGATATGTTTTTTTTTAATGTACTGTAGTCTGTTTGTGTATTTGGACCTCATGCTGATAAAGGCCTCGCCGTCTGCCTTTGTTCATCTGACATTTCCTCATTAATGAAGTTTGCACCGCCCTCCTCCCATCTGGCTCCCTCCATCCCCCCCCACTACCTGCCTTTCCCCTACTCCTCTTCGCCTTCCTCCTCTTCTATCAACCATTCTGCTTTGATCTATGCTCCCCACTCCCCCCCCATCACTCATTCTCCTCCTTTCATCCTTTTCTCTTGTCTTTCTCCGCTGTCCTGCTTTCTGTCCCTCTTTTTACTTTGCGCCCACATTCTTTCCCGTTCCCTACAGTCTTCCCCGTCGCTCTTCTATTCTCTTTTCTCCATCCGTCCTTCAAACCTTCCTTTCCTCCTTTACTACCACGTACATATTGGTTAGAAAAGCCGGCATGTACCATGTGGTTGCTGGGCAAAATCTGTCATCCAGATGGGTGCAAGGGATAAATTGAGCAACCCTCTCCCTTTGTTCAGTAACTACCATTTAAGAGGCCGTTTAACCTCCAGTTGGTCGCAGTAGAGCTGGTCAGCGGCCGACTGTGGGTCTCTGTGGTCCAACTGTACCAAATAATAATGTGTCTTTCATTTAAAAACTGTTTACTCTGTCCAATATTTCTCTCAAAGTAACATGTTGAATAAAAAAAATCCTGTCTTTCTTTCTGTCTCACTCTATAGCAGCTGATGAGAGAGCGGCAGCAGATGGCCAGTCGTCCCTTTGCTTCGCTAAATGTAGCGCTGGAGGTGGGCGGTGACCAAGAGGAGCTGCTGCAGGTTCGCGAAAAAAGACACAAACACGGGCGCACACTGACATCAACGCACGCACAGTGTGCTCACATACGCATCCATGCAATGAAGCAAACGGTGCTTTTGCCCTCTGACCCTCTGCCACGACTGGTGCTGTGGGCGTGTGAGTGTGTGTGTGAGTTTTGTGGGTACACAACAGGATGCTGACTCTGTCAACAGACTGCTAGTGCAACAAGTTTCTTTGAGAAAAGTTGCATTCATGGCAACTTATCTTAATCCGAATATCCTGCAGAGGTTGATCAAAAAATATGTTTTGCAAAACAAATGTGTTGAACAACCTGTGTGGGCGGACCGTGGATGTGAATTGGTCTATTTTTGCTTTTCCCGTGAAAAGAAAATGACTCTGAAAACCACTGAGAGACGTCTGTTGTGATTGGAGTTGAATAGAGTTGTGATTCATCAAAATGGCAGAGGTTCATAAATTCAGTCCGACATAATTTGGTTTGCTTGGAAGGCCCAGCGCCATCCCACAATGCAGTGCACAGCCAAGTCAACGTGGACTCTTGTCGATTCAGAAAGAACAGCAGCCATACAGCTATACCATTGTTTCCTGATTAGTCGCCAACAAACACAGGGGGCTGCAGTAGTTACAGACCAGACACTACAGCCGAGTGTTTTGGAACCAATTTGTGCTCAACACATGCACAAACAAACACAGAATCCTCAGGCTGATCTGAGAGTACTGAATCACCGGTGTCACTGACCAAATCATGTGTTGCAGTGGAGCTCCTCTGGTGAATGGAATGAGCCAGAAACAATCAACATGCTCTGTGGTAGATAGATAGGTGGTTTGTAGCCTGATGAACAGGTCTTATATCGGCAAAGGTTCCTACTGGTGTGTGTACTGATTTGTTTTTTCACAGAGATGCGGCTGTTAAACTGTTTAGAGATGTAATGTGCGGCCCGTGGCGTCTGTAAATTGATTGAAGGCATGTGGGTCACAGTCAACAAGTGTCTTTTTGGGGTTGTTGGCGGCATCCTCAGGCGGGGAGGTCTGCAAGAAAACAATTTTTGTTTAATAAATTTAACCTCAATGAGGAGCTTTTGCTAAGCAGGTGCCGACAAACAGCGCTCGTCTCAGCGACGAGAAGTTCTGACGTCAACGACGGTGGAAGGCCGAGGGGAGACGATGCAGCTGGGTTCAACAGCCATCTTTTCACTGAGCTGTCCCGTGTGAGAACAGAGGTGCTCTCTGGGAATCTCCAACATGCTGGCACCTCACCCGCCAGCCATGGAGGGCCCTCGGGAGGCAGTGTGGCCCCCCCCCGCTGCTCATATCAGCATTATTTAATGAACAAAGAGATTACAGAGCACATGCTGCAACATGACAGCGGTACTTTGGGCTGCATGCTTGTATGAAAGGTGCAGTAAATATAAAGGGTTAGGTTGAGAATGATGGAGAGTATCTTACCAGACTGTTCCCATACCAGCCCATCTTAAGAGTATCGCTATTTATTAGGTTGTGAGTGTGATTGCCGTACGCAGAGCAGTTGTCATTTGGTTGAAAAGGCTCATCCTGATTGGCTAAGTATGCATCGTTAGCTAGTTTGCATGAATATGGAGGCAACATGTTGCTGAAGGTTGCAACACTACGACTGATCACCCTTTTCCATTACGGCCTAGAAAACTACCAATGTGTCATATTTCGGGGGTTTTTCTCATTTAGTTGATTTACTGTAACATTGTACAGTTAGAAGTTGTTTAGTGATAGATGACAGTAATCTCATTACACACGGTCCACGAAACAGCTAAATGGAACACACTCCATTTGTCTGACCTTGCCTTGATGTAACTCATTTCAACGTATTAATAATCCTGATGGAAGCAATGCATCATGGGAAGTGAACTATTACCTCCCTGAAGCCACAGTGGAGCTGAGTGACAGATGTTGCAGAAGATTGGCAACCGGTCCGAATGAAAGGCGACAGAACAATCACCCTCATTAATCAAACTGCATGCAAACAAGTGTGCATGGGTCGCTTTGTTAGAGGAAACAAAGACCTCCAGTCCAGAGTCAACGTTTGAGTTAATCCAGAGGCACACAGACTTGAATATTTCCAAATTTCCTTTTTCCGAATTTTACAATATTTAGCATTTTCAACGAACTTTTTAAAATATATAGAATTACATCCTCTATGTAAGTCAAGCCGGATCATATATCATTTTTAATTTGGATGGTATGAGAACAGAGTTTTTTGGGGATCTCAATAATAATGTGATGCATTTAAAATGATGATGCACCTTCATAGTTCAATAAGCAAACAACACATATACTTTTTTAATTATTGTGTTCAAATAACCAGTCACTGTTTCTCTTTCAGTATTTGTTATGATGTGTTTTTATATTCTGTAAAACATATTATGATTTTTTTTTATTCTAAATCCTCCCTACCCTCTTACCTGGTAGCACAAAGCGTCGCTCCCTGTCTGAGGTTTCATCTCGTCACGCAGTCTGTGCTGAAGGTTGCAGAGACAATGGCACGGAAGGCTATCTGCACACGATGCTTAATTAGTTTTAGCTCCGTTTGTGACCGGGTTGAACTCGGCTCGGTTCAGTTCGGTTCACGTGGCCCGCCGAAAACCTCAGGAGTACCTTTCCTTATCTCTGCCTCAGCCTGGTTTCCCTTTCATGCTTGAAGGTGAGAGACAATAGGGAACGCCATCTTCACACTGAGGTTAATTACACAACATCTGGTTCATAGTCGAGCATGCAGCTTAGCATAATTGTGTAATGAATGAGGGAAAGGGAACATTTCCATGCTATGTTATGTTGTCCCGCTTACGCAGAACTACAGAGTATGTTTAAACAAATAGAGCCATCATCACCCTATTTCATGGCACATTTAGACAGCGAAGCAAGGAACACCACACCTGTTGTTTCACACACACACACACACACACTGTGATTTGGTCTACATGAAGATATAATTGCATGGAAAGCAGTGTGGTATGATTAATGCATGTGGAATGTGTTATTTATTTATAAATAATGCATATATTCCGTCTCCCATTCCTTATCTCCTTTCAACAAATAAAAGGCAAAAGTGAGGAGCCTTTTCTGCAACTTCCCTCCTTTCCTTTCCTAACACACAACAATTCAATACAAAGTAGTGCAAACTATTTGCATATTAACATCTAAAGAGAGTATGAAAGAAAATGATATATTCAGTCATTGTTGTTTGGGCTATTTGAACACCAGGTGAAGCTTGTCAGTTTTCTGTCAGTCCAAATGCATACGTAGAACATAGGTTCTTTCGTGTTCTTTAGTGTCAAAGTCCTGCGTTTTGTACGCCCGACATACGGCTCGACCACCTAAAACATGCTTCCTTCACACGACAAACATCTGTTCACATAATCTAGGCACCAATTACATTTCCCACTAGAACGTAACTGGAGAACAAATGATTGTTATACAAGCATCATTTGTAAAGAGAGGGTTGACATGTAAGCTCACGCATGCTGCACTGCGGTGCCCACCCACTACCTGAGTCATGATTCATGTCCTCTCTCACCACATTGCGTTGCCATATGGGTAAATACTGTATCTTCTGGCAGACGATCACACCACAAAGACTTGTCCTCTGTGGGAACAGACACTTTCAGGATCCATCGCAGCACTATAAATTCATGTGGACGCGTGGCGTGCTTCGAGTCCCACGGACACATAAAAGATGAACTTAAAATGCTCTCCAGGTGGTTTCTGTCGTCTGAAGACTTGCAATTATAGGTACTTTTGGAACGAGGTTCTTCTATCATCTCTATTTGAAGGAAGCGCTCTGGTGGCGAGCGCTCTGGTGGCGAGCGTTCAGTGCGCGGTTAATCTTTTATAATGATACTGACTGTCTGTCACAGCTGGAAAGATGGTTTTTTTTTGTACCTCTAAAGACTTACAATCACATTCTTCAAACAAAAGGCAAAAAAAACAAATGTGTGACAGTCGTTTGTAACTGGAGAAAGTTTTCACATGGCGAGGTGTCTGGGATGGATCCATTTACACAAACTGCATGTGTCACAGCTGGAAGTAAATGTGTTGGCCTTCACTGAGAACTCACACGCTGAACTCACGGCAAGTTTTACCGTTTCTAACTTCAAGGAACTTGTTCTCTTTTGTTTGTTGCGATAGTTGCACGCTGTTATGCTGGTTTCATACTACTTAAAAAAGCCGGTTTAGCCAAATATATATAAAAATAGATTTATCGTAGTATTGGTATCATATTGGCCGTCCATTGTTTGGTTTTGTTTCATAATGTAATTAAATATTCACTGAATTGTATTTGATTAGAGGCAGAAATTAAGTGTGTGTGTGTGTGTGTGTGTGGGGGGATGATTTAATCTGCTTATAATTTACAAGCCATTCTCAGTGTATTTCTTTAGGATCAGCCTTTATTCATCGGTTCATTTCAGAATAGTTTCCTCATACTTTTCATGGCGTTTCCTGGGAAATTATAACTTTTTTCTTTGTTTATGTTGAATTGTTTGCTTGCCTGTCGACACATTTCATATTTGTGAGATTTCAGTTGACCTGCTGCGCATCGACTGAAAGACTTCCCCCGGTAACCTCGCAGTGAAGTCATTTGAAGTGTTCCAAACAAAAAGCACCTTTTACCCCAAGAATTCATTCCAAATGACGTTACTTTGTTTTCATCAAACCAATGCTTCACCTCGACTGACGATCATCTCCACTGAGTCATCACTTCTTCGGGTTAAAAATAAAGCTGGAGCACACGTGAAGTATAAAGATCCACGTGTTTGTGGTGTGTTTAGTAACATGCTTATGATACCGCCTCCTGCTTCTTGTTAACCACAAACCCTCCATATGTTAAATAGCAGTAAAAGCCACTTCATCACCAAGTACATGGCCCCTTTTCTGCAGCTACGGGCCACGTCTTCCATTCCCCAACGCGATGGGAACTTTACAGTGCGCCATGGCTGCATTACAGAACAGAGGCATAGTCATCAGCATAAATCGATGTTTCCACTGCTCCTTAAAGTACCGCCGTTACGTCGTAAAGCTGATGAGCCCGCAGCAACTAGCATCTGCACGCCTCCGCCCGGCGGAGAAGCAGTTCCCACCTTACCGCTGATTAACGGCGGTCTCCTGTTTTCATAATGCTATTTAAAGCAAAGAATGAATCAGTTTAATATCTTGTGTTTTAATGTGGCGTGTTTATTCTTCAATTGGAGGGATTTAATATGACTCAGAAAAGAGGGTTGGTGGTGGGGGGGGGGGGGGAAGGATGGATGGACGCAGGGAAGCGGAACGAAGCAGATAAAGGATATTTATGACACCTGGGCGTAATGTATGTGAAGTAGAAAAATACACAACTAAATACTGATTTACCCACAGTTCATACACACACACCACTGCAGGGCTTATCAGATAACACACACGCTTTCATGAGGCTGAGAAAAAGAAGGAGATAAGGTGGAATCACACACGGGCACGCACTCATTTGCATTCATCATGGACAATGAATGAACAGTCCTTAGGTTGACTTTGGCTTCGTTCACCTGTGGCTCTTGCTGTGCGTCTCACAACGGACCGCCGACTCGCACACACACACGCATGTTATTAACTCAATAACTCACACCCCTGTCGAGGCTAACGAGGCTAAAACAAACCCATTCCTCTTCATGTTCTCTTTGCGCTTTTACAAAAAGGATTTTTTTGTTCAGTTCTTTTCATCATCGGGGAGATTAGAGAATGATGTCCAGGCCACACGTTGTTTCGGTGGCTGGAGGAGAAGCACCTGCAGCAGCTTCAGCTGAGCAAACGTACCGATGGTCTTCAAGCGTCTCCTTCACTGCGACTCGTTGTCCCTTTCTGTTTATTTGTTATCGACCTGCCTCTGCGACCTCTCCGTCGCTCTGAGCTCTAGCTTTTTGTTTCTGAGAAAGAAGTACGAGTGCAGGAACTGAAAATCATACTCCAGACGTACGATACAAAAGATCTGAAGCAAGTCAGTTTTATAATTTATAAAACATGCATTTATATGACATGCATACCAGCTAAACATTGTTCAAATAGTGGAGACTTTCTAATATCAAACAAAGTATCCGTATAAAAAGCTCAGAGCAATTTTGATGTTGCAGCGTTATGATCTGAGAGAGATCTTTGTCAGGCGTTACCAGAAAGAAGAAGCAGAAGAAGAAGAAGAAGAAGTAGATAAACACATTCATCACTCAGGTGATTGTGATCTGCATGATTGAGAGTCAATCTACTCTCAAGCTGGCCCAATCAGAGCAGAGCTGCCTGATACTCCCACATGGGGTTAAAAAAAGAACTAGAAATGTCAAGATCAGTATTAAACAAGCATATATTAAGAATAGCATTAAAGAAATAGTCAAATAAATATAATAAATCACAATAACTATCTGAGGAAAAAACTACTATGTAGAGTAAATACATAGAAAATGTAATAACATAGAATATAGGAATACATTTTTGGCCCAATAAAAATATTTGCATATATTTTTTTAGGAATGCAGGTAAGTTCAGTTAAGTAATTGGGCAAAAGTGTTATCTTAAATACAACACATAATAAGTCTATTACATCATAAACCACAAGAATCATCAAAATCTTCAAAATAATCATAAAATGTAATGTTAAGAAAGAAATAGCAAAAAGAAAAAGTAGAACAATGTAAAAAAACAAGTAATGTTTTTTTCGCCCAAATAATTAATTGCTATAGCACTCTTTCTAAATCAATATGTCAGAATTTTGGAGAAATGTGTATAAAAGAATGCACAAGGCATCTGGATGTTTTCCTTTTTATGGACTAGAGCCAGATGCAAAAGGATTCTCGGATTCCCTCTCCTTCCTCCTTCCTCACCTACAGGGGAGACCGGGAGGCAACAGACAGGGAACAGTTCACAGCGGGGTGTCAGTCTTCAGGCTTTACATTTACAACCACAGGATGTTACGTCTCCTCCCGCTCTATGCCGGACTGCTTTTCACCCAACCTTCAACAGCGGCCATTCTGAGAACAAAACCTTATAATTGAAATAATGAAATAGATCACATCTAAATACTTGTCTTATGAACTAGTTATTTTCTAGCATGTACTGTTATAATAGTAACTCCACGCTGTCCGTTGTCTCCCTTTTTTTGAACCGTTATCTGAACATCGTTTCATTTGGTGTGTGGTCCATCCAGCTTTATACATCTCACCTTATCTCCCTTCTTTCCTCTCCCTTATTGGTCCGCCCGTCCCTCTGCCTTCCTCTCTCCTCTCTCACTCGCACTCTGTCCAACATAGTTTAGTGCCAGTTTCAGGTTCAGCTGACCAAGCAGGCGCGCCCATTAAGTCCTGAACACTCAGTGAATGCAGTGTGTGTGTGTGTGTGTGTGTGTGTGTGTGTGTGTGTGTGTGTGTGTGTGTGTGTGTGTTCAAATACCGTCTCTGGTGGACGTATATGCATCACTGCCGGTAATAGGTGAAGATGTGTGCGCACATGCGTGACTTAACAGACCGTAAATCGTCTGTGCAGGCAACTAGCAATGTGTTCCATATGACACTCACTAGCATAGAGGTGAAGCACAGTTCATCTTGTGTTTGAATTATGAAACACGAGATCAAAAGGGACGAGTCTAAATGTAGGAATCGGTTGAGGAGTGGGGAACAATGCAATAGTGTGGTACCTGCCAACCATATTCGTTGTTATTTCGGCCATTTCCTCGGTGTACAGCCTTTTCTCCTCTGCCCTCTTAATGATGAGTGTTTCTCTGTTCTCCTCCTTTGTCCTTGATCGATACCTCCACTCCTCCTCCTCTGCAAGCCGTCAACACTGAAAATGGAGGAAAAATGTAGTTTTGTTTCCGGAATGATGATGGCCTTTGGAGCATTGTTAGGCGGGTTCATGTGCACAAGTGTGTAGACGTGTAGTGTGTTTACCTTTTATACTGTGCAAGAGCGTGTGTGTGTGTGTGTGTGTGTGTGTGTGTGTGTGTGTGTGTGTGTGTATCCTCCCCTGTGGAAGCAACTATACATCCTTGGCAGCCAGAAAACACATTAATCTTTCCAACACTAGTTAAAGGAGAAGTGGAGAGGACAGAAGAAAGTGTGTGTCTTGTGGGTGTGTGCGTCTGCAGGAGGAGGAGGAGGAGGAGGAGGTGAATAAAAGGTATACTCCACCTCCCAAATTAAGAAGAGGCAAAAAAAAAAGTCTGTCTTTCATGAGGCATTAGAGAGATGATTAATTTGTCGTCTCAGAGAGAGAGGGATGGAGGGAGAACGGGGGAGAGACAGAGAGAGGTTGTGAAGTGGCCCTTCTGTCCTCCCTTGCGGTAATAGGATTGTTCGCTCACCGACTCGCTGATTAAAATGGAAATTCAATGCAACTGCCGGCTCGCACAAACTCACCTCTCTCTCTCTTTCTACTCAGACACAAACACGCACATTCATGCAATGTGCTCAGTATGCAGGTGTGTGGAGACAAGGATGTGACCCGGTGTCCCACGCTGAGGACTGGAGGAGAAAGGAGAAGAGGGAAAGACAGAGACGGGAAATAAACAAGTGGAGGGATGTGATGAAGGACAGAGCGAGAGAGAGAGAGACATAGAAGACGAAAAGAGGGTGAAAACAGGACGAAAATATCACGGTTTGAGTTACAGTAACTACTGAAGTGCCGTTACTTGAGTTCGGAAGTTGCGTGACAAATAAATCAAAGTCGACCTCTCCTCTCACACGGGACGCGTACAGCGGTCACCTGGATGAAAGACCTCCTTCAGTTTGACAACCAATTCACGATGTTGATGCGTCCTCTTTGTGTTCCGCAATGTGTGTGTTTGAATACATTGGTTTGTTGTCCAGCCCTCGGAAACAATATTTTGTAACCAGTGACTCCTCCTCCTTTACGACAAAAAGTACGAAAGCAGAAACGCAATAAAGGCAAGAAATACAGACGAACTGCGGAGAAAAACAACGTACGGAAGTAATGAGAAGAAGAAGAGAGGTGTAAAAGAGTGTGTGTGTGTGTGTGTGTGTGTGTGTGTGTGTGTGTGTGTGTGTGTGTGTGTGTGTGTGTGTGTGTGTGTGTGTGTGTGTGTGTGTGTGTGTGTGTGTGTGTGTGTGTGAGGCAGCAGAATCTATAGACAGATTAACACTCCGACAGATGAAAGTTGTAAATAATTTGCTGTAATGGTGCATCCCGGCTCCGGGAGCAAAAGGCTGATTCAACACGACCCTGGATCTGGATCCCACTCTGGGAGCCTTCAAACACAACGCTAAGCGAGCCGCTTGACGAGCAGCCGACTCCGTTCCCACCGACAGAGAGTGCAACTCTGAGCCACCGACTCCCAGCGGTGCAGCTCAAAGCCAGAGAGTGTGTGTGTGTGTGTGTGTGTGTGTGTGTGTGTGTTTAAAATAATATCATTCCTCATGTCTTCTCCTCATTTCAGCCCTGACATCTTCTCTCTCTCCCTCGCCATCTCTCCTTCTCCTGTCCTCCACCCCCGTAAACTCCTGTTTTCTTCTCCCCTCCCTCTGGTCTCCCCCTCCTCCTCTCATCTCTGCAGCTGCACATTTTGTCTTCCCTTTCGACTGTGTTCTCCATGCCGCCTGTCTTCTCTTCTTCCAAGGTTGTCAAATGCTGATGCTATGTCCCGCCCCTTTGAGTGTGATACCGACGCACGAGGAACCCTTTAGCCTCCGTCTGCGACGCACCCAGCATTATGTAAACCCACCCTCGTCATTATTAGACGCTCGGAGAAAATGGACTGTGATAGCGTGGTGTAAAGTAAAGAAAAGCCACACAGGGCGGGGGGAGTGGAGGTGAATGGGTCAAAGTGGTGATGTTTGTGAGAGGTTTTCCGTACTCTTGCTGGTTTACTTAGTTTATGTCGTTATTTTAAGTCCAACCATGACAAAGTGTTACTTGACTAACGTTAACCACCTGTTAACTGCAACCGTGCGCTGGGCTGCGTTGGACAGCATCAGAATGTCACTTGTTGGAATGAGAAGGTGTCGTTCATTTCCTTGTCTCCTCCCTTCGATTCCCCTAATGATTATCACATTTCTTTCCTCTCCTCTCTCTCTCTTACTCTCCTTGTCGAATCTCTTCCTGTGTTTTGGCCTCCTATCTCATCTCATCTCCTCTCCTTTAGCCTCCTAATTTTCCTCCTCTTCTTACCTCTCTTCTCCTCCCCTTGTTTTGTCTCCTCCTTGGGATCTAATGTGATCTGCTTGTTCATCTCAGCTAATTTCCTTACTTCTCATTTCATGTCCTTGTTTCCTTTCCTCTCCTCTCACTTTGTTTCACCTCCTTGTTTCCTCTCCTTCCCCCTGACCATTTCCTCTTCTCTGTTCATGTCCTCTTTTCCCCTCTCCATGTTTCCTGTTCTTTATGCTCCTCTCCTCTCCTGTTTCCCATTTACATCCTCTTTTCTCCTCTCCTCTCTTCACCCGTCTTCTTTTCTCCTCTCCTCTCTTCACCCGTCTTCTTTTCTCCTCTCCTCTCTTCACTAGTCTTCTTTTCTCCTCTCCTCTCTTCACCCGTCTTCTTTATCTCTAAACCGCTCTGTGTGTCGTCGTGTTCGTACATTATAAAATGTGAAAGTGTGGAGTTTGTCGGGATGGTGCTGGAGGACGGCCTGCAGGAGGTTGTCACGGAGACAACAGAGCGTCCGCTGTGCAGGGCCTTTTCCTTGACTTGTTTACCAGCTGTAGGTGACAACACACTGTTATGAGACTTGAAGCACGGCTTTTATGCGGAGTGGGGAAGAAATTGGAGGGGAAGAGAAGGGACAAGGCACACCATATCTCTCTGGATCTCTCTGATTATCAGGATAAAGATACCACTTTGTGCCGGAAAATCTCCTCTCGCTCTCAAAGCTGGAAGGGATTTTCTTTTTTCTTAGAAATAACGCAAACATGTCCGCCCGCTCCCTCTGCCTCTCTCTCCTCGGGCTGTGAGCTGAATCCAGATATGAATGGCAAACTGCACTTTTTCCCTTTCTATTCATTATAAGAATACAGCGTCCTCTTAAATGCCACAAGGGAGGAAGAGCGCGGCTGCACATGCCCACTCTGTAGCGCTGAAGGTCAGAGGTCAGGAGGGGTATGCGGTGTTTCTCAATCGCTGCGTTGACAGATTTGTAGCTTTACATAGAGGTTGTCAATCTTTCTACTACTATATGAATTGATTGCGTTGGTTATATGTGAACAGGGTAACAGTGAGAACAGCAGGAACTGGACTACCTTGAGTTCTACCAACCGGCATTTAGACCTCTTCACTTGATAAATAAGTCTGCACCGTTTGTCCCCTCAGTTTATCCACAACACAGATGAAGTCTCTGGCATATCGCTTGTGAGCTGTGCTCTTTGCATCCACTGTGCCTTGAACCCAGCAGCAAAAACAAAATAAGGCTGCTTGTGTAAGCAGACTAATGGCGTCTTCTGAGTTGCCATTTTGCAACATTAATCCACCTTTCAGGCTCCACCAACATATGTAGAAGTTCTCATCGGGCCAAAGTGTTGGATGTGACCCAAAACAAAGAAGATGCATTTAAAAAGCCCGACTTCAACCAAAAGATGCTGCAAAAAGATTTCCAAATTGAAATAGATATATCAAATAAATTCTGTTATGGATTCATGTGTAGACGGATGCTTACATTGAGAGAAACACGAGCAAAGAATCCTTTAATTAAAAGGAACAGAGTTGCTAAAACATGTCCTCACCTAAAGTGGAATATCAGATGGATAAGCACCAAAAATGCACTACACACACACACACACACACACACACTCTGTCTCGCTCCCTGATCAGCAACATTTCCTCTCAATCCAGCAGACTCCCTGGGGAGGACAGCGACAGATACACACAGACAGACAGAGAAGGAAACGGGGAAAAAGAGGTTTTTTTTGGATGCGGAGAGGATTGGACGCGACAATTTTCTGCCCCGCGGGGGTGGACATGCATGGTCGGTCTAATCCGCTAAGGAGGGCACGACAGGGGGGCACTCTCCACACCTCAGGGGTCAGAGAGTGAAGCAGTGTTTGTGTTTGAGTGTGTGTGTGTGTGTGTGTGTGTGCCGGACCAGTCTGAGATGTGTTCGACAGGGAGGCCGGTCAGGGTTACAGCGCGTTCAAAGCCTCTCAATCCAGCATCAAGCCCTTTGTGTCAGATTGAAGTCACTTGAAATGCCACCAGGGAGGATGACAAAGAAGCGATAATTCACTTTGAGATAACCTTCAGATTTTGGTTTTATATGTCTTTAACATTTATCAAACCTTGCTTTAATGTCAAAGTAGGCATATAAATAATGTGGTACTGACTCCTCATGGACTCCTGAAATGAAAGATTTTGCCTCATATTTGGTTCGAAAGTGGAAAAACCTGATTTGAAGGGCTTTCATGGATAGAAATAATACCATATCACTCAAAACTCAGCAAGCAGGGAGTGATTGTATCGGGATTTGTATATTTATTTACTCTATTACTTACTAACGTAGAAAGCTCAACTCCTGTAGATTCAATCATTGAATCAGACTAAAGGATTCGGGTTTAGATTCGATACCATTCTGTCAAAGCCCAACCTACGTACCGGAGCCTCTTTACACACGGGCTCTTTGCTCTGAACGGAGAAGTGTTAAACGTGTAACATCCAGATAATCAGCACGACAAAGATCCTTCTGTGTGCTGAGATTGTGCCCGAGGCTTTCGTCGATGCGAACAAAGATAGTACGAGAGATGCACCTGATGCACGACTTCTAGTGCCTTTTATTTTTTCCGGTTTGTTAAAAGGAATTCGGGTAAAGCTCTATTTAACTCTTAGCTGAATCCAGCAGTGAATCCAGTACTTTGTGTATGTGTGAGCTCTTTCCCATCCCAGTGACTCAATATTCCTCATCTAGATAACACAAAAAACCCCGTTTCAACAAGATCTTCATGAATATATTTCAACATCTAGTTCAGACCTGCTTCACGCTGATTCTGTTGAAGCAATGCTATTATGCCACCCAGACATCCCAAACAGTCGCCGAGTGGTTGTCCGGCCATGTGTTGATAATGTCACAAAATGAGACGGACAGAAATGGAGAGACGGATGGAGAGAGCGACAGTGAGAGAGAGAAGGCCATTAGGAGGACGAGATGGAGAGCGAGAGTGATGGAAGTAATGGGCGAGATGGGGAGGCCTGACAGTGAGGAGCGTGAGGGACAACGAGGGGAGCCGAGGAGGCGATCTGGAGGCAGGACAGGGGAGGCAGAGGATGGAGATGATTTCTTCACACTAGCCGTGTTTCCATTAACATGTGTTTTATGCGCATTTCGAAGTATTGCATTAGAAAAGCTGTCAAAATTCAGCAAAACTTCCTCAATGGTGCAAAAAGTTTGTTCCGCTCACTCGAGGTGGTTTGAGTGTCGATATACTAAATTAGATGCGGAGTCGCCTTCGTCGAATAAGTTCTGACTTAAACATTTTAAATCAGCTGTTTCCGCTGCGTTCGTTTATATCTCCGCCTCCGGACAGCATGAGGCACGGCCAATACTAGCCGACGTGAAAGCAGAATTAAAACTTGCAACAATTGAAGGAAATATCCTGAAGACCTCCCTCCAGGCTTCTCTTTTCTACGGGTTAGGGGACTTGTTTTATTTCAGCCTTGCAACCCCTACTTCTGCTTCTCCGTCTGTTCACGCCGAACCAGGTGATGCAAATGTGCCTAATTGGCATAAAACTAGTTTGACACTCAAAGGGAAACGAGAGTATTCATCCTCTGACCTCCGGCCGCATCGTGGAATCATTCTGAGCAGCGGTGCTGCGGTTGTGGTCGGTACCTCGCTGTGAGGTTATATTTAACACTTTGCTTATCCTGCTACATTGCTGTCTTTCCTTTTCCTCTTTGGTTGAAAGCACAACGCCGACGTCACCATCGTGCACATGTTCAGCATTAGCGCTATTTACCACGGAGTATTCAGCCTGTTGAAAGATATACTGTTCCCCGTGTCCCTCTCCATATGGGAGACCATAATAAAGATGATGGATGTAAATGCATTAGTGCTTGTTCATAACTTCCAGTCGAGCCTCAATAATTCTCAGTTGAGACGATGAAACAATTTGTTCAATGCCATCAAGTAGAGTTACGCTTTAACTCGTAACTCTCTCCGTGTGACGGAGCTCAGTCACCCACAAGCTCAGACAGGACTGCTGGTGAAAGGTGGTGATGGTGCCAATGGCTGCTACACCAGAGAAAGCTCACTTATACATTTACTTTTATTTTTTGTGATAATTGTGTATCAATTAACAAATTCTATAATGTAGTGTTGCTGTCCTCTGTGATCAGTGAGCGTCAGGCTGTTTTAAATGAATGTAATTTTATTTTATTTGTTTCATATTTGTACCAGTGTGGGTTTGTTGTAGCACCATCGTGTACTTGTCTGTTCTCTGTATCAGTAGCTCCTGCTTATTTCAAACAACAACCCACCTTTCTGTGTCTCAGAGCGGATTGTATTCGCATGCCTTGCTCGCTTCCCACCAGTAAGTTGCGTACTTATTTGGATGGTTGGTTTTAGGAATTTGCACTTTAACGCAACTGTGATTTTTGCGCCGCTTCATCCGGAACAAAACATTCGGTTGAAAGCTCTGAGAGAACACGGCCACGGAGAAGGAAAGGAAGCAGATATTTAGAGGACGATAAACCTTTGACTCAATTTATCCGTCATGCGCCTGTAGCAGTACCCCCCCCCCCCCCCCCCCCACACACACACACCTGAAAATGCTGCTCAATTGACCATTTTTGTTCGTCCAGGGGACAAAAATGTGCAACAACTGTTTGTTGGAACTGGAGGGGGAGGAAGGAAGCAGTGAGGAGGGGAGGTAAAAGGAGAGAGGAGGTAAAAGGAGGAGAGAGGTGAGACTGACACTTTGTTGAATGACCTCACTTCTGCTGACACAAATTTGGCCTCTTTTTCTGTTTTTTTTTATTTTTGATGAATGAAAGAAAAAAGCAAAGCGACAGACTAAATGGACTCAAAAGAAGAGTTAACGTGACCTTGTCTGAGTTTCTTATTTTCAGGTTTTTTACTGTGGAAGGAATAACCGACATGAGGTACAGGCTACTTTCTAGCCGCCGCCACTTGCGTCGCGACACATCGACGTGACAGAAGCTCATTCTTTTCTTCCGAGGGTAAAGAACCAACGCGATAATGGACTCAAACGTTACTTTACTTACGCACACAGATAAGCACATTGTGTGACAACGCTGCCGTGACGCTGACGCTACGCTCCGCGGTGACGTTAGCCGTGGTCGCCGGGTTGCCGTAGCGCTGTTCTCACAGGAAAAGTGTGATTAACCACGAGACATGTGTCAAGAATATAAACATTGCAAATCGCTATACCGAAAAAACAACTCCTCGTTGAGGATCATCTTTAAGGATGATTGAAGCAAACAAGTATGAAGCTCTGGCTGATGGCAGTCAGCTGATCCAACACAGGGAGGGTAACAAGATGCTGCACACAGAGCGTACTGGACATTGAACATTACGAATAATAATTCTGAAAAAAAACAAAAACTGGCATTCACCAAAAATGGCACCAAACGAAAAAGAAAAATCTTTCTGGATTCTTTCCAATGATTCCTCGTAGAATGAAGGACTGATATCGCTCAGTATTGCCAAGTAGCCAATTTCAACATTGCTCTCAGTCAGCAAAAACTGTTGTCTGGGCTTAAGTGGCACTCGGTATTTAAAGTATAAATAAAATGAAAGAGGCCCTGCTCTCTCTCTCTCTCTCTCTCTCTCTCTCTCCCCCTCCCTCCCTCCCTCTCTCCCTCCCTCCCCCTCTCTCTGTCAGGTCAGAACCGCTGTTCTCTTCGACTCTACTTCGTGGCTGTCAGCTGAGAAAGCTTTTATACTGGACAGACAGCTCAGCAGGATTCTACTATTGACTGAAATGGCTACCTGGACTCCACCTACCTGACTTCATCTACTCAGCCCTCTTTTTTTCTCCCTCCCTCTTAATTGTCACCTCTCTCTCTCTCTCTCTTTCTCTCTCTCTCTCTCTCATTGTGATTGGGTTGGGAAGGAAGCCAGAGAAAGCTCTTACAGTTGTAACATCACGCTGGCTCTGCTTCATCATGTACTCCCTCTATTTCTCTCTCTCCCTCTCACACATCCACACAGAAACACACACACTTAAACGTCTCTGCTGTTAGATTTGTCATTTTGCTAAGCAGCCTGTTATTAACCATCGAGATGAAATGGTCCGGGGGGGGAGTCGACATGCTAATGGAGGTGTACACACACATACATCAGTCCTTCAACCAAGTAGGCCCATTGTAGCTACTGATGAGTGTTGTTAATTCACCAAGTAGAAATAGTTTGATACTGTATGAAAGTGCACTGATGGCAGAGGCTGTCTTATGAGGAGCCTCTCCCCTACTTCCCTTTTCTTCCTCGAGTTCCTCTTGAAGCACGAGGCAACAGTGGCTGCAACCCCCGCCCTTCATGGCGGCACATGCTATTATGCCTAGAATCACAGTTCCAACTGTCATCAACAAATAGGGCCAAAGCCAGGAAAACAAAGTCCCCATCCAGCCCCTTACGCCGAGAATCCTTCTCCAATTGTCCCTGCCATTTCTTCAACTGCCACTGTTGCTGTCATGCGATGGCCCAGGATTAAGTTGGTACAGCTGCTTGTTAGTGGTCCTGATCGCCTCCATTTTTTGTCCTGTCCTTTCTTCCAGGTTACTTCTTGCATGGGTTTCATACTCATCTCCATAGTGTCCTTGGCAATGGTCCTCCCATCCTGGCACGGTTTCACAATGTCTCCCGGCCAGGCTGATGTTGCAAGTCGTGTTCCCGTGGTTACGCTCCATTTTCCAGGGTCGTGGGCCTACATATGGTTCTGGTTTGCTCCATACTCCGGGCCAGATGTCTCTGTCTTTTGAGTACACTGTGGCAATGTACTGATACTTCACCCAGTAATTTGCTGTCTGAGTTAGGCACGGCACAACCCACAGTCTAATCTAACTGCTTATTCACACACACACACACATGCACTCACACACACACGCACTCACACGTCGATGGCACAGCCTTCAGGAGCAATGTGGGGTTCAGCATCTTGCCCAAAGACACTTGGACATGTAGACTGTAGACGGGGATCAAACCGCCAATCTAACGATGAGTGAACGACCTGCTCTACCGCCACAGCCACCACCCTAAATCCTCGAGGACACACATACGTCAATAGTGAGAAATTAAAAAAAACTTATGGTGTTCATCTTATTTTATGGTTTTCCCTTTTACTTTCTTCGATTTTTGTTTTTTTCTGTATTTTATTTTTCCTCCCAGTAGCTTTTCTTTTTAATTTAATTTTAGATTAAATATGAATAAATGACACATTGTTAACCAAAATCAGAGACACGCCTGTTCTCTAGCCTGACGACATCTTGTTGTGTTCATGCTTGAGCGGCTAACACCAGATACTCAGACGTGTCATGTGACCGTTGCCTGCCTCAGTGCTCTGCAGGTATCTTAACTGTTTACATGAGTGTGAGTTTTAATGACCGTGAACACGAGTAGCTGGTCATTTCCTGGAGGAAATAGTGTCTCGTAAACAAGATTGTGAGCGTGTGTGTGTGTTCTTTTTTGTTGTGGTTTCTGTGCACTGTAGATCAAAGGAACTAGTGGATTGTGACTACACACACACACACACACACACACACACACACACACACACACAAACTAAAGTACTGTTGCTTCCCACAGTTGCCAGGTAAATAACAAAGTGAACATTAAATCTTTGTGCATTTCACGGTCAAAATGTGTGTGTGTCTTTTACAACAACAAGGTAACGCGCTCGTGTTTTCAAACACCTGTTATTTATTTTACATAATTTCTGTCTCACCGATATTACTCTCTTCATTTTCTCACCGACAAAGCCCCAATCAGAACAATGACTCATTGTTCTGTCTGTGTCTGGAGTAAGTTGCTTGTTAGTTACAGAGTCAGTTGTGTGTGTGCACGTGTGCGTGCGTGTGTGTGTGTGTGTGTGTTTTTTAGTTAGTAGGGAATTCATCATTTCCTGACACTCTGAGAACACTAGACAAACACGGGAGCCTCTTGCCTCTAATTATGCTGTACGCTCCAGCACTTAAACCTATTAGCACCAGAGGGGGTGTGTGTCTGTGTGTGTGTGTGTGTGTGTGTGTGTGTGTGTGTGTGTGTGTGTGTGTGTGTGTGCGTCAAGGTGATCCAGGTTGTGTTAAGCTGATAACTACTTTGACGGCAGCCTCATGTGTTGATGTGTCCTTTAATTACTCTGTAAAGCCTACATGCATGCTGGGTGCTCCACATACCGCAGCACACATCTGTATTTAACGATTTGATCCAGTTTTTTTTTTAAGTTTGACAGTTGAGTTCAGTCCCACAGATTATGTTTTAGTGTTTATACTCGGAGGTCACCCGTAGTAATGACATATATGGACAGCCAGTTTGTTCTTTTAAACCTTTATTTACAATAATCCAGCACAATCCTCAGTGACTTGCTTTATTTATGCAGTTTGACATATTTTACTATTGGATTTAAGTAGCTCTGATTTAATAGTGTAACTTTTTAATATTCTTCTGTGTTTGTTAGTCAACAATGAACAGACGAATCTGCATTAAACCTTCGTCCATGTCTGTTCTTACCCTTAACCACGTGCTTTAGTAGCCTAAACGTAACAGCATGTGGGACTCAGGGCGCAGACCCCAAGTCTCTGGTGTCAAAACCCTGCACTTTGTAAACCCACCATCAACTGGGTCCACTTCCTCCTGACCTCTGGTGTAGAGTAGCACTTCCTGGACTGGGAAATACATCAGCAGGAATCCATAGCCACCAATAACATTTCCTTCAAAACGTATGCGGTAACATTATTCTGTGCTATGAAGCCTGAATGTAATTTCTATAGGACACAGGGTCGGTCAATGAGATGTGCAGCAGGACAACACAAAGAAATGCATTAAAACATAACCACACATTATATCTGTGTGTGTGTGTGTGTGTGTGTGTGTGTGTGTGTGTGTGTGTGTGTGTGTGTGTGTGCGTCTCACTTCCCCACAGACCACAGGGTCTATCTCTGTGACCTCTGTGGTACGGAGTGGCAGAAGGGTCAAACCCGATCAATAGCTCAATGACTCCCCTCCTCCTCCTCGTGCATCCAGATGTAAGGAAACACTATCCCGGCCATTAGACATCATTATACCGACAGTAAGACACCGTATATACAGTGCGCCTGTCCCGAGGGCCCTGTGCAGGGTGGTTGTTACAGTATAGGGAAGGCTATTTTTATTTAATTCTTAAATAAGGGCATGTTATTGTGGAAGTGTTCGGTAAATCCATACTATTCCAGTTTTGTCTGGTTTTAGTGTTAACTAAATAGTTTAAAACTAAAAAAGATCCTGGGGGAGGTGGCTGCGGGGATCTGTATGCTGCGGCATGAGCTCCGGTTATCTGCTACATCCTTCAGATAGTCCGGTGTGTACTCATTGTGTACCTGTTTGTTTATCCATGTCTGTGTGTGTGTGTGTGTGTGTGTGTGTGTGCGTGTGTGCAGGAAGTGCCGAAGCCCGTAGCCATGGAGCCATGTTGGGGGAGCAGAGCAGGTGTTCTGACGGTGCTGCTGTATCTGCCCAGAGTCCCATCTGGAATACCTCCACCAGGACAGTCTGGTATGACTCACACACACACACAAGTATACAACATGCACAATGTGTCATGTCATCTCTGTTTTTTGGTTTGATAATTGTTAATCCGTCTCAAATGAGCAGTCTTTTTTTTATTTTTTTCAAGCAAATTCTGACAATTTTTGGGTAATGATGATTTCCATAGGTTGCACAGTTATGGCGATTCTAGCTAAGAAGTTGCATTGTCGTATTGGCTAGAAATACCTGCAGCTTCTGTTTCCTTTTCATCAACATTGTGTCGGACCTGTTTGGTGCATATCACCTGAAGAACCTCCGCAGTGGTGTGTGTGGTTTTTCATGCGAACAGGGAGGCTCACCGATGCATCGCAGACGCATCCCAGATATCTGGTTGCAGAAATATCAGCGTCTGTCGGGGAGCTACAGCCAATCAGAGCACAAGACACGAGTTGAGGGGAAACCCGGGGGAGGGTTGGCCTTTAACTGTGTGGGCATTTGCAACACGGACCACGGTTGTTGTTGTTGTTGCGTCTATCGGAAAATAGATGAATGGTAAAGACTTGTGGAAATGTCAACCAATGACGACTTAAACAAGCATTATGATATCTCGTCACTTCTCGCGTGTGTTTTCCCGGGTTTGACGACCTCATCAGTCGCCAGTCAGTCATGTACTGTGAAAACCACGACAAAATCCAGTTGTGTGTAGTAGTGTGAGCAGTAGCAATCCGATGACTTTGTGAGTCATGCGGTGTGAACTCGGCTTAAGGTGACGCACACTATTAAGTCTATCATTGGGAGAAATAGTGCTGCCTCAATCATACTTTGTGCTGATCATTTGGAAAAAGGCAGATGCATAATGACCAGCTAGCTGCCACTACAAGCAGATGGTATTCATGTCCAACTGTCAGACACTAACCAGAGCTAATGTTCCTTTTTATGATTAAGTGTAACAAATATCATCTCTCCTACTGGGCATTTCTCCTTTTTCATTTGATTGTCGCTGTTGTTGTAAACTGTCAGCTGTCTGCGGTCCATGAAATCCCTCATCGTCGTCATGGTAGGCTCACGAAAACAGTCAACGCCGTTTGTGATCCTCTCTACAAGTTGAGCTGTTTCCTGCAGCTGTCCAACAAGACTCCAGATGTAGCGAGCGGTGCTTCTTGTGCGCCTCGAGGCGGCTTCCCATCAGCTCTCGTGTAAAACAGGCTCTGGCAGTTTGAACAAAAAGCAGAGTAAACACACTAAAATGTGATGGCGTCTGATGCCTCATCAAATGTGACTTGATGTTTCCCGCCCCTGTCATCGTTAGAGCGTTCCGCACATCTACCCATCGAAGATGGTAAATGGACTTGTGCTCGTGCGGCGCCTTTCTAGTCTTCCGACCACTCAAAGCACTTTAACACTACTCGTCATTCACTCATCTCGACTCTGATGGTAGGGGGATACCATTCAATGTAATGATCTAGCAGTCACACACATGTGACGCCGTTTGCTGGGGCAATTTGGGGTCAAGTGTCTTGCCCAAGGACACATAGACATGGACTAGAGGAGCCGATCTACTGATTGAAGGACGACCCGCTCTACCACAGTCGACCCCCTAAGATGGCAGCTTGATTTCTGTGCTCCCTGACGGTTCAGTAAAATAACCCTGAAAACATTACAGAAAATACACGAGTGTAGACAAGAAGTATGAAAACTATGTCACGGGGAGGCCGTGGCTCAGAGGTAGAGCGGGTCTTCTTCCAATCGGACGCTTGGCGGTTTCGATCCAATCCGTGTCGAAGTGTCCTTGGGTAAGACCGCTTCACTAAATTGCTTGGAAGGCTGTGCCATCAGTGCATGAATGTGAATTAGTTTAGTCCTGATTGGCAGGTGGCACCTTGCATGGTTTCCCTTGCCATCAGTGTGTGAATGGGTGAATGATGACATGTAGTGTAAAGCCCTTTGAGTGGGCTAATCTGATTAACTGAAGGACGGGCTCGCAGATATGATCATCAAATTCATGGCATACGTCATCTCCAGTTTCCTGGAGGACCTAGTGAGGGACTGGCTTGATTCTCAATGTGATAAAATCCCCAACATGAGCACACGGGGCACTGGCACCCGAACCCATCGACCTACAGGCAACGTACCGGTCCGTCATTGCCACGTTGGCGAGCTACGGGGCAAAAGAAGAGGTGATCCATAAAGAAGAAGAAAAGGTCATTCTACCGTGGTCCGCTCCTACAGATATCCAGTTACCATCATGCCGCTGCCACAACCAGCCTGGTCCAATGGGAGATCCAACTTCTACTCACAAGAAAAATAGATCATTTATACAAAACAAGACTATTACAAATCCGTAATTTGTACGTTGTTTCACTGCTGGAAGGTGGTTTTGTAGGAAATTCTGCTTAGCTCTCAAACTACACTATTAATGCAGAAAGCAGAAAACTCCACAGGAAAGCAGCAACATGACGAAGGTTCTGCAGATTGACAATTTCTGGCGTACGGTTAAAATCAAACTGTTTGTATGTTGTGACACCAGTGTGTTCTTTCTTTTAGCATCAGCACGTCTTGTGCAGCGATATAATGAATTATTCAGACAGACTCTTGACATATGGCACATTTCAAAAAAGGTCTGATGTGGTTAGAGCTGCCTGGTTTCCATTCAACACTTACTGTTGGATCAATTGTTCCCCTAAATGAGCCTTCCGGACTTTCCACAGCCTGAGCTCATGTTGCCGCTCTAGACATACGACATGCGATATCCCCCGCTCGCTGCAGCCGACCACTGGACATCACTGGAAAGACAGCAGCACTTCCTCCAGACCTAACCGAGGCCTGGCGCGTTGTGCACCGTCAGCATGAAGCCAATCGTCTCTCCCTCCATCTCGTCTTCCACCCGAGTCCGCCTCGCATACAGTTAGTCTCCCAGACCTTTCTCTCTTTATATTTGTATTCTCTCCTGCAGCTTTTTTTGGGGAGGCTGCTGTCAGTGTCTGTGCTGTATGTAAGTGGAGCAGGTGTGAGGAGCCTCTGTTCCTCCAGACAGGAAGCAAAGCCTCCAACACGACGAGTACCTGACGGAGGAAGCAGCGCAGCAGACGGTTTATTGAAGCACTTTGCAAGAAAGCATTTTCCCCAAGCTAGAAGGAGCTTTATGTTTAACAGAATCCGAAGCCTTTAAAACACATCAACAGTCACTGGAGTCTAATACAGAGGAGGGAAGGAAAAGGGTCTGTGTGAGAATGTGTGGGTAAGAGACAGGAAGTGAAAGTTCACTCTACCCAGAGGTCATTATATGATGATGATAAAAAAAGAACCTATGGTTATTGGTAACAAGTGCATTAGGACCAACTGGAAAAGCAGTAAACTCTCAGCTAAATCACAAGAGCCGAAGTTCCAGTTTGTATGCCCTTTGCGGTTGCTTTGTAGGCAGCCTACGCTTGTCAAAAGTTCATTTAAATTATTTCATAAGTTGTCTTTCGATTGATTTTAGAGATGGATATGTTTAAATGACGTAATTGAAGTGTCTCAGATCTTTGAAAAGGATTAGACCTGGCCTTAATAAACACAAACCCGAATTTTGGCCCATATCTTCAAGACACAAACTGGCTGATCCCAACCGGTCAGCCAAAATGTCCAACCATAACTGGAACTGACTCTTGGAGCTATAGCTTTCCTTAATGGTTTCACTGCAACAACCGGATTGGCCATTGGCAGGAGTCCAGCGCTGCAATTTCAGACGACAAAACTGCAGGTGAAGGAGATTTACATTGCTTAAAGACGGTGTCCAGAGTGCTCTGGTGTGTTTTTTCCTTCTGTTCACCACCTTCTGCTGCCTGTTGTTTGGACATTAGCTCATCACAGCAGCAGCAGTAGACAGATTTTCAGGACATTAGTGCCAATAAGAGGCTTGTCAGTTCTAGGCGGGCGGCTCTCTGGGGGACGTCCAGGCTCTTCTGTTGTTTTTCCTCATCAAATCAATGAAATAGCTGTTGTTGTTACCAGTGTTTGAAACCTGAAGTCAATGGTTGTGTCTACTTGTGTATTTGTGTAGTGATCAGAGAATCATGATCACAGATTCCAACACGATACACCAAGGAGACGAGAAAAGTGTTGGACTTCATAAAAAAAAACAGAAATCGCCGTCCCATCATCAGTCCCCATGTCTGGCTCCTCTCCTCCCTCTATCCTCCCACCCCTGCTCCCCAGAGAACACTCTCCATAGGGTCAGACAGCAGTCCTCCATTGATGTTAGCATGTACGAACGTGAAGCTACTGCAGGCTAGCTCCGCCCACCCTCGATGGGAGACACTTCAAGAGGAATCCTCGATGAGAGAGCCTTTTTTTAGCTCGCCCTCCCTCGCACTGTCTTCTCTTTCTTCTCGCTGTTTCCTTCTTCTCCTTCTTTTCTCGGCTCCCCTGAGCTGTTACCAATAACTGACCCTTTATACGTCGGAGGGAGGAGAAGAGAAGACACCCATGTTGGTTTCAGAAGAGGAGAAAAAAAGACTGCAATTTACAGTTCATAGTTTCTCAGCTGGCAGTTTCTGAACTCATATTCCTCACTCTGTCTTGTTTCTACTTTTCCTCTCTCTGTATCGTTCTAATACTTTTGCTTTCAGGCCTCGGACCAAGAGAGAGGTATTGGGTTATCAAAGGGTCTGTTTTGGTGACGAGTTTGTGCTCCTCCTCCACCGATGTGCAACACCATCAAAGCCAACACCAACACATATTTTCCAACTAATTCACTGTGCAGTTTCACGTTCTTCATGAACATATCTAACAAACCTTGAGACTCAACTATTTACGGATGAGGATCAAGCCATCACCTTGGTCTAGGGTCTCAATACTCTTAAAGGGTACCTAATGACCTTTACTAAAGATAAATGTGAAATCCTTCAAAGCGGCCACACTCAGGTTCATTTCTGGTGTCACAATCCGTGATATGGAGATTCTCAGAACTTGTAGATACCTTATCGCCTGGATGGCAACTCGCATCGCATCACCCAGGCCTGTTGTTTTCTGAGTAAGCCCGTAGCAGTGGAGTGATGTGTGTCAGCTGCATTGCGTCACTGTCTTACTTTTCAACAGCCACACTCCACAAAAAGTGAGTGAATCAAATTCACTCATGGGACTGACACATTTCAGCCTCCGTACCTTTGCAGTGCATCCTGCATGTCCTATGTTATATCCCAGTTATGGCAACAAGCGATGTGATGCTACACGACACAGCGGGTGCGTTTGACCTGATGTCAAACAGAACTGTAGGTTGTGGTCATGGTGTAGGTGTTCTGCCGTCCAAGAGGCAACGCTGGTTTGACCGACTGACTGACAGCGAGTCTGTCGGCTGTAGATGGAGCACAAGATCGACAGGCAGGTTGGTGAAACTCCAGCAGTAATGTGGGTGTTACCAGTAAAGCTATGCTCTAACCCTCACATACGGCCATGAGCTTTAGGTAGTGACCAAAACAACGAGACTGCAAGTGTCCGAAATGACGTTCGTTTGCAGGGGGGCTGGGTTCAGCCTTAGGGACAGGGTGAAGAGGCAAGAAAACTGCATATCCCATGTGGCCTATTCGAGACTTTGGATCCCCCAGAAGCAGCTGGAGGATGACAGCTGTAAGGAAGTACCTGTCCTACATGTTTGGAAATATCATAGCATGCATTTTTTTAAGCATTTCTTTTATTAGCTCAGAGTTGGGTTTCACACTCTGCGTTCCTCTCTCTCCACAGGCTCGTCTGTGTGATGAGATTACAAGCTGCAGAAGTAGAGGAGGTCTCTTAGCTCATGTATGACTTTTCTTTTCTTTTCTCGTCGCTCTGATCTAGCGAGACGGAAACACACTCACGTAGCACACGTATGGCTGTGTTTTTAAAGGCGACCGGCTGCAGTTAGTGTGGCTGGCAGCTGTTGTCAGACAAATTGCAGTGGACGAGTCACACGCTGTGCCTGCCTCGCGAGAGCCGCCCGCACAGGAGGAACAGCTTGACCACTGAGTGACTGTTTGACGGATTCAAAGTCACAGTGGCCTGACATGATGGACAAAGCAGGAGAACAGGACTGACAGTCAGGACTGGTGAAACAGAGGGAGGGGGGGATGGAAAAAAAAAGGGGAATGAGATCTTACTTTTGGCTGCCATCTCCACAAACCGTCTCCTGTCATCTTTCTTCTGTCAAACTTACCACGTTAGGTTGTGCCTCGCACAGCTGCTTCATATTTTAGTGCCTCAAATAAAATGGGGCTCAATCAGCGGTTCATGGGTTTACCAGGCTGCACATCTTCTCAATTTGGTGCCGTGGAATTGTTGAGGAACAAGAGAAAGAGAAAGACAGTGGGTTACATTTCATTCTCAGCTGCTCTTTCTCTCTCTCAAGCTGAGATGGTGGGTCAGTAGAGACGGAGGCGCAGCGGTATTCACAGCCGCCTTTTTTCCCCTGCGCTAATCCGCCTATTCAGCACCAGAGACAGCGCCGGGAATATCTGAGAGCGAGCGAGAGGTGTGGAAAGAGGAAGAGACTACAGGTACTGTAAGAAGTCTTTGTGAGTAAAAATAGAAAGAGCAGCGTGAGAGAGGGGGGTATTAAAAGGCTGAGCGGTTCGATAGAAGAGATGTAAGTTCTTAAAAATACTGAAAGTGGTAGAAAGTTGGAGAGATACAGACGGAGAAGTAGCTGAGTGATTGGAGGAGTTGCTCATTAAGTGCAGTAAGTAGTAAGAGTTCATGTCGACGCCCCCTCACCCATAAAACCAGATTTTCACATTGCTGCAGCAATATGCTTTGATAAATCCTCAGACGTAGGAAGAACATATAATCCTCCCTCTTCTCTCCCTTTCCTTTGCATCCTCACTTCTCCCCTCTCTCTTCTAGTCCTTTACAATCTGTCTTTCCATTTCTTCATGTAGTGAAAATTACATTCAATTGTTGCATGATTTATATATATTTATATACATTTTATCGCAAGTGTGTCATGCAGTGTGGGTTCTCGCACTGGTCTGGTCTGGTCTGGTCTGGTCTGGTCTTGGTCTTGGTCTTGATCCTGTCTCGTCCTGCCTTGGTCTTGGTCTTGACATGGTCTCGATATATACTCTGGTCTTGGTTTAATAAGTGGTCTTGACTGCAACACGACTGAAAAGTATATGACAAGATTGCATAACTAAGCACCAGTAAATAACTCACCATGGCATTGATGCTTCTGACCTAAAATGATGTGTGTGTGTTGGTTTCAGCTCCCCCATGTGCTTCTTATGGTGTTTTGGTCACTTGGAAGTCACATGAAGTTAACCTAAACCTAAACCTAAACCACGCTCTTTTCCTAAAACTAACTTGGTGGTGTTGTAACCTTAACTTCCTGTGAAGAAGGGTTATTTTGAACAGACACTATGCATGTAACAGGTATATGTTGACACGGCGTCTGTGTTTAGTTCTTCCGGTTCAGCTTTGTTTCTTTTAGTCTTTGTTGCCTTTTATTCTCTCTACACTTCTCTCTTCTCTCTCTCAGTGCTGACAAAGCATCTTCAGCCTTTGTGCTGTATCACTCTCCCTTTGGCCCTCTTCCTAAAGGGTGAGAAAAAGTCGAATTTATTATCCCCGAAACAGAAAATAGATTTTGGTCGTTTGCATTAAAAACATAAAGGACACCGCTATGAAAACCAGTCTGAGACAACACTTGGATTAATGAAGTTATCTGCTGGCTTTATGTTGCTCTGTAATTGCTCGGCAAACAAAGACAGCACACTTATCTTCTGCTTAAAAAAAAAAGCTCAGTGAAGAAGGTCAGAAATCCGTCATATTTATCTCAGATGTTATAGCTTGGTCAACCCTGTCTCTAGTTTTACGAGTAGAACTAGAAACAAGAGAGAGAACCCTTTAATTAAGCAGGAGGCATTGATCACTGTCCTTTGTGGTTCCCAGGTTTACTGTTGCTACTGTCATGATAAACAAAACCCAAAAGGTTCCCTCTCCTTATTTGGGCGTTACTGGTTATTAACCAGCATGTTATTAATAGCTTTGGAGTTGTTGGAGTTGTTAGGTATTTCTCTCAACACTCGGTGACTGCTGGCCCGTGAGCGTTGCTGTAGCACCAGTGACTTTTCTTCCTCTCTCTGCATGGCCCTCCTCACTCCCTCCCCCCCTGTGTCCCACTGTCTCCCACTGGGTGTCTGACTGGATATCTGGTTGACAGGAATCGGAGGGCATCGCTCGGAAACCGAGCTCCATTGACCCGGAATGGATCTCCGATACTTTGATCCTCTCTGTCTTTGGAACCATCCGCCCCACTGGGATGCGCTCCCTCTGCCGACCCCCACTCCTTCATCCGTCTGCCTGTTGACTTTTAGTCCAATGCTCGGTGGTATTTACTCTGACAGCTCATTTATTTATTTTTATGGACATGAAGGTCTGGTCATATCAAGTCACTGTCCTCACCTTACCTGTTGTTTCGCCTGTTTTGTTCCCATATTAGAGCTGCCATTCAACAAAGCAAAAGCTGCTGTTAAAATGATTGAATGACCAGTTTGAAATATGTCGAAGGATAAGTAAAACAACACATGTTCTGACTGACAAATTGCATCAGATACATAAACATATTCAGGAAAGAGAAGTAAAGGCATGGTCAGAACCCTAATGAGGACTGTTGTATCGCAGATGCCTCCTGTTTTATTTCAATGGTTACCAAATAAATCCCAACTTTTGAACCTCTTTTTAGGACTACAAAGCATCTGCCTCAACTTTTTGGGTGTATCCTTCCACCATTGTGTTGTCCTACATATCTTTTAGAGACATTGAAATACGAATTTCAGGTAATTTGGAGATATTTTTCGTCTTGCTTTATTCAAACAAGAAAGGAAAGGCTCTGCCAAGCACTGGCATGTACTATTAATGAAAGGCATCCTAGTTACTCGGGATCAAACCTCAATCTCACACGCGTACATCAAAGCAGTCGTAGTTGTGTGTCATGTTTGCTGGTCTTTTAAAACCTGAAATCAGTGCCTCACAGATGCATAAATATTTGAATATATCAATGTGTTACTGTTTGACTGACTTTGATTTTCCTTCGCTTGGAGGAACAGACGATGCTGTTTACTATTATACTGGATCCTAAGCAGGCGGCCGTCCCTGGTGCCTTGATTGAGGGCGAGCACGAACTCAGAAGCCAGGCTTTGATGTTTAGAAGGAGAGGAGTGCCTGGCTGTGAGGTTTGTCACCGGGTTAGCGAGAGGGCTCCTCCCGACACAGATGTTTTCCAGCTGCAGTCCCAGGTTTAGACGTCAGACATGTGCCAATTTGTGTTTTCTGAGGAATGCTGTCCCTTGATAATGACCCCGTTAGTCTATCAGGAGGAGGGGATGATCGTTGTGTGAGGGGGTGTTAATGATGCGTCACCTCACAAAACAATCACATCAACGCGGCCGGTCGCCACGGCAGCAAATGAGCACTTGCACTCACCTGCAGTATAATTTGATTACTTTTGACCAATTTCATTTTGCAAATGGAGATGTGCGTGTTCACCCGGAAAACATCAACACAATTACGATGGCAATTTGTCAAAGGTAAAAGCTATTTTGATGGACGAATATTCAGATGTCAGGTCCCAAATTAATAAGTGTCTACTTTAACTTTCCCGGTCGGTCTTTCGTTGGAACTGGTCGTGATATGAGTCCTGGTGTTTTATACCTTCAGGGTTCAAGGATCTAGGCGGTTGGCCGTGGACGGTGATCGTCTCGAGGTCCGCTGCACCTTCTCCCATGTTGAATGTCACATGCCACAGGTGGTCCAGTAATAAACACCAAATAGCATCAAATTAAGAGAAAAAAATGTAACGACATTCGCGACAGGTGTGTACGACTGAAAATCATGCTGCCTGCGCACCACGCTCAGACAGATGGGCCGTTCATTTCATGTCTCGTGGAGGTGATTTTTTGATGTGAAGTAGCTGGTGCATTCCTGTTGCATTTGTCTTGTCCTCCAGTTCACAGACAGCTGTCTGTCTGATCGGAGCAGCTCAAGTTAGATAATGTCTGAAATGTTGTTTGCGTCCCTCACCGGTCCCTCGTCTTATTCCACTTCCTCTCCTTTTACATGAAGGTGAACCTTTCCTTTTCTCATTTGTCTTTTCTTCTCATCACAAGTCCCCCTGCCTTTCCTTCTAACTATTGAACATAGTTTGGATTATATAACGGAAGTTTAAAGTTTTTAATTGTACAACTGAAACAGCAATGCATTTTTCCACCGAACACCAACAACATAATTTGTGGTTTAGTCAGTGCCATGTTTTTCTTTCTTTTTGGGCTTTTTATATTCTTTTAAAATGCTGCATACATAACATACTTGAAAAAAAGTATTTAAAAGAAGAACAACACAATAACAAAATACTGTAAAACAATAAGCATCGTATCTTATGTTTATTTATAGTTGGTGTGAGAAAGTTTTGCCTTTTGAAACAGTCTCAATTTAATAATAATTTCAATAAGGTCACAAGCATCTTTGTATTTTTTTGTGCATTCGTTGAATGTCAACGTAGGCTACTCCTGATCCATGCTGATGATCAAGCTTGGAAACAGCAAACGGACGACAAAGTCTGTTTATTGTCTGTTTGAACAGCTTTTTAATTGTTGTTTTTTGTAATTTCAGCTTGTCTCCTTTCTTAATTATCTTCTTCCACTATCCTGTTCATCTCTTAGCCAATCTTTATCAAGGACTTGAATTATCAGCTTTATAAATAGTCATAACACAAAAACAAAACAACCTAATGGCACTGCATTGAAGTGGCCTAAAAGTAAAGTGGCAACCTCACAAACTCTTATGGAGTTGTGTTTACTCCTGAAATATACAGACGATCTGCAAACATGGGACCAAACCGCCGCTTCCCATAGCAACACAAACTAAATGTAAGCATTGTCTGTGGTAGACAAAACACAACCGAAGTGCCAAAGTGAAACAACAACCATGATGAGCCAAATTTCAAAATCCCAGCTGTTGCTAGTCGATGAGAGAGTGCATAACTGTTGTCTGCCATATTGCTCTGCATTGCTTGCTGTATCAGAACTGCAAAATATGTAAGTGCACAGGTGCGTGCACACATACATAAACCTGCAGAGTCAAGTTTACACACAAGGCAACACACTGAGCAACTGTATAATCGGCTTTTCCCTTTCGTCCACTAAATAAATCCCAAGAATCGCTTGAGTGTGAAATGCTGAAAACATCCTGCATCCAAATCATATCAAGAGCACAACAGATTCCCTCCTCTGTTTGCCTGTTTTGTTCATTTGGCTCCTGCATACCGGTAGATTGAGCTCTTGTCATAATGACCATGTATTGTCAAGCCCACGGTTGTCAGGAGGGGAAGTCGGGACTAGCTGCACTCACAAGAGCTGCCATGACTCTAAATCCACATCAACAACAGCAGCTACTGCCAAGGTAGCACAATGCTGCGAGGTATCTGATGCCTTGGTGCAGCTGGCTTGCTCTCTGTAAGCCCTGCTGTGGAGAGCGAGAGTCAAGAATCAGATGCAGAAGTTGTTTTGAGAGGTATGGCATCCTGCTGGATGGTGAGGGGGAGAAAGGGTAAGAAAGCGAAAGAGGCAGGATGGTGGGAGTTACACGTCAGTGAACTCAGCGTAAAGCTCTCTGCTCAAGCCCGACAACACGAGCTGGAGAGATGTGGATAAAATGCTTTCTGGCTGTTATGAGATGCCTACTGGTGGGATGACATGTGTCTCCACCTGTCACATCAGCAGAAGCTATCTTTGCTTTTTTCTGCTCTATTCTCATTGTATGCATATCTACAGTATGTATGTGTATATATATATATATATATATATACATACACATACACATTTCTTTGACATGTCTACAAATAATATTACAATTTTAAACAAAAGAGAATGGGGCCCATTTTACCAAATGTGGTAAGCTGTGTTTAGCTTTAAGGTGCAGGTGTCATTTATATTTCCAAATCTTAAATTATTCATATATGTATTAAGTATTTTACATTTGTGCATGGTGAGGAAGTTTTTCCCATTAAAGCAGATCCCTCATTTAATATTGTAATGAGGAAACATAGAAAAACAAGAGGGGACCCACAATAGAACCTTGTGGAACTCCACATTTACCTCTACAGTGGAGAGTGGATCTAGGGATAGGACATTTATTGACCAAATAACGTAGATTATCATCAGCCATCATCAAGCCACTTATATAATACAATTATATAAAATGAAAGCAGCATGTTATATATTTCTCTGTTAACTCTCTTTTCTCATTGGACTTCTAGGTATTGCTATAGCCAGTGCTCTGGTAGACACATCACAACAGCGAGTAATGGACTTCAAAGAAAGAGGCCTGGGTCTGAAGCACCGCAAACACACTGTGCACCACCAAGGGACCTGTGTATGACCTGGATTCCATCAACTAGGTACCATCGGGACCCCAGGGGATATTCTCATGGGCGTTAGACTAAGGGACACATTGTAAACAAAGGCAAAGCCGGCAAAAATTGGGTTTGGATGGTATTTGATAGTGGCTCAGCAGGCATCCAAACGGGGAAAAGCGGCACTCGTCCCTCAACATGCTCTTCTAGCCTCTTGTGTGTATATGTTGGTCATGATGAGCCAGGAAACCAAGAACTGGACAGCTGCAGATTGACAGCGAAAATGTGTTTTTCCACCACAGCTTTGGTCAGACATTTAATATGACTGCTGGCGGGCTTTTCCAGTTCCATGCCATATGTGGCTCTTTATCTCCAGGGCTCTACTTGTCTGTCATGCAATCTGCCATACTGAGAGAGGAAAACACTTTGTTTTACACCATTAAAACAAACTAAATGGCTTCGAGCTCCTGTGAAAGATATTGAGCTGAAATGAACTGAGCTGAAATGAAGTCCTCCTGACTTACAAACCCACTCAGACTCGTGAGCAACGCTGGAAAGAACAACATGGACCGAACTTGATCAAAACACTGTAGTGGGTGGTGTTCTGCGACAAGGATTTGCTTGAGGAGAAAGTATCCTCTGGGAACTTTAAAGACGACTACTGTTGAGATTATAAGAACGAAGATCATTGGATGTAACTATTGACATTTGTCCTTTTTGAAATATATGTCAATTTAGTTTTTCCCTGCACCAACATTTGAAGTTTTGATATCTGCTCAGGTCCTCTGTAATGGAAAAGGGTCCGTTATCTGTAGCTGTGGGCCTTACACATGTCTGTATATGCACTATAAGTGAAATGCTTCACCAGTACATTAGGACCCTCTGTGGGATAATATTATGCAAGTAATCATCCAAATGTTTATTCTGGGCTGCAATGTAACCTCATGGTCGGTATCATCAAACACATACTACTGATGGTATTCAGATATTACTGTGAAGATACACTCTGCTTCTGTTCTCATGACCTGCATTTCATGCCCGTTTACTTGTGATACAAACCTTTCTGTAACATATCTCCTTGTGTAATATTTATAGATTATGCAAATGACAGTTAAACGATAATTTAACAAATGCACTAAGGTTTTTTGTTGTTTTTTTTAAACAGGAAGATTAAACAATAGATATTACAAAGAAAGTCTGTGCAGTATTTACTTTTTTGCTTGTACCCTCGGTGTCTTTTCATTTCCAAATATTATATATATTATGTATATCATAGCAATTTTGTGTGCTGTCAAATGTTTTTTTCTTTCCCTTCACCAGTTGTGTTAAAACCTTCATTAAATATTGTAAAGTCACTTTTTATCAACTGCACATACACACATTCAAAAGTTTGGAGTCGCCTGCCTCTACAGTGTGATTGGGTACAATCAGATGGCTGAGAGGACCTCGCTATAGTTCTCAATGGTCTTTCATTCATCGAGAAAGTCCTCTTTACAACTAACCCTTTGTATGAAGGCTTTGTTTTGTACATGGACACCACAATGCTGTACAATGGTTCAACCAGACAAAGATCCCTCTGAGCAATACCTGAATAAGAACAGATGAAATCACCAGTCATTGGTCAAATAAATTGGAAGCATCAAAGTGTGTGTTTCAGTGTCAAGTGCACAACAATGCGGCCTACAACAAGCTGGTATTAACACTCGGGTTGCTTTGTCAAAGCTATTCATTAAACTGAAACTTGACAAGAAATAGAAGGTTAGTCTCGGATTAGCATTATTGGAACTGGATCATAGAATATCAGATGAACATACGATGGACTGACGAAATGAAAACCGATTCACTCGAATCACTGACTCGCCTGCCAAAAGAAAAACAGCTTTCCAAAAATACTGAGAGGCCAATTGTACCGCTGTGGTTCAATAGTGGCCGAGAGTCACGCTCTCTGGATTGAAAACACTGGGACGAAATCAAACTATTTCAAATGTACACATTACATTTAGTGTCTGAATTCTACTGTTTTGCCTCTGACAAAATAGCCGTCATTGATTTAACGAAGGAAAACTCAATAGAACAGCTGATTCCAAACTTTTGAACAGTGGATGTCTTCACGCACATGTCCTGTCTATATATTGAGGCTGATTGTGTTCATTCAGGCATTTTGTTTTCATGTACTCTTTGCACCAGTTTGTTGTGGAGACTTCTATTAACAAAGGGCAGCTCACCACACTGTTTGTGTCCATATGAGCATAAACCTGTACATTTACAATTAAAACATTTTGATGCCTTTTTGGATGGTAATTTGATCCGATATACTCTGTGTGTTCTTACCTCTGGTGTTGTATCGATCGGTGTTCTCGGGATGTCAATAGGGTCAAATAACAAGCTCGGCCAACACTATAGACTCTGCCATCCAACACTGCTGATGGAGTTACATAGATCCTGGCTCAGCAATGTCAATGGGCAAACACAATGAAACAGTACTGAGCCAGAATGACTTCATTTACATTGTACATGATCAGTGGTCACAGTTCTGTCACGACTAATTGATACCGTCAACATTTGATGTATGGTACAGGGTTACATCCCTTTATATAACGTCTTCGTGAACCTAAGAATGGCAAAACTGGTTTGTCCAAATTGTGTGAAAAATAGCCTTTTGGCTAACTCTGGCACATTTGCAGAAATGTTTTTACTAATGTGCACTGTCCCGTTCAAATAAACCAATAAAAAAAAACATAAGGACACAGCTTATAGATATACATATAGAACAATACATTCGTTGTACGTCTGTATTGCTTACCTGAGAAGCTTTGGTCCGTTTTAAAGCACAAAGCAGCAGCTGTATCCTTAGTCATCAGTGAGGGATATGTTCCAGAGGTGATCTCAACATCTTCCAAGAATTAAACAACAATCGCAAAAAGAAAACGCCGACATACATTGTTTCCAAGGAACAGCAGCAGAGGATCGAGTGGCTGTCGTGCTCTGCTGTCTAGCTGCATTTCACAATCACATAACAGCTGGGTATAATGCTTCCATGTCACTAATCACTTGCACATGGCTTATTTTACTTTAGAATACTTATTTTAAATTCAGGATGGAAATTATTTAAAATAAACCGAACATGTGTTCAAATACAGCCCATTACCTTTAATTGAGTTGTGTTTGCCATTCACTATGTCCCTACTCAACTTTAATTTTCACAATCTGTATCAACAAAGGCGTAAATACCACGGAAGGCTGTTTCCACACCCTGCTTATCTGACTTTGACTCATTTCTTTGAAGTCTAATTTGGAACTTGAAAGGCCTTTCAGACCATTAAGTGATGCCAATGCTGCTACAGTCGCCGCCATTAGTGACCAGGAGGAGACAAGTGCGCCCTTCTACACTCTGCGCTCACTGTATTTTTTTCTCAAGATAAAAGACTGCAGTATTTAGCATTAAGTGGGCTGCTGGCATCTCCGCTCAGCTCAATACCTGCACATCAGAGGCAGCAGGAAGTGGTGCACTTTCCCTTTTATCCTGATCCAAGATGTTTTAAACCAGTTCTGCGGATGAAAGGGGCGGTTATGTTTTCAGAGTAAAGTCAATATCAGAAGCTCAATACCTGAACACACAAAACATCTGCAATTACACAAAGAGGGAAGGAAGAGGAGAGCGCCTTGTCAAATTCATGACAGTACAACAGATGTTAAGGGTTCACCAAAACATCCCCGTGCAACTTCAACTCAGTGGAGGCAGAATGTCATGTAACCAGTCGAAATGGAGACTCGGGTCCCACATGTTCCTGTATGTGCAAAACGCACGAGCTCCGTCGCCAACGAATGATATGCAAAGATATCGCGTAACGATCTGAGGAGCGTTCTGCTCCTATCCAAGAAATAATGTCAAGCTCATAGCGTTAGAAGAGAGACCGAGAGTGTGCACATCCAGGCAAAGATACTCGAGAACAAAGAAAAAACAATCTGCAAACATATAAATAATATATATTACAATGTTCTGTTCTTTTTTTCCACGAGAAACATCCCTGTATAATGATATTATTGTTATTATTATTATTATATTACAACATACTATACTATTACTTTTTAGGACTGTTTTCGGCGTACTATAGACAAAAGAATACAAAGAATAACAGCGTGTTGACTTTGTAGAAAATGCGTGAAATCAACTTGACGTAACGAGGGTCAAACCTGGGACACCGGGTTGAAGAAGAATCTTACAGTAGACTATATTATAGCACAATGAGGTAAGACTTTTTTTCGACATACTAAACTATGACTTTTTATGACTTTTTTATGACTTTTTTCGACCTACTGTCTGCTCACAGTATCTTTCCATCTCTAACCGATTCATTCCCCCCTCTCTCACCCCTTTTGTCGTCCCTCTTTTCTCACCCCCCTCTTGTGGAAGACTCATGGTCAGCTAAGCCACGTTCTTGTGATCGATGCCCCAATCCAGGACTCAATCCTGATGACATTATGCACCAATGGCAGGCGGGTAATTTGGGCCGCCGTCCGAGGATGAGTGGCAGAGTCAGCCGGGAGGCTGGCCGCGGGATTACAAAGCACACTGCTGTCCTCCACCTCCTAACACACACACACACACACACACACACACACACATACACACATTCAACCAAACCACCAACCAGTCAGCCCTATGATGCTGTGAAGAATGTCGCCCCTGTCAGCACCGCCCTCCATTCAATCCCAGCATTGCTCTGTCATGAATGGCCTTCTGGCCGAACAAAGAGGCCCTTTTTTTTACACAGCGCACAAAGTGCAAAGATGTGAAGGATGAAAAGAGGAGTGACGCTATTGACACGCTGCATCGGCTTGATTATGTGAGCAGTAACCGCAGAGGCATCACGCGCGCATCATGTCACAGTCGTGTTTCCAATCATGAGGAAACATTTAGTGTCACACTGTAATCTGTGTTCCGTCCTATGATATCTACTCATACTTCTCTGTAGCTCTGTGACGGATGGATTGTCTGTTACTCACCGATCGAAGGTTTTAAAAGCCTTCTTGTAAAAGAATATGAGAGTTAATTTACCGACTAAAAACCTTGTTTGCCACTTAGATTTAGTTCTGGAAAAAGAAAAAGATCAATGTCTTCACTGTTCAAACATTTCATTGAAGTCTTCCGCTAATACTTACACTGAGGGGAATATTTAGATTCAAGGTTGTGTGTTTTGTTGTTTTATTTTAAAGCAACTTTATTTTCATCTTTACCATCTTTGCCTTGCAAAAGCTTTCTTGGTGTTTTTCCTATTTTGTTGCATTACGACATGGAATCAAAGTGGACATTTATTCAGATTTTATGTAATGGACATACACGTAATAGTCAAAATTGTTGTGAAGTATAATTAACAAAATGTATTAATTCATTTAAAAAAATAACCTTCCTATGAAACCCATAAATAAGATCCGGTGCTCCTAATTATCTCCAGAAGTAACATAAATGTAAATATCTTAAAGTCCACCTGTGTGCACTCACATTACACAACGGAGCAGTGTTAAATACAATATTACAAAAATGAAGGAATATGGAACCACAACAAACTCAGAGAGCATCAAAACGCACGGCACGAACAGACCAACGGTAACCTTGGTGGACTGGAAGGCTCCACCGATTAGAGCGTCCGTCCATCGGACCACTTAGAGCCGCGCGCCGCACAGAGCTGAGCTTTATGGAAGAGCGGCCAGAAAGAAGCCATTGCTCAAAGAAAAACACTTTAGGAAAGACGTTTGGAGTTTGTCAAAACACTATTTTTTTTTTTTATGAAACCATGTATTTTTTCCTCCCTTTCAAAGAGTTATGATATATGATGTTCTCAAAGATTAGTATATCTGCTATTTATTTTACTGTTTTTACAAGTATGTAATCTGTCTTCAGGAAACATTATATCAATCTTTTTGAATCCCTTGACGCGATGACTGACGCCATCATTGTCTGTTACAACAGAATGCTGAAAGAAACAGAAAGTTCAGTCATTCGAGTTGTAAACAACCAGCATAATTAAACGATGACTGACGAAGATGATGACGACAAACACATTGATTGGTATTCATAAACTATTCGTCATAGTGACATGAATCTACTCTGTGACACATTAAAAGACGTTAATTCATGCTGGTATCAAGAGAGACAACGTGTGTATGTGAAGTTTTATGACCTCTTCTTATAAACTGTCTGTTAAATGAATAGCGCTTTGGTGTCGATAAACTATTAAAAATAAAAATAAAATAAAGTATACAAATATAATATCCTTGTTATGAGCGTGAGCAGATGAGACTGCAGCATGAGAGTCAATTCTAATGATGAGTTTGGTTCAGTTTTATTCTGGTTATTCATAAGTATCACCTGTCCTGAAGAACCTTGAAGGCGAGGCGCTCATTAGATTACAACTACAAATCCTCACAACATGAGGACAATATCATGGTCCACATGGACAATATCAGCACAATCTGTGTGGCCTCCGTATCATTTAAAGCACAAAGAAAATGAAAGCTGAGCATCAAATCAGCAACTGTGAATCGACCACCTCTTCATTAAATGTCTTAAGTTATCTATCCACAAATCAGCTCATGTCAAGTGACACTGAAAGACATTCTTCCTTTTTAAGGAATAGCAGTAAATATGTTTCCAGTAGAATTCAACTTGATTCAAGAACGCTGTAAAAATGGGGAACAAACAGACGTAATATCTGAAATATTCAAAATCACGAATGGAAATTATGCCCATCTGGCAACAGGAATGAATAAAGCAAATCTAGACTTTACTACAATAAAACAATAATGACATCAATGATTAGGAAAGTTGATTTGCATCGGAACGCGGTCCACATAATCTTTGAGAAGTCAATCCCCAACTGAAATGACGAGGGACGAGATGTTAGTTTGAGTAACGGTGAGAGGAAGCTCATTCTTGGCAGTTTCAAGAACGAGGTGATTTGGAGGTTTGACCAACTGCCATTCCTTCTCCTTCTCAAGGCACTCGCCATTATTCTTGCACCTGACCGAGCTCCACAGCTTTCACGACAGCCCACATTGTGTGCTTGTATCCACTGACTCCATTCCTCAGAGCATGTGCTGTTTGAGTCTGCGTGACAGGAAAGTCACCACGACAAAGGGAGATTTACATTTGTGGACATTTTATCTGGACAAAAACCAGTATGGGTGGATGGTTAATGGTTAATTAATTTGTGTTTTAACTTCCCTTCAATCCACTGATATATAATCAACCCTTTTCTTTCTCCAAGCTCATCTCACACCTCATCTAAATAAAACATATGAATTGTGTCCAGTAATTACGTGTTCCCACACGGTGTCAATATTAATATTAATAAGAATGATATAAAGCATCAGAAAGGTCATGTGTAATTATTTTGATTATCAATTACTCAATTTCTTCAATTAATGGACAGTGTGATTAGTTGATTAATTAATGAAATATATAAAAATAGAATCTGAATCCCCTTAAGTTTAAGGTGACATGCTTGTTTAGTGTGATCAACTGTCAAAAACTCATAGATTTTTGATGTATTCCTTTCCATAATTAATTCATTAATTCAATAATTCAGCGGTGGCAGGTCACAGCGTTCTCCCTCAATACTGGACCGATTTTAAAAATGATGATGTCACCAGTCAGAACACAAACACGTGGGGAAATAGGGTCCCTGTTAAAAAAATGCTTTTGCTGTAACATGCAATCATTTTTTATGTAATATTAAAAAAAAAGAAATTAGTTTAGTTTCCCTTTGTGTATGAGATGGAATATTGAAATAAAGTTGCGCTTGCCCAAACTTAACATAAGGCTACACACTGTTAAAACAGAGGAAAATAAATCTCAAATCTTTCACTTTGAAATGACAGAACTATGATGACAAAGGACTCCATGAATTTAAGAGCATGTACTTATAATGAGCAGTGACTCAGATCTCCTTTGGCGCCGCCTCTTACAACAAGTGATCAAGTGGCATCGATGGCCACTTCCCAAACTAAATACATTCTTAGCAAATGTGTTTACACTGCGCTGGCGGTTATTACAGTGCACTGTATGACGGCTTGAGGACGTGGAGTTGGTCTAATGGCTGAGTTGGAAGATAATGCAAAATTACGCCTCGAAATCGCATTCAAATGTCAGACTCATTTTCTAGCATTTAATGAGGACGGTGCGAAGGCGTCGGAGCATTTCCCTGTCACCCTTTTTCTGTTTTACATTAATATTGTATTCATCCCAACAGAAATGTGTCGGTAGATGATCAACATCTTATAATATGACATGTGGAGCCATGAATGAGAGCTGGGGGCCCAGTAGCCTCTTTACGCCTTCACTTTTCCATCCAACTCATTCTCCATGAAATTATAAGAAAAGTGGTTTTTCGTATACGTACAGAGAGGAGCATTTGGGTTTAGTAAGATTTGTTGCCTGTGGTTTTTGTACAGTCATGGGAAATGTCAGGTATGATACAAGCATGTCTACACTGTCAGTCCGCGGTTCTGTGCAGCTTCTTTCAAAGAAACGTGAATACCAACAGTGGATCAACATCAACAACAGCTAGGTCAAAGTTTAGAAGCCCAACATGTCATTTTTCGGTACTTTGAACAATAAAAGTTTCAAAAGGGTTTCATGAAGTAACTGAACACAAATTCCATCATCGGCCAAGTTGTTTGCAGGTGATCCTGGATTCAGAGATCATGGTCCGGGTCAAGCAGCACTGGAGGATAAAGTGTCTCCGAGTGCTCTGCCAGCCCGATGCGACCCCTTCCCTCACCTGCCACTTTGGCAAAGTTAAAAAAGAAAAAGATGTGCTAAACTTCAGATGACTCTTTCTTCGTCTGGTCTCGTCTCTTTGCTCTTCACCTCAAAACTTTCTTTCAAATATGATTACGTCGCCTCTCCGTGTTTCCCAGGCCTCTGGCAGTTTTGCCCGATGGTTTCTTTTCGTCTTTGTTCTGTGAAATAACACCAAGTACAGACAGTCTGGGTGATTTAACAGTTTTTAATCATCATTTTTGTACAATAGATTTTACATTTTCACAAGCTAAGAAGTTAATGATGCCGGATGGCTGAGGGAGTCTGCATCTCCAAAAAGCCATTTTTGGTATTTTGTAACAACAGATGGGATGGAGATGGACAGCACACATATTCAACATCTTGAACTTTTCTTTATTTTTTTTTATTGGGACCCTTACATCAGGAGGACCTGACCCAAGTCCTGAGGCCTTCTGAGCTCAGAGGAGCTCTATAAAGAACGGTGGAGCACTGAACCACCGCTATAAACCTTACTTTGTCTCGTATTCCAATGAAGATATGACACTGGGATTCAAATCAAAACATGAACAGACACAAATAAGTAAGACACAATTCTGAGAAATGAAACCAGTCCCAGTTTTCACAGCATAAAAAATAAGCCTTCAATGGTACGGTATAGAATATATCTGTCTTTGACATTGATTTGTTTCCTTCTCAATCACCATGCATTGACCATCTTCTTTCTTGCGCAACCTGTAGTTATTGTCACCGTAATGAATCGCGGTAACGGCACCGAAAAGTCCCCAAAAGTTGAACGGTTTGAGTGTGAGCTCTCTGTGCCCGGTCCACCTCGTCAACTTCAACTCTTCAAAACAGCAGAAATTAGTAAAAGATAGAAAAATAAGTTCAAATCTTAGCCCAAAAAAAACAACTCAACACTATATTTAAGCAACATCATAAATGGGGCTATGGTACAATACAATATGCTTGGGAAACAAAGTTGTATACAGTAGGAGAGTTACATTGATATCCTCTTTCTCAGATGCAATAATATTCCATAATCACGGAAGAAATATACACATACAAAAACAAACAATGTTCTGGTTTATTCAACGTACTCTATGTCGTATCTGAATGTCAAAATAGCTCACAATGCTCCGGAGTAGAATATCATCAGACATTTATGTGTCCAATTTATAGTTTCAGCCAAGTACATACAGTGCATATACCATGTTTATGCTCGGTAAATAACATGTCAGTTCTACTACACATGAATCATGTTCTTGAGAAGCTACATAAACCCAAGCAGCGTGTCATAAATGCTCCCGTCTGTGTCCAAATGGCTGAAGTAACTTGCTGAACATGCCACAGTGACGTATGTAGACGTCTTGATCGCGTGTCGTAAGGAAGCGTGTTTCCTGTGAGGACAATTCTAAAACCATAGGCCGTCATCTGAAAAGCAGCTGTACGCGTCTACGTCAGAGAAACGAACGCGATGACGATGCTGTGGCTTTTAAGAAGAAGAATCCCAGTCAGTTCTCGGGAGCAGATTTACGAAAACGCTTGAACGATTTTACGTCACATGCTGCGCGTTTGCTGAACCCCTCCCCCGAGCGGTGGTTCCTCAGTCGAAATTGAACAACTGTTAGTCACAGCAGCTTTGTAGTCCAATCAACATTGCCTCAACTAAAGCGAGCCATAGTCTGGACCCAACAAGCATTGTTTCCCCCCTTTCCAGAATAACAGAAAAAAGAGATGAGAATAGATTAAACAGTATGACTTCTTGGCTGCTAATGTTAACACACCTGGCTGAATATTATTAGAATAGTTACTTCCACAGCCAAGGAGAATATCCAGGGACGTACCGGGACTGAAATTCAGCCCAAGACTTAGAGAAGCGGAGGCTTTTCATGCCGAAAAAGCTGTTTTTTGGCAGTGGTTTCAACACACAAACACAATATTTGCGGTAGATGAAGACCTACAACATACTTTAAGATGTCTTTTCTGACACCTGCGGCTGGGCACGCCACGGATGAGGACCATAAAGTAACAGACATCACAAACTGACAAATAAAAGGCTATGAACAGCGGTCGGTTCGGCTCGGAATGGATTGGCCGTCCCAAAGTGCCCGAGGGCCCGAGCATATCACAGCTAACTTCACAGCTAACTACATGATTCGATGGGGTTACAAGTTGTGTTAGAACAAGCCTGGAACATCCACAGCTGCAATGAGAGTAAGAAGGAGTAGTGGGGCTGAGCAAAAGGTCAATATCACGAGATCGCTCCCTCCCCAAACACATGTTGACAGTTTTACAATTGAAGCAAAAAGTCGTAACACTGAACTGACAGAAACAAAAGGAGGCATTGAGCGTTGGCGCGATGGAGCTGTGAGTTACCATTGAATATATACTCCACCACAATATTTTATCCACAGCTCGTTTTAGTGGGACGCAGTGAATCAAAGTACGTCAAAAATAACAGAAGAAAGAAAGAAATCATTCAGGTAAAGCTGCAGCAGCTTCTCTGGCGCCTTCCACGGAGAAACACTGAACGTGGCTCGGACTTCGAACAATTACAAGTATGTACAATCACTGATGAGCGGCGTGGATTCAGCCATCCACAGCAGCGTGGGACCTACACTGCTGTGATCTCGGAGTATCAATCCAAAAAAGGAGGGAGTAGAAAGCGGGGCGCAGTGTGTGTCTCTGTGTCTGTGTTTTTGTCTGAATGTGTGAAAGTGTGCGGTGTGTGTTTGTGGGTCTTTGCTTGTGTGCTTTTGCCAGCGGCGACGTGTTTTCAGTACAGACGGTTTGGGCGCAGATGTTCTAACTGCTCTGATGTTTCTAGTTACTGGTATTTACCCTGAAATTCATTTAGCTTTTTTTTTTTTGTCAGGTAAATATTTACGTGGACCTTTCATAAAAAATGTAAAATACCAGATCACGTCATTATCAAAACATACACAAAGCACAGAGGAGACTGAATAACACCGAAAAGGCTGCCCAAGGGATAACATGTAGCCATTACTGAACTGACTGTGACTTTTGAGCAAAAGATCCCACCAATAGCCTCAACACACAAACAGACGTGGGGGACGACTCCGAAAAGTCAATGCTATTTTACACTGCGTTCACCTTTCCAGGAGCCAACTGTGGTTTATTGGAATGTAGTCCTGGAGTATTTTCTCATTTCTGCCCAAAAGAGCAACACCGAAGCTTTAAATCCCTTTTTTTTTTCAACTAACCCAAAGGGAACACACAGCCAAACTGAGTTAACACATATAGACAATTTTACAATTTTAGCACACAGCTGCAATGCAAAAAAAACATCAAAATTCATAAAAAAAACATAGTAGGAATTAAAAAGAGAGCGAGAATCCAGAGGGAAAATAAGAGTAAAACAGGTATTACTGAGAAGAAAGATTATAATTTCTTGTTTTGCTTTTTCTTTTATACAAATGTGTGTTTGTCAGTCCGTTGTAGTTTGTTGCTGTGAAGCGGCGAGGCTACAAGAAGCCGGGTGAGGAAAGCGCCAGCAGGCCGCAGTACCACAGCCAGAGCAGCGGGGGCAGCAGAGAGGCCAGACCCGCGGTCCGCGTGGAGACGGCCGAGTTCTCCACGATGGCATTGGACGTACTCTGACCGTCTGTCTGGGGGTCCTGGGGGAGAGATGGAGAGTTGGTTCGGAATCACAGAGCACAAATCAAAGCTGACCGAATAACAAAACACATTTGCTGAGGGGACTTCATTTAGCGAATTCTGTGTGTTCTCTTCGACCCAGTCCTCTTTCACTCATGTTAACCATTTATCTGTGTCCAAACAAATGCCCACGCAGGCACCCTGCATCTTGGTTCACATCAGTCAGCTGGACACATTAGAAAGTTAGCTGGGGACAGATGTTCTGGCCAAATCACGAATGCAACGCTAGGTGGCTAGCTAGCAGTGAGAGTCATTTCAACCAGCAAGATCAACTCTAAAAAGAGGAGCCATCTGTTGTATACTCGTTTTTGAAACCAGGAAGCCATTGTTCCACAAATTATGACAAACGTTGGAGGGCAAATATACCACAATTTAATTCTAAACTGTAGCTAAACAGAGCAGGATTAGCAAACAAATCAGTTTGAAGTTATCTCCCCTTTACACTGCAAACACACACAAATGTATTCCTATATGTGTAGTTTATGAGGAAAAACAGTGAGCCTCAAAGCATATGCTTAATCTGGATAATATACAAAGGTTATATATCAATTCCCTCTTCCTCTGTAAGATTAACCTCACGTAGTCTTGGACAATGTGACTATTCAGAGACAACTGGTTTCCACACAGTTGTCGCTGGTCCGAATGTCCAGATGGAGGCATGAGAAGGTTCCATGAATCAGCTGTGGCAGGTGCCTCTGGATCTCATCCACAGCAGACTCTGGGATCTTTTTCAAGACAGCTTGACAAATGACCACCAAAAAACCAACTACAATGGCATAAAATGCTGCCAAGCGTTTCTGGCATCACGTTTTAGGTGTTTGGGTCTTTCATTTATTGTATTTGTTTTATGCATCACACACATTTGGATTTTTTTTCTACCGGCACCGGCATCTTATATTCACCGGGAAATACAGCGGACATTAGGTTGCAGTTTAATTAATGCATGCAAGTTGTGGCATACTTCAAGTTTAATGCAATAATATCACCGATACAAACTCTTAAGCGTATTCATCTCGTATGACACAGTAAAAAAATCAAAAGGTTGTTCTCATAATTAAAATGCCACAGTGGAGAGCAAAGGCCTATGTGTGTGTGTGTGTGTGTGTGCATTTGCATGTGCCATCATGCGTAAGTCTGTGTGTGTGTGTGTGTGTGTGTGTAGCTTCACCGCCGGTCTTTTGCTTGCTAATAAAGCTGCAAGCTAACGGCTGGGTCATCTCCTCCAGACCTGTCCCTGCCTCTATTAAATGTCAGTCCAGTGCATAACAGTGCCTTATTATTGTACAATGACATTCACGGTGAACTTTAAAAGCCACCAGATAAGCAACAATTCCATTTAAGCCTCAAAGGAACTACAAAGACCGGCAGTTTACAAAGGAGGCGGGAAGCATTGCCGCGGCAATCACAGTCAGCGGGAGGTCAGAGACTTCCAACGTCGGGGTCGGATTACAGTTTGTGATTATTTGTTAGCTCCAGCAATTGCCTCGTGGTCTTTCATGAAATTGTTTGTTGGTGTAAAGGTGAATCGTTTTTAGAGTTCATCTCTCAACACGTCCAGGTTGTGACAGGCGGTGATGTTTCTACCGGGGGTTCTTTGGCAGCACGTTTGACAAAGTGTCCCGACGCCACCAATACATAATATCCAAATGCACCGCAATAATCAGCTCGCAAAGAGTCGAAACATGCTCAACAGTCAACAATGGCTGCCCAGATGGTGAGATGATGAGGTACATTCCTTGAAACTATTCCAGCCTTTAGTTAAATGAATATTTTTTATTTTGCTCCACTCAAAGTTATGCAGCTGCTTCGCTGGAAGGAGAAAGATCTTTGTTCGACTGGAATAACATTTGTTATTCATTGGATACATTTTCTCATGACTCGAGTTGAAATTCATAAAATCATAATAGACTTACCACACAGAAGACACCATCAACAGTTGAGTTTGACTTCAACTTCTGCGCCTGCAACGGAAAGATAGAGAGAATCTCAATCCATGTTACGACACAACACATCCACAAAAACACGTTTTGTTTGCCGCGATGACGATAAAAGATCCAAATGACAAACAGATGACATGTTAATAAAGTTTCAAGGTGAAGCCACGTCTTAAAGTTTTCACGTTACATCAGGACAAAGAAGCATTGAAGCGCTTTGACAACTGGGAGCGCGCAGAGGATCTGCAGTAATTAATTTGCTTTGATCGACAATCGATGGAACAATCTGCGATCTAATCCGGCTGAGCATATTCCGTCAATATGTTGACGCAACAGGTGCAAACATCACACACACACACACACACACACACACACACACACACACGTTCAAACACTGTGCCTGAACTTCCAATAAGCATCACATTCAATCTGAACGTTTATGAATGCTCTGCGCTGATCCGATCACAACAACAGATTGGAAACTGATGCTAAAAAACCCCCAAAAAAAACCCCGACCTACAATAAGCGTGGCTGGTTTACCCTGAGAGCCTGTTAAAGCTTTACAGCCGCTCATATTCTCAGTCGGAGGAGAAGACGAGTGAGGCTGAGCACAGAGGGACAGTCAAACCCAGACTTTGATTTCATCTCAGATTTATCATTCAATGGCTGTCGCACAGTCTTTGATTCTCTCTCTCTCTCTCTCTCTCTCTCTCTCTCTCTCTCTCTCTCTCTCTCTCTCTCTCACACACACACACACACACACACACACGCATGCAGACGCATTGTCCACGTGTGTAAACGAAGGTTGGAGGCTGCTGCGTGTGCTTTGCTTGCTCGAATGTGTTCTTCATGTAACTTACTGCGTATTAATGCGCTGCCATTTCTATCAGTGTCTTCCAAAACAACTCTTTTGATTTGTTTTGGGATTGGCCAGCTCTGTGGTTAAGGTCTATGTTTCGTTATCTAAAACTACTTTAAGGTTAACATTTGGAAAAAAAGAACCTTTCAGGGTTCAAAGAAACCAACGGTGACTTCCAGCAGGCAGTGGTTGAGGTCTGCATACGTTTGGGCAACTAAAACACTCGCTTAATACTTGGGAAAGTAACACCAAACTCCAAACATTCTTCTAGCCTACAAAGGCCATCACTAACCATGTGTACGCTGCAGAATCATCCGAGATGAATGCAATTTCCACAAAGGCTGAACTGGAACTTTAGTATTTACTGTATCTTTAAATGGAATCATATATAGTTAGGGGTGTAACGGTACGAGTATTCGTATTGAACCGTTCGGTACGAGGCTCATGGTTCGGTATGCATGACGAACCGATTACATTTGAATAAAAAACCTTTATTTAACCAGGTAGTCCCTAAAAATCTCTTTTGCAAGATGTAAGTAACAATACTACATAACATTAAGGAGCAGTTTTTGTTTTTTATGCTTATGTGTTGCTAAGAAGACACCCCAGAAGATGGGTCACTCAGGTATAGTTCCATCATTGTTCAAAGTCAAAGAATAACTTCATGATGTTAGTTGTAATGAATAAATATATTTTAAAATCAAGTACATTTCTCTGGCATTTATAGTTTTCTACTGTACCGAAACGTACCGAACCGTGGCTCCACTGTATCGTACCCAACCCAACCGTGAATTTTGTGAACCGTTACACCCCTAATGTTACATATTATATCAAGAATATCATAAGGATGCACCGTATTAAAGAGCACCGATGTGTATTTGATGTGTATTCGAGGCCTTATGGCTCCAGTTTAAATTAATGTACAAGGAAAAACATGTGCAATCAAGTCATGAACCAGAAAAAAAAATAAAAGCACAAACAAAATGTATTCAGCACACATTAATGTTTCTCATTCTCTTTTACTCTTCAGGTAAATTTGGTAAAAGTGATTAGCACCTGTGTTGATTGCGAGCTAATGACGAGGCCTTGTAGTCAGCATCTGAACATCTCGTGTTTACAGTTTGTGTCTTGAGAGAAGATTTTCTCCGTTGCTTCTCTGCATTCAGGACAGATGCTATAAGTGAATGCATGAATGGCTTCTGGGTATTTATGCGTATGTGTGTGTGTGTGTGAAGGCGTGACAGAATAATAAATGGCTCCAGCATTCACAGTATCGTGAATTCAGACCAAAAATAGGGATGTACAGGATGTTGCAGGCAATGTGATACAGAAAGCGAGTCACTGTATTCTGTTATTACACCTTTGCTTCAACGCTAAATGAAAAAGGAAAAGGCTGAGGTGGAATGATGCCTATAAATCACGGCGTATTTGCAGTCCCCCGTATAAAGATGACAACAAAAGAACAAGCCAGGAATTCAAAGTGTGGTCGCTTAAAGAAAAAGCAAAGCGATGTGAGGAGCTCGATGATTAAACACAACAGTTTGTGTTTCCTGATGAGTACCCATCTGTGTTGGGAGTCATGGCTTAGATGTATTAGTTTTCACAACTCAGATAAAAACACGGCGAGATCATAACGATATTACACTTTTACAGCTCATCGCTAAAGTCTGAAATCCGGAGGGCACTTTGAGAGTTTCACAACAACACATTTGGAAATTTAAATGACACGCGAGTGAATCTCAGAACGTAGACTCCATTTAGAAGTGGGGCTCCATCTGCCTCTGCTAATGTTTTCACTGCTGTAATGTCTCCACTATGATTCAAAACTAACAAATTCAGCAATGTAGAGGCTCGTCTTGCCGCACGGACACAATCTGTGATCCAAATGCAAACAAAAGGGTCAAGTAACTCCCACAACCACCATCCCTCAGAACACAAGATCAGACCTTCCACTTCTGCAAGCGAACAGAAAAGCTGTGAAATGTTTATCGATCTCGATTCATATCTAACAAATGCTGCATTTGAACTATGTTTTCCGACTTGCCTCGAGTACAGTCTAGCCACGCAGACACTTTGGGCTTAACTTCCGCTTCATATCCAGCTTTGTGGTTCCTGAGCTGGATGGATACGGTGTCTGAAGATTTGTAAATCATGCCAGCAGATGAAAACCATATAACCTTTGCATGCATCCTTTAATATTAAACATCTGCATTGCTTATTTTCCACTCGCAAATATTTGTACGTCAACAAATTGAAATATATATTCTTGCCTTGCGTCCACGTGTTTTGCATTTGCCTAATACCTGCCTGTTCTGAAAAGTCACATTAGCATGAGGTAGATTTCCATATTTGTCCAGGGAGGGAGTCAACTATATTCATAAGAACAGGCTGATGGAGCCCCGGGGCTTGCAAACTGTGTGTGTGTGTGTGTGTGTGTGTGTGTGTGTGTGTGTGTGTGTGTGTGTGTGTGTGTGTGTGTGTGTGTGTGTGTGTGTGTGTGTGTATAAGTCGTTTTATCTGTGCTGGGTTTGCTGTGGGGCTAACTCTGTTGTGTGATGAAAGGTAAAAGCAGTCCTGTAGGTTTTTAAATTTCCTCTCAAAACTCAAGAAGAAGAAGTCGTGAAGAAAAAATTGTGAAGAAGAAGAAGAAGAAGAAGAAGAAGAAGAAGAAGAAGAAGAAGACATTGTAAAGGCTCTGTGATGCGGTGCATTGAGCTTCAACATGCATTCAACATTGTCACAGACGAGTCAAACTTGAATTGAGAACACTGACGAACGGAAGGTATTTCTTTCCTCACGTTCCTGAAAGAAACACTCGGAGCTGAGGAGCTATTTATATAGTTATATACTATATACAATTTGAATACAGCAATGCAACCAAATGCTTCCAAAAATGATAATTTAGCATGCCTTTGCTTGGTTTATGCTGGCCTGCTTCACTCAATTGAAGTCAAATTAGTTTTAGAGACTGTAAAACCGGCTGTGCTATGACTGTGGGTATGTCATTGACATTTTTAGGCTTTATTTCAAGTAATATTTTAGACACAAGTGCTTTTTTTCAGGCAAACCTGAAAACCTTTTCAATTTGAGCTGTGCCATATGTGTATTTGTTGTTAACCAGTAACATATACACAATTTTACAGATATCAGCACATCTCACAAGTGTTACCTGTATTATACAATCAAAACAATATTAAAATAGACCTTGTAGTTGCAGAAATACACTGTCTTTAGTATGGGTATGCAATTTTCGAGCAGAGGCCTAAAAATTGGGGCAGTGTTCAAGAGGTCAACTGGTTTCACCTTTCAAGCGATGGAAAGCGCAGCACTGTAAGTGCTGCTGGGCTGTCGTTGGCCGGATGTTAAAGAGCAGCAAGGTTCTGAGTCACTGGTTGATGCTTATTCTTCTGCGTGTGTGTGAAAGAGAGAGCGCGATCAATGAGAAGAGCGGCGGGCGTCGTCTCACAGGTCTCGTCCCTCGAGTGTGTCATTACAGCAGCATAGCCTGCCTCAAAATCCTACACACATACACTCATGCACGCATGCAGTACACACCCCACTGAGGAACTGTACATGTACACGGATACACTAGGAAAGTGCTTTAGCACAACTCTCTTATCAACTTGCACTTGACGTGCTATCGGAGCAGTGCCGACAGCACGTACGCACCGCTACACAAGCAAAGCTCATTATCAGCGCCGGCTGTGTGAGCGTGTCAGCGCGCTGGCATTTGTGTGTGTTTGTCTGTAATTGCATCTGTCTGCAATATCTGTCTGTGTGAACTAAAGCTGCAGGACGGTATGGCTGCAAATCAGTATGTGTGTAGGGCCGGGTCTGGAATAAAGCTTTTAGCTTTTGGTGGCTGGTAGATGCAAAGAAAGGAGCCCAAAAAAAAAATGTAATCGCTTTTTACAACAGCATTTATTGCTACATTTATTATTTAGCACGTCATCTTGGTCTCGCATGCGCTTCTCAATCAATATTATAGTAGTGTGCTGTATTTTAGGGATGGCAACTGTTTTGGTTAACTCTCACCACTCTCGTTTACAGCGATGTCGTGGAGCTGCTTTCAGTGTAACAGCTGATCGACAGAGCACCAAACTGCACACAAACAAAAGTCAGCAACTAGCTTGTGAACATCCTTTCGGAGAACAGGAACAGGAACAGAGGTAAAAGAAGTGCGTCTTTAAACGACGAGTCGTGAATGCGTATGTCTTCTGGATATGTAAATAAATAAGCAATTGTTTACGTCTTCTTCTGCTGCCGCCCCAAAGTGCCAAAACAATCAGAAACTGTGTTTTGAAAAGCGAATAAAGGTATTTGTTATTTCTGAACATCTGCAGGGGAAAACTGGTGATTTCAAGCCACAACATAAACAATACCCTCCTATGCAGTGTGGAGCATCATAAACAATAACAGCAACGTGAAGTGGTGCTTTTAAAGAAGATTGATTCATGTGGATCTCAGTTTGAAATTGCTGCAGGATTTTCTGTTTCCGCGGGTAAACAATAACTTTGTGGTTGCGGTGTTATTATATGTGAAATCGCTCTCAGTCCCTGTCGTCGCTCGGCTGGTAATGACGGTATTATCCCTACTTCCTCCCCGACCCCGGGGGGGGGGGGGGGGGGGGGGGGCTCAGGATTGCTGCTTGCGATGCCCCAGTTTCATCAGCCGGATAACTGTTGTTCCTGCTCCCACTGCCAGTGCCTTATGGGACAGAATGGGGCTTGCACACACAGGTACACAGATGGAGCAACACACAGGAGTGTGTCAACAGCCGCACTGACGAGGGTGAAGGAGACCACGAGCACGCAGTCGTATTTTATGTACCAATACTTTCGCTAAATGATTTGCTGCAGTGAGATACTGCTGGCATATATACAGTATACAGTTTGGAACCATTTTACCAGCTATAATGATAAAAACGAACTATTTTGGAAAAGTTACAACAACAGTGTCCTCCGTGCTGGTGTTACCAATTGTTAAATTGTTGCTTTCCTTATTATTTCAGTGGTGATTTATGACAATAATGGAGCCAGTCTGAAAGTAAAACGAGAGCGAAGAGGCAGTGAGGTGAGAGAAACGGAGAGCAGCAGCAGATGAACAGACGCCGGAGACATATGGACAGAGAGACGGATAGATCTGCAGGTGAGATGAAGATACGGGATTCAGAACCTTCGTCCATCTGTAAGATCTTTCATTCTCGCACGCAAAATAAATAAATGTTTTTCATGTTATGGGATCAGATTTGTCCCAGACTGACTGGAAACATTGAGCCTCCGAACACAGTCGGCCTCTGAATCCAAAATCAGCTTGTGCGTGTGTGTGTGTGTGTGTGTGCGTGTGTGTGTGTGTGTGCGCGTGTGTGTGTGTGCGTGTCTAACCTGTAGGCTGCCACAGAAGTGGTAGATGCCAGGGTTTGCGTTGATGTTGTTGTCGATGGTGTTGGGGTTGCGTTCGCGGGTCCTCTGGTAGGGGGTGGTGGTGGAGGTGGTGGTCTGGACGGGGGACATCGGCTGCCACACTCCCACATCCGTCCCGTTCCCGAAGGCCTGGACGGCGTTACCTGCACAGGGAGAGTGAGGGACGGACTTTATAGCTGTGAACAACAAATACGTTTCAGCGTGGAGGTTGGGGGGGGGGGGGACATGAAGCAAGTCAGCAGGCAATCACAGCAAACAAACGAATGCTTGAGGTTAATTGCATTAACCTCTGGAGGTTAACTATCCGTACAACCGGCGGTGATTTAAACCGAGTGTATCCTGACTACGACGTTAACGTAATGTTTCACTCGGATTAAACGCTCCAAACACTTCACCTGACGAGTGAAAAGCTGGATCTCACCATGAATCACGCCCTTGTTGGTCCCCATGTTAGAATAAAGCTTCATATCGCACCGGCCTAAACCACAATTAAAGGCGAGTTAGAAGGTACTTAAGTTTTGTTATCACTTCCCCCGCATTATAAATTCACCACACGGTCAAAAACCTGAGTGCTGAGGTGGCTATTTACCATTAGAGTCCATTAGTGGCCCTATTAATAGCGTTCTATGGCTTTGATGTAAAAGACACACACACATCAGAGGAAAGCTGAGCTTTACAGAGCTGCTGTTTGAACGTAATGGTATTCTTCCCTCCGACAGTGAATCACGACGCTGATACTGACGTAAAGGAAAGAAGAGCTGATCTGCACAACGGCTCTTTAACCCTTTAATGATGTGCAGCATATATTCACATTAGATGGTGGATAAGCTGATCTGGTCGTGCCATTCCACATGTATTCAAAATAAGCTCATGCTAATTAATTTAACAATGAATCAATAGATAAAAACGTAGCATCACACGCTGTCTTTATCTCATCTCAAAATATAAACATCTTCTCATACAGAGGTTAATAACGGCAGCTTTCATTGTTTCATTCCTTTCTGTTCCTCTCTCTGCAACAAATACTCCAAACACCTGGAACAACTCCTGCTTTTGAATTCAAAGCATTCATTCGAGTGTGAATCACAACAAGTGATGTTGGCTTTTATGTATCATTTGAGCACCTGTCTGAATAACTGCTGTCTCTCTGAATATGATGTTGGCACCAGCCGGAGGACATGAAGTCTTTCAAGTCAACATTCAACGTTTGTTTCTTTAATTCATGGATACGATATCTCTCCCAAACAGAGAGTCAGTCGGTCAGAAAACACTCATACGAGTCATTCTTCTTCTTGTTTTGGCATAACCTCTTGCTGAGTAAGTTGTGAGTCTCTTTGGATTTTGTGAGTCTGAAGTTGGCAAATGTGCTGACTCAAGTCCACGCTTCCACACTGTGGCATCTTACAGCCCTCGTTTTATGTATTTTACTGTGTCGGAGCCCCGAGAACGGATAGTGATGACCAGTCACTGCTGTACGTAGAAATTAAGATAATGATCTAAATAATAAGAATAAGATTGTTGTGCTGTTGGTCATTTTAACCCAACGTGCATGTGTACGTGCATGTTGATACGTTAGTTGGAGTGGAGTGACTGAAACACGTGCTGTGGGCAGCGTGGCCTCTCCTCTTTCCCTTAAACTTAGCCTGCCCTCAAAAGAACCTCTGAGTTAGTTCCTCTCTGCACATTGAATAAACGTGACTATTAATCTTGAACTAAGTAGATCCGGACACTCCCTGACTTCGTCTGCTGTGCTGGATTTACCTCTGGTGAGACCAGACATCCCAAAAGATGGAACGTCTCTCTCTCTCTCTCTCTCTCTCTCTCTCTCTCTCTGACCAAGAAGTAAATATAATAAGCATACATTTGTGATGACTGAAGAGAAATAATAAAATCATGCTTTGGTATTTTACTGGTTATTAGTCCAATTCATATACTTTGGTTTGAAAGTGCGTTTGTGTGTGCATGTGCTGTTGGAAGGGATTAGAGCAGCATGTAGCAAATGCAGGAGTCAAATTGTGTGTATGTGTATATGATAATAAAAATGGTTTGTTCTTCTTCTTCTTCTTCTTCTTCTTCTTTCATGTTCTAGTAAAATAAATTAATGGTAAAAAGCTGGCGACATGTGCTGCCGTTCATATCTCAGATGCACTAATCAGCACAAAATAAGTCATTTTTGTCAATATCCTGCAGGCCTGACACGTGCGACTTTGCCCATGAGTGTGCATGTGCATGTTTAATTGTTGCTGATGTGTGTGAGCATGTGATTGTGTTGTGCCGAGACAGCAGAAGGCTGATGAGCATATTGCCAGTGTTGATGGACTCTTTCCTGGCTCCTCTGTCTCCTCACCTGAGGCTCAACTGTACTCACATCACAGTGACTGTGTGTGAAAAACTGTTAGCATCTCAAATGAAGTCTCAGGATGTCAGACATACACGTCTGCTCATTTGATATCTTTTTTTTGGTCAATATAAATTAAAACTTAGACACCGTCTGACATCTCTGGATTCATAGATTCATTGTTATGACCGTATATGTCATATATAATTGACGTCGCTCAGCGACGGCTCAGAGGAATGTCTCATTTTGTTAAATGCGTGTTAACTTGACTCATCTCTTCTCCCACACCCTCCCCCCCTCTGCTCGTATCTCCTGTGGGCGGGACTAAGACGAGGAGAGGAGGCGAGGAAAGGAGTTGAGCATGCACAAACTGTGAAATGGGAAAAGCCCTTAGTCTCATTATTTTAAGTGAACGCTCTCCTGGGAGAGGCTGCTTCCTTCTACAGCCAATCACCGATTCCAGGAAGGGATGACATCAGCACACGATCCCAAACCACATGAGGGGAGTATCACCTTGTAAAACAACTGCCGTTATTGTCCTTATTCTATGATCAGAACAAATGTCTGATAGGTGTGTGTCACAGTGTGACATACATACATATAAGAGCAGAGCATTCATCCCAATCATCTCCCATCTCTGAACAATACAGCATCCAAAGTGCAGTCGAAGTATCACAGAAAGTCCTCTCTCTCTCTCTCTCTCTCTCTCTCTCTCTCTCTCTCTCTTTCCACATTCTCTCTTTCCGTCTCTGCTCGCTGGTTCCCTCTCGTCGTTTCTCTCTAGTCATGACCCTGTAGCCGGCGTGTGTCAGGATCTTCAGAGTTGTCAGTTCCAGTTACTGCTGAGCAAGCTTAATTAGAGCGCATAGAAGGAGGACATGGAAGGAGGACATGGAAGACAGAGAGACGGGATGAGCCGTGAGGAAGCGACGCGAAGCACCGAGCGGGAGAACAAGTACAGGGGAAGGAAGGGGTTGCAATGGTAAAATGAGTAAGCGGTAAAGGAAGAGAGAGAGAGAGAGAGAGAGAGAGAGAGAGAGAAAGCAAATAATAGATATATAGAGAGAGCTTGTTTTAACACACGCTGATATTGCAAATCTCACGTGGACACACTGGAACACACTCGTATATGATTGTGCGGAACATGCAGAAGCAAAGACATGTACATCTCACAAATACACTTACTGAGAAACACACACACACACACACACTGACTGTAGCAGCCCTTATTATCTGCTGCAGACCAACCTCGTTAACCCTGACTGGTAAAAAGACAACAGAGCAGAGAAAACAAGAGGAGGGAGGACGGTAATAGAGGAGGAGAGGACACATGAGTGAGTGAACGAGAGAAGAGTTTCTTGTCTGGTAACCAGCAGAAACTCACCCACCTCATTGAGACTATGACTCATTATTCTCAATACACCTACTCAGGAACCTATCGGCCAATTGACTGATTGATACAGGTGTCTTGCGGCTGATTGCTTCATCAATTGAACGCCATGTTTACATATATGGTACGAGGCTTTCACCTCAACACACAATTACAACTGGATGAGATGTCAAAACAACAAAACACATCACCTAGTGTGGTTCTACATATTGTGCTTCCGCTTCAGGTTTCCATTTACAGACGTGAAGCATTTAATTCAAGCAGCTGCAGCCAACCTACGGTTCTGTTATACTTCCATAGGACTGGGGTTCAATCATTTCATGAAACCAAAATCCCCTCAAATCCCTGATTGAATCTATTTGGGTTCAGCTCTCGCCGAGTCTGCTCACTGCTGCAGAGTTTGACAGAGTTTCTTTGTCTCACATGTGATCTTTGGTTGAGGAGAGAAACCCGGCTGAAAGAAAGAACAGTAAGCAGACAGCTGAGTCCCATTTGGACTAAAGGAAGTCATAACTAAGCGCTGGATGAATATAAAAGGATCAAAACTCAAAACTCAAAGATCAAAACTCGAGATCTGGTGGCCTCAGCGCCAAACACATCCAGCTATTTCATCAACATCGGCCATTTAAACCCAACCCTGACTACCACACTTCGTAGACAATAAGCGTACTTTCACATGACATTCTAGTCGCAATCATTGCCAATAATCTATTTATTGACAATCCATTCATCCCTTTCTATCCCTATTATGAATATGACAATCCATGTTAGGATCACTTTTTGTTTTCGTGAGCTAATCCTTCAGAATGGACACAGATCTCATCATTTAAAAAAGATTAATTTTCCTCATTGTAACAATGGGAATGATTTCATACCGAGTCTGTTGCCATCCAATCAAGTACCGGTCGTCTCCTGGAATCCTTAAAGCAAGCGTAAGTGATTACAAACATTCGTCCAGCTCGGGTGTTGTCGAGCAAGACACTCTGTCCGTGGCCCCGTGTTCTGACCTCCGAACAGCAATCAATGAGGAATCACATGACGCTTCAACTGTGCTGCGGAGGAAAGCAGCTGGCTGACTGACACCGAGTGTGCGGCCAAAGCAAAAGGTGCAGAATTAGCTCTGATTACAGAGAAACACACAATGAATCTGGCTCTTATCTCTCCACAGCGCGGTGAGAATGTCCTGCAACTTATGCATCTTGGCTGGTAATGTGTGTGTGTGTGTGTGTGTGTGTGTGTGTGTGTGTGGGGGGATAGAGAAAGACTGTGTGTGTGTGTGTGTGTGTTTGAGGTGGATTGTTAATTAAAGTGGTTATGTAAGAGGGCTGGATGAAAAAGCCGCTTTCTGTCAAAGATCTGGAGCTACAGCTTTTGGGCACACACACACACACACACACACACACACACACACACACACACACACACACACACACACACATTCCGACAGCGTGGTGCAATGTGTCTGGTTCCTCTATAATGCAGAGGGATAACAATGCAAGCACGGCAAAGGGATATATTTGGTTAGAAGGAGAGAGCGAGAGAAGGAGAGACAAGAGAAGAAAAGAGGAGCAGAGCCGAGTGGATGGACGGAGACGGAGAGTGAACCGAAACAGAAAAACGACTAAAGTAGAATAGGAAAGAGTAGAAGAGAATAGAGCAGCTGGTCCGACAGCAGCCGGGCAGCGGGTTAACTTACGGAGGCAGGTGTTCTCGGTGAAAAACTCGGTGAACTTGTCGCACTCGTCCTTGTTGTTGCCGCTGTTGCTGCAGTCGCAGAAGGGCGAGACGCTGATTCTGGGCAAGCGCAGGTAGTTGGGAGTCATCACGGTACCTGCAGCAGGTGGATGGAACAATTCATTCATCTGTCTCTGACCTCTAGACGAGGATTCTCTCTAAATTATAGTCGAGAATCCCAATATGCTGCTGACTGCCGAGAAAAGAAAAAGGATATTAAACCCGTTTAGGACTCAAGTTATCATCCTCCTTCTGTGGTAAAAGATGAATGCCACAGTAACAAAGTTAACTCCTCCCGGGAACACGAGTAACGCAGTGTGGTGGAGCCGGAATGAGGAATGGGCTTCCTCCATGCGAGGGAGAGTAAATAGCTTCAGTCAGTGATTTCTCACTCCACCAATGGATGGTTCTCTGGTGCTGGCTGCGCTCCCAAAACAAGGCCTTTCTTGGTTTTGCAGTACGCAGAATGAATCGCCGCCGTGTGGACAGTGCGATAGTATGCGCGATCCAGGACGCAATGGGTTGTGAGGACGGTTGGGATTAGATTAAATGAATTTGGAGTTGTGTCCATCATTTCCGTTGATTATGACATTGTTTTCACCAAGTTTACTGCTGAGATCTGAAAACAGAAGCGGGCCAGTTTAAGATACAAACCTCCAGATTAGACAAACTATGATGGTGGCAAAGGACTGTGGCTCAAAATGTTCATTGCAAACAGTCATCATCGCCGTTACGGACCCACTTCCTGCTTCTCCTTTGACCTGCTGTACTTACACAGATGCAGGTGTTCTGTTCCATCACAGGTTACTACCACAATTTCGAAGAGCAATCACTTTAAGTTGTACTCCCCAAATAAAGTAGTTAAATAAATAGTCTACAGCTTGACTGCTCATTTTGTAGTCTTGTCAGACTTGGAAGTGATGTTGCAGCGTTTCCAAAATCACGGCACTTCATTTAATCGCTACAGTTTTAGCGTCACCGTGGTGGGATCTCATCTGCACTCTAGAAGTTTCGTTCATTCCGAGCTGACACATCTTAACGAAGACTTCCTTGGAGATCATCTGTGGTGTTCCGTTTTTGCTTAATGAATCTATTTCAATTTGGCCCTTTTATTTATTTTGGCTATCAAATGTGTGTGTACCCAGATTTCAGCGTTTACTTTGGTTAGTGCAACATTGTCATAAGCAAAAAGACGTAACAAAAACAAGATCCAGCTTGTCAGCAATAATATCCTTGAAAGACATCATGAAAGAGAATTAACAGCAATCCACAGAGTGGAATGCTGAGACTAGGCCGACCAATAACAATGAAGCGTGCTCACCAATCAGACCCGAGTACGAGAGGAGGCAGTCTGCGTAGTTCTCCTTCAGGCAGCCCGACAGCGAGCGAGGCTCCGGCTGGCAGTTGACAAAGAAGTCAGCCAGTCGTGACCTGCAGCACAAACACATTAGCTGATTCCTGAGCCAGACGTGATTGTAGCTCCAACAGATTTCATTTGAGAAATTCAGATGGCCAATGTGATTGGAATGCGCAGCAAAATGGCGGGTCCAAATGCGCGGCGGCTCAAAGTAATTTCTCTCGATGCAATTAGCCTTCTTAACGTCTGCCTCCAGTGGAGTAAGATGGCTGCTGCGGCGGCTCTAATATCCTGGAATGAATGAGGCTAAAGGCAAATTCCCCACCAAGTCTGTTCTGTTTCATTTACTGCCGTCACAAATGTTTGTTTACACTTTTGCCACAGGTGCAGTGGCACGTGAAATTGAAATGGAGTTTTGGCTTCCAAAGGAATTCACCATTTTAGATGAGATTGAGTGTGTACTTTGAAACAAAGCCTTCGAATGTCACTTCTAAAACGCAACATCTTTATGGAAAAGTGATATGTTGCATCATTCCTTTTAGCAATATTAACATTATAACTCAGAGTATTTTCCAGCCGCGCAGGGAAACAACAACAGCAACAGTCAGATCGCAGGGCCAATGGGCATAAGGAGGCCTGAACTACTCAAATAAGGCCAACGTAGTGCAATGAAATGATAACAATAATAAGACAATCAATAGAAAAGTATTAACATGAATCTAAAAAATAATAATACCATTAAAATAAATGAATAAAACATTTTCCTTGCTATAAATAACAGGAACACAGGCGTTCTGTCCGTATACATATTCACATGAAGCATTTCAGACGAGTGTGAAACTGTCACTGACTCTGCAAACACACTTGCAAGAGTTTTGCATTTGAGAAACAAGGAGAGCAGAATCCTGTGTTTCTCTGAATGTCACAGTGACAGCCAGCCACCAGGATGTGTGGACGCAAGCACGTCCTCCAACAAACACACACACGCTCGCATATACACGTGCCCTCGCAGTGTGCTCTATCTAATCGCACCAATCCGGTGCAGAGCGGAGAGCGGCGCGCGGTGAGAGTTGTCAGAGCAGCCGGTATGCTGCACCTGACATCTGGTGAGGGAGCTCGTGGAAATGCATGGCTTTAATCTATCTGTGCTAACTGACACATGGACTGGGAGGAAGCTGTGCTGCAGCGAGGCCTGTTGTTCAGCCCCGAGCGCACGGCTGACGGATAGACAGCGCAACGGGAAGAAAAAAAGAAAAGGAAACAAAAAGACAGAGACGGACGGACGGCTAGAAAGCTGCAGTTTGAATTTACTGCTGTCAGGCTGCTTGCTGTTAAGCAGAGGCAGCAGGGTGAGCAGAGAGGGAGGCAGACCTGAGGCCATGGTCCAAATGCAGCTCACTTATGATGTCTAATGCTTCCATTTAATCCCAGAAAGCCACAAGACTACTGGCTGTGGGCTCTAGAGACTGCTTGAACACACACACACACACACACACACACACACACACACACACACACACACACACACACACACACACACACACACACACACACACACACTTCAATGAAGGTGATGCCAGGTGTCAATCACTGAACCGCTCTTTTCCGTGTGTGAATCTGAGCCTTGAGGCGATTTCTTTCTGCTGGTGATGGTCACTGCAGTGACTACACGATGTAAAGAGGTGTCCAAGGGGCACGCTTTGTGCCTGTGTGTTGTACAATGTGGGGACACGGTCTCATCATGGGGACTCGCCTTACATTTGGGTAAAAATAGTCAAAAGTTTTAGGGGTTAAGACTTTCTTGTTAAGATTAGTGTTCCTGCTCGGTTAAGGTTAACACAGCCTAATTTAAACGGGTGAGATATATAATAAATTCACCCGCCGTGCAATTGTCATGATCGGGAATATTAGCTTTAAGAGACTTAAACGTTCTTTTAGTCCCAGGCTGTAAACACGTTTATTCCTGCTGTAAACATTGTACCATGGGGGGCTGCAGGGATTGACTCACATTTGGAGCCAGCCTCAAGAGGCCATTTGAGGAACTGCAGTTTAGTGCACTTCTGCATTGGCTTCATTTTGCAGAACCCGAGGTTGCCGCTTGGTTTCGATGCGCTTCAATACGGAGTGTGTTTCCTTTTACTTTTCAGTACAGTGCTGGTTTCTTAGGTTGTCAATCATAAACTCTGGCGTCCACAGTTTGCACCTGGCCGGGTATATTCGCTGTGCGTCGTTCCCCATCTCTCTGTTCCAGAATTTCCAATCATGTCTTTTTTTATTGTCTAATAAATGCTGAAAAAAACGCCCTCAGAATACAAGAACATAACATACAGAAAATACAATTTCCCACCTGCAGATGTAGTTGGTCTTGCAAGAGGCCTGCAGTTCCAGACAGTTGGGTTTCTGTTTCTCTTCGTACGAGCAGACGGGGACGATGGTCTGACGCCTGCGTTCAGAACATGCTGTCTGGTCGCTAACCGGGCACGAGCAGTACAGCATGCCGTAGCTGTGCTTCGGAGGAACCTGTGCGGCACAAGACAACACAACGTTCACCGTACCAGTGGAGACAAATGCAAGACCTCCTTGTTATTCTCCTTTTGGTCATTGTTCTTTGCCAATCAGAAACACTTCTGTCCCTTCGATTTTCTGTTGATGTTTCTTTCTTTGTTGACCACCCACAGTGGCTATTGTTACTAATGTTAACTAAGTGTTTCCTCTGTCCAAACTAACTGATTGTGACATTGTTGGAAATTGGAAACTCATCACTTAATGTTGTGCTGGTGGGTTTTCAGCCTCATGGTTTAAATTGATAATCCAGTAAAAGAAACCACCAAATGTTGAGGTAAAAGCATGCATTACACATTCTAGTTGAGTTAGTTAGTCTAGTAAGTGGTTACTGCAAACATTTCTATAAAACAATTATTATGCCAAAATGTCAGAATTGTCTCTCATGCATATTTGACATTGCTTCAGTAGGATAACAACATCATTACATTCTGATATTGGAGTTTAATAGAGTCTAGATGGTAGTAGGCGTGTAACAAAACACTTTTGCTTCAATGGAAGAATGTCATCTAGTTTTATCTCCAACACAAAGACAACTTGAAGCTGTTCACACACAGTTCTCTGCTGTGAGTGAAAAAAGACAACAACATTAAACACAATCGCACCAAGATTAACAAAGTCATGCATTCTTTGTAGCTTTCTTTTGATTCACGCTGCTGCTTAACGGAAGAGATCCCAGTTAAGTTATTCCAAAGGGACATCGTGGGAGCCGGGTTGTAATTACAATGTCTCACATCATTTCCTTTACAATATGGGACGGACAGCAAAAGCAACTTTTGTGTTTGATGACTGAATCAGAGTCAAAGCTTGGCGACGGAAAAGCAAAGCCTGCACAAAAAGGCCCGCGTAATTATTTATTGTGATTTTTGACTCCCCTTCTAACTGATATACTTCAAAATCATTCTTCCTTTTGAAGCGGGTCCTTTGTGAAAGACACTGGGCTTTTATCAGATATCAGTGGTTTGGAAGAGCCCCGGTGTGTGTGCTTTATGCGTTTCTTTCCTTCTTCTTTATGATCTCGTGTCAGCGGTGCCTTGCCTTGTCAAAGAACTGCCGCAGGGCCTTGTGGCACTTCCTCTTGTTGCAGACTTCAGCGGTGGAGACGCGGCTGGTGCAGGGGCTGATGTAGGCTGAGCGGTACTTCTTACATGTGTCGTTGAGGTTGCAGGCCTTGGCAGCATTCAGACAGTTATTCTCTCTGGCCACTGCAGGCTCACCTAACGACGAGGAGGAGGAGGAGGAGGAGGAGGAGGAGGAGGAGGGAGGAGCCACAGGGAGAGGGAAAGACAATAAGAGAAGAAACATTAGAACAAATGGTGAAAAATGAGCAGGAGTCATCAAAATGATGATGCTGATGTATTCAGTGTTTCAAAAACAAACATTAGTTCATGAAAATCAGAAAGAAAACGAAACACTTTCAGAGCTTTGAAGGTCCGTTTTCAACCGATGGAAACAGAAGTTTGCCTAAAAATTCCTGCCATCTGCATTTTTTCCACATTTTTCGGAATACAATTTCTGAAAACTAAAAGTTGAGATGGTGCATTTCGTCACATGCCCCTTTTATAGAAGCCCGAGATTAGCCACTAATACTGGACGCGCCTTTGTCGATGTTGTACAAAATTGCTTGACAAATTTGCAATTAGTCAAATTACTTGCAGTCAATTGAGAACAACGAACCTGGGGCTTTCGAGGCCCCTTAAGGCCTGGGTCATAGATGCACATCAACACATGGGCAGTCGGCTGCTTTGCCTAGTTGATAATCCAGATGAGATTCACTCTCAAATATCTGTCTTTAACTGCCTCAAAAACCCAGTGAAGTTCTACACAGCACACGTAGACTACATCTACAGATCATATCATCCATAAACAAAAGCAATGCAACTCTCCGGGCCGCAGCGTTTCCACAACAGTGTAGAGAAACAAAGAGAGAGAGAGAGAGAGCGAGAGATGCTGCAGCATAATGATGTTTTCTCCAAACCAGTAGATAACCCCAGCAACACATTTTTCTGTCTGTATCTGTGTGTCGGCTGATATGAATGTTTGTTTTTATGTCTATTCTGCATCTGCATCTGCATCCAAGTGTGCGTGTGTGTGTGTGTGTAAGTCATCAAAGTCTCCGGTGCAGTGCCTTGCTCATCTGTCAGCCTGCACTAATTGCCAGTGTTTTCCTTTAGCTACTATCAATTAACATGTTCATAGCCTGATTCCCCTCCTGCATATTTTGGTGAAAATGTAGCAAAAACATAATTTTTTGTCTCTCTAACGAGGACCAATTAAAACAGGGGAAGGCCGGCGTGACAAACACACAGAAGATGTGTGTGTGTGGGGGGGGGGGGGGGGGGGGAATGTGCTGTATAAGCAAGTCAACGAACCGACCCGCTGATAGAGTGCGTATTGTGATATGAAGGCAACTGGTTCTTATAAGAATCAACACATCAAGGGGAGGGAGGACAGAAAAGAGGGAAGGAGGTTAAAAGGGAGACAGAAACATGATGGTGGGGGGGGGGTGATGGCTGCCTGAGTGGAACCTCTTGCTCTTTATGTCGGCGCCCATGTTAACAGGTTAGAGCAGCCACACCGCCTGCGCCACTGCCGAGTTTTAACAAAATAGACCTTTTCAACCGTATATATTGACATTATAACCTCAACATTACTACAGTTCCGATGTCTCTATCACGATGTCACTGATATGAAAACAAGTTCATATTTATTTTTAACTCAAACTTTCCTGTTTCTGTTTCAAATTAAAAGCCCACGAGCGTCTTTCCCTGGACAGAGTCTGTTCACCTGTTAACACAAGGATTTTATTTTGAAATATTTCAGGGACAATGTTGCGGAAAAAAGCAGTGCATTGCACAGCTCCATATATTAATAGAGCACCGGCTTTTAATTCAGGATTGTTATTATTAAAAACTAAATGTCATTAAAAAAATATTTATTTGTTGTCACATCATTTTTAATGGATATAATTTAAATCAAAGTAGAAATCTCATGATATTACAATTTTGACTTTATTTCAACAAGGATTTCTTATGACTTAGTCGTTCTGCACAACCTGTTGAATGCTGCTCCGCATTGTGATTTGGGGATGGAAGCCTGCATGTCTAATGAAGCCACTTGTTAAACAGCCTGCATATTCATTTACAGATTTTGGACTCCGCTTCATTTCCAAAAAAATCTATAATTTGTCACACAACAGCACTGTAATCTGCCATTTTGGAAGAAACTGCTGCAGCTCAGCAGCTAAGCCACTTATATAACCATGCTCTGCAATATCAGTAACGACAGTTGCATGGCAGCGCTGACGAGGCTCCGGACGTGTTTTTGTTTCCTTCTGCATCACACTACTCCTCCCTTCAAAACTGTTTTCATTCCTCCTCCACTTCAAAACCGCTCTCAAACACCTCCACTCCTGCCGCATCGCTCCCGCTTTCCAGCCCTCACGTCCGCCTTCAATCTCCTCCTTCCTCTTTTCCTCCGCCTGTCTCTGCTCTTTGGATCAGTGTGCTTGGGGATCAGACACATGAACTTCATACATTTTATTCATTTTTTTTGCTTTCAGCTGCCTCAGATCGACTTACTGACTCTCATCCGTTAGCCTAGTCGTCCCCTGGGCGGCTGAGTGAGGTTTGTGTTTTCGTGTGTTTATGTTTTGACTTAGTATGATTTACCTCATTTGAAAGGACTTGATCAATAGAGCATCCATGTTAAGAACCCTTTGCGTTATAAAACTGTTATCCCGCAGAAAAATCCAGAAACCGGGCCGCAGTTTATCTCCTTTTACTGCGCATGATTCTTAACACGTGTGCCACATTTGTTTTTTAAAAGACAGATTGCTCCTTTTTCCTTCAACCGTTATAGATTGTTGTCGCTTTGAGAGCATTTCATTGTCAAGATGACTGACTGAGCAACTACATTAAGGAGCCATCATTTTTGAAGGAAGAAGAGGAAAACTCAAAACGCATAGAGCAACAGCTTGAGCTTGTATTGTAGGATTCATACATGTCAAGGGTTTTGAAGAACCTTTGAGGTAACCGTGTCTACATTTTAAACCATCATGCGTGACTTTAAAAAAGGCTTTTAATGTACTTCTTATCCTGCCGGAGTACAGTTTATGATCCTCAAAAGCACCTTAAAGAGACAGTTCACCCAAAAATGAAAATTAATATATGTATTTTTCTTCTTACCTGTTGTGTTATTTATCAATCTGGACTGTTTTGAGAGTGGCAGAGTGTTGGAAATAACTGCCGTAGTGGTGTCTGCCTTCTCTCAAATATAATGGAACTAGACGACACTCGGCTTGTAGTGCTCAAACCGCCCAAAAATACACATTTGAAAAACTCTACAGCAGTGTCTCTTTCTATGTATCATGACCCGGTTTCTCAAGATAATCCAGACTTTCACCAAACTACAGCCGATGACCTCATCACCACTCAGAAGGAAGCGTGCATCTACTCACAGACGAGAGGCTCATGCTCGTGACAGCGCAGCATTAAAGGCGTCCCCCCCTGGCTGAGCTGTAACAGTAGCTCACTGGTGCTGGGGAACTAGCAGTATCGAGTGTAGATGTACGCTTACGTGTATGTTTTTTTGACTTTGTGGTGAACTGTCCCTTTAAGGATTCATGGACTTCATGTACAGTTTATGGTGGCTATTAAGCACTCGGCATACAGTGTAGTAAGCCCCTAGTGTCAGCAAATGCATCTGCTGAACTCCCCTTGCACTCCTGGCAGATGGTATTGTCTGTCAGACACACACACACACACACATAGACGTACATTGAATCACACACTGCGTGCTCTGACAGGGCCCACACAGGGTTGGGGCCGGGGCCATCTGGAGGCCTGGCAGGGGGAACGAGGCCCCCCCCCAGTGGCTCATGTTTCCGATTCAGCCTCAAATTGATTATCATGTCGCCTGTTTCCTCCAGTCCCGCTCCCCTCCCGCCCGACCACCCCCCCCCCCCTAATTTCAATTACTGTGGGATGCGGGGTCGAATCCTGACCTCACCCCCCCTCTGTAACCCCCTACACCGCTCCTCGAGTTCCACTCCTCGTCTTCTCTCGTCCTTTCTTCCCTCCCTCCGTCTCACACGGTCCCCCCTTTTCTGTTTGTCTCTCTGCTCCTCTTTCATGTCTTTATCCCTGCTGTTCTGGGTGTTTTCTCGTCATTACCGCTCATCCTCTATCTCCATCATCATTATCCAGCTCTGAACTTCTCTCTTGTGACTCCCATCTCTCATGTTTCTTCCAGTGTCTCTCCTCCCCTCTGCCATCTGTCCTTTACTTTTTCTTTGAAGCAAAGTGGAGACATTTAATGGCCTTCAGCTGCCTTTCGATGCCGGTTCAAAACTCCCATCAACTCCCAGGTGTGTCTTAGAAACAACATTTGAAGGGTGCCTTTGCTTTGGTTTATCTGCTTTCAGTTTTTTGTTTTGTCCCATTTGTCCTCCTCCCAAAATTATGTAAATTAAAATCTATTTTCTTCATTCTTTAAGCTTGGCTGCTGAACACCTTCAATTCAGATTTGGCTGAAGAATATCTGGATTCAACGTTTGGAAATTCAAACCATTACTTTTTTGGGGAGCACCAAAGCTGGTCAATCAAAGTTATGAACTGATGGATGCACTACAGTTAAGGTCAGGGATCATCATCTGGGAACCACGAATATCCCAAAACGTCAACATGTATATGTTTCCACAGTCGCCATGTTTTTGTCATTGATGTGACCCTATTGTGCTTGCCATGAGCCTTGCTATTGTTACAGCACGCAACTGTCCTTGTAACAGCTATTTTAAATACTTCATGCCACTGTCCCAGCAGTTTGTCATTGTCTTTTTTACACCAGTCCAAGAGAGCACATGACTGCACTTCATCCATGCCCATCGAGGGTCAGTGAGGGGGAACTGGGAGCACTTGACAGGTGTGTTTGTTTCCACTACTCATAGCTCTGCAGCAGTGGAAACAGTATTGGCAGCATGCTGTGCCCTAATACCCATACTACGCCCTTTATTCCCTAAGCCTCTTACATCACTTTCCACCAATCAAATCCCGTCGATTGACCCACAAATAAAGCACATCTGGTCTTCAGGATGCAGTTCTTATTTCCTTACTCACGGGAAATGTGTTCTTACCTCACAATTTTCCTGGCACAACTTTATCACTTCTCTGGGAACTGTTGATTTCCCACATTCCCACAGATGTTCTTATGAATATGCTGAGTTCAGCATAACACGTTATACGAGGCTTTTCTTCAACAAGTGGTGCAAAAACAATTAGTGAATCAATCTCTATCAATGGAAAATGATTTGACAATTGTATTTACTGATTTAATCATAGAAATATGTCATCGAGCCAAACTATGTAGATTCAGCTTCTCAAATCGAAGAATTAGCAGCTTATTATTGTGAACTAAATATTTGGGGTTTTTTTGGGCTGTTAAAAGATCCACTTGAATTCTGGGAACTTGAGATGGCCATTTTACTAGCCGGAGCCCGATAATAAATGCGTCCAGAAATGTACAAAGACGACATGCTGTATATGTTATTGACGTATGCTAACTCCTACATGAATATTAAATAAAAGATGGAAAATGGCTTTCCCCTCCATAAAATTGTAAATGTATTTGAGAAACCTTTTACTGCCAGAAATGATTAATTGCTTATTTTACGACGCAAATGTTTCCAAACACAAAACAATTTGTATGCGATTGCATTATGTTTAATAACCCCAAAAGTACTTACAGCTGCAGAATGATACTACAATATGCTTCTTTTTTTCAAAAGAGATTATCAAATTTTGGAATTTGCAAATATCAAATCTGCCGTTTTTGTCAATATAACAATATATCACAGTACATTGGCATTGTATAACTTGATTTGGATATCAAAGAGCTTACCATTAGTTCACTTTACTGATATCTGTGTTAAATAGATAATAGAAGTAAGAATACTGTCTCAGTTTTAGCAAGATTTACTGAACAGGTCCTATTTGTCATACAGTGGTTCTTGATTTGAAAATGTGGCATTCACTTTTTATTCCCCTTAAGAACTTGTTTAAATTGTAAACTAAATTTGTCCTGTCCTAGTCTACACACATCTTGTTTATTCATTGTGTAAATTACTTTCCTTGCACCTCCTTCCCACTTTGACAAAAATTACAGCGCAGTCGGATTCAGTGGAAAAAAATCCAACATAACAAACGAGGCCTGGGGTCTCTTCTCTGTGAATCTGCTCTCTCTGTTGATTATCAGTGGTGAGTTACACTGTCATCCGCTTTAATGGGCTCCACGCTTGAAAGTGCAAGACAAGCAGAAACAGAGGGCTGCGAGAGGAGAAGTGAAGAGAGAGCCTCGAGGTCTGGACTGCTCATCTTCCTTTGCCTCTCACTCTTTCTAAACTCTCCACCTCGTTCTTTCTTCCGACGCTTCTCTAATTCTCTGTCGGCTTTCTTTCCCTCACTTTCTCTGCCTTTCCGTGTGGTTAATAATCTCGCTCTTCCCTCCAAACACGGTCCCAGTGCAATAAAGCCACATGGCACTTGGTGCAGCAAATACCGTAACTTACAGTTGCTAGTAATTGATCCCTGTAGTGAAACAGTCTCTTTCTCTTTTCCTTCTCACTCGTCCATATCTCTTCCCCTTCCATGACGTCTTGCCATCTCTACCAACATTTGCCCTCCATTGAATTCGTTTACTTTTATTGGCACACAGTCCAAAGACAATTATGTCTGTGTCTCCCATTAGCCGCCTTCAATTTTCACTCTCTTGACATCACACCCCGTAGCAGTTTTATACTTCTTCATCTGCCAACAAATCCCTGCACCTCATTCCATCCATAATGTTTCACGAACATTCCAAGCCAGGCCTCGACAGAGGAGCTTACCTGAATACATCACTTGCTTTCTCGTCGGCTCTTCCAATTTCAAACCTGAAGTTTCATTTTTGGTCCAAATTGCTCTTCCTCAAACCTGTGATTATGAGTGCTGGAACTGATGGAGGAGTTGCAACACAACCCATCGGCAATTCCTGTGTGTTGGCAAAAAGTTTCCCTCCTCTCAGCTTTATGTTGCCCGTCTATCTTATTCCCCTGCTGATCCCCCCCCCCCGGTCTAATTTGTAATATCAACAAGCTATGAGCTGTGTGCCTCTCATAGTTGAATGGGTACCTTCAACACCTCCGGAGCTGCATGTACCCCCGCTGGCCTGAAGCCCAGCTGAATTTCTCTCCTGTGACTCCTCTACTGTGCTAAATAGTTAACACTAAACAGCTTAATGTTCATTCCGCCAACGTGTCATCATTCTTTTTTTTTTTTTGACAATTCAGAAAGCATGGCAGGGCCCACTGAGAGAAGCGACAGACCGAGCACTACAGCAAACAAGCTAACGAGCCAATCTGTGAGTGAACTCTCCCGTTAGCAAGCTAACCGCAAGCAAGCTCGCCTGCTAGCAAGACAACAGAGTAGCAGGATAACAGGTGAATGAGCGTGCTAACTGGTTGCAAACAAGTGCCCTAATATGCTAGCAGGCTAATTATCAAGAACTTTTCAGCAGCCACATGTGACTCATTATTGCATGTGAGGTTTTTGATATTAGAGGCTATGACATACTCTGGAACGAGCTTACAGACGAGTAAAAGTAAACTTGTGCTTGAAACAGAAGTAGCCTGCTGCAGCACATTCAACAGACCAAAGCCAAGACAGAGAGGAAGGAAACATTTGAAAAAGGGGGAGGGGGAGGGGGGGGGGGGGGGATCGCTTTGGCTCTCCACAGTTATGAATCTCCAGTGAGGCCTGTTTCATTACCCGTCTGCCAGTGTGGAGATCAGCCGGTAAGAGCAGGCCCTGTGGGGCTGCAGCAGAAATATATGGCTCTTTAATAATCTCCACAAACACATTCCAGTACAGTATACAGTGCACCGCCAGCACACTCTCCCCGGCTGTCTGGAGCCTGCTCCCTGTACTCCTACTCCTACTATTACTAAACACAGAATGGGGAAAGCCATCCCAGATAGTATGCACCACAAAAAGATAAGCCACTCAATTAACAGTTATGTATATATTTTTTTATATACATCACCAGAAAGTCGAAGTTAAAATGTATGATCAAAGAGCTGGGCTGAAACAACACATTCACTTGCTGGTGCATCAAGCTCAACACCACCGCAAAAGAAAAAAGAAGGCAAGAGCTGTAGCTTTAGCTGTAGACACGCTGTAAGATATGCCTCTGATATTAAGCATCGTTATCACATTTGTTTCAAACACTACGAGCAGTCCGATCATCACCAGGTTCAAATGTCTGCCATCCACTCTTATCCGTGTTATGCTCATATATATCTGACGTGTATCCCATCTGCTCTTTAGCCGATATTCTATCATCAGTGCCCGTTGAGTCACAAGGAGCGCAATGAATAAAACTCAGATCGATACTGAAGGACGAGAGTGTCACTTCAGCAGCAGATAGAGAGAAGAACGAGACGGTTACTGGTGTGTCTGAATGAATAGATCAGAGCGATTACCGGCAGTCAGATCTGATAAACAAACAAACAGCACACTCTTTTTAATCTCACAGCCTGACAGAACTTTCTTAACCTGAATGAGAAATATGTAATAATTTATGGATCCATCGCAGTAGATCCAGACAGACATATGAGTCCAAAACGGATGATAAATTCAAAAGGAAAATAAATAAATATTTGAATGACAGATCAGCTGAGTGGTTATAGAGACAACCAGACCTGCTTGAGTGCCCTGGAGCTCTGTAGTTAAACCTGTGCTCCAATCAGTTCCTCAAAGCCAATGCATCATCTCACCAGCTCGCCCCAGCTGCCACGCTCATATCTGGACAATACCCTCAGCACCCATTTCCTCCAGTTTAATATATCCAGCCATTCTGTATGACCCATCTCCCAACGGTCCCAAACTCAAATGGCCTGTCCCTGCTCCCAAGCCTCCGATATCTCCCAGCCCTTCTGCCTTTCCCGTCCCCCACCCGTGGTCCCTCTCTGAACATCAAACAGTCCACTGTGGAGATGGATGTGGACATCTAACAACTGGATGGCCTGTTTACTCCTGTGTGAGTACAAGTTGCGGCACAAGCACATGGCACATAATTGTATTCAGCAGCTCACCTCCGAGTCTGTCAGATTGATTTACAACAGTGGCAGCCATGTGCCAATGAATTTGTTACGCAGCTGGGAGAAGAGCGGAGCTGGGCGGGGGGGGGGGGGGGTGTTATTGCTGGTCCATAATTAGACCTGCTGGTGCTTTCAGGTGTGTATGTGTGAGCGAGTGAAGACGTAGAGAAAGAGATAGCTGGAGGAAGAAACAGCCAATAGGAGAAACAGAAAGTGGACATAGTTCCCAATAAACAGCCAATAGCAGAGACAGAATGGGGACATTGTTCCCAATAAGCAGTTAACTGTTGACACCGTCAGCACTTTAGCTGACCACAGCAATAGAGAAAAAAACAGAGAAAGAGAGGAAGAGTTATTTTTCATTCTGTCTGAAAAGCTCATCAATAAAAACATCAGCACATTCCCCCATCAATCCAGATCACGCCGTCTCAGTTTGAGAGCGCCACAGCCTTGCTTCCATCAGCCGTCTTTCTCCTTTTTTTGCCCACTAAAACAGAGTGAAATCTGTGGAGCCCTTCCATTATGACAGGAGGAGGTGATGGCTGCTGAAAGCAATCGGGCAGCCCAGGACTCTCAGATCGATGCTGAAGGACGACAGCGCAGTCAGCCAGCGCCGAGAGAGAGAGAGAGAGAGAGAGAGAGAGAGAGAGAGACAGAGAGAGAGAGACTGTCACTGTCTTAATAAATAGATCAGCAGGATTACCAGCAGTCAGATCTGACAACTAGCAGCAGACTGTTTTTAAATTTGAATGCAAAACAGGTAATAATTTATGGATCCTTCTCAGAGGATCGAAACGAATATTTGACTCTGACACAGATGATACACTCCAAGAAAAAAGTTACTTGAGTGACAGGACGGCTGAGTGATTATAGAGCAGACCAGAGGACCTTGGGTCTAGTTCTTTAAATATTCTGCCCGCTTAAGTGCCCTGGATCAAGACACCCTCAGAGCTTTACAGGCACAAAGGTAACACGCTCTAGTTACTCATGAATGAATGCAGTATCAAAGATTACATTTAATATAGCACAGAACAGTGTGCTGATCTTTCTTGAAACAACCACAAAAATATACATGATTTTGTAATAGAGGGAGGGCGCCCTCAGGAGCCGTATCTGTTGTCCAGAGTAATTTGACAAGTTGCATGTGGACGTTGTTTTTTTTTTATTCACCTGCCAGCTGTCAATCATCTCCCCCGGCTTCTGTCACCATCCGTAAGCGGACAGGATTTAAGTGTGACCGGCAGGGTCAAAGGGCACGTCAGAGCTCATTGCTGGTATATCTTTCTATTTCTAGTGAATCATTTTAAGTCATTCAAAAAATTAACTTGCAGGCATGACAGACAAGACTCTGAATCGTCACAAGTTCCTTCATCTGGTGGAAACACCAATTCTTCTCCCCACCATCTCCTACCTTCTCTCAGTCTGCATCGTAACGAGGACTTCATAGCCAAAGAAACCAGCATGTTCATCACCTACTGATGGAACCAAACCAAAACCGTCGTTTTCTAGACAGACGTGTAAGAACACTCAAAATGTCTGACGCATGGCGTCATGGCATCCTTAACGATCCACGTTATATGTCATGATATAGGCCGTTTTAAGGATGACTTGTTTATGGATAAATCAGCTAGGCCAGGGATGTCTGCTTTTTGATAACTGGGCTATAACACCTGACAAATCAAGGTGCTTCCTCACATAAATGGGAATAAAATGGAAAAATCCAATACTCCCGTAACACAGTGAGGCTCATTGATTTGGAACACTGCCCAGCAATGGACCCTGCAAAGGGCTGTAGGATGAAATCAACCGGGATGGGAAAGAGGGGAGAACAAAACAAACACTTTGCTGCTACTTTCCTACTTAAAATCAAGACTGGGCACGAGGAAACCACCGCAGAATCTCGAGCACTACAATAATCAGCCCAAAAAGTAAAAAAAATAAATAAATCCTGACTCATTCTCATTAGACGAACGAGCTGGCGATGAAGTGGCTCTGAGCTACACGCTCCCAGGATGCACCGACCACACAGACTCAGAGGGCATCCATCACATCGCTCGTGATGATGTATGGACTAATAAATGGGCAAAATGCAAATGCGGTCTCGCACTAACCCAGTGTTGCTCTACGAGTCTGGGAGTGTCATCACTTCTTAGATGGTTTATCTCGAGGGAGAAAGACAGAGACATGCCCCGTCACTTAGTCCATCTCGATAGCGCACATCAAACACTGTCTCTCTTTGACCGAGCGCTCTTTGTGTCTCTCTTCTCGTGTAGCCATGCATTCGTGTACTCTTGCAAGTTTATGTTTTGAGAAGAAAACAACTCGCCCACCCCCGCTCACATCTCCTATAATTGGCTATGGATATGGCTGATGTCAAACCCCGCTCTCTCCTCTACAGGCTTTGGCGGAGATGCAGGAAGCTTTTGATGGATGATGTTCATTTTCTAAGCTGTGTCTTGGACACTTTAGCTGCATACGAGCCACTTCTTTTGGGCTATATGTTGAACATCCAGGCGTGTCAAAGTCTGGCTTGAAGATGGATGAGAACTTCTCTACCTCTGCTGGCAGGTTGAAGGAGGGAAACACGGTGGGAGGGGTCAGTGGAAGGAAAAAGGGGGGGGGGGGGGGGTAGCAAGTTAGAGTGTATGAAAGCAGCCTTATAAAGAAGAAGGAAGAGAAGTGTGTGCTGCAGACACCGGCCAGACTGCTGACAAAGGCGGCTGAGATGAGAGAAAGAGGAGGGACAAAGAAAGGAAGAGACAGAAAGGCCAAGCGCATGAGGGAGAGTGGGGAAGGACTGAAACAGAGAGACAAAAGCAAAAGTAGCGTTTGGGGAAGAAAAGTGGGAGAAGGCAGAACAATGCGACTGTATCAGTGGAAACAAAGAGAGAGAGGAAGAGCCACTATCTTCCTCTCCCAGTTGACCTGAGTTGTAACAGAAGCCTTTCTAACAGATGGCAAAGCTACTCTCAGATACATGTAATGTGTGTAAGAAGTTTTAATCTTATTTGTTGGGAAAGGGATTGTGAGCAGGTAATATATTACAATTTCAGTCAACATCTCAACTTTCACACACCAAGTTTATTAGCATGCTTTATAAACACCTCTAACTGATGCACACAACAGTGTTTCAGTCTGTGATATACTGGTACGTTTGCATCAACAACAACTATCAAAAATATACTTTAAGTACTGAAAGTACAGGACCTGCAAAATTGCTGTGATTAAGATTAGAGCTTAAATGATTGCTCAACTAATTGATGTATACAGAAAATTAATCGATAAGTGATTGAGAAATTAGCTTCTTTTCTATGTCATTGCATATTAAATACTCTTTTGGTTGTTTTGGACGGGCAGTAAAGCTCGTTTGAAGACATCCTCCTGGGCTCGGACATATGTCATACTTTTGTGTGGTATTTCTGATTAATTACTCGATGGAACAGTTAATGAACGGATCATTTGATACTGACTGATAGCATTGTTTCTGCGCGTGTAGCTCCTTCTCTTCATGCAACCCACCTTCCATCAAAGCAGAGCTTAGCTACCACATACAAAGGAAAACAAGAATCGCATAATGTCATCTGCCGCACGTCATCCCGGTGACAACTTTTACTGTCAAACTCAATCAAGGGAATCACAGCATCAACAGCCGACAGAGGCCTCGTGTTTCTCCACAACACTGGTTCTGGTGGGTGCAGGCGGGAGGGGTGGAATTGGGTGATGAGGTCATGATTAAATGAGATTAGTTAATGATTAGTTAATGACTTGACAGGCGACCCCAGGCTCATTTACTGACCAATGACTTCCCCTTCGTGCTCATTATTTGGCAACATGAGAACAACGGGTCAGTGTGCTCAGACACGGTCTAATTACATTGACTGTGGAAGCTGTCTCCCAAAAGAGTCACCAAAAAAAAAATTAGAAACTACCATGAGTGCGTTTTCCTTTGTCCGTTTTGATGACCAAGTTTGAACGAAGCTGTTCCACCATTTTCCAGACTGCATCTCATTGTTTGCAACCCTTTCAAATTTTACTTTTAGTCTCGCCAACATCTCTCACTGTCCATGTTCCAATAACTGCGTCATGTACCGTGCAATAAAATAACACCAAGAAAGCACTCAAAGGAAATAAGCAGTGCCTTGGCCGTCCATTTGGCCTCACGGCGGCAGCTGAAACGCAGTGCATCCAGTTATTTTATAAGGCAACCTGCTGAGTGAATTAGGCTCCCTAAGCTCTTTCTATCAATGAGGGGATGAGGGGAGAGTGAAATTGACAGACAGTGAAGAAGAGAGCCTCTGCAAAGATGCGTGGAGTGTGCATTGCTGTTTGCCCGGACCACTGTGATACAGTTATTTGGCCTTTACTAAATTGCTGCAGGATGTCTCGACAATGTTTTTCTTACTTGCCATTAAAGCCACTTTGTTATCTTTTATGTTGAAGTTCCAAGCTGGTTGACTCAGGACTGTGTAAGTTTCTTGCTTATCCACCCTGACCCCCAAAAGTAAACTTTATGGACTGTGTTTTTCTTTTTTTCAATGGACTATATGCAAGTGTATGCAAAGTGCATTACAACTTGCCTCTTATTCACACACTAAGAGCAGCAAGCTACCGTGCAAGGTGCAGGCCTGACCATTATTTAGGGTTTTGCCCATAGACATGTGGGTCAAGCCACCAAAAGACTGAAAGCAGGGAACGAACATGTTCTCTGGTGGGGTGTCTGTTTGTTTTCCCATTGTGATGAAGCAATTTCAATCACAATGGCTATCATCAGCCACTGCTCATTAAATAAAACAGCAGCAAATCACTTTTTTGTTTTATTTGTTTTTAGCCTCCTGAATGTAAGACTGGTTGTTTAAATATTTTCCTGTAAGGTGATTATTTCCCATATTCTTTCAGCATCGTGTGATGCCTTTGGATGGGTTGAAATAGGATAAAGAGTGTGTGCGTGTGTGTGTGTTTATAGTAGAGTGTAAATTTGCACGTGTAGTTTTGTGAATGTGTTCGTCTGAATGCATCTGGGTGATTGCATCCCAACCTGTGTGTGTTTATGACTGCGCATGTTTGCCCACTTGTATGCGACTGCAGTCACATAAATGTGCAGGTGTACCTGATGTGTGTGTGTGTGTGTGTGTGTTGTCCAGCTGCCTGTGGTTTATAGATATTCATTACAAAACCATTACAGCAGAGGTTACACAGGACGGTAGAGATGTTTTATCTGCAAATGCATAAAACACAATTTTCACACACACACACACACACACACACACACACACACACACACACACACACACACACACACGTCCATATCTCTTGACATCTCAGGAATGACAGCATCTATCGTCCTGTGTGGCAGATCGAACCCAGCGTCGGCGTCGCTGTGTACTGAGACGACCAGAAAGAAATCAGCCAAACACATTCCTCTCCGCTGCTTCCCGGACAATTGAATCACTGGAAGTCAGCGCAGCAAGTCGCAGCCTCGGAGGCAAGCCATTAGTAAAGAAGACTCACTTGTAATTGAGCTTTATTAAAATGGGAGTGTGTCAACAGCGGATAGACCGCCGTCGCTGTCGGAGTTTACGCGAGGCAAACTTCCATTCAGACAGCCATTTTGCTTGGTTTCCCCTCAACGCCGGATCAATCCCCCTATTCCTCGGCCGATCGATAGCATCGATCGGCACAGCTGATTGCATCATGTGACGGCATCTGCTGGCTGATGCCCTGCCTGAGGGTGTTTTATATTTACTACTGACTCCATTAAAACATGAAGGAATGCAGGTCTGCTTCATACATCCAGCTTTCATGGCGATCATTGGAAACCTGGGAAGCGTGTTACAGCAGTTATTGGAATATCAATATGATGAGATATCACGCCTTGAATTAGGGAGCCGCATACATATGCGAGTGGGGATTGGCATTATTATTATTTCAAGATGACGTTCCACAAAGAGCAGAGACAGTTTCTAAAGACAGTCTGTGTCTTAACATAGTTTCTTTAGAAGCAGAGCCAGGAACTGAAAAATGTACAATTCTGTGTCTTAATGCTCTTCCAAAAGTCCTTTAGGTGTCAAACTTTGCCACAGATGGCATAAAAGAACCCAAACCAAATAAAACAACATGGATGTTAGTTAGAGCACATTAATTATGGGTACGGCGACACAGTTTTTAGAAAAGTAGGTCCTTCAAACAGAAAATAATTTGAGGTTCAACATTCTTGCTGAGCTCCGAGCGTTCTTTTGTGTGTGTGTGTGTGTGTGTGTGTGTGTGTGTATTTAGCTCCTTGTTTGGAGAAACGTACAAACAAGGCTGAGGGTTGTTTGACTCCACAGAGGTGTGTTATGGAGAGCGTGTGCTCCCGGTGTGCCTGCGGGTCCTGTTCAGGAGATAAACTCAGCACATTAGCTGCAGGCTGGATGAGCCTCAGGGGCTACATGAACTACTCCGCTCTAATAGACGGCACGCATTCACTCATTACACCTGCAGCGCTCGATGCCGCTCACTTCATCATTTCTCAAGCTACGCAAAGACACACCGAGCTTCAGTTGAATGATTAGGAAAGGGGGGGAAAAAGGGAAAGACAGAACGGCTAAAAGGTTCGCCCTCGGCAAAGGCACGGGATCGTAACCAGCGCAACGGATTCACTGGAGTATTCGACTCTTTGTTTTTGTTTCAGAGTAGTATTGCAATTTCCTTTGACAACACTGATAAAATACTTATGAAACTCCTGTCGCCAAGTTATTGAAAGAACAATGAAGTGTATACTGACAGAAACCTGTCAATGCAGAGTTTGGTGTTATAGATCTTTTGACTTATTCTCTGCTCAGATATTTACAAATACAAACTTATATTCAAGTGGTGTCCAACCTGGGGGTTGCACACATACACATGAGCGTTCTAAAGCAGAGGGAGGTCTTTGTTCCCTAATCCTTTTTGTGAAATACTTGATGCCTCGTTACCTCGTCATGTCTGACAATGCTTAACATAAAACAATCTGAGAGGACTGGAGGGGGAATTCTGTGTTTGATGGAACCGATCACAGCTATGCATGCAACCTGTGACGAGCTACAAGTGTTGGAAATATAAATACATTTTAGACATAGAGAAGGACAGGGAGAGTGAGACAGACAGAGACATAGAGAAGGACAGGGAGAGTGAGACAGACAGAGACATAGAGAAGGACAGGGAGAGTGAGACAGAGACATAGAGAAGGACAGGGCGAGTGAGACAGACAGAGACATAGGGAAGGACAGGGAGAGTGAGACAGACAGAGACATAGGGAAGGACAGGGAGAGTGAGACAGACAGAGACATAGAGAAGGACAGGGAGAGTGAGACAGAGACATAGAGAAGGACAGGGAGAGTGAGACAGACAGAGACATAGAGAAGGACAGGGAGAGTGAGACAGAGACATAGGGAAGGACAGGGCGAGTGAGACAGACAGAGACATAGGGAAGGACAGGGAGAGTGAGACAGACAGAGACATAGGGAAGGACAGGGCGAGTGAGACAGACAGAGACATAGAGAAGGACAGGGAGAGTGAGACATGACAGAGACATAGGGAAGGACAGGGAGAGTGAGACAGAGACATAGAGAAGGACAGGGCGAGTGAGACAGACAGAGACATAGAGAAGGACAGGGCGAGTGAGACAGAGACATAGAGAAGGACAGGGCGAGTGAGACAGACAGAGACATAGAGAAGGACAGGGAGAGTGAGACAGAGACATAGAGAAGGACAGGGCGAGTGAGACAGACAGAGACATAGAGAAGGACAGGGCGAGTGAGACAGACAGAGACATAGAGAAGGACAGGGAGAGTGAGACAGACAGAGACATAGAGAAGGACAGGGAGAGTGAGACAGACAGAGACATAGGGAAGGACAGGGAGAGTGAGACAGACAGAGACATAGAGAAGGACAGGGAGAGTGAGACAGACAGAGACATAGGGAAGGACAGGGAGAGTGAGACAGACAGAGACATAGGGAAGGACAGGGAGAGTGAGACAGACAGAGACATAGAGAAGGACAGGGAGAGTGAGACAGACAGAGACATAGGGAAGGACAGGGCGAGTGAGACAGACAGAGACATAGGGAAGGACAGGGAGAGTGAGACAGACAGAGACATAGAGAAGGACAGGGAGAGTGAGACAGACAGAGACATAGGGAAGGACAGGGAGAGTGAGACAGAGACATAGAGAAGGACAGGGAGAGTGAGACAGAGACATAGAGAAGGACAGGGCGAGTGAGACAGACAGAGACATAGAGAAGGACAGGGCGAGTGAGACAGACAGAGACATAGGGAAGGACAGGGAGAGTGAGACAGACAGAGACATAGGGAAGGACAGGGAGAGTGAGACAGACAGAGACATAGGGAAGGACAGGGAGAGTGAGACAGACAGAGACATAGGGAAGGACAGGGAGAGTGAGACAGACAGAGACATAGAGAAGGACAGGGAGAGTGAGACAGACAGAGACATAGAGAAGGACAGGGAGAGTGAGACATGACAGAGACATAGGGAAGGACAGGGAGAGTGAGACAGAGACATAGAGAAGGACAGGGAGAGTGAGACAGAGACATAGAGAAGGACAGGGCGAGTGAGACAGACAGAGACATAGAGAAGGACAGGGCGAGTGAGACAGACAGAGACATAGGGAAGGACAGGGAGAGTGAGACAGACAGAGACATAGGGAAGGACAGGGAGAGTGAGACAGACAGAGACATAGGGAAGGACAGGGCGAGTGAGACAGACAGAGACATAGAGATGGACAGGGAGAGTGAGACAGACAGAGACATAGGGAAGGACAGGGAGAGTGAGACAGACAGAGACATAGAGAAGGACAGGGAGAGTGAGACAGAGACATAGAGAAGGACAGGGAGAGTGAGACAGACAGAGACATAGGGAAGGACAGGGAGAGTGAGACAGACAGAGACAGAGAGAAGGACAGGGAGAGTGAGACAGACAGAGACAGAGAGAAGGACAGGGAGAGTGAGACAGACAGAGACAGAGAGATGGACAGGGAGAGTGAGACAGACAGAGACATAGAGATGGACAGGGAGAGTGAGACGTGACAGACAGAGAACAGCAGAGAAAAAATGGCGTGCACAAGAGAGGCACCTCCATTCGGGTTTTTCCATCCAGGACAAAGACATCTTTGATTCGTACTGAGACCAAAGTGGCTGCACCGATGTGTATTTCAAGTCGTATGCTTTCCAACAGCTCTGTCTGTGCTGGTCAACGGATCCATCCAGCCTCGTTGGGTCACGTGTGTCTGTGTGCAGCCTCTTCCACTGCAGAAGCATGGTCTGCACTGATCCACTGCTCCCCTCTGGGGAGAAACCTAATGTCTGACAATCTCCGCATGCATCACGCAGTGAGTGGAGAGCCCGCTGATAAACCCGCATCCAGCCTGATTACCTGCCTGCGAGAATCACTCACTCAACAAATCCCGTTGAGGCCAAGGCCACGTCGAGAGATCTGTATTCATCAAGGCACACTTTGCCCGGAGTCAATCTCCGCGGTGCGCGCTAATCAGGACCTTCACAACAGCACCGGAGACTATTAAGCAGGACTCCACACAGTCTAGCCCACTCCATTTTCCGGAAAGCACGCCTGAAGAGGCAGCGATGGAGCCATCACCTCTGCTGGTTGTTAATTCACTATTTTTCACGCCGTCGCTCCCGGTATCGCTGACACACCCGGCAATCTGGGCAAGTGCTCAGCGGCCATGTTTGTTTCCACAGAAATACAACACGAAGCTTGACCCAACCTCTTGATCTTGATAATCAACCAAGAATTATGTTTTATTTTATCTGAAATTGTTAGGCCTCGTGTGGACGGCTCCTCTTTTCCTTTGTGGGCGTTTTACGGCTGATCTATCCGCACAACAAGTCTGCAAGTCTGTGCGTGATGCAGCCTTCGCTCAGCTCTTCCGGCCCTCGCGACCGATGGGTGGCATCGTTGAACACGCCGACACGAGCAACGGCGGCGAGGAATCTGGCTTGGCTCGTCTCCATGAAAACACCAGCGCATCTCTGGTAACATAAAAAAGAACGGCGAGACGCCTTCGTCAACGTAAGCCCCCCCACCCCCACCCCCTGACTCTCTCCACCTCCTCCCCGCTTGTCCCTCTCTTGTGCCGCATGTTGATGAGAGGATCTGTATCGAGTGCTGTGGCTGTATTAATCAGGGACACATGGAGCCACTCCAGAGGCTCTGGGCCCATTACTGAAACAATTAATAATTGATCAAGTTACTCAGAAGTACATACACACACACACACACACACACACACATGGATACAAGCATACAAGCCCGTGAACCCAAAGATAAACTGCGTGAACTTTGTCGGCACTGTGGTGAATCTCAGTCATCTTTTCAACAAAGAGCTGTCGGGTGTAGAGCTCCACAAGGTGGGCTCCATGAAGAGGACCGGCTCCCTGTGCAGATATGAAGGCCCCAAAACACAATGATTCTTAGCGTCAGGTGAATATATACACTGATGAAAACATAGCGATGAATATTATATATCATTTCTGCTCACGGATCCCCCAAAAGGCTACACACTGGCCCTCTAAAACAAACTTGATAAAATAGTTTGGCAACTGACTTTTAGTCACCATGGGGGGTCAAGTTCCAAAAGAAGTTCGACTTCCCATTAAAATAAGTGAAGTCTCCACGCCCACTTTGAGATAACCCTGATGACATCACAGCGATGCCATTACCATTGTTTTCTCAGGCTCGACGGAGCTTCTCCAGAGCCACAGGACAACGTTTTACAACTGTTTCTAAAGGCAGGCTGACGTAACGTGATATCGGATTGTAGTGCTCCGGGTCGCCTTTTATCGGTCATAAAATGTCATCACAAAGAGCTTCAAGCTAGCTGGTAATAAAGTTTGAGGCTTACGTAACTAAAAACTTTGGTTGGAGCTGGGTAAGTACAACGATTTAAATACTGCTTTTGGCCATGAATAAATAAGAACTAAATGAGAGAAACAATTCCCTGTAACTCACAGTAGAAAATGTCTTTGCACGACTTAGAACTGAAGACAGATGTAGAGTAGACACCCGCCCACCACCCTGACACAACGCCTTCACGTTCGACTGCATTATTTCCCTGACAAAACATCCTGCCTGCTCTATGTTCTGTAGCCCTTTCATGGATATTTCTCATATTTCGTCCCAACATGTCTTGCACAACCTGGCTTTGGCGCTTTGTTATTTGCATTTTTTTGGACGATGTGCTCATTTATAAAATCCCGTTCCAGATGTTGGGAGCTTCACAAGTCATCAGTGGGTAGTGGAGGTGATGAAGAGCCTCATGACCTGCTAAACATCTTCAGAATGACGGATCTGGGAGTGTATGCGTGTTTAGATGAGTGTGCAACCACATGACGTTTAACTAAGCCCGTAAGAAGGAATCTTGCAGCAGCCACAGAAGCACAACGGTTTTCCAAATGTTTTAAGTTTGCTGCTCTGTCGGTTCTTGGATCCAATAAAATGTTACGGGCTGTGAGCAAGCAGTTCAAAGTCTAAGAGTGTAACGATGGTTCCTATGTTTGTATTTTTTCCAGTAAAGAACTTTAAACTACTTCTGGATGTAATATATAACAAAGGTAATCCACCGTGTGGAAGACAGCAGATTCTAATCTTCATCATGTTGCTGTTTGTGTTGCTCAACAGGCTCAAACGCTGACAGTAGTTCTCCCAGGACACCACCAGGCGCAGGTGTTACCGACTCCCCTCAGGCTACACGAAGAGCTCAGTTTTACACTCACGTCTTAGCATTTTACACAAAGGCACACACAACAATTACATATCAAAGGAAGAAAAAGACTGAAACATAAAAACCCACATTTGTATCGAGTAAAACGATTTCCTTTAACTGCGAGTGCAAAGTTGATTCTTAGGGTTTGAACAAAAGGAAGATGAGGTGAACACAAAGCAATGCCTCGCTGATTTGGTTTCTGCAAATGTGTTTTCCTGGCACTCTACCCCACTTAAACACAGAGTGCGTCCCATGCCAGAGCCGCGAAGACGACTCTCTGTGTGACTCGCTGTTTATTGAGTGTGATGAGAGAAGGAGCTTTGATGAGTGGGTCTGACTGGGAGCGTGTGATGGGAGTGGAGCTCTTAATGGACACAACACCTGCAATCTCAGGTTTGTTGTTTTCTCTGGGGGACCTAACGGAACACAGAACGCACCTTTCACAGTCAATTATGATGTGTAATTACAAAGAGAGAGAAAAAACCCACGACTGGTTGATTTCTCTGTCTTTGTTTTTCAATTAAAGCTTAATTCATGTTGATTACAACTTGGGGCTTATTTCTCTCGCTTTATTTATATCAATTGTGATGGCACTTACCAAGGATATTGCTGGGATTCGGGAGCAAAGGGGGGACTAGACACACACGAACAAGACAACAGTTTAGTCAAATTAACTGAACCACTTTATTCTGAAGTAAAACCCCAAAACATTATATCTCAAAGGTTATATTAAGATGGTGGACCGTGGACCGTGGTCTTTATTTCCAACATTTTTAAACTCTAGCAATATTTCCTTCCTTCGATCACTTTTTCCGTGTACAATTTTGTAAAAGACAAGACGTGTTGGTCTTAAACTGCAGAAGTAACACCTGGGCTGTTTCATAGCAGAAGAAGAGTCTCTAAGATGAGCCACGAGGGTGAGATGAGGGTCATGAATGTGGTTCTCTCGGCCCTTTACTTATGTAGAACAAGTAAACACAGTCACCTGTATTATCTACCAACCCCCTCTCATTAGTTTCATGTCCCTGAGTGAAAAATGCCTCCTGTCCATTAGGCGGACTGCTGTTATGATGTAGGAGGCGATAGAGAAGCAAGTGACGCTCCACAGAGCTAAGTGTCTCCACACGCCCGGACACTGTCACACTATAGATCCTTATCTGTATATAGGAAGACGATGCAACGCGCACAAACGAGGGAGTGTGAGCACCGGCACACACACTCACACACACACACTCACACACACATATAATTGTAGCCTAGCCTGTAAGATCTGCTGTCTCATCCATCAGCCACGGTAACACAGCTTCACCTCTGACAGTGTTTAAATAACATTGTCTGAACAGATCTGCGACGATGGAGGAGCGACCGCACTGTGAACCCTCCGGTGACTTTTGACTTCCCAAACACACCTCCATGATAACAGTCACTGCCCCCGTGGTAAGCATCTGTCTGCCAGCAGCAAAGAGACGCCCATCACCATTTGGACTGACGGAGGTAAGTCAGAAAGGACCGATGGAAAGGGGATCTTGGAAGCTGATGCAGAATAAAGAGCAAAGTCCAAAGCACTACACCCTACTAGTTCTAAACTGTAGGATTCGACTCGAGATACTAGATGCTTACTTTCACTTGTAATCCGAATTATCAGTGGGACAACCCATTCTCCCTGTCGGCGTTTAGACCCGTCCCCTCCATCTTCCAGACACAGTCCAGATGTCAGATTCCACCCCAGTGAAAGAGTGTGGATGTTCTCAGGTTGTAAAGATGATGGAGAAGATAAACAACACGGGGTGGGGGGGGGGGGGACCAGAGAGCCAGCAGGAGAGGAGAGGTCCCCTGTTGTTTTGCTTGAGCGGCCATCCGTCAGGTGTTCTCGTTGTTGGGCAATCTATTTATTTATCCTTTTAAGCCGTGTCGTTGAGCTTTATGGGCTGGCAGACCTGTGGGCAAAGGAAATGGGCTGTCCGTCTGTTTCCTCAGGGGGAGCTGGATTTATTTTCGTTAGTTGGAAGGCTCAGAAGGGATCCTACCAAACACGAGGCCTTTGCTAGAGCAGGACAGGGTGAGCCGAACAATCCTTGATTTGGCTCAGTGTTTTATTCCTGCTACGCATGCGGCAGCACGGAGGTGCAATGAGGTCAGAAATGACACAATCTGGGCAAAAGACTGTCCTCACCTGGAGAAAACTGCAGAGGTTGTTTGCTCATAACTGCCTATGCATGGCCAATGCATTCCTGAAAATGGTCTTCTGCAGTCACGTATAGTGACGACGTCCTTCTAAAAGTATCAAAGGCAGATAGAGGTATGTTAGCCAGCAGTAACAGTTCTTGGGTAAGAAGTTTGAGGTGGACAGAAAGAACCATGAAGTCATTCTATAACTCTAACCAAGCGCTCTTTGTTGCCTGGACGTGACACATACTACAGCAAAGATGCAGGTAAACGTCTCTGATCTACAGGTCGCCCGTCAAACAAGTTCATGTTCAAAAACGCTGAACTCCAAAGAAAAGAAAACAGCCACACACTGACTTGGGCTGGCGATTACAGAACAGGTGAGAGACGCAGGAACCCGAAGAAAAGAACGTGTGGAGTGGACACGTGAGGCAAAACAAGAAATGCATTAAGCATAAAATACTGACAAATAAATGTACAAGAATTAGAATCTGTTTAGTTTCCTCATTGAGACAATAAAGGAAGAAGCAGATTTAATTGTGACTAAGAAAATGTGATTAATGGAGACAGCTCTACCATATCCATCAAACTTACCTTTAATTATTAAGGTTTGGCTTAAATAAACGCTCTTAGGAAAAATAAAAATCTATTTGAGCGAGAACCGACTTCATTTATTCAATTAAAAGAGACAATGTCAGAGCGGAGAACCAATTCTCTTTTAACTGCTGCCAGCACAATATGGCTCAACCGACATCCATATTAATGCACCCTGGTGCATTAATTAAAATGGGAATCAACCAGTGCACTCAACTGCAATTTGAGTCCACAAAAGAATTCATTCATTTGGCCTAAAATAATCATTAAAAAGCTGCATATCCTGTTTCCAAAACTCAGTGTTGAGTTCTCCTGTTATTTATTCATTGAATGTATTAACCTGAAGGCATTTCACAGAGGGGGTAATTTATTATTCAATAAGGTTGATATTGCAGCGCCGACACTTGGAAACAATATTTATTCGAGACAAATGTGAAATAAATCTGTAGTTTAAAAGACGGCAGAGAGAGAGGGAGAGAAAACTTTGCATTCATACAAAGTTAAAACGGGAGAAGTGTTGCATTCACTGATTTGTGGCGTCTTACAAACAAAATGGGCACACGTTTTCTTTGTTATGCATGCCAGCAAGCATTTTCACAACAATGTGATTTTCAGCCTCCAGGCAAAACAACGGACTACTTCCAGTTATTGACCGTCTACTTCGGTGGACGCTGACCTTGCAATGCACATGCAGATCTGGGTCAAACAGCTGCGCATGCTAACAAACCCCCCCCCCCGGAGCCAAATGTGAACTTCTGGTTCTGCTCATGATCACATTATGCATCATCAGCAAATATGTGATTTCATTCACTCGTATAGACCTTCTGAACATAAGTAGTATATAAATACATATAAATATAAATGTATATATAGCTGATACATTATTCCTGCATGTCCAACATATTGCGAATGCTACTTTTTGGCCCACATGATACAATACTTAGTATATTCAGAAAGTCATAAATGGCTGTAATCATTTTTTTCATTACCCAACATTACCTTTAATTTACATAAAATGTTTTAATGGCTTTAAACAGCACAAAAAAAATCCTCAGATTTTGCGAGAGCTGTATAATTACAGCGCTAGCCATCGGAACAATTCCTTATCCTGCATCTAAGCTACAATTATCCTCCACCAGTGCTGAAACCCGCCCCTGCGAGACATTTTTCATTTTCCTGAGAGAGCTGAATTTTGTAGCAGAAAATGGTAATCTCTACAAGCCACAGCAGAACCTGACAGAACATCCATTGTGCCTGATAATGGCTGAAAGGGCTTGAATCAAAGTGTACAGGAACACTCCAAGCTGTGTGTAAAAAGTGGACCTCAGCACTGGCTATAAGTAAAGTGCAATCCGTACCATTTCTGATAGTTTCCCGCAGACGAATGCAAGTCATCCCACCCAAGTGCACTCCAAGTGGACTGTTGTACAAATAAATAAATAAAAAGAAACACAGCCTCTCAGACTCCATTATTTTCTTGGCCGTCTTCCAGCGTGTGGATATTTTTCGGCATTTAGCGAGGGAAGATAAAACAAGCACACACCAAACTGTTTCCGTCAAATTTCCATCACGCTGCATGATAGCTGCAGGTGTACAACACAGCCGGCGTGTTCCTCTCTGGAAATCTTCCTGTTTAATTTCCCAGTCCGCCCGCTCGCCCGCCTGCCTGCCTGCCTGCCTGCCTGCCTGCCATCCTGAGAGGATATGTTAAATGTGCTTGGCCTGGGGATGTTTGATTTCTCTCTGCTGTGCTCCCTTCCATCTGACAGATTGGAATAATAAGGAGAGCTAATTGGAGAAGCTGCTCGTACGCTGATTAGATGTCTGTGTGTTTTTTTTTTAAGAAGCATCCGCCTCTTTCTTTCCATCTCCAGATATATATTTTCCTCTCCGTCTCCTTTCTGATTTCACACATGTCGGTTCCTGAGTTTCTGGGAATGTGTGTTACTTCGATAGCGGATCTGTGTGTGTGTGTGTGTGTGTGTGTGTGTGTGTGTGTGTGTGCCCTTATGTATGTACCGACCGTCTCCCCAGCCAACTGATAACAGCATGTCGGGAACCATTTCCAATTTGTCCTGCTTAGCATTACGACGCCCTCTTAATCCGGGGGAAAATCAATGCCCGATAACCTATGAAAATGTGCATTTGTTGTTTTACCATTGCCAGGGGGCCTCGTCTGCATCCCCTAGACATCCAGCTATAAATACGGCTGCATTAGCACTCAGACAAAAAACACAGGAACAGGCTAAAGTTGCAGCTGATACCGAATACTCAAGCTAAGTAGAAGAGAAGGAAGGTGAACAGCTCCTGAAGGTGTCTGAGAGTGTTTTTATAAACTTGAGCTTCAAGTAGTGCTGCGCTTTGAATTTGGAACCTTAATGCCACTTTGAAATAAATCCCAACACCCGAGACACAGATATTAACGCATTTCACAAACTATTCTACTCCACTATTTAGCATTTCCACACCAGAAGTCTTCATTCAAGCAAGAACAAAGACCACACAGCGACTTTAAAAGGCTCTCCGTTCCCTCTCTGTTCCTTTCAGATGAATTCTTTCAACCGTCGTGAGCTCTTGATTTTCCCAAAAGAGCTTCTCTATTCAGACTTTGATTCTTACAACCAATGAGCGACGCCACCTCTGCAAGGAAAGGAGCTCGTGCCGTCTCACCCCGGCCTTCGCTTCAGTTGCTTCTCTTAAACAGAGTTAACATTGACGGAACTTTTCATGAAGATTTGTCTTTTGAATGTCGCGTCGTACATTTCCCACCGGTGCGATTAAAAGAAGAAGAAGTGCCGTCTGTTTCCTGTGAGGACCAGGGAGAGCCTGCTGACGGTTAAACCCACTAAATCCATTATTTCAGCTCTTCTCCTTTGACTGTCAGCGTGGATAACTTGCCATATTTTACCCACAAAGCGCTACTTGTGTGTTATTTGAGTTCGAGTCAAACCTGAGTGAGAACAATTGGTAGCAGGAGTTTGAAAACATTGAATTTTGAGAAGAGATTTATGTCACGTTGATATCCATTCTTGCCACTTCTGAATACTTATTCTTCCATTTGAGAAAATGTAAGACATATAATTTAATGTTGACATTTTAATTGCCAGAAAATCAATTGAGGTATGAGCATTAATTAATGCCAAACATTTGTTCGTTCCAGCTATTTCAATAAGAATTAGTTTATTTTTATATTTTACTAATTAAATAACAATGAGTTGGCAATCTGTTTGTATGTTCATCCTGGGCATTCTACATTCATTTGACTGCAACTATCAATTATTTCGATTGTCAGTTAATCTGCCAAGTATATACTACTACTATCAATTATGCATGAAGTCTAAAATGAATAACAGCAACGGTCCAAAGCCAGTAGACATTCACTTTACAGAGGAAACCCCAGCACAAATTCAGATGCACAGCTGAAATCAGTACAGTTTTGTTTCCATATCTTTTTTAAATTCTCTCTTAGACTCTGCGCAATGCTCTCCATATGTAAGTGTGTGTGTGTGTGTGTGTGTGTTCAGGACTCTGCAGCAGTTCATCTGGCCTGTTGTTGAGGGAGATAGTCTCTGGTGGTGCTGAGCAGCGAAGGCCTGACCTAGCTGGATGTAAACAGCTTCAGATGAATACGGGGGGGCTTAGCAGGCAGACTGGCTGGAAGGATGAAGTACTGCACAGCTTAGCTACAGCCTCCATCAGCAAACCATCACTCACACACACACGCACGCACGCGTGCACGCATCACATCACATACGGTATAGCACATCACACAAATCACAAATAACTGCCACCATTCCCGTGACTCAAGCTCTCCATCTTGATGGAGACCGAGTTCAATTCTGCTCAGTCTTTGCTCTCAAAGAATGCATATAGACGTCAGCTGCGGCCCAAAGCTGGTCGCTAGCAGCCATGATATTAAATCCACGAGGAAAACGTTCACACGCACACACACACACACACACACACACGCTCCTGAGAGAGACACCCACAACCTTACACGGGGAGAGTGACATGAACGCACACATTAGTCCTGAAGCGATTAGTCAATCAACGAGCCACTTGTGACAGAGCTCTCTACAACCTTTCTTTCCCTCCACATTTTATAAACAATTAACTGATAATGACAACGAAGCTGCAGCTATGACACCGATTCTGCATACCAAAGCAAAGAAGCGCGTATACGGATGGTGTTTGTGGTGCATCAGCCGCCTTATTCTTGGCGCCCTCAATCCAGAGGCGTCTCTGCAAATAACGTTCATAACTTGTAGCTGGCAAGAGCACTTCTGCCTGGCCTTGGCAACTTTGATAGCTCTTTGGAAAATCAATGCTCAGATAGGACTGAATCAGGGCCCCGAGGGTGAAAAGGGAGGGGGGAGGGCCGAGTGAAGTTTTGAGAGAAAAGGTGGGGAGGAGAGACAGACAGGAGAGGAGATGGATGAAGATGTTCGAGGAGGCGAGAGAAGAACGGAGAGAAACACGGAAGAAAAGAGAGGAGACGAAAACACCGTGTCCTCACAGCAAGCGAGCGCAGGATATCAACTTCCGCTACGTCATATAAACGAACCACGTACCGATCAAACGCGCACTCCAGATCAGACGGGACATTTCTGGCCAATTCTGACAGCCCTAATGTGCACAGCAATTATGAGCCCTGTATCCATGGAGAGCAGTGCCCGGGCAGCAATAATTGCTGCTTTAGTCTGAAAGCGCCTTTGGTTGAATAATCCCACACACAACAGATCAAGCATTTCTCTAACCAGAGTTTGAGACGGTCCTATACTTCCCACTTTAATAGAAGGGCTTATGTAAATAGTTTACCAAGGAGTCAAGAGACAGAGGGACTCCTCCTCAGAGGCAAAGAGCCCTGACATGACAAGTGACAACGGTGCTGCTCCTACCCTTGAATGATCTTGTACGACAGGCAAGAGCCAGGAGACGAAATATGAGCTGAGGGGAAAGGTAGAAGGGATTTACTTCTACTCAAAGATAAGAGCCACGTGCAGCAAGTTGAAGGGGGGCAGATTCAGAGGGGAGGGCCAGAAGTATTTCTTGCCGAGATGACAGTAGAGATAAGAGCAGGCGATAAGGAGGCAGCTGTCCAAGCCGGAGTCGTTTTGGAGAAGATCTGAGGATCGATGACTGCAGGCAGCAGAGACCCAATCAACGTCTTTCACAGGTCAGCATTCAAATGGTCATTGATTGTCCCGACCAAGTGAAAATACCAGGACAACTGATCTGTGTGCCCAAGTGGACAAGGGATATTTGCCAAAAGCAAACCACGAAAAAGTCCTGCAAATACATTCCGCAGCAGATAAACAGATTGATTAACGTGGAAATGAATTTCAGTTTACAAATGTATCCAAATTACAAATGAAACGTATGACAAGCAAAAGGGAGCTGAGCTGTAATTCCATTTTCACAGAGATCATGTGAGACCATCATTTGTGTGAGCTATGAGAGTCAGCTAAATGGATACGATATTGACTTATTCAGGCTTTCACACAGCAGGGGCTCTTTTTTTTGTGCGTTTAATTTGTTTTTGTCTTGACTACTTTCACACAGAACCTGAATATTAAGATACAAAAAAAAGCCCCACAATTTTTTCCTGAATTCCTGAAACAACAACACAGAGGCTCGGTAGTCCGAACCAAGACGGCAAAACTTTATTACTCCTTTAAACGTTGACAAAAGCAGCTTGGCCATGATACACCCCATCCGTTCTTATACCTTTCACAATAAAAGACCTATACGCAATAGCCGAGGTGAGTATTTTGCATTTTTGTGTCGTTTGTTCTTCACGCCCCTGGTGTGTAAAAGCATCTATGACGATTAAAGAATGTTTGAACATTAAAACTCAATGACAACATCTCCACCTGAAGAGGAAAATGACAACACAGAAGACAGCGGGCAGCATATCAGATGTATACAGCTGCAGTTAATTATTTCCATCAAGGCAACAACCAGAAGTGCTGACATGGTGACTTCCGTGACATCAGCCGTCGGGATGTTGCACGAGGGATAAAGCTCTGCTCTACAGAGAGAAGGGCAAATGCTAATCCGGGCAGGATTTCACCACTTTATCAATGAATGATTAATGACTGTGGTGGAGAGTATAGGAATAGCATTTCACAGAGGAAGTGTCTCGCTAAACGTAATGATCTGCGATCAATCAATGTCGAGGCCTATCAGTAACCCAAAGGGTATTGGCAAACTGAAGCCTTCATGAGCGCAGTTGCCGCTCAGCAGGTGTTCGCTGGCGTTGTGCTACTGAGATCTCAACAGGTTTGCAAATGTAGCCAAAAGTCCAACAGGAATCAGAATACTAGACGGCAATAAGGTGGATTTCCAGATCAAAATATGTTCAAGCTTTTAAACTTTGCAATATTTGTTGGAAAAGTGAAAGGTTTTCAGAGCTCAGGATCACGCAGGTAAGTGGAACTGCTTTTTCTTGGATCAAGACTGAAGCTGGTGAAAGGAAACCAGTGTGAGTGAGTTGTGTCCGGGCCGATATGCAACGTACCATGCGGGCCTATTACCTCTACACCAGTGATGATAATGGAGAGACGGCATGATTTCTCCATATGACGCAGGTCTCATCTTCACTTAGCCTAAACAAATATCGTGGGACCGTAGAAAAGCCATTAAACTGTCATTCTCTCTCGAGTCACAGTGACTCAAACAAAGAACCGCACTAGATGAACTGATGCAACGTCCGGCGGTGCACCTTTGCATTGCCACGGTTATAAATCGGCCCCCTGAGGGCTCAGCACATCTGTGAGGGAACTTCCTGCGTCCCGGTGAAATCCTTCCCCACTTCGCTTCAACTTTGTTTCAGAGTGCCACATCACTCTGCTCCACCTCGCACACGCATTATGCTAATGCTAATCTAGAGCTTAGCGGTGTCACCACGGCAACCACATCCCAGATGTGTTTCTCTCGCTTCCCTTAAAGGAGAGAGAGAGTCACCGCCGCCGCGACGACTGTGAAGTATGTGTTCCTGACAGGAGAGGACAAATAGTGCTGAACAAACACAGCATTAGAGCCGTCTCCCTACCTGTGAGCAGCAGATATAACGTACACAAATGATTCCTGCCACAGCGCCCGTGGGGAGATCCACAGCAATTCCAGCTGAAATGAACATTGTGAGTGGTGGTGGGGCCGCACGCGAGCGCAGGCGAGTGTCTGTGCGCTACATTTATGTGTCCGCGAATCCACGCTTGTTTGTTTTATGCATTTGAATCTACCTCTTTTTGATTGCACACATTTCCTTGATTCACGGTGCTTTTCCGCCACGCGGACGTGAATGTGCTCGCCTCCGTCCATCCATCAGGCGGCTGATTACATCAGGTGTCAGCGCCTAAACTGATTACTCTGGCGAGAGGCAAGCAACAAAGCAATAACGCACTCCCAGCCTCAATCTGCTGCTCTTAACTTCATTCCGAAGACAGACTCCTCTCACTTTCAATATCTGCGCTCGCATCGCAATTCAGCTGGAAAACAACAGGAGCTTTCATTGTTTCTCAGAGAGACAAAGCCGGAGAAATCTCCCCTTTACAGAACAAAGAGGGTAAATATGCTCATACCTATGGCTCAATCTTTGTATGTTCATTTCTAGGGATCAACATTTGGAACATCTTATCTTCTTTAGGATGAAAGACAGTCATCATCTGACTGACATATGAGAATAGAAAATATCACACAAGGTAATTAATGATAAAAGTGTCATGGAGAGGTCATTCAAGGCCTTTAACATCAAGTGTCCAAGCAGTACGTCTACACATCAATATAAATCTGATACAAATATACACTATGTCATCAATGGAAATAAATATTTGTTGTAAAGTAAGAAACGAGCCAATGTGTCTCGGTGTCGTGTCATTCTTCGATCCAAATGTTGCAGTAATTATCTTCACTGAAGAAGTTGAGAAAATCGTTTCCATCAACATACAGTACCCACAGGAACACCTTCTGAAGAGTTCAACACAATATGCAGAATGACACATCATTCTGTTGCCACTTCCTTTGCAACATGGTGCTTGAGTTAGCTTCATTAATTCATTACTTCCCCCTCCTGCCCACATGTATAGCGCCATATGGTGCACTGTGACCACTCACCTTTTGTTTCCCTTTCTCGTGAAATGAACACATGGCACCGTTTTCAACAGGCACCAATTCAAGAAACAAGGAGAATAAAGAGAAGAAGAAGAAGAAGAAGAAGAAGAAGAAGAAGAAGAAGAAGAAGAAGAAGAAGAAGAAGAAGGTGTACTTGGCTTGAGGTAATCTGAAATTCAAGACAATTTCTCAAGTCATTATTGACTGGAAAAACCTCTTTTCCATCACTCCCTATTGCCTTTTTTCTGCATCAAGATGCCATCTTTGCATCTCTGCTGCATTAAAAACATTGTTGCAATTGTTGTAATTTTAAAGAAAAATGCATAAAAAAGATGCATGGAGACACTCATGGTGTCCTCCCTGCAGAGAGCCTCTCTAATTGGCTTCCCTCTCTCCGAGACAAATCAAACCGGTCAATAATTGGACCAGCGGGGTGGAGAGGGGAGGTCACAGCGGACATCGCTTCGCTTTGTGGGATTCTTCTTTAGTTCACTTTTTCCTCCTTGTGGTCTCTCTCTCTCTCTCTCTCTCTCTCTCTCTCTCTCTCTCTCTCTCTCTCTCTCTCTCTCTCTCTCTCTCTCTCTCTCTCTCTCTCTGCCAAGTCCTCCTCTATTTACCCACAAACCTGCCTCCTCTGTGTTGGAGCTACAATAATGAGCTTATGGAAGCTCAGTCGCTTATTATCATTCCCCCCCCGATAATGCTACATTGTGATTGGCAACAGGAAGCAGTGACGAATATGGCCGTCGCAATAACCGCATTAAAATTGCAATACCGCGCTATTGACAAGCCAACTGCAGCGGATGGGAAGCAACTGCCACAATTGCTGTGTTCACGTTTTTGTCTTTTTCCCAACTTTTTCCCAACTTTTGTAAAATATTCATCAAAAAATCGTCAAGACATTTCGTACAAACAAGCAAAAAAGAAAAGAAATTTTAAAAACGATGACAAAAACCTACCAAGCCACATTTTAAAAGCATAAAAAACATCTTAGGCTAAACATTTGTTGAGCACTTTTACCAGCTGAGTAGTCTTCAAGCAACAAAGCTCTTATGAAAACACAGAGAAAACGCTGGCGTTAGTCTGAGCACGCGGCGCTAATGCAGCGATGCAATAACTTTTTGTTTTGGAAACAAAATCTACAGCCATGATCCATCTCAACACCTTGGGCAACATACAATCCCATCCCTATAACTTGCACCTGTTATTCCTGCGGATATCACCTTCCATCCATCAGAAATGCTGTCACACGTCTGTGGTGAACGTACAAGGTTTTCAGAGACCAGTTAAATGATGACCACGGCAGGCTGTTGGACATCTCTCACTAGCAAAGGCAGCAAAACTGTCAAAATCGGCAGCTGGCTGATGGAAGACAATACATGCCTTCACAAACTGGGAGGACGAGAAGGGCACAAGTCCCATGATGCTCAGCCTCAGACGGAGCACGCTAACGAATTGCTCTTGTGAGACTTCACGCTGGCTTTCTGCAATTAACTTCACCTACGTCTGCGCTACTTGAGCTGCTACATGATCTGCTGTGTAGACAATAAGATTAGCTGCAGTCACAGCCAGGCCAGGCCGAGTCACATCTGCTCGCTCCACGTCCAGATGTATGGTTTAAAAACTGCGGCTTCTCCATAGTGAGGCCTTAAAGACACAATGGGGAGAGTTTCAGGGTCTATTTCCCTCAGTAGAATAAAGTCACGCCTGGATTCAGCTTCATCAACTGGTTTCTTATTACAGTTGACTCAAGCTTTGAGTAAAGAATTGCATAAAATATAACATTTAGTTCCCTGCAAAGTCGAATTAAATAAAATATAAAATACATACTGTATATATATATATATACATATATATATTGGCTGGAATTTCCACATTCATGGCACGGTGTTTCAGATCAGTGATTCATAAGAACATGCATTTCCTTTGCACACCATGAATCAACATAGGCCCTGCTAACACCTATTTGACAACCCAATCCCCACATTCATTACCCTCCCGCAGCCTGATGCTAATGAGAAATAGTTTCAGACCTGCCTCCAACTTATTCAATTCTTCGTGTAAATACACCGTAGGCCAGGGAGCGCGGCGCGAGCAAGCCCAGCATAACTGGCAGCCTGAGCACATAATCCCAACTACAACACGGCACGGAGCACAGAGGAGGAGGAGAGGAGGAGGTGGAGGAGGAGGAGGAGAGGGGGAGGCTGGGGGGGGGAGAGAGGAAGAAACAGTGAAAAGGGGATAAAATAAAGCAGGCAGAGACAGCAGAGGCGAGGGGAGAAAAGAAGGCTGGAGCGAACGCGGGGGAGGGCAGATGATAAAGAGGGGACGGGGAGCGTAAGACAAAATGGGAAACAAGTTTTAGGGTGTTTAATTAACAAAGCCATCGATAAACAGGCACATTAGCGCGTTGTTAAACTAGATGGAGACGTAAATTGTCTGCTGCTCATTTGCATGTTTGACCTTTGCAGCCACTTCAAATTGATTTTTACAAACACAGCTTGGGCCCTTCATGTGCAGATTCTACACAGCTTCCAGAAGGAGCAGAAGGCAAATTCTCAATGTATTTACAGTTTGCAGACCTTCGGGGAAATGACTTTGGAAAAAAAAGATGCTTGAAGTAAAAAATGCATTTCAAGATCTCTTTACCGTACATAATCTACACACACATACTCTTAAATATCAACTCAGACTCCCTAAAATATGTGAATTTAAAGCCTCTTCTCTTCATAGTTTGCAACATTCGGCAGCACCCACTTCAATTGGTCTAAAATAGAGTTATTAAACTACTTAATACATTCATGTCAGAGCTGGCTGAGGAGCACAGGCAACATATATATACCTCACTTTGCTCTTTTAACTTTCAAATCCACTTGTTCTACCCCTTAAAGCTGCTGCTTCCACGCACATTTCACCTTCATCTGAAAGATAGAAAATTACAATATTAAAGAGTTCTGCTCCCTGAGTGAAAGTGAAGCCAAATTGCAAAAGCGACCTCAGACTCCATTGGGATCAGATCTGCACTTGTGCAACAAATGAACTGGTGCGCTAATATGTACGTTCGCATTAATTCACTGCGGGAGCTCGTCCCACTCCTCTCATCTCCAGAACTGCACAACAACCCTGAGGACAAGTGCACTTCACATGCTGAAGAACACCGGCACATTTCAAACTCAAGGGGTTGAACTCAATGAAAAACAAAAAACAGTGTTATCAGCAGAGCCATCACTGTCTAACTTCAATGTTAAATCCATTGGTAAGTGTGCACACACAGGCAGCTAATTCTGCCTGAAAGTGCAGCAGCCAAACAGCTGTGGCTGAATGAACTCATCGTATCGTGGCCTGGTTATTCCGGGGTGAAAATCTCTAGTCAGGAAAACAAGTCAAACATCTTGAGATGGAGTGCGGTTGAGTGTGGGAATACATTACTTTGAGTTCCCACTTGTAAACGAAATTGGTTTCCTCGCCAGTCGTAAGCGCATTTGCACTGAGTACATTTCAACCTTCACTTCCCCAAGTTAAGATGCAGGAGCACCAGCGCTTTGCATGTAAATCTCCCAAGTTTAAGCACACAGCCTACGCTCGCTCTCTCTCTCTCTCTCTCTCTCTCTCTCTCTCTCTCTCTCTCTCTCTCCACACACACAAAGCTGCAAAAATCCAACTCTGACTTTAACTCTCTAAAACCCCATAACTTGTATTTCACGTGCAATACACTGCAGGGCAATTCCAAGACGAGTCACTGGCAGAGCATAAAGTCAAGTGTGCACACACACACACACACACACACACACACACACACACACACACACACACACACACACACACACACACACACACACACACACACACACACACAGATACACACAGCTTGCATACACACATTATCACAACTGCAAGCCTAAGTCTCTGGCATGTACACACACACACACACACACACACACACACACACACACACACACACATTCAAATCAGTATTCTCCCGTCATCTGAATAAGTAAGCGTGCCAATATCTTTTTTTATGTCTAATCTGACTAATCTGTCATGCAGGTAGAAACAGAGGAGTGCTAAATGACTGTTCTAGGTAGTATATTGCAGTTATTAATATATATTTAAAGCAATGATTCAAACTACACACGCATTGGGCGTTAATTAAAAAAAGACGAAAACACAGAAATGTTGTTTGGCTTGCTGAGTGTCAGCAGAGTTCTAAAACGGATACATTTTACATGTAAATGCATCTGTAAATTAAGAAAATGGGGAAATAATGTTCAATGAGAACTAAGTTCTTTCCCAATAAAGGAAATGTTTGTTGATGTGATGTGGTTCTGTTGAAGTCACATGTGACTTTGGTCAATGCTGGTTAATAGAAAACGCCCCGAGTCTCAACAGGGTCTGGTCTGAAACCACTAAAACCTGGACTTGATTGGTGTTACAGGACCACACAGACTACATGCAGCCAAATGAAACACGTGTTCGGGCATTCACGTGTTCAGCCGGGTCTTGATTTCCAAACCAAACCAGAACATTACTCTCAACATCATAAGCAGGATCATTTCAAGTGTCCTGCAGCTGAGCGACCACACTGCGGGTCTAAGTGTCTGAGGACATCATCATCTCCTCCCGGTTTCCCCGCTCACCGAGCTCAATCTGCCCTCCGGCGACCTGGCACAAGAGTCCTGGTGCCGTCGTGTGTTCCTCGATGAGTAAAAACACTTGATTCGTGATTTCATGGTCATAACTTTGCCGATTTTGAAACTCGTAACAGCTTTTAAGTCCTCGAAGCTTCTGTCGTTTTTCAGACCTCCAAAGTTTCACCCAAAAACTCGCTGTGTTTGTTGTTGGTATGCGAACTTCACTGGTGTTTCCACTGACATGGTTAGTGATGAAATGTGCATTCAACTGCTGCTACTGCTCTAGAAGACATCAAACCTACTTAACGATCCTTTTCCAAAGTCAGGAGCAGAGTTTGAGACAAAAACATACAGCAGGGAGTTGAGAAATCTTAACGAATTTAGATTTGGAAACTGGAAAGACGGTGTCCATTTCAACCCAAACAACAATCTTTTCCTCAGCCTAACCGAGTTGTTTCCTGTGAAGACGGAAGTTTATTTTGAAAAGCCCGTACGCATCTAACGAGCGTAAACTGACAACGTGTTGCCGGCTTTCAACCGCTCGAAAGGTTTCATAGGAACCATCGGATGAGGGTACGTTGTGCACTGACATCATTTGCTCTGAGCTTTGTGAAAGAAACATCCTCAACAAAGCTGGGAAAGGAAGGAGTTTAAATGCTGTCTCATTTCAATGGTCAGCACTTGAACGATGTCGTTTATTTTCCCTGTGAAGACCTCTGACGCTACTTAGACCTGCCCTCAAGGACATGAAGTATATTCAACAGCGGCAACAAATTGTGGAGTATGGCGAGACGGTGAACCGTTACAATTAGCATATAATATTCATCCTGTGGTCTTTAAATGGGACATCTATGAAATATTTGTTTTGCATGATCTATTTACTTTTCAAAACGGGCTACGGGGTAATATTAATAACACTCACATGCAAAGACAGAACGTCTCTTGATGTATGGTCCAGGTCTGCATTAGGAACACATTGTCCCTTTTAAACCAATTCGAGAGGAGAACCTTCTGTGAAGCCGAATTCCACAAAAAGTCTCAGACCTATTATGTGCAGAGTGATGTGAGGGGACACTTCCATTAGGGACGGGTTGATTTAATGCTCTCCCTGAAGAGCAAAGGATTTCTTTTGTAATGTGATTTCGGTGATACTGAAGACTAGTTTTTTGCTCACGATATGATCATTTAAGGGCTACGCATCGAAGTGAAATGATTTTCATCTCTGCTGATGTTTCAATGAAAGTAATGTTGAAAGTAATAAGTCCTGTTCTCTATTGTTCCACCTCTGTACCGGTATATTCCACATCTCAAACACTTCAAAACTGCTCCAGTATGGCAAAAAACGTCGTCGCTTCCAGCCAAAAAAAGTCTCCACTTCTTTGCCAAGTCCTCCAGCTCGTCCTGAGGAGTCCAAACAGCTTCCGCGGCGCCGCGTCAAACTGCCCGCCGGGGTCTGAGCTACCGCCGAGCTTTCCACCATCGCTGCATACTGGGAGCAGTGGGAAGGGAGCGCCCCTGCTCAGTTCTCAGGCCACAGAATGAAGCAGAGGCAGCAGTTCGGTGGGAGTGCGCTCGCTTGTGTGTGTGTGTGTGTGTGAGAGCCAACATCGGTGATATAAACGGATATGCTCCACTGGCACGGCAGAGGAGTATTGAGAATCACACACCAGGACGCCTGGCTCTCTGCAGCACACGCCACACATAAACACCTGCACACACACACACACACACACACACACACACACACACACACACACACACACAAGCCCGTGATGCCATGCAGCCCTCTCGCCAGTCCAGTTGTACATTACCACCTCTCCCTCCGTCTGGCTGGATGGTGATAAGTCCCAGTCTCAGTCAATGTGAAGCTGTGAATAATGGATGAAGGGCCGCAGCAGAGCGCCCACATGATGGACACGGACACAAAGAGAGACGTGGCAGGGACAGCAGGCATCTGTCTCTCCCTCTTTTCTCCCCCACCTCCGTCTCTGTTTGGCTCTTTCCATATCGCCGACTCTATCACAACAAATGAGCGGGACGATGCTGGACGATGCTTTTTTTATTTCACAGATAACACGATTCGGACTTCTGAAAAGACATTTTCAGGGAGTTGTCCCATCCGACAGCCTGCGAGTGAGTTGACCCCGGGTCAGCCAGCTTCACTGTTTACCGTCTTCTTTGACCTTAAAGCCACTCACACCATGTCCGTCTCAATCTATGAATCACAGCAGCACCGACGCACGCTCATCGCTCTCCATCCCCTTCAGGTGGCGTCGTCATGCCAGCTCCAATCATCGTAATGCTCTTTTTTTCCGTGTGTTATTTCGAGCTCTCCTGAAACGCTCCCTCTGTCGTTATCCTTTCTTTCGGCATGCGTCAGCGGAAATCTGAGTGCGGATGCAAACGGGCGAACAGCCTGTGTGATATTTGGCGAGGTGTTTGTGGCCCGCTGCCGGTAACCCGCGGGGGTAGTATACGGGTATCTCGCTTCCCGCCTAGTTAGTCGACCGCCCGCTCCGCGACCTGCGCCGCTCCGCTGGAAAAACTAAAGCAGGAGCTGAAGTGTCCTGAGTAAATATACATCATAATGTCATGTTACTGGTCCTGCCCCGTCTCGTAAATTTGTGTGTTTGTTGGTTTTCTTTAAACATACATTCTTCCAATTCCAATTCTTTTTTACTGACTTCCGGTGGAATCATACTGAGATTTCGTGGTCATTATGTGTTATGGTAAACATGTTTCAGTCTTGCACATGGTGGCGTGTCACAGATAGAAGATAGATGTAAAGCAGTGAAGACCCTCTGACAAAGAAATGCAACGGTGATAGTTAGTAGCACCACTGCATGCCAGAAACATACATGTCATCATATGGATTTCAACAGGCCGTCAGACAGCTTGACGCGCACTCGCAGTATCCCTCCTCAGTGGAAACATATGCCGGCCTCATGAATTATGCACTCACCATTTCAATACAGCCAAATGGTTTCTGTGCTTTATGACCCGTGACTGGTGACCGGTGCATGATGCTTCACAGGAAGATGGAATATCTCAGCGCGACTGTCACCGTCTGAATGATGCTCAGCGACCTTTACGTTACGCCAGCAAACCGAGATGTTTCATGTACATCTCCACGTATGCACGATTGTCTTATATATATTTTTTATATCACCGCATCTCTGCCATCAGTCCCCTCCGTGTATTTTCTGCTTATTTTTCATATTTGCCCCAATGAGGTGCAATAAGTTTCTTCTAAAAATGCAAATTTGACACTGTTACGGAGCTAAATAATATATTTACCTCAAGGCCCCGTTCCTAATTAAACATTTTAGGCCGTGAGAATTGTGCAGAGGACGGAATGAGAGGATGAACGCTCGGGGCGTGGCCCCGCGCAAGCTCCTCTGACTAAGAATGCCGATTTAAAATAAGCTCTCTCTTTCAGACAGTCATAACTCATCCGGTTCGGGAGTCGTCCTCATTTAATAACGCTTGGTCCAAAACAGACAGCGGGCCGGCGGCCAGATCTCCTGAGCTGCCGAGGCTACCGGGTGATGACAGCGTGTTCCGGGTGGCAGAGAGAATCACCGGGAATAACACGGCAATCACAGTCTCAACTCTACTTTGAGTGAATAATGCTCGCTCTTATCTTCCGAATCTTAATCTGTGACAAGTAAACGTTTGAATTATCCGTCAAATAAAAACTTAACGAGCTGTCAGATGAACGTAGACAAGGAAAAAGTTCAACATTTATCTCTGAAATGTCTCCAAAACTGGACATATTATACTCAATTTAAGTATCAGTTTCTAAAAATAGCAGTAATGACAACAATAATATTCACAAATCAGAATCACTGAATCTACACTAATTGTTTGTGGCTGCTGTTAAAATACGTTTCCACCTTTTTCACGTTCATTCCGGCTGTTTTCTCTTCCTGTGATGTGTTTTCTCACAAAAGAAACCATTTCACATCCTTTCACTGAGAAGTTGAACTTAAGGCTTAAGGAAGCGTTTCGACTTGCCTTTAAAAAAAACGAAATAAAAAAACAGCCCAGGGTGACGATGTTCTCCTCGAGGCCTGTTTTTAATCTGACACGGAGCTGCTCGCCACACGACAGACTCTGGGAATGCAAAGCGTTTAAAAGGATGTCCTTATACAGTACAACACTGTTAATGTTCATTCTAAGGGTTCCACCGTTTCACCATCTTCTCTGCTACGGTTACAAAAGGCCATCTGGATTGTTTGTCAGAGGATCTTGACACTTTGATCCAATCCATTGATCCACAGGGTTTATGGAAGAGATGTTGGTCTCAGTGTGTAACATACGGAGCTGGTTTTCTTATTGCACAATGAGCTCCTCAGATGCTGCATTTGTCTTTTTGGAGATGCTTTTTACCCATCAGGCCGCCACCATATAAAAGCTAAGACTTTGATAATGGGCCATTGGTTTATGGGAGATGAGTTTACAGTTTGGCAGGCCGGCCGAAGCAGGTTTTGTTTTCTTCCTTCAGGTAAATGGAGAAGGTTAGAATAAAAACTATGGTTACAATAAAGAAGAATGAAGTGAAATCTGATCTGAGACAGATTCCCATTTAGTTTCGGCTTCACTGTCAACTTGAAACAAGCGATACTCGTAAAAGCGTTTAAAATGCAATGCGTGAAGTTCATGCAGTTATTCTTCTTAGAATCCTCAGTGGGACGCCGCATAAAACACTTATTACCTGGGACGATGAATCTTATTAAACGACAATTTTGGAGAAACCGTATTTACAGTTAAGCCCTCGGTGGCATTCCTGCCTGAGAACAGAGGGATTGAAGTCTTTAATTAATCGGAACGCCAGCATCCCCGAGGACACACACACACACACACACACACACACACACACACACACACACACACACACACACACACACACACACACACACACACACACACACACACACACACACACACACAGAGGCAGACCCGCCCACCCAGGCACAAACCCACACAATGCAGACTGTAGCAGGAACATTTAGGCGAGACAGGCGGAGAGTGGCACTCTGTCAAACTAAAAGTGTCTGAAGAGGAGGATGGAGCTTCCTCGCCCATCACAAAGCACTACTGCACAGTGGAGGACCATACATTGACATTATCATAAACGCCAGCAGCCCTTCTCAGGCGCCGGCCACTTGATAGAAACCATGTGTCGGCATACTCGGCCAATAAAGTTGATTTTTATTCGTTGTTTTTTTTTGAAGGTTGCAAACCCAAACAGAGATACAGAGGTGAGGAAAGGACAAAACGTTTTTTTCTAATATGAAGCAAATGTCTAAATGTGAATCAGTGTGTGTTTCCATCAACGTGAATATACTCCACATTTCGTATCATTACACTCTGGTCCATTTACCTTGTTTTAATGTAACAAGAGTTACCTGGCAGAGTCGATGTTGCAGTTTTGTGACAGCGTCCCGGAGCACCAGGCTCCTGATGCTGCTGCTCTTTATATTCTCGATTTACTTTGGTCTTCCTGCACAGCGGGAGCATGTTACAGTAAATCCCAGCTAGAAGCAGAATCAAGTACCACATCACTGTGTAAATTATTGGCCCTTATATGGTCACGTTGTGTTTTTTATGTTTGTAATTCTGCCCGTTAAGTCTGTACATCTGTACTTTTCACTCTCTTCCATATTTCCACTCAAGTGTTTTATGCACGAATCAAAAACCGGCATCATATATATATAGGGCGGATGGTGAAACGGAGAGAGGAAGGGGAGACAGTGTGCGTTGCCCCTTTAGCTTTTAGTCAGAACACACAAATCAGCATGATTCAACCTCACAGCCCTATTGATGTAATCCCCCCCTTCAGCAACACTCCCAGCAGAAAGTGTGTGTGGTACCCAGTGAATGTGCATTTCTGTGTTTGCCCCTTCGGTCTGTTGTGCATGCAAATAGATGGTGTATGTCCATGTGTGTGTGTGTGTGTGTGTGTGTGTGTGTGTGTGTGTATATACATGAATTTGACAGTGAAAAATGCTCATGTCTTTGTGGTCCTGCAAAATAATCTATTACCGTGCCACATCCCTGTGTCCGTGTGCGCGCACACACACACACACACACACACACACACACACACACACACACACACACACACACTCTAGTCTAGACCCATATGTACACCGAGAATTGAAAGAATGCAGTGGACTGCAAAGTAATGACCGAATTCATTCACAAAGCAAACTTTTCAGCAGGCCGGGATGCACAGTGAAATATTTCCCCTGCACCATCACTGCCTGCAATAAGCTGTTTTTGGCCATAAAACTAATGTAGCAGTCACAGACACTGACTGCCCTCTAAAATGGAAATTCGTAAGCCAAAATGGCACAGTGGGAATATCAAAATATGACACATCCTCTGCTTTTTCAACCCCTCCAACCTCTCGCTGCCTCTTGCCACCTCCCCATTCCATCCCTCCCGCTCTTCTCCAGGGTTTTTCAACAGAAAGCACATCTGCTGTAGAAACTCTTCTGAAGGACATGTCAACCCTCCCTGACACAGCTGAGTATCGGCAGACAGACGGGCGGCCTGGCCGGCGGTGTGACACCCCTCTCTGGTGGTCCGAAGGGAACCCAAATCTATAACTGGCTAAATCTGATACCAAGGAGGCTAAAACCAGCGTGGACAGTTCAACAGATCAAAGGAAAGCTGGCAGTAGAAGACCACCTGAAGACTTTGGTGTTGGTCTGGTTCAGACGTGGTCTGCTTCATCCAAACCAACTACAGGACACAACCCAAAGAGGAGGTTTTCTGGGTATAAACAGGCATATGATATTTGATAACTGAACCTTGGAAAGTCCTGCATAAACAAAATGAGCCACGAGAAAACTGCAGTGTGCACTCCTGCTCTGTTTCAGCTGTTTCTACACGTGTTGTGAACTTAGTCAGAAGGCCAAAAAACATGCATTATGTGTGTATTATTACTGTTGCGGTGCCTCTCTGAAGCAACTCGGACTATCATCAACGTTTTGTTTCGAAAATGTGCAACCTCGTGAGATGGCAAATAAACCGCCAACCGGCTATTTGTACAGTGATTGTACAATGTGACCAACTGTACAATTATTCTCTTCTCCTCGACCCGTGTTCATACCAGAGAAAACCAAACTGCAGGTGACTGGCAGAGAAAATCAGCTGCAAATACAATCTGACATGGAATCCGTATTCTGTGTCCGACTTTATGTCAAGAAAACGATCATGCACGATCAAACACACACACACACACACACACAAACACAGCTCTATTTCGTTACCCAGTATGGCCCAATTGGGATGAGCTCTCCTGTTTCTACTGGGGTCCTGAAGTTCCGTGGAGGAGGGGCTCCCTCGGCCCAGAGCGGGCTGCCTGCCCTGGGCGCCCCCCCTGCCTGGAGCCGAAGTGTCCGAGACGCTCCAAGGTTCCCCACCCTCTGTAAGAGATGCGCTTCATTCAGGACCACCAACCAACAGCCATCGGGGGGGGGGGGAGTCAGCAGGGTTCACAAAGGCAAAGGTCACAGGGAGGTGAAGACTCCAAATGATAAAAGGGGATAGTCGCAGGTCCAAAAGGGGGAAAAGGTCAAACAGGAACCGGAAAGAGAGCATTCAGATCATTCAGCTGACGGGCAGGAGTTGCATTCTGGGTGATTTCCAGGTAGGCAAAGGTGAAAGCACAAGGGGGAACACGGGAGCAAGGTTTGAAAGGATTCCTGAGTTTCAAGAAAGGAAGAATTGTAAGACCAGTTCGGCGTGCGAAGGAAGAGAAGGAGGAAAGAGGATTTGTTTTTGCCTGTGACATCGCTGAGGGAGTGTAGTTCTTATCTGCAGCAGACATAGTGAGAAGAAGCTCCAAGATATTTAATGCCTTGTCAGTGTCAATCACAGCTGGTCGAGATCACGCTCCGTATCGAGCTCCACAACTGACAGCTCTTCACACCAGTGAACTCTGCAACCCTCGGATCAAAGCTGCATGTGCTGCAAGTACAAATAAAGAGCCGTCTGCAGCCAGAGAACAATTTGGGTGGCGTTTACCGAGATTACACGTTGACAAACCGCACAGCCGGAGTGGTGAAACGCCGCCGTTTAGCCCACTTACGTATGAAGAGAGTGCGCACACAACCAAATCGATGAAACGGTCACGCTAGACTCAAAAACAAGCCCAGAATAGAGGCATCTGAAGCTGGCTGGTTGCAGTTATAGATTTTTAGTTGTGGTTGAGGATTGTGGATGAAACAAATGCAAATTTATGTATCAATGCCCTCATTTAACATCTCTGCGAGCAGAGACTGGCGCAGAACAAGAGCTCAGCGGGATGCTGTTTGTGTGTGTGTGTGTGTGTGTGTGTGTGTGTGTGTGTGTGGCCGCGGGTGCGTGCATTCTCGTACGTGTGCGTGAGCGTGATGTACACTCTTGGCTCTTGGTCTGTTTTAAGGCCGCGTTGGCTTTTCAGGGATGCTGCTGTTCCGTGATCAAAAGAGGAGGCACGAAGGGAGGAGGGGGAGAGAAAGAAGGGTGAAGCCATTATTCTCCACAGAGAGCGAGCGTTTGTTAGTTAGAGAGACGGCTTTAATCAGATGCGCTGTGGCTGTTGACAAACATGAACACAGGGGACACGGCGTAGAATCCAATCGACCAGTAGGGCCCTTCAAAGTGTGCTAAAAAGAAAATGTAACCTGCCGTGCTCCAAGGAAGCAAGGAAGTTCTGCAGCAATTACAACAGGGACTTTGAAAAAAGGTGCTTGGTTCCCAAAAGCATGCGAGGAAGGATTCGAGCCAGACCACGGAGCAGCTGTGCATGACGGAAACAAGCTTACCCAAGTCAACTCTTCGTGCATCAAGACCCGTCTACCGTGAAAGCTAAAACGTATTAATGACACAGTTAACTACCACATCACCGCACAACCCAGAAGTGGTCGGAGGATAGTTGCACCCGCAAAAAGATTAAACTGAAACCCGCTGGAGCAAGTATATAAAATAACACCACCACACATTGACTTCTATTTATTTGTTTCGCCTGGTCATAAAAACAAGGCCTTAACTTTTATGACTCTGCAAATGAAGTGTTTTGCAGTACGACAGAAACAACCAGATGGGATGACAAAAACAATACACAACAGTACACTATTGCACTGCATTGTTGGACAGTTTGTTTTTTTAACCAAATGCATAAATTCACCACATGTGCTGGTTTAACAGCCCCGGCCGGTGCAGCGGAGTGTGTCGTTACTCTCCTTTCATAAAGATAAGCAAAGAAGAACCCAGAGATGTTGCTACGATAACGTCCGACGGTGAAATCTGTCTCTCTGTGCTTCAACAAGACTTGGGGCGAAAAAAGGTCAACCGGCGAGAATCAGACATCTCAACGATTTCAAGCAGCGGAAGAAGCGTAACCTTCCAAATCCACTTCCACGAGAGAGTGAAACAGTATAGCTCAGTCCAGCCCGCTTTACTTCGGTAGAGTATGAAATTCTATTAAGACACGACGGCACAAGTGAAAGCCCCGACGGGCCGAGCCGAGGCGACTTAATCCGGCGAGTTGACTGGGTGCAGCTGAGGGCTTAACACAAGGCCGCGGCTTTGGCGCACCTGCCGGTGGTCGGTCATGACCCCGCCAGCGGCCGGCCGAGAAAAGCACCGACGTGATTATAACACGTCGTGATTAACGGCGCTGAAACAATGTCCTCTTCATTGTTGACTCAAACGGAGTTATTTGCCACATTTAAACGCAATGGAAAGAGTTAACTATGGCAATGTGCAAACAGGCAGGCATGTGTCAGCATTGGCTCGGTGATTTTCAGCTCCAGACATGTTAAAACTGGGCAGAATGTGGTCAAAAGTAAAAGTTCTCGACAGTGTTGAAAGGATATTTAAAAAGGTGGAAAAAGACTGAACCAAGGCGACGATGAAAACGTCCCAGGTTTAACTTCACAACTTAAAAGTGAGCTAAATTTGGTTGAAAAGCGAAGAGATGTTTTCGATGTCGAGATTAGAAATAACCTCAGTTTCACTGATCAAACAGGTAATTGAACACTCCACTTCCATCATGCACCATCTGCCCAGGTTTACTTTGTGAATATCTAATATCTGCATATCACACCGCATAAAATACAAGGTTTCACCACACCATGCAAAGGTGTCAGGACATCTAAATCGAATAACGTTATTTCTTCATTAAGTTAAAACTCTCTATGTTCGTGCGATCCGTCCGTTTCCTGCGAGCCTGACTGCATGCGCGCACCTATCTGTGTACGACTCTGTCTGCGTAGGTGTCTGCAACTGTGTGTGTGAAAAGTTAATTGTCCATATTTGCATGCAGCATAAAGCAGCGGCGGGGAGGCAGACCTGGCACACGCTCCCCCCCCCCCCCCCCCCCCCACCCCGCTGATTTGAGCTGTCAACCGCATTTATTAAGTATGATGAAGCACCCCTCCACTTCACATCCAATCAAAGACCTCTCAGAGGGACTCAAATGTGGTCACCTTTGACGAAATGATTTTCTTGGCCCATGGTGCGCCCGCCAGTGATTGGACTGGCAACCCGATGATATGGCTGCTGTTGGAATTATGCTGCCAAAGGCCCACAGCTGGATCAGTCACTTTTGAAACAGTGTGGTGAATTAAGTGGCCATGCTGACGAGTAGCTGCACGGATAAGGAGGCGATCAAAAGGCATGGTGGGAATGAGGGGACGGAACGTGAAGGTGTTCTCTTGACCTTGCCTTGAGTGTTTGGATTACATCTGTAGCAGGTTGTAGTCCTGGCTGCACAATACAGTACGGATACAATGCAAGCTGACAGCTACCACCGAGTCTGAATAAGCGGTCTTCCACGGCGTAGAGAGATTTTCCTGAAGCCTTGCCTTTCCTCCAAAACCACCAACAACTTCAATCTATTCATATTTCACTAAAATACACTCGTACATGTCTTGGAATCTCTGAGTAGCCAACATTGCCGCACACGTTGTGCTAAAGAATCCACTGTACATGGATGAGACAAGGTCAGCGAAAACACAAATCCCCAACAGGCACAAAAACAAAGCTCAGTCTGGAACTGTACACCTCGAACCTCGCTGAAGGATAAAGCCTTTGATCCCGACCTGAGCGGAAGAATTTGGGGCGGAAAAGAAGGAGGGGAACGGGGGGGGGGGAGAGAGATAAATCGATGGATTCTTGTAGACACAGCCTCGAGTTTCCAATCTAACACGGCGCCGTATTGATTTGGTTTCATGTGAGACAAGGCGCAGGGACAGTAATGTCGGCAGTGGATTTGGAGAGTCTTGAACAAAACAAACTCCGGTGCAGAGGACGGGGCAACGAGATCTAGTGGGACAGATTTGATCTAATGCGTCGCAAACAACACGACATCCTGGAGACGAGGGCCCGCATGATGCATGGATGGACACAGTGAAGGGATGCACACCAGGAACACGACCTGTCAGTGCACTACAGAACACTTACAGAGTGAAACAGTCCTTTCTACAGAACGTGTGCCTTTCATAATGCCCAGAATGTTTCATTTCATATCGTTATGAATGTCATCCAAATCTATTTCAGACAGAAAAAGGTTAAGAGATGTCTGTTCATTTCTCAATATCTATAATAGTTCACGATTCAAATCTGGTACTCCGAGCAAGTGCATTTTCCGCAACACTGTACAAATATTTCAGAATAAAAGCATTGTGTTTACATATGCAGGTGTGTGTTTACATTTTTTTCCACAGAGAGCAACTAGAGGGCTTTTGAAACGGAAACAGGTTGAGTTCACACAGATATTAACATGTTTCATGCCCGTGACATGTTCTACAGAAATAGACATCGAAACTTTAGTAATGTTGTTGCTATGACAGCTTTATCCAAAGTCGCTTTGGATAAAAGCTAAATGACTGTAATGTAGTGTAGTGTATGATGTCGATATACTGTCAAAGGACAGTTTTGACTGTCTATATTTGCTGTGAACTACACGTGGAAAAAAATAGGCGAGAACTCAAATTTATAGAAGAGAAGCAGCCGAAACGGATGCGGCGTCCACCAGCTCAAAAGCTGGAAAAATAGAAGCACTCAGGATGACGCTGTCTGGAAAGACATCCAATGTAAGGTAAAGTTGAGTGAGTCAGACGAGACTGAGAGATGTTATGTGACTGAAAAACAATCTCTTCTCATGATGCTGTTTTAATGACATTTTCTTCAGGGATGTGAGTCATCCATCGTCGCCTGTGTTTAAATATGACAGTAAAACATCCTTATTGTTTGTGGTGGACCGTCAGCTGTGCAGGGTGTCTCTGGAGGTTTTAATCCTAAAGCCTTGTAGGACTGCTCTCGTGATCCGTTTAATAAGGGTCAGGAGCCAAATCACAATTCAGTCCATCCCATTGGTGCATCACGAGGCTGAAGACATGGGGAAGAAAGTGGGTGAACGCCCACTCCTTCCAAAACTTCTACAAAGTAAAACACTAAATCTGCTTGGTGGCAAACCGTGTAGTTTATATCCAGAGCAACTCCCAGCTATATAAATGCATTTGACTGAATAAGCGTGAAGCGGGGAATGGCACAAAAAAAAAAAAAAAGCAAGTGTGCTCAGTCGACCAACTCTGGATAAATAAAGGCAGCAAAATAAAGTTAAGAGAACAGGCAGGATACTCTCCCTCTCTCTCCCTCTCTCTATCTCTCTCTCTCTCCAAAAGATACAGCACAATAAATTATGTTTCTGCCTCTGCGACTCCTCTGCATTCCCTCCCTGACTCTATCTCGCACTCGCAAACACACACACACACACACACACACACACACACACACACACACACACACACACACACACACACACTATGCAGGGAAAGAGATAGCGGAAGTCACTCTTATCTCTAAACATTGGCAGCTCATAATGAGAGTGACTTCCTCTGCAGCCAGTGGTTGGAGTGGTGCTGACAGCCTCTCAGCCCCGCGTGTCGGCACAGGGGGATTTGAAGTGCCGCCTCGGCTTGACAGCCGGGCCACGCACTTACAGATGTTTTCCGCACTCGCAACACCCGCACACATGTGTGCGCACACAGCGCCGCAACCGCGCGTCAAGGTTGACTTCGGTTGTAGGAGGGAAGAGGATGCGTTTGAAGTCCTGACACGTGGAAAAGACACAATATTGAGCTTTGGTGTATTGGGGCTTATGAGGGGTGAGTGGGTGATGCGCAGAGCGCCGCTGTGCCAGCCAACTGGGAGGAGGACAGAGCTTAAGGAGAGATTTTAAGTCAAACAGACATCAACACACACCGATGGTGGGGGTGGGTGGGGGGGGGTCTTCATAAGCCAGAGAACACAGTTTCTGATTACTGCATAGCCGCCGGTAGAACACAAGTTGGCGATAAATGGCTCCAGCGTTCAAAACCTGTCCAGATTTAGTTGCATCTAAGCGAGACAACCCTTGACATGTAAGGACAAGGAACAGACACGGAGGAGAAGGGGACAAGTTGACAGCATCGCGCTGCCGTGTTCACAGGAAGGTTTTGAAGTACAAACGGAGGTTTAAGTGGCAGATAAGTGCTGCCAACCCGAATGCTATATTATCACTTCTAAACTGCCGAACAAGTGGAAAAGGTCAGTCGGCAGGCCACAGTGAGTTGTGTAGACTCATCTTTATTCACAGGCTGCTCCTCCTGGAATCTGTTCGGTTCTCACTGCCACCCCGTCATTTAGCCACAGCTGCTGTGTTTACCTTGAGTCACTTTGGGTCAGTGTCACTTTCCGCCCCGTGTTACATTTCTCTCGCCCTTCATCGCACTTGTGCTAAATGACTATTGGCTCACCAAATAAAACAGTATTTTGTCTGCAAACAGTTCACTCATGTCTAATAAACTAGTTCGAATCACCTATTTCCCAGATGCAGAAATGTTTTTTTGTTTCGTGAGGGCATACCTCAGTTGTGCATTGTCTCTAAAAATGAGAACTCCTGAAAATGGGGATTTTTTAGGTACCGGTATTCAATGCTTTGAAAAACAAGACGATGCAGAAGGACAAGAAGAAGTAGATCAAGAGACGGAATGTTCGAAAGGGACACGAAAGGTACCTGGAACAGCCAGTGTTCATGAATACAGTAATACGAAACTACCCAGGCTGTGTTTTTTCATCCATTTCCGACAACACTTCGATTTTCCAGGAGCCTGGGCCAAACGGTGCGGCAGTAATTCAAAGTCCACTTGAATCTCAGAATAATGCTCTCTGTTTCTGTGTTGCTCCCTCCTGCATGGATCAGTGACTCATAAACATGGGCAACTGGCAAAGAGCAAGGCAGCCATTTCATCTCAACTCTGCTCTCTCCTTCCTCTCTCAGCTTATATGAACTCATGCGGTGGGAGAGAAAATGATTGTTTTTCTGCTCAGCGTGACGTCTACCTTTTTGTTTACCGGTTTATTAAAAAAAAGAAAGCTGGCATCTTCCAAAGCCGGCATCTCGCTAAGTTCAAGGACAAGGAATAATGAAAATGCAACACATTCAATGAGAAGCATCCACTCAGATCTAGCGTTTCATGTTGTACACAGGCATGGTTATGTATGCCATGCATGCTCAATGTAGAGTGAAACCAACACACTCACTGAAACATCACAACAGAGCTGCTGAAGAGAGACAGAGAGAGAAAGACGGAAGGACTGAACAGAGACATTTCGTTGGGCAAGGAGACTGAATTAAAACGGTAATGGACTGTATCCCAGAAGTGACATCACCCATTGGTTTGTGGACTGCAGTTTAGAAGCCTTGAGTTTGGCATTTTGGTCATCGCCATCTTGTTTTTTTTTTTGCAACCAGAAGTGACAATAGAGGGTGCATGGGGCGAAGTACAACGGAACCCTGAATAAGACATTGTTCGGTGACCAAAGTGGTACTTTGAACTTTCATGGGCTGAAAACAGAAGTTTAAGTTCCAAGAGGAAAACACAGACACGTGTGTGTGATAATCACAATAACACCGTCCGCTTGCTGGCTTTCTTGTTGCAGTATATCTGGCCATTTAGCCAAAGTATTTTCCACATTTGACCGAGGCCTTTCTGAAAGCACTGCTGAGAAATGAACCACCGTAGAGACTACTGCGACAGTCGCTGCTCATTTTTTGGTGCAGGGAAAAAATGAGTTGCCCACACGCGACCGTGACTCACTGGACTCAACCCCAGAGGTAAAGGCACTCTGTCCCCAGTAAAGATCTGAAAATGAATAGTCAACCCAGTGGAACTGCTGTGTGTTGCCTGTGTGTGTGTGTGTGTGTGTGTGCATATATATTAGCTTGAATGTTTCAATCAAATTTCAGCTACAGTTGATCATTTAAGATTTCTACAACGTCAGGGTTTTAAACATCTCGTATTCCATTATATATATAATGTATCAAACTTCAGTTCACCATGGTAAACATGTTTAAAGCCACTTTCGGATTATGTACTGTGACTAATGATTCGTGATTAGGACAGAAACATAAAGACAGAAGAGCAACGGTGCGGTGATGAAAAGGACCATGTGCAAGATGTGCTAGAACCTTCTGGATTATTCTCTCAATGACGTGTTTTCTATTCCACGCATGAACTCCGAGAACCTCGTTTACCTTAATGAAATGGCGCTTTGTTTTTGAGTATGCGTATGATTTGTGTAAATCAGCAAACACGACGCATGTATTCGCTTCAGTTGCACACACACACAGTGTACTTGTGTCTCTCTAATGAAACCGGACTGACGCCTCTGGGCATTTCATTGGGAACAGGTGTTCAGGGCTCAACAGTGTGTGTTCGAGTGTCTGTGTGTCTGTGCACTGTGGGTGTCACTGGTGATTAAGTCACTTCAGTCGGGAGAAATGGGGCCGATTATGGAATTATAGGATCATCGTGGCTGCCTATTGTTCCTGTAGCCCCGGATCACTGAGTGCTACTGCCTTACTGAGACAGACATGAGACTCGTTCAGAGAGGGGGGGGGGGCACAGATTACTGACTCGGATCCTAAGTCTGAGGACTTGAGAGCATTCTGCATGAATAAAATACTTTCAATATTAAGTAGGAAAAAAATTATCATTAATATTTCATCTTTCAGCATGAAATTGAAGGTATGTAAAAGACAGATGAGATGTACAGGTGATTTCGGGCGCCTAAGAAAATGTACAGAGACCTCCATGCATACATACATACATACAGTGAAATCACATTGGCTATTGTACTGTACTCTAACATCACTCCCACCATAAAACATAAAGTTATGTGAGAAACAATTCCCCCAGTACATTTTTTTAGCTGCGCAGTTATATTTCACACACATTTCACTTGTGCATTCAAGACTTGTTTGCATCGTTCTTACAATTGTGCATGTGTTGTTGGAGTCATTAGGGAAATTAAATAGGCACAAAGGTGATATCTACACATTTGCATAATATGAAAATGAGAATCCCCAGAGTGCACTTTGCATATTGGTTCCCCTTTCAAACTACGTATGTTTTTTTTGTGGCTTTTCTGCGTGTACATTTTTCGAGTTCTGTGCTCAATTCGGCGGACACGTAACGAGGTTGTCTGAGTGATCAGAAACGCGCTCGATAAGCTCGAATCATTTCAGCCTGGATCCTTCTCCTGTCACCTCGCCCTTTCATTTCCACAGAAAGAGCAGAGGAGCCTGAGCTCCGCGTCCTCTTAGCCTTACCCTGCTTTTCGCTAATTAACCCCTCACCCCTGCAGCCCCCTCCTCTCACCCCTCCATCCCCGGCTCCTGCCTGACAATTCTCCTCTAACGATCAGACGCTATTCTCATTCCAGCTTTGTCCCTCTCTGCTTTGTCTTATATGCGTATCACCATTCCGCTGGCCTGGTTCACCAACGTCTCGTCCACCTAGTTATACTATAGAAACAGGTAACGCTCTCCATAACTGCACTTTAATGACAGACCCAGGGCGGATCTAATGTTACGTCAAAAGAGAGATGTATGGAAAGGTGTCAATCACCATGAACAGGTGTTTGGACTAGCACAGGAAAACTATGTTGATTGGTCCAGCGGTTCAAGAATTTGTTGTTACACAATATAAAGTCGATTGTTTTCTGACTTTTCTCAAATGTTTGATTTTTCTCTTGCTAAATCTTCCACTTAAAAAACCCTTAAAACACAACTCATGATCAAAACTTGTGACGAGGGGTCGCGTGTAGATAATTCTTTATTCTAAGAACGTGTCAAGAAGGGCGTGAAGCACTGAAGTCGATAGAAAATGAAACACAAATGTGTCATTTAGAAAGGAAGAAAATGCCAAATGGTTCCCAACTTCTCAAATGTGAGGACTTCCTGTTTACATCATTGTAAATTGAATACCTTTGGGTATAGAAGCAAATTTGAGGGCACCAAAGGCTTAATCATTCACGAAAATAATCATTGGCGGCAACCCTGCTCTCCATAAATGTCCTTCGATGTCTGATCTCTGCCGCTGCAGAGAGAGATATACAGTATGTGCAAAGCCATCGATCAACATCAAGTGGCACTCGGACATTAAATAAGGAGTGCCTGCCTTCATGATGAGAATGACACCATAAATCTGTCTGTTCCTGCTTCTGGAACCCACGGCTCAGACCGGCGATAGATGTCAGCTGCCTGAGATGTGAACTATGATTCTGTGCCGCGCACGCTTCCGCACCGGCGGCCTGTGGGGGTGTCTGGTCCTTTCCGGGACTCGCTGGCGTATTAGGGGTCGGAGACATATATAAAGTGTGGCGTGTTGGGGTGTCTCCTGTGAAAGTCCTCTTTTTCTATAGAGAGTCGCGAGAGGAGAGAATATTCTTTACACAACAAGCTTGTCTTTTCTCAACCGGCGTCTTTTTAGAAACAGCAAATTGGTCATGAAGTCGGTACCCGGGCCAAGATTTTGTTCATCTCTATCTCGCCACCCACGTCATGATCTCACCCTGCTATAAGAGAAACATTGGTTTGGGGCACATCGGCCCATTGTGAGATGAAATTGACTGAGGATCCAGAGAGAAAAGGCTCCTCCGTATCAAAAGGGGTCAAAATACCAGCCTTGTTCTCCGAGGATGCGGAGGCAGAGCGCGTCTGTTTGATTTGACACACCACTCATCACCTGCGGTGTGATAATGAAAATGTGAGCAGCTACATGATTGTGCCACATTCATAGATCAGGCTCTCAAATACCCACAACAGCCTCAGCCGTGGGTCCACGGAGTGGCTGTGAAGCAGGGAATAACATCGCCATCTAGAGGCCCTCGTCGGCGTCGCTCCCACACACACGGAGGAGAACAGAATCATCACGCTCTCCCGCGTTTACTCACAGAGCGAGTCCTTTTCAACAAGTGGATTCAAACAGCCACGAGAGGAAGCTCGCCGCGACCGCAGCGAAACACACCCGACAACAGAGCCTTTGCCTCTACATCTGCAGCATTTCTCCCCCCCCCCCCCCCGATGGATGGGACTCTAGAACTATAGCTCCCCATGCAAGGTCACTTCCAGCCAGCATGCAGTGTTGCTGGGGCGAGAACAGGCGGAGAGAAAGAAAGACAGATAGCGGAGAGGATGAGGGAGGATGCACACCAGACACACAGATAACCTTCGGTGAGAGCATGCACAGCGTGGAGCTTAATCCTATCTCAACTGAGATGGGTGACCAATGGAAAACTGAAAATAAGAAAAATAAATCCGAAGGGACGGAGGGAAAAGCCTCCGCAGGAACAGATTTCTTTAATTCTTACCTATGATGGGAGCCAGGCGGAAAATGTCAGAGAGACGGCTGTTCATGGGTTCGTACGGAGAATCCTCCAAGAAGTCATTACCTGTGATGAAGACAAGCAGATGTTAGATATAGATAGATAGATAGATAGATAGATAGTTAGACAGATAGACAGATAGACAGATAGATAGATAGATAGATAGATAGATAGATAGATAGATAGATAGATAGATAGATAGATCTCACATTAGCCTGCAAGTGACACGGGTTATTTGGGTCAGTCGATATCCACGCTCGCACACAGCCCCACGCTTGATTAGGCAGGTTGGTCAGCTGTGTTGCGCAACTGGAAGCCGACCCACTGGCAACGGGCTGGATGCAGTTTAGGGACTAAAAGCCCCCCCCATGCTATGATCAACACTTAAAGATGGCAGTGCCAGCGCCGAGGGGCTGCACGCTCCATTACCTTCAAGGAAAGTGATTTGGGAGGTCAAACAGTATCTCATGGCGGTGAACCGGGTCGGGGGAAGGATTTGAGTGACAGCTGAGTGATCGTCCGTGAACGCATTGGACTGCTGGTAGATAAAAAGCTGTGTGCTACTTTTTGGAGTTTCTGTGTTTGTGGTGTAGCAGGGATGGGGAGGGTCATAGAGCTGGAAGGGGAGGGGGGGGGAGGGGGGGAGGGGAAGGGAGGGAGGGGGAGGACTGACGGTGCCCACTCCATACCACAGTGGGAGGAGCCGGGGCCAACTAATCCCCCTCACCCCTCTGAGCAGATTAGACAACCTATGGAGAATGCCCATTTCACATTAATAGCTGCAGGGCATACTGTAAATGTAGTCCACCCAAACAAAGACCCCTGAGGGACTTCAGCAGATGTTTTATACCCCCCCCCCCCCTAGCAAAAAGGACAAATATTGTGGTGTTGTTTATTCTGTAATAGACCTTTACACAAATACCTTACTCTGATTAATGATATCACACCATTCTTAATCAAAATATGCTAAAGGAGTAAGTGTGTATTTTTTTCTGTGTAGTTTATATTTTTCAAACCGACCTTGTAACGTCTGATAGATCCCCCAGTAAATGCGCAGGCAGTTCTTCTCTTTCTTCATGCCCCTTTTACACCGGCAGCTGTACAGGGAACTCTGTTTGATGGCGTCCATGGCGCTCCGGCACTCGTCCTTGGCCTCCAGGCCGGACACCATGCTGAAATTGCTCTCCTTGCCGCCGGCCACGCACTGCCTCATCGTGCGGTACTTGGTGCTGCACGCCTGCTCCTTCAGGCACTGCTCGCTGGCCCGCACGCAGTCCAGCCGGGTGGCCGCGGCACGCACGTTCTCCTCCGCGTACGACAACACATCTGGAAACAGAAGTGACACTTCTAATAATGATAATAACAACAATAAAAGTGAAGCATAATAATGCCGATAGACTATCAACACTCTCCGTGGAGAATGTACAGGCTGCATCGCGTGTAACAACTGACTGAAAGCAGTTTACTTCATAACTTCGTGACGCAGCTAGTTTGCAGACTTTTGGATTGATAAGAGTGAAGATTTGCTGTCACGTTCATTATAGTTTGATCAGGCAGCTCCAGCTTGACTTTGCTATTTACAGCACTTTGGACCACAGTAGCCTCCGCACGTTATGACTCTCAGCGAGCAGCCACTGTCTCTGCCGGACTGCCCCCCCCCCCAAAAAAAATTGACAACGCTCGCAATTTAGCCACTAAATACCGCACGCGCCTACGGGATGTATTGGTAAACGGACAGCTGTTGGTGGTAATATATCTCGTGAAACTTACCCAAAAGAGGCAGAAGGACGTACAGCACTTGGAGGATCATCGTCCTTCTCTTCTTGTGGAACATAAACCCTTGTTGGAACGAAACTCGCGAGCTAAAAGCGACTTAACAGTAGTTTGATTCCCAGGGTACTTCCACTGTACTGAAATCCATTGGAAAGACGCAGCAGTGCGCGCTCCGCTGTACAAAACGGATCCGGCTCGCCTCATGTGAGAAATAATTCCTCCCCCCCCCACCACCTCTCCAAAGAAAAAAAGTGCCCAGTCCCGATTCTGCACAGTTTATTGGACTCTCAGTCAAAAGAAGTGTTTCACTTGCTCTTTCTTCTTCTTCGTTCTTTTCCTCCCGTGCGGGTGGTCTTCTCACCGCCGGGAGACAAAGGGATCAGAGCTGCGGTGGAGGCGAAACGGGCGAGTGTCCTCCAACTCCAGCCAGCGGGATGCTTGCGTCTGTGCGTCTGAGCGCGCACAGCCAACTGGAGCCCAACGTGTTGGCTGTCTGCAGCGCATTCAGCACGAGGGGAGAGCCCCCCCCCCCCCCCCCCGGCCACACACACACACACACACACACACACACACACTCGCTGCTAAAGTACAGTTATCTTAATAAATGCACAAAGATAGACCTTCCAATCAGCCAACTCAACCCATTACTATGGTAATATTACAACGGCAGCACAGAAAATAAATAATTAGCTCAATTAACTCACTAATGAGCACCGGGAAAATGTAGGTCCCAATGGGTGCATGCAGCACAGTGATGGTACCGTCACTGCTGAGTTGCACGCTCACCCCAACTCTCTTCGGGGTTATTATAGTGTGTTAATGATGTTTACTTTTAATAAAACATTTCCTACTCAGAGTAAAACAATTAAAAAAGGATAAATAGTAATCACTTTTCCAGTCCATTAAAACATAAACGGGCCACATGTAACCACAGAGGGCACGTGGTTGATGAAATGAAACCATGTGTGTGTTTTTCTCAGTATATAACTGGGAGAGGGCAAAGAGCATGACTCATTTCATGACGGGATTAGTAGACTGCAGCAGCACGTGGAGTAGCTCATGGCAATTCAAATATTAAAATATAAATCGACATATTTCACCTGCAAGTTGCCTGATTCATGACATGCCAAGCGATGCGCGTATAAACCTATAAATAAAACCTTTAGCCTCTACAAAACACGGGCCTACTTGTCAGCTGCAGCACCCAGACAGCGCTGTCTGTCCACACAGAGGAGTGGACACCGTGTGGCTGTCGCCATCTGTTGGTGGTTTCAAAGTAAAGGTCACTATTCAAAAAAAGCAAAGATTGTTATTCTTTCAAACAACACCACGCTTCACACTCGATATCTCATGTCAGTAAATAATGAGCATCTTCATTTCAAATACCTCTTGTTTGAGCAATGTCTTGTCAAATGGCTCGGGCATTTTTTTAACAAACAGAGCAACAGAGCATGATTATAATAACAGGGATGATGCGCCATGCCTCTTCCTGCAGCGCATTGATTGCCTATATGGTGTATTCAGAGGCTGATCCACTTGGCTAAATGACCAGACCATGTCAATGAGCCTCTCTCTGCATTAAAGACTGGGCTGAATCAATCAAGGATATGCTGGCGTCTGCCACAGTAAATCAACCCACACACACACACACACACATGCAGAGAGCAGGTTCATTCAGAGATGGGATGAAATAGCTTATTTAAACGCCAGTGAATACTCCCTTATTGAAAAGGAAGCTGTGATTAGGTGGGTGCGATGAATCAATCCTGCAAGGTACAGTCACTTTTCGAAATGGCTTTCAATTTTGTTAAATAGATACGCCACAGGCCAGTGTCCGCAGCTCATTTCTTTTGCAGGGAACATGACAGGCGGAGAGACAGAAAATGGGCACAAATGAACGACAGGCGGAGGCTACTATCTGGGATAATTGTCTGCGTACAATTTGATGACTTTGCTGTTCTTGAGTCTCCAAAGGGAGCCTTGCCAGTCACTCTGGTGATTTATGAAAAGACTCAATCAATATGTGATATTAATTTTGCAAATGCGTGTCACAGTGATGTAGGGTCATTTAACGTTTCACACGGTAATGTGGCTCATGGCACCGGATCAGAAGCTTTTTTTTTCTTCTGTGCAAGTGGTGAAACGAGAAAATTGGTCAAAGTCAGGATATTTTTTCGTGACAAATGTGAGCAGCGAGCCTCAATGGATTAGTGTTGAGAAAGCTGACTGTGCGTAAACAGCACTCCATTACGTTCAACAGTCCCACAATTAAGTGGGGACTGGACTGATCAATGACAGTAAAAAAAATAAATATATATATATAACGTTATATACATTAAAAGGGACGTTAGCGCAACTAAGTAGACATAAATCATAACGTAACTAAGTAGACGTAAACTACGCATTTGACGCAGCTGCGTCATAGGCGTAGTTTACGTTACGTTAGCGTAATAGCTAGCTAGTCACAGGAGACTAACTAGGTGTAAGCTGGTCAACACTATACAGTGGGATATCTTCCTCTATTGATTCTAGGTGACTTTATTATGCCACTTATTGATTGAAAATGAGTTTAGACACACTGTTCCAACAAATCCTTCAAACTGAACAACAGTTAACTGAACAGACACAACAAATCAAAGAAGGTATGAATATACATTTCAGCTAGCAAAACAAGCTATAGCGTTAGCTTACCTAACATTGGCAGACTAGCTACAATGCTACCTAGCCGGGTTAGCAATATGAATATTTAGCCTAGCCTCCCTCTTTATCGACCCACATTTACATTATCTAAGGTGCGTTTCTCTCATTGGCTTATTCCTTGTCTTTTATTTCAGTCAAAGTAGCCATCATCAGATGTAATGAGAAGATCAAGAACACCACTGAGAAGAATGAAAAGACCAGTGAGGAACTCGATAAAAAGGTGACGCCATGACACAATTAGCTTTTTCTCCTGTACTTGTTGCTAATGTGTGAATTATGAATATTTATTTGTGACAGGAGGAGCAGTCATGACGCAGTGTTCAATATCTGTCTTGTCTTTTGGTATATTAATGATTTGGGCAGGCTGTGTTTGAACTTATTACCAAAGTTGTCTGACACAAAATGGTGCCCTATAATAAACTTTAGTGGATTTTAACATTTTAATGGGTTAATAACTTTGATGGGTTTAACATGTTTTACCAATTATTATTATTAATAGTCATTTTAAAATGTGACTATTGCCTGTTTTATGGCAGCTTGCTGGTGGAAAAGCCTGATATTTGCACAGCGTTTTCCTCATTTGCACGGTGGCATATCATTTATTCTGACCATGAACTGTGCCTCTAGACACAGTAAATGTTCATCTGGGCTTCTTGCGTAAGCAGCAGTGACATCATCAAGTATTGGTTAATATTTGACTATTTTGTCCATTGTGTCGGGAGGAAAAGATATACTTTTACTGCGCATCCGGGATGCATTCATAAAACGGGGATTGTTTGTTGTTGCTTTAAATGTATCAAGTTTTACTTGTGATAAAAAGTAAATGCAAAGATAAACAAATCAGCAATAATTGCTGTACCTTAGTGGCGTTGACATATGAGGTAAAGAAGTGCATATCGGCATATTGATGAGCTGATCTGCTTTATGATTTAAAACACTTAATCTCTCCCATTCGTTTTCAGCAACAGTGCAAACTGCAAGTGCCACTGCAGATCAATGGCTAATTTCCACCGGATAACATTAGTGAAACCTGTCAGCATGTGTGAGATATGATGTCAAAGGCAGGCTCGTTGACCCCTCAGAAATATTGCTCACTTCTTCCTGCGCTCGTATAAGTGGACATCCGCTCAAAAGAGCAGATTACGCTCTTATTAGTAAAGGTTGCTGAAGGCCATGTCTGCCTGAGTATTATCTGCCTGACTGTGATACCTTTTTCTGACCGCCTCAGAGTGGAATATTGGAGCTGTTTACATCAGATATGCAGGGAGTGTTTACAGCACAGTGTGTTGACAGCTCTCATGACGTAACATCTCCCGGTTTATGAGAGCTGTCTTCAGATAATTACACTGTTTAGAAAACTTGGAAGCTGATTGTGCTCGCTGAAAAACGTACACCACCACATAAGAAACAATAAACTCACCTCCTTGACAGCTCGAGTAACAGATGGAAAACTGTACGGAAAGTAATGACTGAGGCATCTTTAAAAGGCGCCCTCCTACATAATTTGGCAATCTTCTATCCTTTGGGCTGTACCATATAATCACAGGAGGATGAGAGGCAAAGGGACGTAAACAAGAAAAGTTTGAAAGTGTATTGAGATATATACACATATAGAAAGAGAGAGATGTTTCAGAAGAAAATACATATTGAGACATAGGTTAAAAGTAGTCAAAGACATTTTTTTATTTACCCAGCAAGGCTCACCAACATGTCACCTTTTACATGATTTGACCAGCTGTCCATAATTCATTTCATCTAATTTCTCCTTCTGTGGGATCACGGACATGCTTGTCCCGCTCAGTACGGCTGTCTGTCGGGTTGTGTTTCTTACCTGTCCACTCGTCTCCTTGTGCTCCAGGCTCAGCAGTTGTCTGCGATGAGGCTGCAGCACGGCCTGATGAAGAAATGTGAGGACCAGATGTTGAAGCAAATTGGGGAGCTGCTCTGCCAGAGAAGCCAACGAAGGGAACGTCTGGTGGGTTGAAGCCCGAATCGATATTTACATCTTACAGCATGTTATGTGTAGTATGAATACACATATTTTGATAACCAAATGATGTCTTTTTTAAGTTTTTGAATAATCAATTCATCATTTATTCTAGCAGCTGCTTTCTTATTATTGTTGGAAGCGTTTCCCGTGGTCTGTCTTTTCACACCAGGCCAAGATAAAGCGTCAGGCTGAAGAAGAAGAGGAAAACTTCCTTCAAGAGATCTCACGGTTCAACGGTGACTTCAGTCTTTGCGGGAACAGAGACGTAGTGTTCGAGAGCCAAACGCACACCGAGAGCCTGGACCTGGAGCGGGAGGTGGAATCATTACACAAAGGTCCTACAACACTGTCAGTTGCACTGTTGTCACAGTGGACGGATGCTTTATACTGTAATTAGAATGATGGGCATGCTGACAGCAGTCAGAGAATGTGGTTCAAATGTTGAGATGGTGGTCGGAGAAAGAAATCAGTAATTAGAATCATTACTGAGACGACTGGAAATATATATATATATATATATATATATATATATATATATATATATATATATATATATATATATATATATATATACTACTTATTATAAGATAAGGATAGGAAAGCTATGCTTAGTGTGTGTGTGTGTGTGTGTGTGTATTTAATTGAATCACTAAGTTTAACCAACAAATAGCGTGTGGTAATTGTTTGTACAGAAGTTGCAGTCCCAATGGTTTATTCAATGTATCATATTTCTCAAAGCCCAGCAACTTTTAGTGACAAATTATACTTTGATATGGTTTGAAGTGTTTTCATTAGTTCTACAGGATTGAGGGTGAGGAGGACCAGTGTCGTCATAATATGCGTTTAATCTGGGCTCACGGGAGCAGCATTTTCTTATTGTTTGTAGAGTTAAAGTGAGTTTAAAGAAATGCCCACATTGCATTCCCTGGGAAGCCAGAAGTTTTCTCCCACTGAGCGGGATAAAGTGGTTCTGAACTTCAGCCCTCCTGGTGATCTTTACTCAATCATCAGCAATAGTACTCGTCTTGTCTCCCTCTACAATCAGAGATGGAGCTGATGAGCCGCAGGAACAATCACGTGAGCGCCATGCGGGAGGAGAAGAGAGCGCTCACGCTCAAGCTGCAGGGCCTGGATCACACCCACAAAGGTGAACGCGCCAGACGTTCATTCTAATGTGGATGATGCGGCTCAGAGGGAGCACCTTCTAAACCCTCCGTGTTTCAAATGCAGAGAAAGGGAGTTCTCTAGAATGTACAACTGCAGCAAAGTCAGATATATTGTGAAAATCCACCTGAGTCAGCTGTACAGTATCTTGAGCCCAGATGTTGAACATAAAGTATGTTTCTGGTCACTGATTTTGTGGATTTATTTTTTCCTTTTTTAAATCTGTGTTGAAGCGGTTGTGCTCACACACACCCACACTATGCATTCTCAGCTGGAAGCTATCCAGTACAAATACAGGTTGAAGCGTGTTTGGAATGAAAATAGCACGGCAATAAAACAATCAAAGCTGCGTTGCTGTGGATGTGTTGCTACAGGTTTGAAGAGACAATGCTTCCCAGGAAGTCCAGTTTGAAGCGATTGATCCATGAGAGCAACTGCTTTTGGAGTGGGAGAGGTGAAGCGCCTCACAGTTGTGGGTCGTGGTGGTGGTGGTGGTACTCTGTGATCCAAACTTGGTCCCCATTGCCCCGGCCCCTTCAGCAAACGTCTTAATGCCCCCGTGTCTGTCTTTTTGAAGGAAAGTCATGTTGTGTGTGGTTTATTATTCCTGACTGCAGACCTGGATCGGCAGACGATTGAAGCCGAAGCGAAGACGGAATCTCTGCGAGCGGAGAGCCTGTCCGTCAGTCGGAAGCCTCTCACTGACGGCACCTGTCTGAGGTGAGTGTTATCAGCTGTCCGGGCGCTGGGAGGGCTTTTTATATGTTGACACACAGACACTGCACGCAGCCTCTCATCTGCAATTACTGTATGTCACAGAAAAATAATCCTATTGAGACACAAAAGAGTAAACAGTGAACGCTGCAGGGAAATAAGGAGCGAACACAAACACAGAGGGGCGGAAAAGAACAGAACTAAATGGAAACGCAGCAGTAAGCTGTTTAGCGGCTCATAAAAGAGTTCACAGAGGCTTCCTTAGAGCTTCCTGCTATTTAAAATATAGCCGGCTGAGCAGCTGTGACGTTTAATTAGTTGAGCGTTCTCCGTCTTTGCAGGCCCGTCAGTAGGCTTCCTCTCCTCGCCGGGGCTCCGTTGTTTCCTCAATATAACGGGTGACGATTCATCCAGCAGCACCGGTGGCCTCTGTTCCTCTCGTGATGCTAAACGCACTCAGAGAACGAGGGGATGTGTTAACAACAGGAAGCGGCGCAGCGTTCGGCGGGCTCATTAGACAGAAGGTGTTATTTACTGAGAGCAGACGTGAATCATACTGTGAGAAGTGCTGAGTAGACCAGCGAGCCCACGCGTCTGCGTTTCTCTCTCTGTATCCGGCTGGCTGCAGTCCACAGCGACAAGTGTAAATAACAGAGCATTAGGACCGGTTGGCTTAATTAAGCCTTTGATCCGAAGTGTATTTCATTCAGTCAACAAGTGGAAATGGGGAAAAAACAACAGGAACCCGAGGCTAATGTGATTGATCCAGGGGGGTCTGCAAGGCAGAATGAAGGCGGGGCGGAGAGTTAAGTATTTACACTGAATGCTTATCCAGCGAATAAACAACAAATGCAGTTTGATTTCATGTAGTTAAAACGTGATGTTTGATTTCACCAAAGAAACCTTTCTATGTGAAGGAAGCAAACGAAGCAACGCAAGCATCCCTACTTTGAACTGAGCTGAGAGATGTACAACTTGTAATAGAGTACACACACACAGTACAGTAGTACTGGTAAGAGGAAGCTCTGCGTGTGTCTGAAGATGAATAAAACAATAAGAACTCAGTAAATATTAAGCTGTGTTGGAAAGCAGATGTTTGTAAAGTCCTTTGAGGTCGAGTGTCTTCGTAAGATGTTGCTTCAATGCCAGTTTCCAAATCAACTGTCTTGACATAGACGGATGGAGATATGCCCTCTCCTGGTGTTTTGTCCATGGTGGTGGAAAGTGCAAAATCTCCAAGAGGTGTTTTAATTGGGTTGAGATTTCATCCTCAGCCAACCCTTCTCTGACCCCTCGTGCTGGTTTATGCAGTTTCTCTTAATTGTCACCCATGGACATCTGTGAGAAAGAGCAGCTTGCAGCAACTCTTGCAGCAACTCTCAACAGTAATGAGCGTTTGGTCATCAAGTCTGACACAAAGCTACACACGGTATCATCAGACTAGTTCATTAAACAGCAGTACATCTACATATTTTGAAGTTGTACCTTTTTTACAGTGAGTGGAAGAATAAGTACAAAAACGCAGATTTTATAAGAAAAGCATGAAGTGAAGCTCGGTGACATTACAAACCACTAAGACCTGTACGGGCGGAAATCCAAACGACCCTCATCTCCTCACAATGAGGCGTCCAAGCGGGCAACAGCAGCGAGCCCCGTGTGTGTCTGCTCGCCGCGGTGGAAGATGAACTCGTTGTAGGAAATGAACGGAGGACCTGCTGCACTGAAACAGGACCGCTAGGTGAGCGCCGCCCACCGTGTTCCTCCACAAAGAGACTTCCTTCATTTAATTAAAGAGCGGAGATCAATAGGGTTCCAGGAAGGAAGGGCCATCGTTAATGCTGATGCCACTACTTTGGATAATGTCTCCTCCACGATACTATGCATGTGAAGTGATTAACAAATCCCCAAACCTATCCAGATGAGTTTTTTAAATTTGAATATGTGTTATTGTAACACATTTTTCTCCCAGTATATAACTAGAGACATCCTGACGAGGCACATTTCCTAATCCTGGACTCTTCCTCATTTATTGTTCTCTGTCCTTCTCTGAGCGCCCCTCCTTCTCCCAGCACTGCCTTAAATCATGCATGTGGGTAGCATGTCCTGTTCATCCATCAGCCTCATTAAAGATACTCGGCCCTTCATTACCCGCCGGGCGTATTAGCCTCATGGAAGTGCTGAGGATGTGGCTTTGGAGGAGAGAGGCCTCCTCTCACTCATTCCTATGATCATCCATTCTGAACTGAAGCCATCAATCCTGTCTTCAGCCACCGCAGCAGCGGCGTCTCTTTAAAACGCATATTTAACTCTCGCGCTTATTGATTGTTGGAAATTGAATGCATGTCAATTTGAATGAGTGCTACAGTCATTTAAAAAGTGTTCAGTGTGCAAAACAGGGCGGCTGCCGGTGTCCATCGTTTACTGTCACGTAATAGAATGGAAATATAATACCTGAGATATTCACTCAATGTGCTCGGGAGTTATGATTCAGGAGTTGTATGCATTTTGTGACGTGATATATTACTGCTATATTACACACTGCACTGCAGAAATCTGATATTAAAAATATCAGATTTCTCAAAAAGAAAGTGCCTCGCTGGTGTAAACATCATAGCGCCTGAAAAGAAACAGTGTGCTCGCCTTAAAGATCCGATTTGCAAGTTCCACAGAGAAGAGCAAAGTTTCAAACGCTGCTGTTCTCACACTGCGGGAGGGCAATTTCAGCTCAGCTGTTTTATTCTTTCATTAACTTCCAATAAAAGAAAGATGGAGGCAGCGTGTCTCAGGCTCATGTGTGTGGCTCAGTCAAACACATTTGACTGAGCATGAACACTTGAACACTCTGAACACTTTAATTCATTCACCTGGTGCAATATCTAATCCGTGCAATCCTGTGCAATATTCCGTGCAATATCCAATACGTTTAAGTATTATCTTACATTTTACATTTTTACTCCGTCTGTATATACTGGTATATATTTTGCATTCTTCTTTACTGTCATATTTTTATTACTGTTTACTGTTTAGTTTATTTATACTACTTGATTTTTTATCTTAATTTTATTACTTGTGAGCGATGCTGCTGTAATCCTGTAATTTCCCCACTGAGGGACTAATAAAGGATTATCTTATCTTATCTTATCTTATCTTATCAGTATAGATCCTCCAACACCTGCCAGCAGCAGGTACCGCGGACCCAAGAAGGCTTCTTCCACAAGCAGACTGAACCGAGTGATACAATATCATTCATGTTCATGAAACTACAGAGTGAAATATTGACTTTGAGGACAGATGGGCTGTTTTAGTCTGTGACAGCATTGTCTGCTGGGGTGTTGCCGTGAAGTTTGTATTTCTGTTTACTTCTTACTCAGCAACATGTTCAAGTATCCCTACGTCCTGTTAGCTAACGAAAAATCATACTGAATATTAATAATAATAATAAAGCAAATTTATATAGCACCTTTTAAAACACTGTACTTTGTAATAAAATACATTTAAAAACACAAAGAATGTAATTAACTAAAAGCCAAGAGAAAACACAGAAAACTAACAAAATGTCCTGAAACACAAATGTAGTGAGAGAGAAGCGACTGTAAAGAGTTTGTTTTTAACACTGATTTGAACGATGGGACAGCGTTTGCAGCCCTGATCTCCTGAGGAAGGTCCTTCCACAGTCCAGGACACTGTTCACTCAACTTGCACATTCTGCCTGCGAGAGTTTTTCCAGTACTGAAGTTGTCTTCGTGCTTGTAAACATACTGGAACTCTAAGACACCGATGTGAAAAATCGGTTCCAGTTTCATGTCGTTCATTTGGTTCTGGTATTTATTTGTGAGTGATTAAAGCCAATAGTGAGGTAACACCAAGTAGAGATACAAAGACAAAGAATGTGTTAAAACCTGATATTCAGAGCCAAACATGCGGACGCTTTTCTTTTCAAGTGATTGCTTTTAAGAGCTCTTCCTTTCTTTCCTTCAGTTACTGACATGGGTTCCTTTTTGTTTTACCAGGCTGAGGGCGGAGCTGGAGACGCATAAAGAAGGAGAGCTTGAGCTCCTGCGAGAGGCGCTCAGCTCAGAGATCCACTTCCTGAAGTCGGTGAGTTGTTGTGTGGTGAACGAGGCTTCTGTTCAGCTAATGGAACCGGTTTCAAACAGGACACGTGTTGTTCATGTCCTACCAGTATCAATTAGAGGGGATTACTGTCAAAAGAATACCTTTCACAAACATTCTGTGGTGTGACACATCGTTATTCATTGTCACAATGTTACCAGGAAGAAGGAGCCATTCATGTTCATCCTCCTTCTTTAAGGCTTTCATTCATCTCTGCTTCTTATTCTTTCTATCAGCAGAAGCTGGACAGCAGCCAGGGAAGTGAGCGGCATTAGGTTTGGCTCGACGATGACACAGGAATACAGGTTCTAGTGGTTCACTGATTGTCTCTTCTCTTACAAAACCAACATGAATACGAGGAGACGGGAAGGAACCGTGTGCTATTTAATATTTACTTTAAAAGTTACATGAAAAGAGCAAATTCCAGTCTTTGTAAATGCTGCTGTTGACACTGACAGGTATGTAATGTAGCCGGTGGAAGAGCCAGAACAAAAGATACAATATTAGTTATTATTATTACAAATGAAACTCTTTGCTTTCTTTCATTCTCAAACCCAAAATAGGATGTGCAGGTCTGTTTCGACTAGTTTGCTTTAGTGAGAAATGTTGCTTGTTGCATTTGATTGATGTGCACGAGACTAACAAGGTACAGCTGCACTGTGGACACAATCAGTGTGTTTCACTGCTGGCTAATACACGAGGCTTTCAGAAAGTGATGGTGTACCGCCCTCTAGTGTTCAAAGAGTCACATCGCCACTACAGACAGAGGATCTTACAAACAGATGTATCGCTGAATGCAAAACATCATTTATTTCTGGTTCATTTGAATTCAATCGTTGACATTGAACTTTTAATTCAAAGACAAATGCAATGAAGTAAAGCTATTTGTTCCACTGTTGCAGTGGCCAATCGTCCTGCTGGAGGAAATAAAATGAAGATGGCCAAAGATGGTTCATGTCTCAAACATGGCTGTTAATATTCTGTACAAGCCGATCCGTTGAAGCTCTGCTGCAGGCGTTGGGACCTGGCTGCAGTTCTTTGCTCTCATTGGGCCATGAGAGCTGTAATGAGGTCCAGCACTCATGTCTGGTGATCAGGTCTGTTGGATGTGTTCACTGGCCTGTATTTCTTCATGTTATAGTTATAGTCATGTTTAAACAGGAGAGAGTCTTCCTCAAACTTTTGCTACAAACTTGTTGGAGGTTAAAATGTTCCTTCATTGCCCCAAAGCAAAGCAAACTGTTGTTGTTGTTGTTGTGATGAAGACGCTGTAAAGATGTAGCGCAGTCTTTCACAAACGTTCTTTCTGGAGATTCCTTAAACAATTTCCGTTTCTGTAAACCAGCCGTTTCAAAGAGATATACGTTTGTCAAACGTGTTCATGCACATGCTGTTGAAAACATATTTACATGTAAAAGACTTTATAAATGAGGCCAAATAAATGCATTTAAGTGGCCTTCTCATTCGTTTTTTTTGTCTCTTGTCCGTAAAACAAATAGAATGTACACAAGCCTTTCATATTAGAAACGTCATAAGAAAGCTGAAATGTTCGGAACACAAACCCTCTGGCTCCCTCATGTGGCCCAGAGGTGTACTGCAGTGATACGTGTTCATTTATTTGCTAATAAAATCCCCTGTGGGCTGCGAGCCAGACTGATGTGAAGGTTCCAGCGCATACGGTCATAACCATAAGCCGCTTGTTCTGCTGAAATGTGAGTCAGTTACATGAGCGGAAAATAAATAGTGTTTTTGTCTGTTTGCCACTTAATGGGAGGCGTGTGACATTCCAGTCTACCACTGTTCATCCCTCAACCCGCAGACCGTTATCTCAGTAATTGATGATTACACGGTCTGTCGGCCTGCACCAGAGGGTCATTTTGTGGGTCATTCTCTCCCTGATGAGTCCTAATAGAATGATGTGGAATGTCAACGGCCACCTAATGAGATCCTGCAATCTCGTTTTGACTTTTTACCCGTGACCCCGGTGAGCTGCGTCTGGGCGGAGGTGCAGACGTACACAGCAGCAGACAAAGCGCTCCGTTTGGCGGAGCGGTTAACCTCATTTCTAACTGCTGCTCGGCACATAAATAACCAGTTACTATCATTTAAATGAAGTCGGGACGGAAAACGGGGGAGGAGGGGTAATCAGACACTCGCAGGCGTGTCCATCCGTCTGTTACTGTCAGCGCTGCGACGCAGCCGTTTATCTGCAGACAGACGTCACCTTTAATCCAAAGTCTTCCTGCTTGAGTAACGCCGCGGCCTCTTTGTAGTCGACTGGCTGCTCAAGTGATAAAGTGGATTCTCCTAATTCCCCGTCAGAAATCCATACCTCATTTACTTACTGTCAGCCGAAGTGTATTCATGAAACTTCAAGATTTGTGTTCCTTTAACTTTACAAAGTAGTTTCCAGTTGAAGTCGGTCATTACAGGAGAGATCAGCTTGGGTCTCGTTTTCTAAATGACACGCTTCCTCCGTTTCGACGTCCTACAAATGGACAGAAGGGACAGAAGGCATAATAAAAGACTGTTCATGCCGAGTATGAGGGGGGATGGAGCATGCAGTGCGTTCCGACTGCAAAGTTTGGAGGCGAGAAATGCCCGGATGTATAACAGAAGAGCAAAAATGTCTTAGTATGAGACGTGAGCTTACTGGACTAAAACGCCCCAAAATGCATCGCGGCTGATAAAAAACGAGGATTGACGTTAAGGCACAGTTAGGAGGAAAAGCGTGGAAGCTCGCATATGTCACATACTTTAGTAAACACATTTAACACTAAGTGGAAGTGACCTGACGAAGGTAATAACATGGCCTTTCCTCTTGCACCACACAAAGACCAAACTCTATGTTTGTTTCCCCCCACTAGTGGTGAACACTCAGGAATAACAGACAGCAGTCTAGAGTTCTGGTGTGTGAGGACCTCACAGAGCTGCTGGATCAGCAACACTTTTATTCTTCAAACTTAAGTCTTTCATACAGTTTTTAACTACTTGCACAACATTCGTGTCTTTGTAAATGCATCTCTCCACCTCAGGTGGTCATCCACACACAAGACAGGCAGACTGTGGCTCTCCCTGTACGCCTTGAGCCTTCAGCTCAGTGGTGAACTCTTCTATGACGCCGCTCTGCAGTTGGCTGCTGCTCTTTGTTGTGAGGCAGTCCTGATCTTTAGGGAAATATGCCGTCTTTGCTCCAGAAACTTGAATTGGTGCTTCTGGAAATAGAGAAGAAAGCAAGTTCAGGTTAACTTCAGTGCCCGTGCGTATGAATGCATAATGCGAGTTTCCTTGTACGGACGGTTTAAGACGTGAAAAAGTAATAAAACATAACCGCACTCAAAGCATCAAAAGTACATTTAGGGAGGGCTTTGTTCTTGCTTTGAACTCACCAGTCAGCAAAATGTTATTAAATGCCTGTGTGCTGCATGTTGGGGTACTTATTGGCAGAAATGGAATATGACATTCACAACTATGTTTTCATTCGTGTATAATCCTTTGAAACTAAGAGTCGTTGTGTGTTTTCCTCTGCTTAGAATGAGCCCTTCATAGAGACAGCGGGTCGTCTGCACGGAGTCTGCTACGTGTAGCTGCTACGGTAGCCCAGAACGGACAAACAAGCACCGTCTCCAGTGAGGGCCTTTGTATGTCACCTGAAGGCCACCGTAGTTCTTGCATACTTGTGAAACCATGCAAACTAGTGCAAAACCGTGCAACCACACCACTAGATGCCGCCAAAGCCTGCATACTGTCCCTTTAATAAATCCTTTGTATAAATCAAATGTATAAATGTATGTATAAATCAATACAAACCATTGATGGTTTGTATGATAACGAACGAAAAGTTAATCCTCGTTTTTTTGTGCGCTTCTTTTACGAAAGCCAGCACCACGTGTCAATTTCCGCTCGTTACATGTAAGCAGTCTTTCCAAAATAAACGTCTTCACAGGAAACAACTCAGTTGGTTGGAGCCTGAATAACACACAGCCTGAATAACACACATCCTGAATAACACACAACCTGAATAACACACGGCCTGAATAACACACGGCCTGAATAACACACGGCCTGAATAACACACGGCCTGAATAACACACGGCCTGAATAACACACGGCCTGAATAACACACAACCTGAATAACACACGGCCTGAATAACACACAACCTGAATAACACACGGCCTGAATAACACACGGCCTGAATAACACACGGCGTGAATAACACACAGCCTGAATAACACACATCCTGAATAACACACAACCTGAATAACACACGGCCTGAATAACACACGGCCTGAATAACACACGGCCTGAATAACACACGGCCTGAATAACACACAACCTGAATAACACACGGCCTGAATAACACACGGCCTGAATAACACACGGCCTGAATAACACACAACCTGAATAACACACGGCGTGAATAACACACGGCGTGAATAACACACAACCTGAATAACACACAACCTGAATAACACACGGCCTGAATAACACACAACCTGAATAACACACAACCTGAATAACACACAACCTGAATAACACACGGCCTGAATAACACACGGCCTGAATAACACACGGCCTGAATAACACACAACCTGAATAACACACGGCCTGAATAACACACGGCCTGAATAACACACGGCCTGAATAACACACGGCCTGAATAACACACGGCCTGAATAACACACGGCCTGAATAACACACGGCCTGAATAACACACAGCCTGAATAACACACAACCTGAATAACACACAACCTGAATAACACACAACCTGAATAACACACAACCTGAATAACACACGGCCTGAATAACACACGGCCTGAATAACACACAACCTGAATAACACACGGCCTGAATAACACACGGCGTGAATAACACACGGCCTGAATAACACACGGCCTGAATAACACACGGCCTGAATAACACACGGCCTGAATAACACACGGCCTGAATAACACACAACCTGAATAACACACGGCCTGAATAACACACGGCCTGAATAACACACATCCTGAATAACACACGGCCTGAATAACACACAACCTGAATAACACACAACCTGAATAACACACGGCCTGAATAACACACGGCCTGAATAACACACGGCCTGAATAACACACGGCCTGAATAACACACAACCTGAATAACACACAGCCTGAATAACACACGGCCTTACCGCTGCACACAGCCAGCTTGTTTCCTCCGACGTACTGGGTCTGCCATCTATAGCCGGTCTGCTCACTGCATTCATCGTACAAACGGCTCCTCCTGATAAAAGCAAAATCGTAACCCTGTAAAAGAAGACTCAAGTTATATTTTCCATTTTTTTCGGGCAGAACTGTCCAGAAATAGTGCTGGCACTTGTTCCCACATGTTTTTATTAATGTATAAAACTGCATGCAGCACTGACATGGCTGCACAGAGGTTTGCAGTAGCGCTTGTTGGCTACTGTGACACACGCCAACCCTCCACCGTGGGGAACTTCGGCTTCAGGGCACTTCGTTGGCTCAGCACCTTGGCATTCTAGAAGTCAATGATTTTTTAATGAATGAGGCATTTAAAACATTGAACGTGTTACATGTCCATTATGAGCTTATATGGTGTTTCTCTTGTCATCTGAAGCCTTTTTTTAAATTCCTCCTCGAGGCCTGAACCCTACACACTGCACTGACTCTCTGGTGGAAGCTGACTGCACATGGAGCAGGTTTGTTATTCAGTCAATGTTAAGCCTTACGTGAAACTGCACATCAATTATTATCCATCTGCGGAGTTTACACCTCGACATTTAATTAAGATAAGATAAGATAAGATAATCCTTTATTAGTCCCTCAGTGGGGAAATTACAGGATTACAGCAGCATCGCTCACAAGTAATAGAATGAAATGAAGATAAAAAATCAAGTAGTATAAATAAACTAAACAGTAAACAGTAATAAAAAATATGACAGTAAAGAAGAATACAAAATATACCAGTATATACAGACGGAGTAAAAATGTAAAAAGTAAGATAATACTTTAATCGGTGACGAGAGCATCCTCAGGAGATGGTAATCCTTCTATTTGCCAGGCAAAGTTCACCTAATTCAGTGTGAGACTTCAAGTGCCTTTACAAATGTGATAAACTTCGTAAAGCCGATGAATCTCCACCAGCCATCTGCCTTCTTTAGTACTTCTTGCTCAGCACGTTATTGTGACTGAGGGGTGAAATAGCTTGTGGTATGGCCCAACACACCCATCAGAAGTAGCCGGATATTAACAGATCATACAACACGAAACAGAACACAAAAGTAAGAACATATATGTTAGGATGAAGTGTAGCATTCCCCAACCCTGTCCTCAATCTGAAATCAATTCTCACATTAGACTAATCTTAATTTTAAACTGGTGACCCAGATAAAAACAACAAGGACGCGCGCGTGACCTTGCAGCTGGTGTCTGTGCAGCGTGTCGGTCATATTCCTCATGGACAGAACCAGAGCAGCCGTCTGCTGTGGACTCCATGCAGACGGCAGCGTTTCACCACACTCTACCGCCCCCTGTTGGTTCCAATCAGACAGGAACACCTCTGACAATGTGGTATGACGTGGAAAGCAATTAGCAAGTAAGAAATATCCACACAGTGTGACCCACTTGTATGTGCATGTGTGTGCAGTAATAGTTTACCTTGAGATCGGCTGATAGTCGCTTCAAGAGCTGCGTTTGCGAGGTGCAATTCTGAAGTAAAGTTTCATTTTGAGCTCCAGCGGAGGACAAGACTGCAACACACACACACACACACACACACACACACACACACACACACACACACACACACACACACACACACACACACACACACACACACACACACACACACACAGTAAATTCAGTCTAGATGTACTCTGCGATCAACACATGTCAGGCGAACACATGAAACCGTGGGATTACCTGCTAGTGAGCAAAGCAAAGTGAATGTTCCCCGTAGTGCCATGGCCACTGCGTTCCGTTGGAGAAATGATTCGAGTCCAGTCCAGAAGTTGCTGCGGTGTTGGTTGTGAGTTTAATAAAGCCCACCGGTATACTGGTCACCGCACAGACACAGAGCAGGTGTGAGCCGGTGAGTTGAGCCAGGGCAGAGGTTGGACTGTATAAAGCTGGGACACACGAGTTCATTGACTCAGTGTGTTGGTGCAAAGTTTACAGAATTGGCCAACGTTGTGATCTTCCACCGGACTGCTAGTATTTCACAAAGAGACATTTCTAACCGATGATGTAACATGAACTTTGGATGTGCAGAGGTGGGTTTTGTGTACTATTTCATTTTAAATGTCGATGTTTTTACAACTGACATATAAATTACAAGTTGTTCTGATTTCTTCTGATAATACGCATTTCTTCCAGCGTGTATGTCCCTGCGTCGTGCTGATGGGGGAGCTGGTAGTGCATGCTAGCTGACTGAAGTGACTGTGGGTCTTCATACAGGATGCCACTGAGTTGTCAGCTCATGATGGAGACAAATGTCAGTCTGAAATCGACACACACAAATACAAAAAGCCGTTCAGACACACAGCGAGTGGCTCAGTGTCAGTTATGCCACGAAGGATGACTGTGTAAATAATTCACGGCGGATGGCATTCATTATGGATGTCTGACGATCTGGCAGCAAATGAATCATTGAAACTCTTCGGAAGAGTGTTTGAGCTCATTAACGCGGAGAATTGCCTTTTTATATTTGATATGAGGAACAAAGATTGGCGCTCCAAATGGACCTTGAAAGCCGTCATTATCCTACCAGCATGTCCCCTCTCATGCTCGACGTCTCTGCCTTCGTTGTCTGGAATTATTCTCTTGTGATCAAAGAAATAAGAGAATGTAGAATTATCATAATGATATATTATCCACAAATACACCCAGCATAGATTAAATGAGAGGAGTAGATGGCAGAGGTGTTGTGGAGGCCTGCTGATTATCTGTCAGCCTTTGAAGTGCTGTCGCAGTGTGAAACTACCTATGCATGCAATTACTTTCATGCATAAAGTCATGATGTGAAAACGTACAAGATTCTCAGACATAGCAATGTGGGTAACCGGTCTCCACCTGGTGCCGCACTTTGTTTGTCTTTCTGTTTCCACTGTAGTTCCCAAAATCAAACCGTTGCCTTTTTACCACCCGCCCCCCAGATTACCCTCGGACTTTCCCTCCTTTCATCATCACCTGGCTGGAGTGAGTCCTCCTGGGGACACTGTTGCCAGGCGGAGCCGTATAGGCCCAATCCCAATGTCCCCCTCAAAGCCTGGAACCCTGAACCCTCAGGGACTCGGGAGGACTTGAAGTGATTTGAACATATTCCCGGCTCGCGCTTTACGAGATGATAGGTGATTGTAAAATAATCTTTTTAATTATTTTTTGTCAAAACAGCTTCAATAACCAAATGAAAAGAAACGGTTGATAAATAAAGCAGGTGTGGAATAAAATCTCTGCTCGCATCGCTGTGATTTATTGTGTTTATGTCCCATCTTAAATCCTTAATGCTTCAGAGTGAGTTCAATATGCCGGGCTGAACACTCATGTCGTCTTCTTTGTTTACCTTTTCTTTCTTTTTTTAACGCCTCTGGGCTACCCCCCTCCCGGATAGCCCCATCTTTAACGTCAGAACGCTATGAATTGTGGGTAATTCCCTCAGGCAAAGTCTGCAGAATTTCGGATTTATCGAAAGTGTTCATAAATGGCTTCAAACGTCTGCGTGAGAGCCTTCAAGCACTCCAGGATTTGACAGAGTTACTGTGAGTCCCGACCAGCGGTGCGCCCTCTAATCCTGCCGTGGTCAGCAGCGACTGCAGAGACACCCAGTTCCTCCTAATTGGGGATTCAGAGGAGGAATTATCTTCTGTTCTCCTGGCAGCCTAACTTTGAATATTGTTGAAAACATTCCAACTGACCGTCAGCCCGCTGCCCGCGCTGTCATTGCACACTTACAACGTTGTGATCCTCAATAGCTGGCCACACACTCGCCTACCTCAGCGTTAACAGAGCTCTCCTCCCCCTTGTTCACTGCAGCCACACTGTCACGGCTAATAAGCAATTAGAGCCCGTTAGCTCGGCTTCGCTTAATGTCAGGTCGCCAGCGAACAAACCGTCTCAATGATGCCATTGCTTCTTACGATATTGACTTTTCCTTTTGCTGCGAACAGAAACTTGGCTGTGTGATGGTGACAATGTTCCTGTTGTTGAATGCTCCACGCCAGGTTGCACTTCTCTAAATGAACCCAGAAGAACAGGACATTCAGTGGTGCTTTAGTAATTACATGAGTAGTCTTGGTTTGTTCTATTCTTTTAAAATGTTGCCAAAGTGCCTTGTATTTCCATATATAGGCCGTCCACTGCAGATGTTCTAGAAGAATTGACTAAACGTTCCATTGTTATGCCTGAATATGATAATATTCTGATTCAAAGCGATTAAAGGGAATGTATGCGGCCCTGAGAATCCCCTTCAGAGGTTTTGCGGATGATATATTCTTTTAATCATGTTCGGGCTCCGACTGAAGCGACGCACAGCGAGGACCGCTTCCTGTTTTTATCTCCTGGTTGTTTACTGAATACCGTGCTATGCAGAGAAATTGGGGTTTCAGCAGCAAGTTATTTATGTAATACCTCGTTTTTTTCAGTACCATGAGCTGTGATGCACAAGTCACTTTTCTCTTATTTTTTCAATTCATGCTCAGCAGGTAAATCTTGCCAAACCCCGACCCCCACTAGTGTCTGTCTGACTGAGAACACTCTCTACAATATCCAGACAGTGCTCCTGTTCGGCTTCAAGAGCTCACAATGACAACTCTGCCCTGGCTTAACCATGAAATCTGTTTAATAAAGAGAAGTTCCTGTAAAGCAGAGCGCAAATATGGAAGGCTGCGAAGCTTTACATTCATCTCGAAAGGCCGAAGGATGTCTGAAAAAAATGTAACTTGGAAGTTAAAATTGCACAGACTAATTCTTTATTGGCTCTTATAGCTTAACATAAACATGACAGACGCCTCCTTGATATTATCAGCCACACCAACACTCCTCCACCTTTTATTGAGCGTTCAGTTGATAAATGTCACGTTCTCTAATAAGGCTCAAGCTGTTGGGAATGCAATCATCCCTCTAACCTTTGGCTTCAGGGCCCCGCGGTCCTGCTGCAGGAGATCAGGAGAGCTAGCTTACGTTTTGTTGACCAATTGGAACATCCTGACCGCCCTCCGCTGACTCTGTGGCCCTACAACAAAGCCAATACTTCCTCCTCTCCTCCACGAGAGTCTCAGCTCCTGCTACCACTTGAGGGCTTTGGCACTAAACGACTAATCCTTTCGTTTTCTCTTTAGTTGAGAGTCGTGTACCCAAAAATGTGGCACCTGTAAGATTGGTCCCAGTCTTACATGTGGTCTCCATCTCGCGCCAAACTGCATCCCAGTGCACACAACAGCTACTGGCCACTGGAATGGAACATTAACCGACCTCACGTGCTTATCTGTTGGTAGCAGTGCTATTTTGTTATTCAGGAGCACATATTAAGCCAGCAACATGTTTTATGTACACACGTAGATAGACGGTACATTCCCATCAGTGTTTATTTTGGTTTGGCACTTCCATAAGTAGGACAGGGTCACAGCAGGAGGGCTTCGGTTCATTGTTTGTCTATTGAGATAAAATAATGAGATTTATTTGGATATAAAGGTCCACATTACTTCAAAATGCATACAAAGAAATGGAACCGACGCTGCTGGTCCTGTGCTACGTTATTTAAATTGAAATGTATTTAAATACAAAAAGCTGTGATTCCATTACTCTATCTCATTATACAAATAGTACATTCACTAAAATACAAAGTGCATCCAGGCACCCCTCTTTACATTTCCATCAAATGTTTGTTTTTTAAAACTCCGAGAGTGTCGTCATTAAAACTGCATGACCGCTGCTGTGGTTCTCTGGAGAGGACAGTCTCTAAAGGCACACACTCACAAGTCCAACACGACTGCATTCGCTTTACACACATCAGCGCCGAGCCAGACGCGCACCCACAGAAGCCTCTTTTGTGACCGTGTGGCATGAAAATGATGATGAATGGCGTGTGTGATAGCGACACGCTCTCCTCTCTGTGCAACCTTTGTCAAATACTCGCGACATTCTCCCCCCACGGTGCTCCTCGTGTCTACCTCCCTGAGAAGCATTGTGCAGAATTAGCCAGGCGTGGAAAACTGCGACTCTGTTGTCAAATGATTCACATGGATGAGCCTCACAAAGCCGAGCCCTGAGCTAATTGGTATTCAGGAAGACGCCGCGCGACCTGTTTCAACGACTTTCCCTGTTTGGAAGGATCACTGCGCCTCCAGGGGAAAGTTTGAACACAATCGCAGCTGATGAATAGCTAATGACGTCTATTAGCTCATTTTAATTCCCCCTTTGCTTTCACCACGAGGCAGATTTATTTTCTTAACAGCAGCACTTGCGGATCCTTTTGAAAGGTGCAGCACATGCAGCCCTGTGAGAGATTTCGTGAGATTGATTTTCAAGATGCAAATGCCTTCGGAAGCATATCGGGGTTTAACACGGATATCCAACGCTGAGCTTGTAAAGATACAACCAGAAGTGATGTTGCCGGGCTTTTCTGTCCAAACAGAAATCAAAGTGAGGAGAAGGAAGAGACAAGCAGGCAACGGGACAGTTGCCCGTGGGCCCGATCAACTCCAGCTGTGTCGTATCAAACATTGAATGCACAGCAGGGAGGCTCCGAGGAGGCTTTCTTCTCCTTGTCTCGCCTCCCCTTGTACACTGATTCACAAACTATCATAGCGACAGAAATGTCTGCTGGTGGGATGAGAACCTTTAAGGAAAAGTGTGACCGACAGCTCCACTATTGTTTAGTGTTGACAAATTAGTGCAATGTCAGAGTACAGCCAAAAAGGTTTGGATTTTCTTTGAAACGCTAAAGCGAGCATCTTCACTCTCGCTGCTTCCTGTGACGAGTTCACGCTGCCACTTAGTCAGCCAGGATGTGCCAGCCAGTCCGACCAACATGCAGATTGCTCAACACCTACAGGACTGAAGAGAACGTCCACATCGCGAAGCGGCAGCCCCCGGGACACGCACCAGATGGAGAAACTATTAATTTATCAAATATTTATAAGATGCAAATGTGAGTACAAAAAATGATGGCGCCGTCCCTGAACACCTGTTTCCCCTGCCGGCGTGCCGAGCTCTTGTTTACCACCTGTCCTATTACACACTTCCTCCCTTCCTGAACACCAGCAGTCCTGTGAGTTTACCTCGGGTCTTACTGCTCACTGCTTCTACAGCTTGTTGGCTCGCTGTTTTTGCATGCTACATACTTTTTTTTTCTCCAGTAAACTTGTTTGCCGTTCGCTCTGTATTCACCTCCCTGCACCGTGCTTCCATGTGTCTTTGCTCACCTTCCTGTTCATTGCATGCTTATTTGGCTGTCGCCTGATCCTTATGGACAGCTGCGAATCAGTTGATCTTCCTTCTATTCCAGTCCAGTTTTCTACTAATTATCTCTATACGCAACATTCTGCATCAGCGATCATTATGGCAACTTTCTAAGCCAATGCAGGAAGTGATGTCATGATTGTGCTGTGTTGTATTGTTTCTTGCAGTGCCCCATTTAGATGAAAGGGGGGTTAATATCAGAACCATCTCTCAGTATAAGACAATTCAACAACACCACAAACTACGGACTCCAAAACGGCCATGAAGTTGATCAACGCCTCACGGGTCGTTGTTGGAAACTTTTTTTTACCATTTTGTACGAGGACCTCTCGTCCACACTACTCACCCTTGGCGTCGATATTAAATGACATCACATTTTCCCATCGCTAACCAAACTGATTATTATTTCGTTCTGAAGCAAAAAACAAATTCAGTTTTATTTGACCTGGAAACTCCAGATGTCTCTTCGTAGACATACAGTATCTAAATCATACTTAATACGGCGATAATGTAGGAATACACAACTGGAAAAAAACTGTCAGTGAACCTTCTTTTGCAGAAACATAATGAGAGATCTGATTCACACAAGGGGCAGAAAGTCATTTCTAGTGCAAACTCTGTAAATTGTCGTCAATGCTTACTGTTTGGCCTCCTGACTTTAGAGTCATATTGCCCTTTTGTATCATCCAGAGTGGATTTGTGTGTTGGGGATACGCTCTGTAGCTTCATGACAGAGGGACACTCAGAAAGAGCAAAAGTTCATTGTTGATGCCAGAAGCTGACAGGAGGCCAATAACCTGGTGCCGGATTATTTTCTCTCTTTCGTTCAAGAACAAACCAGCAGCTTGAAAGCTTTTTAAATGGCGAGAGACGAGGCTTTGTCAGAGATCGATACAGTCATTTCTTAAGATCCCAGAACTTTTTTGACTAGTTTGTTTTCAAAGGAAGAATCAACATCAAAATGTTCTCGACTTATACTCGTGCATGGTGGTGGTTTTCTTTGTTGGATGCACAGACTCAATTTTAAAGATTAAGGATCTCGGATGGAGTGAGTGCCTTGATACATTCATATTCTTATATCAACTTCGACAAATGTAGAGGAAGGTGTCTCCTGCTGGGGATGTTTGGCAGTGCCTGCTGGAGTGTTTCCAGTGTGGTCCGCAGGATCTAAACTGGAAGTCTGTCTCCCACATCAAGCAACAGGGAGATGACCCGAGCAACTTCAGGTGTCGCCAAACAGATTGGGCTTGAGCCACATCGCCTTCCTCTCCACCATGGAGACCTGGAAAGAGGACAGATGGCACAGCTAAAGCACCCCATTCACACAGATATGAGAAAGTAAACAAAGACGAGGAGACGGAGACGGAGAGACACAAGAGGAGACGCTGTAGATGCTGATCCAAACATCTGGAACGAGGCACCAACAGCAAGGGTAAAAAAAAAGAGGTCCCAGGACGGCCGATGGTCCACCACAGAGAAGTCTGAGTGAAAAGAGAGACTGAAACATTTAGAGAGAGGCAGAGGAAAACAGCTTGGACACTCAAGTGCTTTGTGGGACACAAATAAATAGAGGGTTAGAGAGATGCAGTGGTTTATTTAAAGTTTACAGAATCCTCCCTTTCAGGACAAACATGGACGATAGTATGAGGCTTAATAGATTAATTGAGATACAACAAAACATTACAATCATCAAGTCTGGATGATACAAAGGGCTGAATTATGGTGTCTGCATCAGCCAAGGACAGGACAGAACAGGACATGTGCACAGGGGAAAAAAGGACATCATGGTGAATTATTGAATGTGCTGCTCAAAAGAAAGGTTAGGATTAATGTAACACAACGGTCTTTGGCTGTCAAACTTTGAGGAATCACACAGTTGTCGTGAGATACTGACACTTCAAACTGGTGTCCATTGATCCAGAGGTACAATGATCAGTATTTCAGACAGGCATGCCTCTAATTGAATACTTTTGGACTGCTCATAGGCGCATACTACCGTGTATCGTCAGCATAGCAGTGGAAATTAATCCCATGACTGTGTAGTTTGGCCAAGAGGTGACACATGAAGAGAGAAAAGTAGAGGGCCGAGGACGAAGCCCTGAGGTACTCCCTATTTCACATCACAAAAAAATCCATTGTTGGAAACAGTTTTCTTTCTAGTCCGGTCCCAGCAAATGAATAACAACGCCATTCTTGCTTTTTGCGTTTAATTTTAGGCCGTGTAGTTTGTACTGACTGAAATGTGAAAACATACTGTATGCTTGATAATGCAGAGCATTTTTAGAGCCATACACGCCACATTGTATACAGTGAAGGTCTGTGAATGTGTAAAAAGAAGTAAAAAAAAGAGCCTTTGCTTTAGCTGCGTTTTGTTGCTCTCTCGCTCAGTCATTCGCGGTTTCTCAGAGACACTGATGCTGCTAATGGGCCCTAGGACGATAAAAGGCTTTCCAGATTAGTGCTCCGAAAGCAGCTTTAGGATTCTTCCTGGTCCCGGCTTTGGAACCCTCCCTTGTTGGTGATTTTGGCTCCTCAGAACATCATGTCATTCCAGGAAGAAAACTCAAGTTTGTATGAAGACAACTTTAAAAGTGAAATTGTACCGTTATGTTTGCCATGTGATGCGTTTGCTGTAAAGTGTGTTGTGATGTATGCATTTGTGTGTGTGTGTGTGTGTGTGTGTGTGTGTGTGTGTGTGTGTGTGTGTGTGTGTGTTGGTTTCCATATGAGACAGTGTGCGTGTCTGTCCGTGTGTGTGAGTTATTGGTTTAATTCTCCGCTTTATGTGACTGTAAATGAATGCTATTTGAATAAAGCTACCGAGGCTCATAAAAGTGCTGGCGTTGAGATAGTGGCGCTAGTTAGGGTCCTTCTCACACTCGAAGTGGAGCGAGCTGATGGGCAGCGGCAAAGACGGGAGCTGAAAAGAAAACGCTTTAACTCCGTTGTGATATCTTTAAAGTCTGATTCACACTGTCCATTATCTTTCCGGGCTTTTTTTGTGTGACATCACACTTAAATCTGACCTGAGAGATCAGAAGCATGAACACTATGTCAAAGCATAAAGTGGACACAGTCGACCACACACTCACACACTCACACATTTCCACTGCTGCAGTCCTGCAACACAAGATAAATAAAGGATTTATTTCAAAACCATATATCAATTGTGTTATGGCAGTTTAGGAAAGACTTTGCTGCCTGACATTCACAAACACAGGTGAATATAAAACCAGACATTGAACCAAGGAAATGTCTGAACAGTCTCCTGAGTGCTCATCATAAATGCATTAAGTGTTCATCATTCATTCATAAAGCCTCATTTCGGATTGTAAATGTTCCCATTTTCAAGCAAGACCACAAAAGAAAGGTGTACCGCAAATACAAACCCACGCTGTGTTGCTGTTGTTGCCGTCTCTTGTAATGGCTGGAGCAAACGAGTCCTTCCCATATGACTGCAGTCTGCAGTAACATGCATGCCTTGAACAATCATAGCTATTTAATTCCACGAGAGAAATTGCTATAAGGCCTGGAGACTTCCCGAATGAAAACGAGGACACCAGCGTTTACATTAAGACCAGTGTTAACATTAGATGCGGATATTTCTGCATAGATTATGAATAAATAACAAGGCTGTTTCTTGTACACTTCACTGCACCAATATGATTCCCATCATGTTTATCCATTGTTTTTTCCCCCCAAAATGTTTTACTGCAAAATCAGCATAATGTATTTTCGTATTTGTGATATCTTTTCAAGCTACAGATACTTTTCTCCCCACATCATACTGTTACATTTCAAGAAAATACTAATATCCTAAACACAGCTATAAACTGTGATTTGTGGTTATGAAACCAGTGTGATGGGATTATCTCCAAACATACAGCAGCTGTGAGAATGAGGGGAGGGACAATGCTGGAATAATTTAAAATGAGGTATGAGTAACTTCTTTAGTGCCTCCAAAAATATCAGAATTATGGGTCGGGGTTGGTTTATGCAGAGTCAACGTGCAAAGAAAGAGATGAACAATTTCCCCTGAAATCCCTAAGCTGTCTCTCAAGGCTCAGTCACATGAGCGTTTCAAATGTCAAATGTTTTCGTCACAATCAGTGGATTTGCTCCCGATGTTAAATCCACTCAAATCTTCAGTGTTTAAACTTTGGTAAACTTTGACAAACAAATTTGTGCCTTTAACACAAATGGAGGAAGCTATCGTAACGTATTAGTGTCACCCTCCACTTTTAATGAACCTCCTCTGGCAGAGTATAAAACCAGAAAAAAAGGGAAGGTTAATCGGCTCACATTCTTCCAACCCAGCACTCCCACTATACCGACGTCTGGTCAGTGTCTCGCTGCAGCGCACTTTCAACTAACGCCAATGTAAAACCACCCTTCTCATTACCAGACTGTCATAGCAACTGAAGCAAGACAGTCCACACAGGGTGGACGGGTCCAACAAAACACAGGACTTTAGTCCAGGAGACCGCTGTTCATGTCCTGTGCGAAACTAAAAGTAAACATTGACATTTTGTCACGTCAGTCGCCAGTCATGTGACTTGTTGGGTCACCCGCTAGTCACATGAGTCAAGTTGGAGTAAACCTCGCAAAGTGCTTTTGCTGCCTAAACCTTACTTCCTGTGAAGACGGAGGTTACATTTGAAAAGGTATGATGAATGTAAAGGGATGACACGCCGTCCCTGACACGTCCCGAACTGACTCGAGAGAGGCCACGTAGAGCGTCATAGGTTGAAGTTTAGGGCAACTGACCAAGCATGGCTATTTGAGCAGCTGAGAGTGAGAATTGTGTACAGGTAGTATACACAAGGTTCCAAATAAAAGCTAATGTTGCGCCATGTCTGCTGGAACTATAATTAGCTAAAACGTTAGCAAGAATAACACGGATGTCATACGGAGAACCTTTACAGAATAACTTCATGAATACATTTCATGAAATGTCTCTTAGGTCATCAGCTATTTTTACTCTCCTGCCCTCTAACTTGCCTCTATACCATAGCGGAGCGCAGCAGCATTAGCATAATGAGTCAGAGCACCAGAAGGGCGACGCATCCACAGACGTTTAGGCTCAATGTGCAGAACCGCGAAAAAGCCGGCCGCCTTGCACGTCAGCTGTCGTTTGCCTCAAAACCTGATCTGTGTGAGAGTGCAGGTGGATGTGTGGGTGTCGGGTGCAGCGCGTGTGCGTTTAACACCACAGGACCGAAGCAGATGCTTCACTAAACGCACCAGACAAAGGTGCTCCTTCCTTTATTATTCATAAATGTCACTGTTGTCGCTGTTTTTCTCCGTAAGCCTGCAAATGCCACAGTCTCAGTCAGTGTCTGTTCTCCTCTTTGTTATTCCGTGCACAGATCAATACTTCTAAAATCCAGACAGGGAAAGTAAATAAGAGCCTCTGTCCCTGAGCAGGTACGATAGAGGGGCCTCTAGCTGTGAAACTCAAGCCCTAATTTTTCCACTAAGCCGACAGAAAACTGCAAATGACCCGAGCAGTTCACAGCGGTTTAACCATGTGAGTGAGATGTTGCTAAAACAAGCATTCGTCCTCACAGGAACAGTTATAAGTAACGGTTATAACCAAAGAAAAATGATCTTTCTTTTTCCATACACCAGATTTATTTGGACAGACTCTCGCCCTTTGTGTGTTTTCACGATTCCCCCGCCACACACTGGAGTATGCGTGTACCATGTGCAGCGATCTGTTTGTATGCTAATGGGCGTGTTGCGTCGCAGTTATTATAACCTCTGCAGGGCAAATGTGTCAAATGAGCAGCAGAGCGCAGATGATTGCACCACCTGAAGCTGTGTGAGTAATTGACTGATTGTTTGTCTGCAAGCAACAGCAGCTGGTATCGAGTTCAAGGTGCACACACACACACACACACACACACACACACACACACACACAAATCCTGCCATGGAGGAATGTGACCTTCACTCTGGTTAGAAACTGGCTGGTTTAAGAATACCAAGAAGCACAGGTTATGCTTCGGTGTAGCACGATTCTTTTGTACGATGTTGTTACTTTGTTATATGCTTCTGTTGAGAAAGGAGAGACTGGAAAGAAAAAGTAAAATGGTTCAGGGAAAACAGAAGTTGCCGGGACAATTTGAGGATTATTTTTATGGCGTCACTGCTTTATTGGACTTTATAGGGAAACATTAAGATGAGCTTGAGAGGCTTGATGACATGAAGCATGAATCACGAGCTGGTGTCACAGTCGTTTACCACTTTATGGCACGAGATGCTTCTTAGGCTGGTCTGCCATGTGGGACAGTTTTAATACCTCTTGTCCCATGAGGTGAAAAATTATTTTTAACATTCAGTTTCATTCAGTTAGTCAAGGAGACTTATTTAGCATGAAACTGAATGTTAACAATAATTTAAAATTATTATTTTTTTGCTTGCTGAAGTGCAATTTGGGTTAAAGCATTTAGGAAGAGTTTTGAATGAAGATTTATTCCAAAAAATGACAAAATCATTTTTTTTTAAAAGGTGTGTTTCACTACAGAGCTGCTTGTTCTATGCACGATTTAGTCCTGATACTCACTGACCGTGTGGCAGCAGAACTTCATGACTCTGGCAGGTTCAGGCCTTCACTTGTCACATGTTTGGATATCTAATATTAAAATGTCTCCTCATACAACGGTTCGTATGATATCCTACGGAATGTTCCCCCTCTTTTTTCATGCGAAACCCTGGAACACGCGTCTATTCCCGCTCATTATCTGCATACGGTCTTTTCAAAATAAACTTCCATCTTCACAGGAAGCTCAGTTCATTGTTTGGGTTGAAATAACCACGAAAGTGCCGTCACTGAAGTACGCAAGTTGCGCGACAAAAACATCAACTTTGACGTGTCGTTTCACATGGAATGAACTGAGGTCTAGCTGAAAATGTTGTTGTTTGTTTGACCCGTCCACCAATTTACAAACAAAAAGCAACAAAGGTAGAAATATGTAATGTGTTAAAAGGTTTGTGTTAGTACAAAATGTCCTGCGCAAAGGCAGCACAATCAGAAAAAATCTCAAAGCAATTTATATTTGTCTGTTGACACTAGACGGCGCAAATAAAGTTTTACCTCTTTTTTAATTTTTTTGTCCTGGGCCCCCTTTCATAATCAAAGTGCTTTACACCGCCATTAAATATAAGTGTTTGTTTCTGTTTTGAAACACTTTGAATTCAGTGTATTCATGACAGTTTTAATCTCTTGCTTAGATTTTTAGCTGCGAACAGAATGGAGGAATTTTTATTTAACTGGAAAGAAATAGCATGGAGTCCCGTCACTGAATCATGCTGCAGATCCAGTGGCTAGTCTCCGATTGGCCCACAGGTGGACCATCTGTCCAGACAGACAGGCGGATGGCCAGATGGCCAAACATATTCACTGGCCCCGGAGCCCCACAGACAGACAGGCCGAGAGGAAGACTGGAGGCTTTCCACATCAGCCTCCTGCAAAACAAACACCAACACACTGTCCCTGTCACAGATGTGCACACAAAACAACATGCACAGAATGGAATGTGATATTTCTGACCACACAGACATTAATATCATCTGAAGGAGATGAGACAGGAGCAGGGAGAGTCTTACAAAAAACCACAGCTGGAACTGTTTCCTAACACATGTTATACTAATATCTGTGACTTCCACAGCAAGATCTCTTCAACTGGAATCATTTTGAAATCAATAAACGTCCTGACAGTTGTGTAGTTTGTGCAATGCCACATTAACATGACAACAGCACTGGACAAAAAGAAAGTAGCGTGACAAGTAGAGCAATTCCGAGATTTGAATTTTCTTCAAGTCTGCAGTAACTTTAAATTGAGTTAGAATATCATCCAACACTTGAACAGTAACATCCCAGAAGGGTAGTGCAACCCTGATATGGTTTGGGAAATTAGGTGATGTAAAACACATTTCAGCAATCAGAACAGCAACAACAAAAGAACAATTTCATTTGCCATATTGGTTCATTTTTTGTTTTGATGTTCAGCCTCCCTATCCTACCCCCCTCTGCTAAAACGGGCCTACTACTCTCAGTTGTCTGGCCTTTGCTCAGTCTGCTTCAGTGTCTTTTGCAGCTTCTGAGCTCCAGTTCTACTTATGTGCCAGGTCATTTTGCTTTCAGTGCTTTTGTAATCAGCTCCTCATCTCGACTGTCTCCAGCCCGCTCTTAATAGGTTTCCCTGTGGCTAATATCAGCTCCTTGTCTCTGTACACCATTAGCCTTTTTAATGAAAACGTGACCCCTATCTGCGGCCCGGTTTCCCTCTCGGCTCATCCAAAGCTCTAGACATCACAACGGCAAGGTGATGGAAAATGTCACTTCTCGTCCTTATTCAATTTGATATTAGCCGTTATGGCTCCTCGGACACTCGTGCAGAGCCAAATGCTGAAAGGCTGCTTCGCTGCTTGGTGTTTGTGATATTTCCTTGAAGTCTTTTTTTCCACACTGCATGATCATAGAACCAGCTCAACACAACATGCAGAGCACTGCAGATTTTGATCTTTACAGCTGTTGCTCCACTGTTGACATGGCTGTATGACGAGATGGACGATAAGGAAATCTGAATTGGAAAAGCAACCGCCTTTGGCCCTGGCCATTGTCTTTTCCATATTGAGCAGTATCTGCGGGTACACTTCAGTGAGACCTGCCTGATCCTGATCGGATAGTTATCAGATATATTTCATGGTGAAAGGATCTGTTGTAAAATTGCGGATAAATATATTTAATTTGCCCTGTTAGTTTTGCAGCTTATCCTTCCTCCCTGAATTAGTATTGTAGTACCTGTGTATCGGCTTGTTTTATCAGAGACAACAGCCGCTAACAAAGCTCTGCTAATTTAGTGATAAACACATTTTCCAGTAAATTCTTCACAATAAAAGTCCCTAGTTATCTTGTCTTCACGGTTCTCAACTGTGCTCCATCGCCATGTGTTTACCTCCTCTCTTCACTTTGCTCTCCCTGGAAGAGGAACTCCTGTGTGGGGGGGGGAAGATGGATGGAGACCCATGTTTGATAAATTGCCCACATGCAGTCCACACCTCACTGAGGTCCAAACTCAATGTAAGCCAGATCACCTGACCAAGTGGCCTGGCTGAGCGGTTTCAAACGCGACAAAGATCTGATCTCTGACATTTAAAGCGTCCTATGATCGAATGACAAAAGGTGCATTGAAAAAGACAATAGTAACCAAGACCCTTCTTACTTTTTAAAAAAAAGTTGGCGATCTGTAAAGAAGACATGTTTTTTAAAAGGGTTTGATCGGTGTGTGATAATGATTGGGAGTTTTTAGGTTACTGGAGCTCCAGTTTACACCAAGACTGTGAGTTTGTAATATCGTTGGAGGTTGTCTTGCATTCCTTTGATGACTTGTAGCTTGTTTGGTCGTGTAGGCAGGACAAGGTGAGACCTTTTGTTAGGATTCAAGAGTGTGAGGCTGTGATCACTCACTGGAAGCGGTTCATACCGATCTCAAAAAGTATTCGTAGAAAAGATTAGTTCGATCATTAGAGTTTCAAATCTCAAGAAGTACAGGTGAGTTTTTCACTCCTCTGATGTGGATGGCAAACTAGATTATTGCGTTGAAAGACTATTATCTAGGTTCTTTGTAAATGTCTTTTGTGAAGAAACATATCCATTTCCAGAACCCACATGCTTTAAAACTGTTTCTAACTGCCAATTCACAGCTGCAACCCACCAGTACTAATCTTTTTGCACTTAAGCCCATTTTGCAATTACTGCCAGTGTCAAAAACGCTGACTTCTGCAGATCAGTTAACGGTAATCAAAGTCAAAGTCCGTACAAACAATTCCACAATTTAGGTTTCTGATCACAGCCTTCCATCTGCACAGGTGTGCCTTTGAGTCAGTTCAACAATTCATCAGAAAAACAAACACGATGGTCATATCATATTGGCTTCAGGGATACCCTGAAGCCCGTTTGAAGTGGACCACATGTCACTTGTTTCATTACTAGTGATGGAATTTAGAAGTCAGGTGACAGTGTAACAACACAGCAGTGTCAAAGAGTGTCAGTCAGACACACTGGGGTTCTTCCCTAATTATTGAGATAAAGTAATCTGTGCCAAACAGAGACGATGCTGAGGAGGGAAAGACAAGCCTGTTCAGACGGTAGACAGGAAACCAAACATCGAGATAAAGGTATCATCATAGAGGAATTACAGGAATTCTAGTGTAAACACACTTGATGAGTATTACAAATGTATCAAACATGCAGTTTCGGTTGTTAAATACTGAATTTAATAAAAGTATATTCAGTGTAGGCTCTAGTCCTAGGAAGTCTGTAAAAGCATGTATCTGCTTGAAACCTGTCCTCCCAGCTGTATCATTACTTCCTTGTACGGTTGGAGCTGTAATCGCAGAGACTTAAATAATTGATGACAAACTATTCTTCCAAGTGCTGTTGTGGAGCTGCGGCGCCAACCACACGACTTTATTACAAGCGTGTCCTAACCGCCATTGATAGGAGCAGTGGTTATTTTAACAAATGTTACGATTTTAGTCAAAAGCCCTTTTGGGAATTGCTTGAGGGAAAGTGGTGATCTCCTGAAGTTTCGGCTAATCCTTCAGTTTTTCAGAGGGGATTTGGCCCCATTACTCTGCAGCCACAAAAACAGACACTTTGCACAAAGGCTCTGACTCAGAGGCCCCCCTGACACAAGACGAGACATTTGGTAATCCATTGATGGATTTTTTTTCCCCTCCACTCATGCTACATGAGATTGCCATATTCCATTGGATCCGCTGTGGAGAGTAGTACCAAAAGCATATTTTGTGAGGTTGGAAAGTGGCAACATAACGTGGACTGAAGGAGAAGACTGAGATAAACATGAAAATGTGAACACAACTGTGGAGTGGGTAAAGAGTTTATGTAGGACGCGTCACAGGGTAGAGCAGCAAGGTAAGTTCATTTCTTTTTCAGTTCTGGGGTTCCTCTGCGTTGGACCATCGGCTGTCCTGGGGGCCTCTAAACTTTTGTCTCCTGTTGGTTTCTGATCCAGGTGCTTCTTTGACCAGTGTTTGACCAATGCCGCCTTTAGCGCAGGGGTGTCAAACTCATTTTCACTCTGGGGCCACATCAGCATCACATCAGCATCACGGTTTCCCTCAAAGGGCCGGTTGTAAATGTAAGACGGTGTAAATGTAACTGCTCCTAATATTGGTAAATAACTGTCTCTGCATTTGGTTATTGTTTATTCAAGTGTAAAAATATTGTACATGCAGTTATATAAATGTAAAAATATATTTAAGCACATTTGTTATTATAACTTAAATCCTTTTAATTTAGGGTTAAGAAACCCACATTACTCTATCAAAGATCAAACTATTAAGGAAAATATGAAACACAAGTTATTACAATAACTTTGTTCAATGCTTAAAATCCTTTCAAGGGTGCGTTTGCACAATCCCACGTGAAGTATTTCATGTGTTGTTGTAAAGTAGTCTTCAATGTACTCACAATACATTTCCATGTCAAGTGTGCAGTGACCAGCCAAAGAGCTGCTTCTGTGACTGTGTGTTGAAGTATCTCATCATGTCACGAATTCCCCTTCATATTAGTTTATTTTCATCCTGTCTGCTTATTTCACTAACTCTCCTGTCATTTCAGATCCTACCACGCACACCCGATCATCTCTCATTCCCCTCACCTGGTCCTCCTCACCCATCTCACCTGCAGCCCATTCCCTCATTAGCCCTCACTATTTAGGTCCCTTCACTTGCACTTGTTCTCTGCCAGATTGTCTTGTGTGTCTCTGCCAAGCTCGCCAGTGTTATATATATATCTATCTATCTATCTATCTATCTATCTATCTATCTATCTATCTATCTATCTATCTATCTATCTATCTATCTATCTATCTATCTATCTATCTATCTATCTATCTATATCTATATATATATATATATATATATATCTATATATATATATATATATATCTATATATATATATATATATATATATCGTACTATTCTGATCTGCCTGTTTTCTCGACCTTGGATTTTTGCCTGCCCCTTGTTGGATTGGTTTGCCTGTTGGCCTGACCTCCCGGTGTTGAGAGTTAGTCAAATAAGCAGACAGGATGAAAATAAACTAATACGAAGGGGAATTCGTGACACATCATTCTGACTTTTTCTATCTCACAATTTTGACTTTCTATCTCATAACTTCGACTTGCTGTCTCATAATTTCGACTATGGGAATATATTTATTATCATGTGTAACTTTAAATTATTATTATTGCTATTTATTTATTTATTTATTTATTTTTTTTTTTAATCTGGCGGATTCGCGAGCCACATAAAATGACGTGGGGGGCCGGATCCGGCCCGCGGGCCGTATGTTTGACACCCCTGCTTTAGCGACATACTGGGCTTTCAACTGAATGCAAAGCTATCCACGTAGCTCTGACTGTAGACAGTCAGAGCTACTGAATTAGTATGAAGAGAAAGTGAAAGAACACACAGGGCAGGTGCTGAATGGGTCAAACAAACACAGGACTTTCACCCAGGAGACTGCTGCTGATGTCTTGTGTGACACAAAAATGCAATGAAGACTTATGTCAAGTCAGTTGTTGATACATCGATACATGACTCGATAGTCGTGTTGCCACAAAGAGAAGTTAATATTAATCAGAAGCTTTTCCTAACCCTGACCAATTCCTTGTTTTGCCTAAACCTAACTTCCTGTAAAGACAGAAGTTTATTTTGAAAAGACATGCATCTGACAAGCTTGTGTTGACAGAACCCTGACACGTTCAAAACTGAAGAGTACCTAGAACATCATAGTTTGAAGCTTTTGTATTTGACCAGTTGGGAGTTAGAATGTGTTGGTGGAGCTCACATTAGCAAGGTACATTAGCATCATTATATCATCAATATTATACATCATTACTATGCTCTCGCTAGCTACTGAAGGTATACTGAATGTATACACATGCTGCCTTTTGCTTTTTAATGATTGTAACAATGAAAAAAGACCTACCCGGCATTACAGGAACAGTGTTCATTTCCTTGTCTTCTGTTTCAGTCTCCAGGTGATGTGGTGGTTCACTTGCACTGTGATCTGTAGCTTTAGCTTCTGTCTTTATATTATCAACCTGCTGAATCAGTTTGACACCCCGATATGTTCGGTCTGTTTCTCTCTGCAATCGCTTTTTCGTTTAGTCAAAAATGTGATCATATTTATTCAGGCACTGCAGTTGGTGACAGTGTGGGCTCCACATTGACTCCGACAGCTTGATGGCGCTGCAGAGGGGACTGGGGCTTAGCGAAGGCTGAATAAACCAGTTTACACGTGGGGGCACGATTTACATGTTTTTATCAATTCTTCACCTCGTCATGCTTTATTATATTAGAGCACAAAAGCTGGATCACAAGACAAGAAATAGGACAGTAATGATGAAGGGTGACAAGCATAGCAACACAACTGCATTTACCTTCCCATCTTCCCTCCATCTCCCACCTTACCACCCATCCACATCAACCACCACGTCCTCCTCCACTCCTGCCTTCCATCTTTTGCACTCTCCCTCCCTCCCACTCGCTGTGCCTCCCTCCTCCGTCCCTCCCCTCCTCCGTGGGTGCTGATACAGTGCACTAATCACCAGCTCAATAAATCAATGGCCCAGCCAATAACCATTACTTCAAATTAGAGCTGCTTGCTCCGGTGAGGGAAAGCAGCTGACACATTCATAAAGGCGCCTTTCATTAGCGGCTATCGACCTGGCCGAGCTAGCACAGAACCCGCAGGACAACACACACACAGCAGGAGGCAGGAACAGCAGGAGGGAGGAGTGAAAAGGAGAAGAAAGAGACAGACTGGTAGAAGAAGAAAACCCAAAGTTGTTTCCAGTAAATAAATCTTGGCTGCAGATGAATTCCCTCTGCCAGAATTTATCCTCCTTGAACAGATGGGATTGGGTTCACTGCATCAGAGACGGGCAGAATTACTGTACGCGTGTGTGCAGCCTCTCCGTCTGTGTTTTTTTTTTCCCAATCCCTTTCACTCCCTCTCGATCTTTTGGAGGCACAGAACTGGTGCAGGGATGTGGGTCACATGTAAATCAGCGTAGCGGGTCGAGCTCGCAATGCCTCCCCGGTGGGATCCCACAGCTGAGCATCATCTCAGCTTGCGTATTATAAGGCAGCCAGTCACACTGCAGGTTTATAGATCACTTATGTAAGGGCAGTCTCAAGTTTTTTTTTTTTTGGGGCTGGTGTTCACACACTGACCCACAGATGGCAGTGTGGGATAGCCGGTTTGAGCCAAAAGTGTTGGTCATCGCTGTCCAGTCTCCTGCTTGAGGCAGGTACAGCACACATGTGTGTTACAACACAGTGCCCCTCACTCCCCCTCTTCTCCTTCCTCTGCCACTCATGAACGTGTCAATGACTGCTTTGTGTTGATGCTTTGTGTTGATGGTGAGGCACCATGATGCGAGGCAGTCCTCTCATACCTTTTGTAGTTCGGCTGAATCTCAGAATGAAGGGCTCGGTATACAATCTATCTCTCTGACTAGAGACTGCTGGTAACATCTCACCTCCTAACGACAGTCAACATTGGCTTCTTCCAACCACAACCAAAAGCATTGCCTTCAAACCTTCAGCTTCAATCCACATCCTGAGAGGCGGTAGGTCAGAAAGGTTTACAAATGATCACTGTCTAGTTTGGAAGACACTCACAACCAACCCAGATGCCCCAGTGGATCTGTGTCAAGGCTGTGTCATATTTTGAGAGGTGGATAAATGGTGTAGTACATTTATGTGCATGCACTCTAGATGAGATGCACACCATGGGATGATCCATTGAGGGTTTATTGTGACTCTGCAGGTATGCTTAACCTGCCTTGCATCACTGAAAGAGCAATTAGCTTCTGAAATGACTCGTACCCCTTTTTTTTTCCACTCGTGATTACATGAAATCTGCTCCACAAACCGATGAGTGACATCATGGTGACTACGTCCACTTCTTATATGCAGTCTATGGTTTGGCCTTGCCATTTGTGGTGCAAAACAAATAAAGAAGAGGCCTTTTATCCATAATCCAAAGTTCATGGCAGAGCGTTTCAAAAGTTCAACACACAAATCAATTATTAATACGGCTGTTGTAAACATGCTGCTTAGATTTGATGATGCATCATTGGCGCTCCACCTATCTTGGGTCAACTTCAGTATCAAAGACAATCTCTTGTGCATTTATGTGTTCTACCTTCAGAGCGTGAAAAGGAACCGTAGGTAAATGTTCATAGTACAAGCAGTGAGTGGAAGTTAATTCAGAATTTGGTCCCGTTGAATTCTAGAATGAATATCTTCTGTCCTCCTAACACAGAGATATAATTTAAAATTTCACACTTAATTATTTCTCGCGCAGGATGAAATTGAATTCGATGAATAAGCCACTTTAGAAACAAAATACTGCAAATGAGTCAATTTGAAGGAGCATTCAAGGTGTTGGATGACATCATGTGCAATATCCCAGCGTTTCCACTGAGATTAGGCAAATGTGATTTTTTCTTTTTTTTCTGAGTTTCTTGGTCTCAATGGTGAACTAGTACTTAACTGATTTGGAACAATGCTTGTTTAGCTCTGATAGGAGATTTTGATATCAATACCTTTATGATTGGTGCACAGAAAACCCACACCCAAAATAATGCAATATTGTTAATCAGTAGTTCAGCAGAACTTGAGGGACGATAACAGTCTTAAGGCAAGTTTATTTGTATAGCACATTTCAACAAGGTAATTGAAATGAACAGGACAATTTGGGTTAGACTTGGCTGAGAAGAAGATGAGATTACATTTTAACAATTCACAATTTCACACATTTTTAATTAGCAAATTTGTCTTTGAGCTAAAGGCTCTGACAGCATGTTCTCATCCTCTGTCAGCCTCTCACTACAAGCGATGAGATCCTCCCGATGAGTCTCATTGGTGGTGCAGTGGGCCATCTCAATTGTGAATCAACCTTTTTTAAACATTCAGGACGAGTGTCCACTTTTCTAACGGCACCTTCAGTCCGACAATCCTCACCTTCTGCCGTTGACTTTGGTTTCCAACACGTTCCCAGGCAATCTAAAGCCCTCTTTAGAAGGAGCTCCAGAGCTCCCATCCAGGACGCAGTTGTCGCTGAAGCATCCCCCAGGTCTGAGACACACCGCTCTTCTGTCACCATCCTCTCAATAAGTTTCTCGAATTTCTCCTAGACTTTGCTAGGACAAAATCAATTCAATGTGATCAAAGTAAACCCACACAGCCATGATGACGCAGATGAGCAGAGTTTTTTTTAAATTTAAACTCAAACAAAGTCTGCTTTGTCCTCACGTTTTCTGAAGGGTATACAGCATGACTTTATTTCTCTGTCTTTCTTCTTCTTCGTCTTCGTCTTTGTCTTTTTTTCTCTCCTCAGTATGGTACCAACCATTTATCTTTATTTGAGCTTCATAACTCAAGTGTCTGTAATGAGGACGACCCAGTTCCCCACTGATTGGCAGCCTACCAGTAACTTCAGCTCATCACATCTTCCCACCAATTGGCTTCGCTGTCCCTCGCCTGTCTCACAGCTCATTTTATTGATGGCGCCATCTCACACAAGACAGGGAAGTGAGTCAGTTTTCTGCAGCAATCTTGTGTCATTTTTACACCTTTCTCTCCTCTCAGGGCAGTCAAAGTTAACAGTTAGTATGTCATAATGGAAAATTGGCAATAGTTTGAACGAGGATTGAAAAAGGCAATTAAAATGTCTGTCAGATGAACTACCTGAACTTGGCTCAATCAATGCAAGGTACTCGATATTGTGAAGAGAAGCTCTGGATGAATGGCGCTATCAAAGGAGGACAATAATTTCATAACTCACCTCTTTCTGAATGTAGGTGGCTGATTTTGGATGAGTCATTTCTGCTGAAAGATACAAGGACACATGGAATAGGGAGGTGAGATGAGCTGAAAGACAGTATCTGTAAATTAAAGGTGCTTAAAGACTATTTTTATAGTCCAGCTTTCCATCCTACCTGGACTTACAGATGTCTTTTTCTCCTCTAACATTCACAGCAACAGGCCAATCAAAACCCAATGCTGTTATTTTCCCACTTACAGCCATATCTGTAGGCATCATGAGGGTTATCTAAATCTAAGTTGGTGTGAGTATTGCGTTGTAATGGCACCACTTTGTTCCAGAATGAGATCTTGAGAACTACTTGACGGATTGCCTTGGAAGTTTGTATTTAGATTCCTGATGCCTAGACAATGAATCTTCTAGAACAAACATGAGGTTGACATTTGGGTTTTGTGTGAATGCCTGAAAAACTATTGGATGGATTGCAGTGAACTTTAGTGCACACATTAGAGTCCCCCCCCCCCCGAAGATGAATTGTAATACATTTTGGGGATCCCCAGACTTTTTCATCCGGTCAAACAATTGTTCTATACTTTGGTTTATGACAGTCCTGTCAGCTTCAGTTGGACTTTATGTGTTGTGCTAATAAGGGAATGCAAGCATTCTAACCCGCTACACTAAGACGGTGAACATTATACTGTAACTGCTTGACACCAGCATGTGCTCAATGCACTGCTGTGCCTAAGTATACACCTAAGTCAGCCTCACAGAGCCAGCATGGCTGTAGTCTCAGTAAAAGGGGGTTATAAATTCAGGCATTTAAACAACTTGAGGTTTGGTTTAAAGACGGGGTTGGGAAACAATGAGTTTTACAAGTGGAACATTGGTAGAAACTGATCTATGAATTAAACATTGGAGAGGCTCTCTGTTGAGTCCGTACCTGGTTTGACCCTTCTGGCCTACTGTAGAAACATGGCTGTGTAGATATTAAGGGCTCATTCTAAGCTAACGAAAAAACAATGATTCATAGTTTTGGCATGAATATACACTTATGAAAACACTTATTAATATCTTATTCCATTTCCTCTAATAAATCCTGCACACTGGACCTTTTTAAAGCAATATCTAGAACACTTTCACTTCAAATGTAGCGCTACAAGCTTTTTTTTTAGTTGGCAATGAACTGTGGGCTTATTGAGACACACACACACACACACACACACACACACACACACACACACACACACACACACACAGCTGACAGCACATACCTCTTTCTCTCTTATTTCAGCCACTCTTCAGCTGTCTCTTGTCCTGCCAATCCAATCCAGACTTTTCATCAAACAAACCAAAATTGCGAAACAGGTCTGGCAAATCTTGAGACAACGAAGACTTGTGGAACTTTATATGCAGTATTAATTTACTTCATAATGCATAATTATAAGCAATCACAGATGCACGACAGATGGGTTCCTTTGCTGCCTCGATTCAAAGCTACATCACAAGGGAAACCAAATGATAGCTCAAGGCTAAACCGCTTCAGGCCCGATACTGGGATCTCAAATGACCCATGACACTCTTTCACTCACAAATTTGTGTAAAATAAATGAACAAGGAAACATCTGGCCTGCGTCCCTTGCTTTACACACATGCTGTAAACACACTATTTCTGTGTCTACTGTTCTAACTATTGTGCTGCATAACCTGCAGACTGATTGAAATCTGCAATATGGTACGTTGTGCACATGGTACCTCAAACACATGAAATATGAATGTAATTTTGTTTATGTGCATGAACTGCCATGCTGAACAGCAGTGAGCAACTATTCATTTATTCAAATGATATTCCCACGTTTGGAATAACTTGAGGTTTGATACAAACACTGTTTAAAAGTCTTTGTCCTGTGTGTGTGTGTGTGTGTGTGTGTGTGTGTGTGTGTGTGTGTGTGTGTGTGCGTGTGCGTGTCCTTGATGTTACCAGCTGGAACAGATGCAGGACGTCACTCACTGAGGGTTAAGCCTACGGAATGGCGATGTGGACATGATTTACGACAGAACAGATAGTGTTCTTTAAGAGGAAACATACTGCACTGGCAGAATTCGACTGATAATGTGAACCGTCAGGTCACTAAAGGTATTCATTTGTGTTAGCGTGTCCTTGAGTGCAGTGCTGAACTCTAATGTTCTTGCCTGACTGCAGTCTGACCTCATGTATGTCTCAGAGGGATAAGCAAAAGCATAAATCCTTAATTACATAATGTATGAAAAAACAAGCCTGTTCAGCTGTTCTCATCCTGTTTAGGAGACAATTTTTCCTGACAATTGTAACTTGTTGCAGTTATGGAAATGGTGATTGTTGGGTCCAGAAAAAAGAAAGCGATAGTTTAAACAAAACCTATAAAGTCTACAGCCACGCTAGCAGCTCTGTACGACTGTACTAAGGCTAAGTGGTGCTATGAGCTAAATGCTAACGTCAGCATGCTAACATGCTACCGTTTAGCACGTTCACCATCTCAGTTTAGTTTGTTGGCATGCTAACATTTGCTAACTAGTCCGCTAAAGACGAGGCACAGCTCAGGCTGGTGGGAATGTCATTAGTTTTGCAGGTATTTAGTCATAAGCCTGAGTATTGCACAAATTGAAATTTTGACCTGATGATGATGATGCTAGATCAGAGTAAGGAGATCACCAACGTGATTACAATTCATCCTGAGGGAGACATCAATGTCTGGACCAAATTGCATGGCTATTAGTGTCGAGATAATTCAGTGTGGACCGAAGTGGTTGACAGGCCGGCATTGCCATCTCCTACAGCAACAGCGTGGCTGAAAAGAGGAAATAGACATGATGATTTGTCAACAGTGTAAAAACTCTCTTGTGGAAGGACAGGATGGCTGGTTGGGTTCTGGTGTAAACGTTTACGACAAACAATAGTTTGAGGTCCTCTAAATTATGTCTTTCAAAATGAGTCACAGAACTGCACCAAAAGTGACTAATATGAATGTTAATGTGTGGTTACGTTTATAAAGACGAGGACAAGAGTGGTGTGTGTGTGTGTGTGTGTGTGTGTGTGGTGAGTGATCTTGTCCAGTTGCTCAGTTGACAAAGTTTTTATTTTTTAAGGGACTCTCAACATCTGCTCCCTTAAGAAAAATCTTCCTCTTCCTGTTTACATTAAAACGTGCACGATACAGGGTTGGCAGCATTTTGATTGCCTCTCAACATGGCGACGGCGAGCCTTTCTCAGCCCATAGCATACGGCTACCACGTTATATGCTTTAAACCTCGTATGAAAGCATTGCAGAGCAGCGGCTGTGAGCTACAGAGAGGGGGCACCCTCACATGCACATACATGCACTAAAATCACCAGCAACTGGCCCGGCTATATCAACACAACCAGATGGAGAGCGACTTCGTTCTCTGCTCAGCTGGACATTAATCCACAATATCTTTACGTAGCAAATTGTGTTTGCAGCACCTTTGAACTTGAATAACACTTATGCTGGTGTGTGTTTGACTATTCAGCAGCAACAGATCAGCAACAAGGCCCTGACTGACACTAACAGTATGAGGACTTGTTTTATGTTGATGACTCCAGTTGAAGACTACTACCATCTGCTGCCAATTATTTCTATGCTTCATGACAAATATAGAAACGTATGATACAGCATGTCCACTACTGCTGACGAACGTCATTGTTGGTGGAACTTGTTGCAGTTGGCCGATTACAATTTGACAGATTGGATTAGATGGAGAATGTTGAGATGGCTTTTCTGACTGCAAGCATACTGCAAATGTATTAAACATTTTAATCAAGTTTTCAATTTCCGTTTCAACCGTACAACACGTCCGACAGCATTCCTTCCTTCTAAGCCTCGCCGTCAGCCAAATGATTGTGTGGTGAGCTGGACAGCAGGGCAAAACCCTGCAGGATATAAGGCTAAGTCCCCATTCTCTCCTTTTCTCTCTGCCTCTCTCGCCTTCTTTATTCACAGTAATCCCCAAGAGCCCCGGATGATAATGGGTAATGGATATCCAGACCCCTCCCTTCCAGAAACACACACACACACACACACACTCAGCGGTGATGCTGAGGGTGCAGATTCATGTGTCTAACATTCTGCGTCCCCAGACCTTGTGTCCACGGCGATTAGCTGGCTAACAGGATTACCCTGTCCCCCATTTCGCCGTCCATACATTCCATCATCTGTTATCCTTTCCTTCTTTGGTGCAGGTTTTACCTCCATTGCCACAGGTATTGGGGGAAATGGAACCGTAAACACTGAGGTGTTTTAAAAAGGGAAAAGTTCATGAACAACTTTCATTGCAAAAAAGTCAAGAGTGACTTGGTGAGTCAGTTATATCTGACTCTGGCTGTGGCGTTTTTCAACACTTTGCAAAGCTTCCCTGTCTTGTTACAGTGGAGAGAGGAGTTTGGCAGGATTGAATATAGGACTGTACCCAAATTTCATACAAGTTGTACAGTATAAACATACATTTTGTGCTAAACAAATGACAGGAGCAGTGCTAGTTTGAGGATGGTGTGCATGGTTTGCACTTCATCTCAGCTTGGCACACATGTTGGCAAAGGCTTGTGTGGCACGTTGACAAAATACCACTTGTACCAACAGTATTGTGAACAATATTGACTTTCAAACACCTATTTCACATGAGTTTTTTTTGGTGGAATCAAATGGGAGTAGGTGCTATACTGTCTCTGCCAACACTTGAAAGCTCTGAAAAGATCAAATTAAACTTTGCTGATCAAAAGAGAGGGTATGAGAGTCAAACTTTGAGAAATCACTTGATTCGAGTTACTGTCACTTGATCAAACTGGTTTGTCTGAGGAGCAGAACAACATGCAACATCCAGTTTTTCACAGCAGTTAAGAAAAGGCCTACAGTTTAATCACTTTTCCTTCTCTTTACATTGCTGCAGCAGAGGAGTGGGGGGGCCAGAGGAAGGTTGGCAGCACAGTGTTGCCGAGTTGACCCAACCCGATGGTCGATATCCTGACCGAGACAAGTCAAACGCCTCCCGACGTCCAGTAGCCCGGGGCCATTCAACACATTTCAAAGTGCTTGGATCTCCTTTGCAGAGGCATGAGCAACACCATTTGACACCCAGCAGCAAGAACCGACAGAACCGCAGAGATATTCTCCTTATTCACAGTGGGTGCCGATGCTTAAATTGCTCTCTGTCAGGTAGTACGATCACAAGTTCATAACCTGTTGAAATACACATTTCCCAGGTCTCTCTTGCCTTTGTTCTTCCCTTTAGACCCGGCTAGCAGAATCCCACCTTAATGAACTCTCTGCTGTACAGAAAGAACCCTTTGAAGTGAAATGGCATATACCTTTCAGTTCTTCTAATCACTACACGGCAGGAGGGTCAGCACACCAATGGGGTCCTAACAAGCACAGCCCAGAGCAGACTACGCCTGGCAGCTTATTTGTTTTGGCATCTCAGTTTGATTAAACACAATTGTACGACTAAAATAATAAAAGCTCAAAACTAGATTTTGACACAAGATCGCTCTACCAGAGCACATGATCTTTATTATTTAAAAAAAAAAAGAATTCAAAAGCCACCAAACATCCACGTTTCCTTATTATTCGTGTTTTGGTGTGTTACATTTGGTAAAGCTTCTTTTTTGACCAACCTGTTATCACCCCCAACTCGTCAAATACTCCAACTTGGTCGGAGGCCCTCGGTGCCTGATATCGACGGAGGCTCGCTTTAGCATCTGTATGCATCACACTAGGCTTTCAACTAAGTCATTAACATGAACCCACTCGCACCATTAATGTACGTATTCTTAGACATATATAAAGTACTTCCTGTAAAGAGAAAAGCTTGTTTAAAAACAAAGTAGTGTATAGACACGCCGTCTCTGTCTTGTCCAAAATTGACGCTAGAGGGGTACATAGTGTCATAGTTTGAAGATTAGGGCCACTGATCAACTTCCTGTGAACACAGAAGTTTATTTTGAAAATACACTATATGCATAAAACGAGCATATTTTAACACGCCGTCCCTAAAGCAACGCTAGAGGGCTACCTACAGTCATGCTTTGCAGCGTATCGGGCCACTGACCTAGCCTCAGTGTTTGATGAGTTGGGAGGGAGAAAGTGTTGGTCTTAGAGCCTACATCTACATTTTGAGATGCTGGAGTTTCATCACATCAACAAGTGTTAACAAGTTGCTTCCTCCAATCATATGGAAGACGTTAACCCATAGCTTGGCTGCTTATCCACTCCATAGTTTCTGTTTGGTTAATAAATGCAAATTTAAGATGTTAAAATAAACATGGACTCTCTGGGTGAGGCTTAGTTTAAGGCTAAGAAATGAAGTCTAAACAACTTTGGTGGAGACAGATCTACTTAAGACAACTGCACTTATCCACTCGGAGTACTCTGACTAAAAGCATCCTCTGGATAGTGATTCTGTGCACAGACCGCTCTTTAACGCTGAGAAGAACTGAGCGAGAGGTGATGGACACAGTTGTTCCGAGAGAGAGAAAAATAACGAAGCCTAAAGGTGTCATTCATAACTGCCCTGTTCCTCCCACATGACTGTGTAGGCGAGAACGGCTCGGATATCTATGGATCATGCGATGACAAATTTACCACCAACCCACGCTGTTGTTGCAGTATTGGCAGCGTGTACGTTCTCAAATTGAGGAGTTTAAGCTCAACTGGTCTATAACTGACTTAATGCACACTGACATAAAGCAGAGGGTTGTTTCACACCATCCAGCTCACTTGGTGTGAAATAGCAGCGTGCTGTCTGACCTGTACCGGGACACATCATGTTGAGAAGCTCTTTTCTCCACAGATTCCAGCTCAGTAGATAATAAGCATGACATGTCTCTGACAGCAATTAGTGCCTCCCTCACGTCAACAATTATTTCAGCTATCAACAATTAAATGTTGGATTCAAAATAATCACATTTAACTGTTACATATTACAATTTCACGAATGTGTTAAAAGGTATAATACAGTCACATTGTCGGTTGCTGGTTGTAAACACGTCATTTAAAGTTTGCTCCACGTTAGGGTCCAAATGCTGTTTACTGAGGCCCGGAGGAGTCCCGAACAGAGCAAAGTAATGAGAAAGAGAGAGAGAGAATACAGTCAGAGGGCAGGGACTCTTCAGACACAGACACACACTCAGTGGGGTCAAAAGTCAGGTTTGTATCGGTTTTTTTTCGGAAATTGTTGCATATTTTACAATTTAAGTCTGATATTTCTATAAATAACCATAGTTTTGCAGAGAAAACAGCCGTAAAAGAATGAAACATAAAGGTATTATTATCCATATAGAAATCCTCTTCAAATGGGTGTAAGCCAGCACAGCATTTCCATTAGAGTATGAGCTGAATGTTTCATTGTGGTTGATTTGATTGGAAACTCTTGCAATCATTTATATGATGTAATCCTTTCTGCTTTTATTCCTTTTTTTTTTGCAGGCATTTTGATGCCATTGTAACAATCAGGGTTTCATTTGTAAGCGACATATCCACTTCCAGCTTGTTGCACTCAGTGGAAGACCTGTACTCTCTATGCATCTTGATTACCATGTTATTTGAGACTGAATACATTATTGAATGACGTTGACCCCTCGCTGTGAGGAGCGCCAGATTTGCATTTTTAAACAGTGCCGTACAATCCAACCGGTTGGCTGTGATTCTGTTTTCGTTATCAATGGTGTCTGTGTCACCAGCTGCTTATTCTGCCCAATACTGACTGATACCCTTTGGTACTGCTGCTGTTGGCCAATAAGGATTTGATCCTCTGGAGTCCCTGATGATGTGGAGTGGGGGAAAGAACGGTCACATCAACCCCCATATTGAAATCATATCAGCGATTTCTGAAAGCTACGATATCTCCCACTTTCCACCATGGAAATAAAATCCACACAAATCCAATCAATGAAGCCAATTAAAAGTGATCCTGTTCCAGGATAAATAATAAAAAAAGGTATTTGAAGCTTCAACCAATTGGAGAAAATAATGATATGCCAGAGATGATGTCACACATTTTTGAATAACGGAAAGCAGAAGTAGAGGAAGAGCTGAAGCTCTGAGCAGGAAGAGATTGTTGAAATAAAACAATAAAAAGAGAACAATATAGACACAAAGAGTGGCACCGGTGATATTTTATTTATCCCATCAGTTCATTTTCTCAGTACAGTAAAGTCTTTTTGTTATAACATTTAAATTATCTTGTTATTTAACAAGATAACTACATATTAAAAAAACAACAACAAAAGATTTGTTATTGGACATTTGTTATTGGACATTATTTAAATTTGATTATTTCTAAGCCTCATATATGATAAAACATGGTGTATAGATCTGTTTTTTGCACATTGTAGTGGTCAGCATAGTGGCCGGCACTTACACAGCACACTACTTTGCGGTCTCTGGGGCTGTATTGTCTTAGTCAAGCTCACTTTGCACCATACTTTCTTAAACATATGCTCAAATGTAGGTCCTCAGACTTAATGACCCAGGAGCACTGCACATTTAAAATGTTGTTAGTCACTGTAACCAGAGGGCCTTTGCTCAGCGGAGCGGCTGGTTAAGGCACATTAACTCAGTGTGTTTAATTAAGAGGTAGAGTCCAGATCTAGATGTGTGAGTCTCACAGTCCAGAGTGCATCTGTACAGCCACAGCAAAGTCAAACATGTAAAACGAAGCCTTTTTGAAGAGCAGTTAACAAATCAGAAATTGAGAGATTCCTCCTGATCCACAGCAGCCTAATTTATCACAGTATAGCAGGAAAAGCCTCGAAATCCTACAGGAAAAATGTTTTCTCTGCAATCACTGCTGATTTGTTATCCATCAGCAGACACACATTGTTGTCCTGCACTTAGCCTGCATGTATCCTCCTCATTACTCCGACACATGAGGTTTAACACGTCAAAGTGAAACAATGCGCGAGGCATTAAATAAAACCAAAACTGCGTAATCCTTTTTGACGTTTACTTTCCTTAAAAACGCTGCATCCCTCATCAAGTTACTGTAAGACATTTAAAGGTTGTTGTTTGTGATCTTTGAATATGAAGTTGGAATTAAAGCATCTTAAGAAGACGTTGCAGCATCCCTCTGACACGCATTCATTTTTGATCGTGCCACTGATACAGTTGAAATCACTGATGCCGCCGAAAGGTGTGTGTGTGTGTGTGTGTGTGTGTGTGTGTGTGTGTGTGTGTGTGTGTGTGTGTGTGTGTGTGTGTGTGTGTGTGTGTGTGTGTGTGTGTGTGTGTGTGTGTGTGTGTGTGTGTGAGAAAGAGATTAAAGAGTGGTTAATCATTTAAGAAGGCTGCAGAGCACAAGCCAGACGTCTTTGATGTGCTGAAGGCTGCTTTCAGGGTGGAGACGCAGGTGTTGGTGGACCTTTTATTTGTCTTTTAGTCAAGCAACTCGGGGCAGAACAACAAAGCCTAGAGTTGTGCAGCTGAGTACATGCACATGGAAACTTAGCCTCTTGAAAAATGTACGTATCACACATCCTGCGCGCACACACACACACACACACCCTCTGAGGAGACCTGTGTGACTTGTTGGAGTGAGTCTGACGGATCACTTCGACCCCGGCTTCACCAGCGTAGCCAGTGACGTGGCTGCAGAAGTGCGTGTGGTGTGAGGGGCTAATGTGGCGTACGGTGACATTCTGATAAATCTCCAGGCGGCCCGCCCGCTGCCCTTTCACAGCTGCTGACTATGTTAATGGAGAGTGCAGATTCAGGGTCTGCCGGTTCCCTCTCCGCTCCCACCCCCCTGCTTACAGTAGAGATGGATCCGATACATAACGCGACACAGCTGGCAGCACTCGGCCGACCGGTAGGTAGCCTGTGTGTGTGTTGACTCAGCAGAGATAACATTACTTGAGGGAACTTGATCGCCAGGAGAATACATATTTGAAAGGAAAACAGAGCCTGAGAGCCCTAGTGTACTCAATTCCTTTTTGAATGCAGAATGAGAATGCAGGAAAGGAATATCCTGGGGGTAAACCTCCAGACCCCCGCTTGTTATGTGTCCCCTCAAATGTTGAAAGGAAACCTTGAGCTTAGCTCATTTTAAAGCAGAGCTAAAAATACAGAACATTATAAATGCCTCTTGTGGATGTCTCCGCCGGTTCACAGACATCAAAGCCAGCAGTCCTCTCAACATCATTTACACCTCTCCAAACGTGAAGCGTCTCCTCTGTTCTTCCATTCTCTTTATTGTCAGCACTCTTTTTCTTCTTTGCTTTTTGTAGAGAAATACATGAACTTTTTATTTCACTGGGCAAATGTTCTATATGTGGAGAATGAACATAAGATAACGTGATACATTCCGTCGACCATTAACTGAAATATATTCTGTAAAGAAACATCTGTTGTGTGTTAAACAGTCGGTCAGGACGCGGCTGGTTGCAGTCATCAGATGCCAAACAGCAATCCGGTATTCATAGCTACAAACTCGCCATCCAATGAATGATTATGTTAATTAAAATCACCGGAATAAGAAGTTCCACAGTTTGAATGAACAAAAAAATATTGCCCCACACTCTCACCGCTCATGTATGATCATCACATTCAAGTCACGCAGCTCAGCATCTGTTCCTCTGAAGGATAGGCAGGACTTTGAGCATCCCCGACGCGTCAGTCCATCTGGATCTAAAATATTTCCGATAGAAAGAAATAGTCATGATTTAAATCTGTTAAAATTGTGACTCTTATTACTCATCCACACAAAAAGGAAATGCATATCTGCTCGCTCTTATTGTAATGTTAAAAAAAGATACAGAAACAGAGTGATGACTTGGGATATGAATTATATAATGACAGTGGTTAAATGACCTTCTGGTTCTTGAACAATATATCTTCAGAAAATCAGATGCTGTGACACAAATGTAAGGATAATGCTCGATAGACACACAGTAATACTGATGCAACAAAACCCGGAGCAAACAAGTTTATTCAATGACAAACAGTAGCTGAGGCAAAGGCTATAGTCATACAACGTCAACAAATCATTATATTTAATGCATGGTATCCATTATGGACTTATTCATCTCTTTCTCTTCGTCCTTTACCTCCAACAAAGATGCAAAATGACCCCAAAACCTCGCTGACCCTTCCCAGCAAATGGAGGAGAGGATAGCAGCGTATGCTAGTGTGTCAATGATGTAAAGTTGTGTTGACAAGGGTAATTAGTCACCGTGCAGCCGCCGCTGAGCGAAAGAAGGTAAAATGAAGGAAGATAATAGGAGAGCAAACACCAGAGGCCGTGAGGAGAGAGAGAGAGGGAACGAGGAGGCAAAGGAATGAAGCGGGGAGCTATGACGGGAGAAGATAATGAGAAAAGGGTGACTGGGTGAAAAGTAAGACTAAGAAGTGGTTTAAAAGGTAGATTGGAGAGTGGAAGTGCATAATGGGAAAGACAAAGAAGGAGAGAAGATGAATGGAAATGAGGTGAAAAAGTGTCTGAAGAGGAGCAAAGGTTCAGAGGTGAGGTGAGTCATTGAGGGCTATAGAACATGCTCCATGTCTGGATGCCCTTGTCTTTCTTCTGACCTTCACTCAGCCTTGAAATAAACTTCATAAGTTATTGTGCGCTGTGAAAACAATGCCCTGTGTGTTCAAGCATGCACGTGTGCAATGATGCACAACTTACATCATGCTGGATACAGTCTATTCTGGAACATGACCAAATGCAAATATTGTAATCCTCTTCATTGCAATGCGTTAAATAAAGACGATTCTAGTGATTCACACAAAGTGATCACGGGGCTGGGGAGGGTCAAAGGAACACGGGAGACCGCTGTTCGTGTTACTTAAGCAGCATGATTATTTCTAAGCCAAACTATGATGTCTCTGTCCAAAACGTAACCAACTCATTTTGCTGCGTTTTTAGTTTGATTACAATTTACAATGTTCACCACGCGTGTTTAAAACTGCCACCATCACCTGGGAGAGCTTCTCTTTCCCTTGAAACATAATTGAGAAAGCGAATAAGTTGCATGAGAACGTCATCCTGCAGTGAACAGGGTTGCCAAGCCACAACGGAAATGTATACAAGTGATGAGTCGATTGCATACAAATTGAAATTGCTTCGTGATTTGATTGGCTTTGATGCATTGTGCATTTTAAGTTTGCCTATTTCTGTAATTTATGTGAAACCAAACATTGTTTTGCGAATTGTCTTTCTAAGCACATGGCAGTCCCACATGAGCTTTTATTGTGATGGACAGGAAGTTGCAGAACAGCAGTGTCGTGTATATCTGTTACATACATGTGTCCATATGTTTGTGTGCCTATAATGTTTATTATACCCATTGCATCTTATCAACTATGGTGTGTCTGTTCATGGGCTTGTCTGATAAAAATGTGAGATCACAGATAGTCCAAAACTTTGCTTCCAGGAATTCATAAGCGGCAATGAAAGGTTCCCTAATGTATCCCAGGGTTTGGTGCTAAAAGGTTTGAACCCTTGGTGAAATATTAGAGTGCATGGATAGATTGGTAAGGATTAGTTCAGTGTTCAGAGTTTTGATTTCGTGATGTTTTCAGCCTGCTGGAGGATCCGTGTTGCTAGATTTAAGCAGGCACTTTTCTTGGCAACTTCAAAAAAAGGTCTTTGCTTTAAGTGTTCAAAACTCAAACATCTGAGTTAAAGCCACTGGATTTGAAGTAAAGCGCCATCTCTTCAGATTCCAACATGCTGTAGAGGTGAAATAAAGCCAGAAGTTGGCGAGTCTTTTTGAAGTGGATGAGCGCACTCTCATATCGTCCACCGCTCACGTCCTGAAAAGCTTGAAAGAATGTGAGAAATGTCTTACCCAGTCCTCACAGAATTTAGATTTTGCACAACTTTAATAGTACTTGACTTACAAACCAAGCACGAGTCCGTTTTGTGTTCTAAGTCAGTAGTCATGGATGTGCTTCAGGAGCGTACCTGTGCGTCTGTTTGTTTGTCTCTGTGAACTCGTCTTCCTCTCACATTCACTCGATGGATATTGAACCGGCTGTCGTGGGTGTTCTGTATCTGTGTAAACACTCTCGATTATATAACTGCACACGTGTGCCTTTGTGAAGGAGCGTGGATCCACTGTGGGTAGGTGGTAGAGGTGCTAACATGTTGACCAAGTTTGCACAAGACACACACACACACACACACACACACACACACACACACACACACACACACACACACACACACACACACACACACACACACACACAGTTTAATCAACAGCAGAATGAGAGTAGCTTTAGATCAAGGTTAGAAAAGGGGAAGAAATATTCAGTAAACGCGTCGCTGACATATTTAAGAGTATATGAGGCATTCTGCAATATGTGCCTATATTTACACATCCAGCACATTAGTTTTCATTTGGAGACACATTTCTGGTGAACTGGCGAACGTAACCAGTCCAATCTTCACTCTCCTTTTAGCTCCATGTTTGGCCTCTTACTGAGTCCTGAGGGAAATATCTCGCTCATTTGTTGCTTAATGCTCCAATTTCTTCACCAGCTAGTCGCTGAGTGTGTCGGTCTGCGGTTTGATGCTGGACAGTGTAGCGTATTGGCTTTTCTGAGCTTTTTCGCTGAAACAAGCTGCCTGCTGTTGCTGGAAACACTGATAAGAGGACTGACAGTGAACGGATACAGTCATGTAAAGTAATGTGCCAGAAAACCAAAACAATGACCTGAGAGTGCAGCTGAAACGAGAGGTTCAACTGTGAGTCGTAAGGAAGTGGGAGCCCTCGTCTGATGGAGGTTGGGTAGACCGGGGCCGCTTTATTTCTTCTTCTTCTTCAGAAGAAGAAGAATAGAAGAATGGAAAAGTACTTTATTCATCCCCAAGGGGAAATTTGCCTGTGGCAGCAGCAAACAGGGTTACACAATAAAATAAAAATATTGGGTATGGAAAATGCACACTATATACAATATAATAAAATAACAGAGCAGGACCTATTCAATTTAAGAAAGCAAAGTAATTAAAATACACAGTATATACACTGAATAGAATTGTATTAAGTTAACTAAGTAGGAAAAATAAACAGTAGTGCAGAAGATCACCAACAGCAGCAACAACAGTATCAGTGTTAGTCTTGTGTTTGACTTGGCCAGAGGTGATTCATTATACAGTCTAATGACAGAGGGCAGGAATGTTCTCCTGTATCGGTCCTTGTGACAGCGGAGCTGCATCAGTCTGTTGGAGAAAGTGCTCCGCTGTCCCTGCAGGAGGTGGTGGAGGAGAGGGTGGTCCGGGTTATCCAGTATGGATGATAGTTTCTTCAGTGTCCTCCTCTCCACCACCTCTTCCAGACTGTGTTGTTTGCAGCCAACGATGGAGCCGGCCTTCTTAACTAGTTTGTTCAGTCTGTTGGTGTCTCCGGCAACAATGCTGCTCCCCCAGCAGACTACAGAAGTACAGTGCACTGGCCACAACAGACCGGTAGAACATCTCCAGCAAGAGAACTTGTGCAGATGGCATGACCCCGAGTTGTACTGGAAGTCAGTGGTGTACAAGGTGAACAGGAAGGGAGACAGAACAGTCCCCTGTGGGGCTCCAATATCACTGACCACCGCATCAGACAGCACGCGGCCCAGTGGGACAAACTGTGGTCTGCCCGTGAGGTAGTCAGTGATCCAGGAGACGGTGGACGCGTTCACCCCCACCACCCGCAGCTCCTCACTCAGCAGCACTGGTTGGATGGTGTTGAATGCACTGGAGAAATCAAAGAAAGTAAAGAAAGTAGCTTATAAAACGAAAGCTATAGGCAGTTTGTGCTAAGGATGTGGATTGTCCAGAGTAACAATGGCATTGTTACGGGAAAGTTACTTCTGTTACATTCTGTAAATGTAATTTCTTTTGTCGCACCACACATTCAATTCCATTCACCTCCATTGTACTGGTGAGATTCTAGAGACGCACATCTCAAATTGAATCCATCTAAACTGTTGTTTAAACTTTGAAGCAAAACTTTAAATACATTTCATCAACAAGAATAAGCGTGAATAAGAGAAAATAGGAGAAAATAAAAATATTGGGATTCTTCAGAGGAAACAAATTTGACTTATGCTGAAAATAAAAAAAAGATTGGTTATTTCTATATGGAAATTCAAAATGCTTGTCCTCGGGTCCGATCCCGAAAGAAATAATTTACGGCACGAAGGTTCACCAGCAACTCCTTCAGGTCAGACTCCAGCGGAGCCTCCGGCAGCAACGAGCCTGCCGCGGACCGACCCACGGCTCCAGCTCTGCTGCCGTCTTTGACCCGCAGTCAGAGCTCCGGCGGGAGCTGGAGAGCTTCGTGCTCGGCAGCAGCGCCAGGAGCAGAGCTCAACCTCGCCGCTCTGCCGGTCCGCGCTGGGAGCCAACACAGACACCACGCTGCTGGAGACCCGGGCCTTATCGTTGGTCCCGCTGGAGGGAAGGGAGGCACAGGAGAACCATCACCCAGGGCTGCTAGGGCGTACTGATTGACCCGACTGCAGTACGCTGGGAAACACTACCGCTTTGTCCAGGGACCGCAGAGTCAACACAGCATCAAAGTTCCTCGTAGTAGCTTCAAATAATTATCGACGTCACTGCTGCTTTTACTTGTTTGTTTGAATTTTGTTCAAAAATATTTAATTTCAACAATTTTAACTAATATTTACCACAAGCGGATACATGTTTTTCCATGCTACAGTGAGGCCTGGACTAGGCTCCAGGCAACAGTATGAAATATATGTAAATAAGGACCGAAGCACTGGGAGATTGCTTTCAGTCGCGCTTGCTGTTTATTACTGGGCTAAATGAAACGAGGTGGCAGACGGGTGAGAGGCTTCACTGCTCTGAGATCCAGCACCATTCATCTGCATTAGGACCACTTATTATAAAGGCTGCAATTCATTTTCTCTGGCACTTTTTTTTCTTCTGTTGAATAAGTGAAAGAGAAGGGGGGGGGGGAGAAAGTAGGGGAATGAGAGAATTGATTTTGCAGGATGAATGGAGCCAATGCTGTATAATATTTATCTCCTCTAGATTAACGAACCACCGGGTGCCCGGACAAAGAGGAAAGCTTAATTGAACATCTCCAGCATCCCTCTTTTACTGGCTGTCGTCGTGCCCTTTTCACGCTTTTCTGTCTTTTTCCATCGCTCCCTCCTGCCAGGACTCCAAACTGAACAGATGAATCGCGTTGCAGTCATTCATCGATGGAAGAGGGAAATAAAGAGAAGATGAATAATGGCGGCTGAAAATGTTGGCGTTTTTTTATTACGATTGGCGTCGTTTCCGCGCAGATTTGCATTTGGAGCGTTTTTCAACTCCAATGAAGATGCAAGAGAGCGCGCACACACACACACACACCGTGGCATTGCCAACATGCACACACTCGCACTGTGTGCTGCTCTAATGAGACAGGCAGCAGCCTTTCAGCGGTGACTGAAGAGCTCCACTGCTGTTAATAAACTACACAAAAAACTCTGCATACACACACAACCCGCTGTTATGCATTCAACAGGCTCTCTGAACTTATTGCACCTGGTTTATTTTAAGCACAGGTGTGACGAGACACACACAGTTGGAGTCAAGGCGTACGGTCTCTATGCAACCATGTACATGTTCATCATTACATGGAAAGACCAGAGAGACAGAAACCTCTGTACAATGTAATGCGTTCATACACTAAAACAGCAGTCCTCAAAGTCAGGAATAATACAGCATTTTACCAAACATGTCATTGTCTCTGCCACGCAGCATCCCATCTTCTCTCACTGTTTTTCTTAAACCGGCTGGACATTGTGTAGTGAAGGTGCCTCGACCCAATTTAAGTGAAAGCCGGTCTGACTGCGCCACCGAACCAACCAGGGTTCAGTGTGCTTTCAATTAACTCCAATGCAAACCCACTCACGGCATTATGAGACGCTCGGATCAACCGACGCGGTATGAAAAGCGTGATAGTCTGCGCAGAACACTGTCCTGTGCAAAACTGAAAGTCAACTTTAACATTTCGTCTCTTGAGTTGTTATTTTGAAAAGCCACTCTGCGTGCAACAAGGAGGAACACACCTGGCACGACCAAAACTCACTCTGGAGGGAGGGGTGCCCAGTGCATCGCAGTTTGAAGCTTAAGGCCACCGGCTAAGTCGTCAAATGACGGTCGTCATGTGACGAGATGGAGTGAGAATGTGTTGGCCAACGAGAGACACCTTTCCTCTCGTTTGTATCTCAGTGCGCCTCTACAGTTGACAGTGTCGTTGCCATCCAAACTTATATTCATATTATATGTTACCTGGTCTGTCAATTGTATTTTCAACCCAAATAAACAACAATAAAATATCAATGCTCCTTCGCTTTTGCTGCATTTTCAGCTTTAATAAAATAGGCTGTCACCTCTCCTGCTAGTTGCTTAGTACGGAAAGTGGCGTAGACAATGAGACCCCTACGTTTACAGGCTCATGTCATCCATCTTAAGTTTCCTCAGTGTTTCATCAGACCTTTCAGCAGCGGCGTGAAACAGCAGAAACCCTGCTGACACCGTCAGAGAGCGTGCGTGTCCCTTCTTCTATCGTCAGTACATGTGGAAGCGTGACTAGAGGGAGCTGCTACATGTCCTCCAGTGCGAGTCTCACTCGCACGTACACACGGTTACTCTTGTATTTCTATCTTTGTGAGGATGAATTAGAGCTGGGGTGGCAAAAATGCTATGATTAATGAAACATAAGAAGACACAGGGCAAAGAACAGTAAATGCATAGTTTTTAATCTCTTACACTGCAGTGTTTCTACACCAACCCCACGTGACAGTGTACAAAGTACTGCTGTTTAGTGTCTTCTGGAATGATACTCTTGTATCACCTCAATGGATTCCTTGAATACACACTTCCACTGTGAAAGATAACCAACACCGTTCATTTCAGCACTCACTCGCTATCTACCAGCGTTTCGGTTCTGCCATGTTTACCTACTGAGCTGCTTGCTGTAGTTTGAACAGCCATGTATTAGAGCAGGGGTGTCAAACATACAGCCCGCGGGCCGGATCCGTCCCACCACGTCATTTTATGTGGCCCGCGAATCCCCCAGCAAAAAAAAAAATTTAAAAAATTATTATTGTTTTTTTGTTTTTTTACAAAAATTAAAAGTTAGATGTGAAAATAAAAATATCCCCATGGTTGAAATTATGAGATGAGCCATTTGCGCCGCCGGTCTCGCCGGGGGCTATTTTGTGTTCATTCGCACTGGACGCGCCGGAGAGGGGGCGGGGCTTATCGCCCTGAAAGCCGTTCAACTGTCCGCCATTAACCATGGAAACAATAACCTCTATTTCTGCTAAGTAGGTGTTGAGGAAGTCACAGATATCCCGGGAAACTAAATATGTTAGGAGTAGTTACATTTACACCGTCTTACGTTTACAACCGGCCCTTTGAGGGCGACCGTGATGCTGATGTGGCCCCAGAGTGAAAATGTGTTTGACGCCCCTGAATTAGAGGTTTCGTTCCGTTGAGAGCGAGGGCATCTTCTTCTGGTACTCACCTCTTTGAGGCTTAAGACTTAATGTTGTCGGGCTTAGCTTAGAATCTGGTTAACTTTAAGTTAGGCTTGGCATGTTGTCATAGGTTAGGTTAAGGGTTATGGAATGTATTAAGACAAAAAGGGTGTAGTATAGTGTGTAACAAGCACACACGTTGACATTGAAGAACAGCAAAACATGATCCTGCGTCTTATTAAATTGGAGTCAGACTCCTTCAGGGCCTGATATAACATCCAAACACACGATGTGCCAACAAAAACTGGGCATGTCAGCATTTACACCCTGGGGTCTGGAGCACTGTAGCAAATGAATCACTCCTGTGGGAGCGAGGTCCCTTTCTTCCAACACCTTCACTTTCAGGTGACAAAAAGGTTTCAGGTTCATTTTCATTCATAGAACTATCTTTAAACGTTTGCTGTGGGGGCTGAACAGAGGCATTATTCCTGCCACCTCATTCCCAATCAGCTATGTATAACCTATGATTGACTTTATGCTCGACTACTCTGAAACAATAACCATCTCAAATGTACTGTACATTGTGCTTTAGAAACAGTTGACACTGCGCACCGGTTAAGTCCATTTATAAACAGGATTTCAGGCCGTGTAAATAAACTGAACTGCTGAGAGAACACTTTGAATTTACACCACGACTCCGTCGAGCAGCTGGGATGAGAATGCATTCATATCGTGCACTAAGCTGCATGCAGCTTGATGAACATTGTTGTTCCAGTGCAATGCTGTGCAAGGAATGTGATACAAATGACAAATATGGTTGGGTTTTCAGAATAAGGTGTCAGTAACATTGTTACCATAATTTGCTAAACTTCACAGTAGTGTTTGAAGACATGCCGGTCTATTCCTATTAAAGCCCCCCCCCCCCCCGTATATATACACTAAGAACCAGAATAACCAATTTCTGCCAGTTTCAAAAACAACTTTAAAACTTCAGAGACCAAACATGAGTATGATGCAAATGATGCTACAGGCAGTTGGATTTATCTCAAAGTAGCACTCAAGATCTGACTTTGCATTAAAGTTTACACCAAAGAATCTGTGAAGACGGCAAACTTTTCCTGTGGCAGAGTCTCTTTCCCTCCGTCTTCTCTTGTGTCCTCGCACCGTGATGATGATGATGACATTAGGACAGGGCATTGGGCCTGCAGGGTGCGTCTTTCTTTGCAGTTGTCCCTTATTAAGCAAATGAAAGGCAGCACTTGCATCATCCTCTCGTCTCTCCTCCCACTCGTTCCCCCGCTGGATATACTTTGATCAGGCGTAATTAATGTTACACTTACCAGCAAAATGTACACACACTTGGCGACATTCTCTGTGAAGAGGTCTTTGTTCTGACTTCTGTATAAACACAATTGTGTTGTTGAAATGACTTAATTTCATGCTGTTTAGGACCTTTTGAAGTGCAAGGCCCTATATAGCTTGGTCCCAATAGGCTTAACACACAAACAGGTGAATTTCAGAGGCAGTGATCTCCGAACACACAAAGTTAATGTCTCTTTTAATTGGACAGTTTTAAGTTTTTGGACATGAAGGAGGTTTTTGAACTAACTTGCAGAGTGCAGTCAGCGCTTGAAGTGTGAGATTACAGACTCATTGGCTGGTGGCCACATGTGTGTGATGTCATGCACTCTGTTGTACATCCTACCTTGTGATTGACAGGTTGCTACCAAGTTGCTTTCGTCTTGGAAATGTAACCCTTTCACAGTGTGTTTTCACTTCTGGAAGTTAATTAATATTTAGGTCACCTAAAAATGACTTATTCACCAAGCGATGGGTGACGTCACGGTGACTGCGTCCACTTCTTACATACAGTGCACGCCTCACAACACTCTTCACGCAAGTAAAAGTCCTGTGTTGGTGTGACCCATCCACCACCATCCCTCCCACCCTGAAGGGACTCTTAATACTACGTCCAGCGCTATGAGTGTCTTAAAATGACACGAATGGGTTTCCATTGGGTTTAGTTGAAAGCCTGTTGCATCTCATACAGACGCAAACCTGTGCTTTGTGTAACGGTATAGAGACGTGGTCCTCTGCCCAAGCATTTTGTTTTATTTGCAGCTCTGTGAGTGAGCTCAGGATGACACGCTATAATGCTTTTTCCTTGACTTCAATCACAGCTTTGACTTTTCTCAACTCTGAGTTGCACCTGAAAGAAAATAGCTTTTAGAGTGGCGTCGTCTTCTTGCTTTCCTCCGCAAGACAGATGGAACATTTCTATTTACTCTCTATTTTCATCCTTTTATGAAGTACCTGAAAAGGAAAATCAAATTCACCATGAATGAAGTTGAGATTGAAGGGTGAGCAGGTCAGCGTTAATGTGTCTCTTCCTCAGCTTTGTTGGGTTTAGTGGTACAGGTGGAGGGAACGCTGAGAGAGTACGTTCCAAAAAGTCGAATGAAAGGTCCCAAAAGGCCATTCCAAAACAAACACTTAAACAAAAAAAAGTCTGCCTTCATACAGTGTGAACATTTGTACACCACTAATACAGCAATTTAGAATGGAAGCACTTTTAATAAAACATGATGCAGTCTCAAATAATAAATGGAGGTTATGTCAAAATAAGCTCTGCAGTGCGCTGTGTTATTTAATTAGAGCAATAATGGTGTGTTGCCTTCTCTGCTGAGAGGCAAACCAGCTTTGATGTTAGTCACTGAATCCATTATGTATTTTCTTTTGTAGTGGCCAAGGCCTACAAAAAGCATCCTTTGGACGTCCATTATAGATAATTGATCACATATCTCACTTATTGCCTCACTCTTTTCTTTTTCCACTTAAAATCTTGTAAAATATTACTCACCATTCACACCGTGTAGGGAAGTAGACAATCCAGTTTGCTCCAATGCAGAACAAGTTTATAAATATACAAATGAATGATTCCATGTAGCTGCCTCACCGTCTCACTCGAATAGAACAGAGCTATTGTTAATGTTGGCATTTACACATGTGGATTTCATACTATTCTCCCGAATACACACAAGTGAATGTGAATGTGTATTATACGAATGTCTCCATACATGTTGGTATACATGGTTCTGCCATTTTTCTTCTGAAAAGACATGAGAATGTGTTCATATTCAAGACAGGTAATCTGGACAAAAACTCAAGCTGTTATTTGGTATCGTGCTGAAGACGCTTAGGGTTGCCACCAATATTTCTGTGGGTGAATTGCTGTGCAGACACTTTATCTTTTGGGTTTAACCTTTTGGATCTTCAGACTTGTCTGCAAACGTCTCAACCAGACGGGCTGAATATCTGAACACACCGGAACCCTATGGGAAACAGCTGAACGGCCCTCGGAGCTCAATATTGTTTTCTAAGTCCGCCCTCCGGCTATGAAAGACAGAAGTCTGATGTTGGCAGTACAAAGCATGCTGCTGACAAAAGTAACTTTACCCCTCTTTGATTTAAATATTTCAGTATTCTTCGCAGCTCTGCACGGCTACGAATTTAAAATGTGCTGAATGTTTTTGTCTGCGAGCGTTTTGTCAGTAGGAGTGTCAACACCACTGCCTACTCGCTGTATCCCTCCGTACACGAACTACGAAGAAAGTGTGAACTAACAGGTTTGATACTGCGTCTGCGTTGGCTCAAAGACAGACCGGCATGTTAGGGCATAAAATCACAAGGACGACTTGAAGAAGCAAAGTAAGTCCTCGTGAATGTTTTAGTTGAATTAACATTGATTACAAAGAAAGTTAAAGGATCACAGAAGTGTGTTTTCAAGTATCTTCTCAATTACAAGTCATCAATGCTTAACAGGTTTGTTTTACTGTTTCTATATGCAGATGAAACTATTTTACTTTTGTGTCGACTGTTATAAACAACCATCGATTACCATCTGATATTATAACCAACGCACATCCTTTCTCATGTTCCATCACGGTGAACACGTTTCATTATCTTCGCCTGCATCTTGATTGCAATATGTCTAGTGGAACCCATATATCTCCACATGTGGGGATTGCTGCGTTTGCATTGTTGCATCTACTCATTCTCATGAACTACAAATCATTGTCAGTGTGTGTGTGTGTGTGTGTGTGTGTGTGTGTGTGTGTGTGTGTGTGTGTGTGTGTGTGTGTGTGTGTGTGTGAGGCAACAAGGGAAGGACCCCAGTGCAGATAGAGGCGTGAAACAACGTAGCATAGCAACTTTGACGGCGTGGAAATGAACAGGAATATATACATCTGGGGCTGATTATGGGAAGCAGGTGATGAGGGAAAGTGTGAGGGGGTGAGCGGGGAAGGTCAGGTGACTGCGACTGGAGGGAAAAGGGTTTATTGCAGGGCAGGAGGGGTCGGCTGGACTCAGACTCAGTGATATTGCTGCAAGGCAAGGCGGAAAACTCGGGGGGGGGCATTTGATGGACGGGTCGTAAATTGCCTTGAGCAGGTTTGGAGAAGTGGGAATCTGGCTGGAGGGAGGGACACAAGTTAAATATGAAATACAATATTTAAAGAAGCAGTTGGATTATCTCAAAATGCGTTTGCGCTAAGCTATTGCACAGACATAAACAGCACAATGGATGTCCGTGTATAACCATATTTTGTATGCAGTGTGGTTGTGATGCATAAAGTATACAATACAGTAAGTGGGTCAAAACCACCATTGGACCAAAACATTTTAGGCTCTCGTGTTTTTTTTTTTGACAGCTCAAATGGCTCAGGTGCAGACTTCTCCTCCTCTTTATTTTGTTTTTTATACAATTTGGAGGCTGGCTGCATGCTGTTTACACATGTGATACTGAAGAAACTGCTTCTATCTGTTGCCTTGAAGGCTGTTGACCTCGGCCTCTCTCTGTCCATCTACCCCCCACCTACTTCCCTCCACCCGTTCCAATCCCCAAGCTGCCTCCTAACGCCACATCTCTCTTCCTATCCATCACTCCAGACTGCCAGAGGTATAAACATTTCATGTAGCGTGTGTCCGCGAGGCTACACATCTCCCTTACCCGGAGTCCCTACGCTGCACCGCTCCAGCCTTGACCCCCGACCTCTCGGCCCTGCAGCGGTCAATCCACACCACCGCCACAGTCGGAGCAGGCAGGAGTTACCGCTAACAGGTGGCCATGGCAGCAAATTTGCCGGAAGGGAGTTAGCAGACGGGGCTAAGCGGACTGCGGTACCTTTGACAGAGCAGCGGCTTTAGAGAAGATATATGCGTCTGTTGAAGGACTCTACTCTCAGCTCTGGGAGCCTTTCATTAAACCCCTGCGTTTGTGTTTTATTAAGGCTGTTTTTAAATATTACATTAATACGGAATTCTACATTTGCCACATTGCCCACAAACCAAAAGGAAGTGATTCTCTATTGCAGGAATATGAATGTTCATGTATTTTTTTTATGGTTAAACTATAACATTTTTAAATACCTGTATAAGTTTTATGTTAAATTAAAATGTGGGTATGACTTTACACAAAACGAATGATAGATTCCATGTTTGGTGATGGATAATTGTAGATCATGGTACACATGTTTTGATTGTTTTCTATGGGTTACCATAAATGTCCAATAAAAGTCCAATAAAAACTTCCATATTACCTGGTACATGCTGTTCTACTGTACGTCTTACTACTTGATGTTAAACTATGAGAATTGATCATATTTTAAAAAATGACCTTGTTTCATGTGCAAATCTTCATCCACAATAAAAGTACTAATTACAACCATATAACAAATACAGTAAAAAAGGGTAAAAAGTGCAATAATTTTTTTTAAATGCTGTGCAGTTAAGAGTGTCACGAAAAATATATGAAGTTAAAAATGTTCAAGTAAAGAACCATGACCTAAAATACATTTACTTTGGATCTTTACACCACAGGACTTCAGTCCATTACTTAGTTATTAACTATCATTAATCGGGTCAACATAAGGCAAAGACGCGTCTAACACCTAAAAGAAGACGTCAAAACCAACAAGGATGGAAACAGGATCAGCTGAAGGATTCCATCTTAATCAACCCATTTAGAATCAAACGTGACATTAAGCTAGTAAGCGCCTCACTAGCTTGGACATGCCTTTGAAAACAAAGCTGCAGTTAATGGCTCCCACCAGCTTCACAGTCAATTTCAGTTCAGCTCCTCCCTTTGAATGCAGCTCGTGGCTTTGCTCCTCCAGCTTTTGGTCCGGAGCCACAACTGATATCCCACCATCACTCACGCGGCGCTTCGTCTTTGTGTAGTAAATGAACTGATGCATCTTTTGAGCGTATGTGCTGAATGTCCTTCAGTATGGTGTGGGCTAATTCAAAACACTTCATTGAGCTGCAGTTTCCACAAAGTGAGGAGCTGGAAGCTAGCAAGTGAAAAGAGACTTTAGCACAGAGGCTTATGGAGAGGAACAGGAGAAAAACTAGACATTGGGTTTTAAATGTCTAAATTACAACACTCATTTCCTTTCAGTAACTTAGTCCCTCTGATCAATGTCATATGAATTATTCACTAGCTAGGGCCCCGCCTCGGCCGGCGACGTGGTTGGTCGGAGTGTTTTAGGGATGGTTGGTGGAGGGTAGCCTAGGTGAAGCGGTTTGGGGAAAGGCTAGGTTGAGGGTCCACTGCGGCTCCCGGGCCTTGCAGACCCCCCCGTCCATGTGGGACAGTGGTGACTGGGAGGAAGGTGCCTCCAGGGAGTGGTTTTAAAGAGGGAGGGAGGGTGGGGTGCGAAAGGCGTGGCAGGCCGAGCTATAGTGGCCGTGGGTATTTGTAGGGTGTGGCCGGAAGTGGCCCCGAGGAGGTGTGGCCCTGCTCCTGAAATTCAGCTAAGGTCTTATCTCCAATTCACTAGCTAGGGCCCCGCCTCGGCCGGCGACGTGGTTGGTCGGAGTGTTTTAGGGATGGTTGGTGGAGGGTAGCCTAGGTGAAGCGGTTTGGGGAAAGGCTAGGTTGAGGGTCCACTGCGGCTCCCGGGCCTTGCAGACCCCCAAAAGCCTGCCTACGGGAGCAGCGCTGCCTGCCCGTGCGCATGTCGGTGGCGCTGTGGCGGGTATAAAGTTGGTAGGCGTGGGAGGATCAGCGGCCTAGGGCTTTGGTGAGGTGATCGGGGACTCCTCTGATCACCTGCTGGGATCAGAGGGAAAATGGTGGGACCGGGTTTGGGTCCTCCTCCGCGTCTGGCGCTAAGGTCCTGAAGGTGGAATTCGGTGGGCCATTTGGCTGAGAACCATCGTCTGCCATGGTACCCCCCAAAACCGGCGGAAGGGGCTGCGTCGGTGAAGAGCTGGATGTCTTCTGGGTTGGAGAGGTGGTCGTCGTAGAAAAAGGTGATGCCGTTCCAGTTGGACAGGAGATGCTGCCACATCTGCATCTCTGCTCTGGAGGGTTTGAGGGACTGAGGCGAGGGACCCTGGCAGCCCGGTGCCAGGTGCCTGCGTGGCGGGAGCATGCGTGGTATGGAAAGTGGGATAGGGGGGGGGAGGACGGAGGCGAGGGACCCTGGCAGCCCGGTGCCGGGAACCTGCGTTGTAGGGAAGGCAGACGTAGTAGGAAAAGTGGGATAGGGGGGGGGGAACAGAGGAGAAGGAACCTGGCAGCCCGGTGCCAGGGCAGGGGGCAGAGGAAGTGTGGTGAGGGGGAATAGTGACAGTACAGGCAGAAGGATCCAAGCTGGAGAGTGCAGTAGGATCCTGCGGAAGTAGGGAAAAAGAGAGAGTTGGCTTTCCTTTTTCTGAGGGTGATCCCGAGGAACTCCCAGGAGCGTGACGGCCCTTCTGTCTTCCTATGGAGAGGGGGACGCCGAGCTGAGCGAAGACTGATGTAATCGTCGACAGGCCGTGGGCTGGAGGTGCTGACTGGGGGGAAATGACTAGGAAGTCGTCGAGCAGGTGGACCAGGTGGGGGATTTTTATGGTTATTAGTGAGGATCCAGCATGGGGCCTCTGATAGTGAGTCGAATAGTTTGGGGCTGCTTTTACATCCGAATGAGAGTCTCACGGCGAAGTAGTAAGCGCCCTTCCAGCGAATGCCGAAGAGGTGCCAGCAGTCCGGGTGGATGGGGAGGATCTGAAAGGCATCTTTTGGAAGAGGATGGGATAGTTTGAGAGAAGGAAAGGAGAAGGTAGGAACTGGCATCCCGGTGCCAGGAAACTGTGTGGTGAAAAAAGGGGGGTAGGGGGAAGGACTGAGGCGAGGGACCCTGGCAGCCCGGTGCCAGGTGCCTGCGTGGCGGGAGCATGCGTGGTATGGAAAGTGGGATAGGGGGGGGGGGGGGGACGGAGGCGAGGGACCCTGGCAGCCCGGTGCCGGGAACCTGCGTTGTAGGGAAGGCAGACGTAGTGGGAAAAGTGGGATAGGGGGGGGAACAGAGGAGAAGGAACCTGGCAGCCCGGTGCCAGGGCAGGGGGCAGAGGAAGTGTGGTGAGGGGGAATAGTGACAGTACAAGCAGGAGGATCCAAGCTGGAGAGTGCAGTAGGATCCTGCGGAAGTAGGGAAAAAGAGAGAGTTGGCCTCCAGAGCTGCTATGAAAAGGGGGTTTGCTTGGGATGGTTAGTTTGCTTGGGATGATTGAGGGGGATTGAGGGGGACGCTCAGAGATTGCTCGGAGGCAATCGATGGCGTCTGACAGCCCTACCGTGGTGGAGTGCGTCCCCGGGATGTGCAAGTGGCGGCTGGGGAGACAAGCTGGTCGTCGTCGTCGGAAGGCCCGAGGGTAGCAGGTCCATGCTGCGAGGTAAGGGATTTTCTTTGTTTTGTTTTTCTGCGTGGCGTTTGCTGTTTAGTGCGAAAGGCGTGGCAGGCCGAGCTATAGTGGCCGTGGGTATTTGTAGGGTGTGGCCGGAAGTGGCCCCGAGGAGGTGTGGCCCTGCTCCTGAAATTCAGCTAAGGTCTTATCTCCAATTAGTTATTACCTTAGAAGGGCTTTCATTATTCCGTCCACTTTTATTTCATCGCAGGAACTTTCACTAGACGACATTAAACACTGTTTGCCTTGAATGAATATTGACTTTTTAAAATTAGAATTTTACCAACCTTTAAACAAAATATATAATCATAAATCACTTCCATTACCATAATCAATGATATTTACATGATGATATTTTGTCATTTTACTTTTTCTGGTTTTGAAACTTGATATATAAACAAACAACAACCACCCTTGGCAGACTCTTATTTAATGTTGCGTAACTTTGTTATGTAGAACAACGTTACATAAAATGTTATGTAAAACAATATTGCGTAAAAAGAATAAAGTCGACGTCCACTTTTGGTTTCACATTGGACATGACAGTCCAGTGTTCTTACACTTGTTATTATACCACTTTACTCTCAATAACAGTGCTCGGTATACTATAACACTTGCTCTGCACTTTGCTCGTCATACTACATCACTCGCTCTGACGTTATGCAAAAACGTCAAACATTCAACATCTTTTCCTGCTGATTAGGCTGATATTTGTAACCACGACATTTTTACCCTTAAAGTGTGAAGAGATGTCCTTTTTGCTCTAATATTAATTTGTAACAAGTTCATTTTGTAATAAAAAGAGGTTGCACTTGAGTGAGAATTGAGTGATTTGTTACATTTCTTACAGTGATTTAAATGTTGCTTTACCGTTTCTGACAGCGCAGCTTTCCAAATCAATGAGCCGGACCATTTTAGATTTATAAGATTTCTGCATCTGTGTTGTTGAAAAGCCTGATTTGTCGGGTCTTTGGGTTGAGTAAACCATGATGGAACATTATATTCACATTTCCCACCCTTATTCTTTATATCTGGACTGTGCATTAGTTACTGATTACTTGTGCTGACGTCTCCCAGTTGAATTTCTTTCAATTCAACATACAAGCAATTCATCCAGCGGAGGAATGGCAGGGATGTTCCAAAACGTCCATGGACTGATGTGTGAGAAAAACAGATGGCTTTGCTGGGAGAGTGTAATGTCAATTAACTACGAACTAATATTAGCAGTCAGGTGGAGTTCCCCAGACTACCCCCATTTTTAATCCTCATTCTACTGGACAAAGAGGTGTGGCTTCAGTGTCGGTCTTTACTGACTATTTGATCCAATTGGAGTTTTTATACTAAAGACTCATTTGCAGTAAAAAAAAGAATCACTGATTAAGTATTATGTTCTTGTTACTATCCTGCCTGTGTCATGTTGTTTAATTCTTCTAAATTGAGGCCCTTTCTCAAATTTTGTTTTTGCAATGTGCAATGAAATCACTGTTTACGTACAGACTTTTTAGAAGAGGCTGTAACATTTCTACACTGTTTGTTGCATTTCTTCAGCGTTGTGCCCACAAGCAGGAGCCTGCCTGAGAAAAAGAGCCGCGCGAAGCATGAAATTACTTCATGACAGCTGTAAATACAAAGTCAATATGGACGAAGGAGAATTCTACAATGTGTAAGTCTGCGGGGCTCGGTCAGTGAAACAGTCCACTGTCACTTATGGGGGAAGGGGGGGGGGGGGGGGGGGGTGAGTTGAACATGTCAGTGTATAATGCAGACAAGCTAATATCATCAGGTGGTGGACATGAACCGCTGCTCTTTCACGGAATTACATTTCACAGAGGAAGACGGTACAGAGGTGGAAGAGAAATGACAGCTTTCGTTTCAGAAAAATTGTCATGGTTTGGGTTAAAATAACACAGGACACAAACAATGGCCTCCTGGGTGAAAGTCCAATTTGATCAATCCGTGACCTGCTCCCTACGCCTTATTGCTCATCATTTTCGTAGTTATAAGTACGGACAGACATTCTGAATATGTTTCTTGTAGATCAAGAGCGAGAGACAGGGTGAGGTAACGAAGCAGAGAAAATCGCTCCACCAGTTGTTGTTGCACCTTTGCAGCAGAAATATATTTGTGCTTATCTTTGTCCCTTCTTATCTACATCATCTGACAATAATGTCGGATCTTATGAAGAAACCTCTCAAAGTCAACTTCCTACTTTGGTCAAAAATAAAAAGCCTCAAACCAGACATTTTTGCAAACGTCTCATCAAATGTGTTTCTTTCAGATGCTGAAATGCAGTTATAAAAAAAGATTTTCAGCAACGGAGAACAAATTCAACATGACATTTCCTCACAAAGAAATGCCTCCTAATATTTAAGGCAATTTCACACGGGGACAGTGATCTATGATAGAGAACAGCGAAACTCGTCTTCTGTTTTGTTCACTGTCTGAAAAGCAAGTTCGATGAAACTTTGCTGATGCTACAATGGGCCGAAGAAACTTTGAATGTGTATAGTTTAGATTATGCACGAAAGCTTTAGTATAAAAGTTGATCTGACCAAAAGTTATCTTTTATTAATTGGAAAGATTGAGCTGGTGTGAGTCTCTCAGAAAAATAAATTAAGCATTTTAGGGAACTGTGGCGATGTTCCAACAATCATGGAGACAGAAATCTATCACACTAGACTGTCCATGTTAACTTTGATTAAAAGCCCCATGCTGAGAGAGGGAGAGAGAGAGGGAGAGAGCGGCTTCTTTTCAGAGTCAGTTTTGTTCGTCCGCTGTCACAGTCGTTCTAATGAGGCGGAATATTTTCTGTTCAAACGCTTGCTGGATGTAAGTGTTTATCATTTTTTGTCATTTGGTTTGTTATTGAATCTGGTGCAATGACTCACTCTTGGCATCGCACAGCAGCGAGATCACACAGCACAGCTTCTCTCCCACAGTTCAAAGACATGCAAGTCAGGTGGTTTGGACGTTCAAAATCATGGACATTCATGAATGAATGAAAAGTTTCCTGGACATTTCTTCCAAAAAAACTAACTTCGAAGGACAAAAAGTATCATGATTGATTGATCGTACTTGACATTTGCTTGTGTCAGCTTCTAAAATTAAAAGCATTTTTTGTTTTCTTTGTTGATGGCTGATTTAGAGACGTCACCTTGGGCTCTTTGGAAATGCGAAACATGTAGAACATTTATGTACCAAACGACTGATTTGTCAAAAAAGGATGAGTAATGAAAATAGCTATTAGTAAGAGCACGAAGAGATCATCAGATCATCAGCATATCAGCATCGCAAATGTCGTCATTCTAATGCTCAAATTTGAAAAACTTGCAATCAGCATTGCTCTACATCTCTTTTGTGGCATCACATAACAGAACCTAACTAAGCCTGTAAACATTCAAGTCATCGGGTCGTTTGACAAATACTTCAGTGCTTTTATTCTTTGTGACTTGCACTGAAAATAAGAAAACCACCGCTGCCCATTTATTTTGTTGTAAAGAAGTGTGGCATTAAAAGAGGAGAGGCAGAAGAGATCAATGAAATGGAAAGCGGAAAAATACAAGTTTTTTTTCCTGGACTGCCGGGCTTATCTGTATGTTCATGTCCACAATGTCTCCAAAGCAATTCTAAATCTTTCAATACAGAACACTCATCTTCAGCACCCACATTTCAAGGTGTTGTTGACTCGTGTGTGAAGGCGGGCCACTCATTGATCTGAGACTTCATTCATATTCAAATGAACGGCCTGATCCATACCACTGTGTCGTCCCCCTGTGATCAATGATTCATGCAGTAAAGCCTCTGTGTGGTTATTGGGCAATAAGCAATGTCAAAGCCGTGGGGAAGTGTTTCCAGGCGTCTGGCTGACAATAGCCGCAAGAGCATGCAGGTGGCAGAAAACAAAAGATATGAGATGAATAATTACCCCTTCACTTTTAATTGCTGTAATCCGAAAGTGCGCGGCATTCACCGACACAGCCCTTTGCAAGTGACATAAATATTTGATTTCCACTGGCACTAATGCACTAATGATCGATTTTCTTACTCCACAAGTGGTAATTCAAGTCACCAAACACAAAGGCGAGTGAATGTGCTCGTCAGCTCTGCTCTGCAGTGTTCATCTGACTCCGAAGAATATTCAATTTCATAGCAGCTACTGGATTTTCGGGAGGATGTAATAAGCCCCTGCTTTGGTTGGAGTGTTTTCTGTTTGCCAAGAAAATTGCTGATATGGGTTATAAATGGCTGCAGAGTGATAGAGACAATTGTGCAGCTATCCCCTGATCACATTTGCTGTGCCATCTGTGTGAGGAAATTGGTTGAAGGGCTTTCAAATGTAGAATAAATGGCAAACAAGTCCAGTAACGCGCTATGTTCTGTTAAATAGCAGACTTAATGTTGACTGAGATGGAGGGACATGCAAATATGAACCGGCTTCACGACGAGCCGTTGGTTAATTCATTTAGACATTTAACAAGACAGCAGAAATAATTGCCTTTTCTCCTGCTAATTCCTTTGGTTTCCTACTGAATGTCCATTGCTTAACTTTCCAGTACACGGGAGCATCACGCTCTGCTTTAAAGGAATAGTTCTCCCAAAATCTTTTGAGTGCAATACCTCACTATCCTCTATAGGCACAACAAGTATACATCTGTTGCTGTTGATCCATATGTTCACTTACATTTGTTGTGTTAGCCAAATCGTAGCTAACTGCACTTCGGTATTGCCTCTTTGTAACTCTTAATGTCCTCTGGAAGCGGTGGGTTTAGCAATTTGTTAGCTTGTTGACTTTCAGTTGGAAACAGGAAGCGCGTTAACGTTTTATGTGTGGCTGCATTTTGCAAAAATTGTGGTAATGACGTTTGCATCGCTCAGTGGCCATCCTCAGCACAATAACACTGCTTAACACTCTGCGGCTCACGTTACCCGCTGGAGCCAGTGTTTGGTTTGTCTATGGCTACTGTAGAGACATGGCGGTGCAACACGGCGGCCTCCTCGGGGATGCTAATGTCAGTCACCTTAGGAGGAAAAGGCTTCAAACATGAGGACCAAAGGCTAAGGCGACATCAAGTAAACAGCAGCACCTGGGACCGTCTCCCACCACTCGGATCAGGCAGTCCCAAATCGAGGCTAATAAATCTCTAAAAATTCTACTTCTAGTAAACCCTACGAGCTGTTGGGAGGCCATGACTTCACTAATTCACATTACGGTTAATCTATATCCCGATCACTTGGGAATACAGTTAATGAGGCAGTCCAAAACAAGGCTAGCCATTTGTAAGCAAACTTCTGGTATTTTGGGGAATACTGAGCTGATCAACATTAGTGGATTTCGTTCTAGTCGTGCTTTGAGAAGTTTCCATGCATGTTGATACTTTCCCTTCACAGCGGTGGAACGCTACTGCTGTGAACCCAAGTTGACCAGCTGCTGTCCTCCACGAAGGAGAAAGCCGCCAACAGTCAGGCCTAGAGGGGATGAGCTTTTGATACTCGGTATTTCTTCACCCGTCTGTCCCGAGCCTTTCATGTCTTTGTGTTTGAACATTAGCAATGGTGAGCTCTGTTTACTGCAGCACTTGACTTGTAATCCTCAGAAGACATGTAACGCCTGTCGGAAACATCCGTGTTGCTGTACAATCTTGAACCCAGACACATTTAGCCAAAGATTGATACCTGCAGTCTGGTACAATGCTTCACAAGACAGCCTTGAGAGCCTATCTGTGTAAATAAGGGGGTTTTCCTGACAATCTATTCCACGCTTGATCCTTCGCGCTCTTCCTTTGATCCCTCCATAGCTCTCTCGTTGCCTGCCGACCCTCAGGTGATCAGGCGGCGGGCCAAACTCTATTTCTCACCCATTCTCTACACTTTCCATCCATCCGTTAGCTTTTAGGGCTCACTGCACATAAAAGAGGTTGACTTTAAAATACTCCCTTATCCGACCTGTCCTCTGCCTTTTGCTTAGAAGGCTTTCCTGCAGACACCATTGTTCCAGGAATATCGAGTTCTGTATACCTTCCATTGTAGCTGGACATTTTATTAGCGTTTGATACATGGCTACATTTGTGTTTGCTCACCAGAAATTCAATAATAACGTGATGCGTGCAAGGCATACTCTGATTATGTTCATTTGATTATGCACAGACTAAGCAAAAAAAATATGCAGAGCAGTGTGTTTTTAAGAATGTTATTGATTAGCGTTTCAGCCACCTCCACACTTTCATCTACAGCTATGACATCCTGTTGGAGGTTTCACACAGAAAACCTTCCCAAATGGTTATTTTCATGCGTTCAAGGCTGCAGTCAGACACACTGTGCTTCATCAGTATTGATGCCTCTCTTTCTCTGTGAAGACATCTCTGGGTTCTGTTCAAATACGTTTTTTTTTGTATTGCTACATTTGCACAAATGGTATGAGGCCTTGATTTCTCCTTTGGCATTATATGAATGCTTATGTTTATGCCATTTATTCATTCAAGGTTCCTCTCTTTTCCTTTTCCTTACTCTCCTATTTGATACTTTCTTCTCTGTGACCGATGTTTTGAAAAAGGGCTGTATTATTAAAACAGGTTTCATTCATTTCACTCACTACATTGTGGTAGAAATTGAAAATGATTGTCTGCCACAAGAACTTAATTTTCTGGGTTCATATAATTATTATTTTTGTTTGTTTGTTTGTTCATAAAACCTCTTGGAGCTGCACAGCCATCAACAGAGGATCAGTGTATTTGCTATGCTGAGCCGAGTTTCCATGTGTCACATTGAGACTATTTGCATATTGGGACAGCTAGATTTCCCTCTGGCGTGATTAGTTGGTAAGCTGTCAGTGCGACGCTTCAACAAAGAGAAGAGAAGCATTCGTCTCATCCCGCTACCGACACCTGCAACATGAGCCCGTCCCTCTCTCTCGTCCACGCAAATGGAATCAAGGTACTTAGGAATGAAGAGTCATTTGGAACTATGCCTTAAATTTGAACGTGTCAGTAAAATTGTAGTTAATCTCATAAAGTCCCTCAGTATGTAGAGAGAAGAGACAACATTAAACACGACATTGTTTCACAGCAGTGCTACCTCCCTCATCCACATGTGTGATTTCAGTTGAATGAATCATTACTTGTTGTCGATGAGCCTTGGAAAATCCCATACTGGCTCGTTAGCAGAGAACTAACAGGGTTCAGTCAGTACAGGACAGAGTTAATGTATCAAGATGCGTATTTTAAACCAAACTACAATCTTTCCCAACACCTAGCCCCATTGATTTTGTGCCTAACCTTACCAAATCTTAACCATAGTGTTACGTGTTATTATGGAAAACACTACTACACTGAACGCTACTCACCATTACAATAATAAGTAGTCAAAGCTGAGAAAAATATGGTGGAGTTAAACATACAACAGACCTCTCTGAAAAGTAGGAAAACAAACAAGTGAAGAAAGTTAATGTCGAACCTCAAGCACTGTGCAAACAGCATCTTTCTTTTGCTGTTTCTATTGTAAGTCGATACAGAGAGAGTGTGGTGCCAAAGGATGTTCAACACAAACGGGTGATTGTTTTCACAGTGGTTTGGGGGTGTTATTAAGCAGAGTCTGCATTACGCCGTGAACTGAGACCAACATTTGGCTTCTGCATTCCTGCAGTCTTGTCTTTGATGATATTTTAGTCCTGCCATTCGTTTGTCCCTTTCAAAGCAGACACAAAAGGCTCAGTGAACAAATTTCTATGTATGTAATAAGTCCTTTGAAATGAACTGAATGAAATGCAAAGCTGGGATTTGGATAGTATTTCAAGTTGGGGTGCCACGATACACAGGGCTTTTACATAACCCATGACTTGATCATAATGCTGCTAATATGCATACATTTGTAAATGACAACATAATTTGTCCCCTTTTTAATCTCGCTGTGTTTCCAACAATGTTCACAAAATGTGAGCTTGGCCACTGCTGCAGCGGAGCTGCGAGCAACAGAGCATGTGGGATCAGACGCACCGAGGCTGTCGCATGTAATTGCACGGTGTTTCCTCTGTCTCCAGTTTGACATGCATTTTGTAATCTATGAAACAGGTAAATAAGTATGTGTGTGACCATTCAGACAGAGGTGATTGAACGACAGAGGAGCTTATTTCGGTGCCGCGTCTCATCTCGGCTCCGAAAAGCTCTGATTTGCATGCAAATGAGGCCCCAAATGTGTGTGTGTGTGTGTTTCGGTGAAACTCAGTGTGTGTATTGGCACTTCTGAGTCCAAGTGCCTCTGCCTGCCTGCAACTCATTATGGGCCATGCATCCATTGATTACAGTCATGTAGTGAAACGGCCCGTCTTTTCTTCCCCTTTGATTAAAGACGGCTGCGTGGAGAAAGTCTTGATTCACCGTTATATTGATGCTTGTCCAGGCACGGAGAAAAATGGAAAGAAAATAACGAGGAGCAGGTTTCCCATTGAGAAACCTCTTCTTCATCTACTCGACATCGGCTTCACAGCTCACCGACACACACTTTCTCCAACCTTCCCCCCCTGCTCTCTGTGTATCAGCTGGGATGCTCGATGGGAACTCAGTGACAATGCATCTCTAAAGCCGTCCCCGACTATCAAATTCAATAAGAGCCGTGACTCTGCACTATTTGGTGCTCTCTTAGTTGATTTCTATTTTCTCTCTCTCTCTCTCTCTCTCTCTCTCTCTCTCTCTCTCTCTCTCTCTCTCTCTCTCTCTCTCTCTCTCTCTCTCTCTCTCTCTCTCTCTCTCTCTCTCTCTCTCTCTCTCTCTCTCTCTCTCTCTCTCTCTCTCTCTCTCTCTCTCTCGTTGTTGCCAACGGCTAAGTGAAGTGATGCATCATATACTGTGTGTTTCAAAGTCTATGATGAATAATTCAAAAGGTTTATGTGACCCGTGAGGACCTCCTGGCAGACACACTTAAGGGAACACATTTGTCCAGCTACTTTGCTACTTTATTTTTGCAAGTCTATCAAATATTTTATCCAATATTTTTTAGAAGAGTTTCACGATTATCACCGAGTAAAAAAACGTTCTTTTGATTTGGTGTGTGGGATTTTGATCTATTTCTAAAGCACCGGGTTACTGTGAAACATGCCGTTAAGACTGTTATATTCTCCAGTGCTCAGTTCGGCCGGAGCAGCTTTGTGAAGGAGTATTTTGTAGAGATGGGTCATGATTTTTAAATAGTCATTCCATTATAAAAGACATCTTGTTTATGTGACTGTCTGGTAGTACTGCTTGAATAATGATCAATAGGTTACCAGTCATTGTTTAATCATTCCAGTGATGCTTTGAACTAACATTTGCATGCTCTCAAGCTACAAATGCTGGCACTGATGTTGTGCACTAGGCTACACAACATACTGACACGAGATGGAAAGGGATCGCCAACATGATTACAATTCATCCTCAAGGGGGCATGAATGTCCGTATCAAAACTATACCTTGCAGCAGTTTTTGAGTTGCGAGGAAATGCATTTTTACAAAGCTTTGAGCGCAACAAACTAAATCCAATTCACCACCAGTACAAGGAGTGGGTGAAAAGAATCAGAACTGTGGGCGACCTGACCCGCGACATCATCTGACTCTGTGTTCATATGCTGTACATGCTGTTTACTGGAGCTAAAATCCTTGAGTGGTTTGGCTTTCCTCAGAGTGCTTATAGTAAATCAGTCTCAGCTGCCAGTTCTAAGAGCAGTCAACCACCTGAATGACGCGTGCTTACTTATATTCCCATTATCCATGTTATCAGCAGGGCCTACAGCAATGCATCAGGTTGACAGATGTTGTCTCATGTAAATGCATAAAGGGAGATTGCCTCCTGACCATTGCTTTGAGAACCGCGCAAAGGTGTGGGTGCTGCTTCACTTACTTCTACATGCTTATTCCTCTGGCACACTGGGGATGCGATGATGTGTCGAGCGCTGCTGCAGCATCCCGTCAGCCAGACAGTGCCGGGCTAACAGCGGGCTCCCCTGGCAGCATCCGAGCTCATCCTGTTCAATAATGCAGAGGCGAGTCTGCTCTTTCTCCTTCACTCTGGCGTTCCGACGGTGCACGCGCGGCATCAAGCGCGCTGCGATGCCATCAACATGCTAATTGCATGCAGATCGGTCTTTCCGTGGCAGACAAAGTGCAAAGATAGGGCATCCAGCAGCCACAGACTCATTCATCATCAGCGGGTTACAGAGCTTAAGGGATCAATATCGATGCCATGTGAGCATTCCATCAATGTCACCGTTAGCACATATGGCACAGAGCATTTACACAGGTCCACTGACATACACACACACACACACAACCACACGTATGTACACACATGCATGTTCACACACTCTTCCTTCCTGAACTGTAGTTTTGAATCACAGCTTGGGAGATGGTGGTGGTGGTGTTGATGATGATTCTCCCCTTGGTAAATATTTAATGTTAATCTAATGAAGAAAAAAAAGAGTGCACACACACACACACAGATTGTTGATGTTAAAGATCTGACATGTCGAGGAGAGGAGAAATAATCATCAATAATAAAATTGTCACAAACGTTAGGTTTGGGCAACAAGACCACAACGACTCTTTGGACATGCGGTGTTGAACACCAGTCTTGTGGTTGAGGGTCCTGTGTTGGTGGACCCATCCACTTCTCTTCACACCCATCACAGGTGGTATTTGTCACTATTTAACACAATGTCCCTACCTCTGAGCGTTGCATAGTCACATGGATGCATTTAATTTGTGTGTCCACCACCGAAGAGGATCTTAATTTACTTTCCATTGTTTTCGTTCTGAGCGACAAGACAAAGACACACTACTCGTGTCCATTTATCCAAAACCAATAGATTGTATTTTGTGACTATTCCACGACACACGGATGGACGTGATATCAAGGCTGTATAAATCATTCCAACCCCCTCATGTTAGGTCGCTGATAACAGTCTTACAGGAGTATAATATCTGACTGCCATTAGTGTTATAAACAAGAAGGGAAACACTTGCATGCATTTGCACAGCTATACCTCATTGATATTGTAATGCAACATGTATTTATGTATACTGTGTTGTTACATTGTATGGTATCCATGTCAAAGACACATTTCAATTGCTTTGATTCACTGTTTTGTTTCCGAAACCTAAATCTTCAGGAGTGAATTTCCAATGAACTGATTATTTTCATATATATATATATATATATATATATATATATATATATATATATATATATATATATATATATATATATATATATATATATATATATATATATATATATATATATATATATATATATATAGTTACATTTTCATATAGTGCTGAAATAGTTAGTTGTTTCCCGTGGACTGTGGAAAGGTCCAAGGAGGCTGGGTTTTATTTGTCATTTTATTGTGGTGGACAGGCTCATAATTGAGATGCCTGCATTCTGACATTAAAGTGTTTGCCAATGCTTGTGTCTCCAACGAAGATAAAACATTCAGACATCATGGCATTTCAATCAGCAGCGAGTTGACCATTGGGGTGATGATTAGTGCCAGAGCCGCGGGTCATTAACCATTTCATGCTGTGCAAACATCAATGAGAAGACGCCTACCGGGGGGTGCCGTCGAGCCGGGATTCTGATTTCCTGTCATGCCGAGTCTGTTCTCCGATAAACCAGCCTTGATATTGCACAGTTTAGGGTTTCCTCGAAGGAGATTTTGAATGACGATCACAGATGGAATTTTATTTACATTAAATTAACGCAGTGAAAAAACAGTGAGACCCTGGACACCGGGCTGTCAGCAGATAAAGTCAACTGTTTCTCTGAAATGCATGGTGATTAATATTCCTTCCTATTGTGTCGGCCTGTGAGAGCTTCCTCATGCTTTGAAAATCTGAGAACTGGTTTGTCAAACGTGCAGAAAAAAGGAATTGATCTGAGCTCTAGCCGTCATCGGGATTTTGACGGACACGTGCACAAAAAACCCACTAAAATACACACATTTAAACCAAAAGTTATGAACTCAAGCTGTGGGTGTTGGCAAAAGATACCCCTGCAGCTGTCATCCTGCCCAGTCTGGACTAGTTCAACACCATTTCTTTGCAGTTTTCCGTCTCGCTTTCAGGCCCGGGGCGGTGGGCAGCACTGCTGTGTCACCTGGCAGGCAGGACGATGTTCTCTAAGCCAAGCTTTTATGTAGCACTCCAGGGCCTGAGCCAGAAAAAAAAAATACATATATATAGCTTTTTCATAAAAGTGGGAATTTGTCAAAGGGAATAACCGTGACAAATAAACAGAAAGCAGAAACTGTATGGGCTTTTTGTTGCATTACCCGACACAAAAAGCTGCGGCTACAACAACATGAGCACTTGTAAAATAAAATACAATCCGTTGCAATAGGCAGGCAGTAAACACAACCTGAGCAAAGACCTTCATGTTGACTTTTGGTACAGATTTATCTCCAGGGCCATTTCAGCATTTGTTGCTGTAGGCAACGGCATTTCCCCAGAATTTCTCAACAAGTACAATTGACACAATGTGATTCGTGACAAAGAATTATCAGCAAACGCTGCTGCGCTGAACAACTTTTGAGGTCCGTTTTAGTGCAGTGTTTTGGTTTTAAAGGCACATTTAGTTTTCAGCAAATTACCTCTGGTGAACTCAGTAGTATGTTACCTGTAACCAAGATCAAATGACAGACAGGCAAAGGCAGCTAGTTGGTGAAGAAAATTAAACATCCAGCGAAAGATATTTTTCTCAAGAGTTAGTGGTGGTCACACAAGAACAAAAAGGAGATTGAAAATTGGTCTTACTTTCAATTCAATTCATTTTTGTACAGCCCAAAATCACAAATTACAAATTTGCCTCAGAGGGCTTTACAATATGTACACATTTGACATCCTCTTGTCCCGGGACCCTCACATCGGAACAGGAAAAACTCCTTCTTACTTACTTACTTCCACCAAGTGGACACAAACATGATTCCAAATGAATGATAATGTCGGTCTATGTCTTGTGGACGATCATCAACGTAATATCCAAAGGGCTAATCAACTGTGAGTATACACATATCAAAGAGTTTCGGGTCAATTAAAGATGTGCTCCACTAATGAAGCATTGCACTTAATTAATACAATTAGCTGTGGTTACATGTGTCCTCAACTCAGTCATCTGACATATCACGACGCGTTAACTGTCAAGTCTGTAAGCTCCAAGATCGGATCTTGGAGCTCGCATTGAGCTCGGGTCTCTCGGATCGCATGCTGACACAATACGGATGATTTATCAAACATAGGTCTCCATCACCTTCCCGAGAGAAAGTAAACTGGAACTGGCTGTCTGAGTCTTGTTAAGTTACTGCTGACAAAAAGTCAACATGACTGATGTTGACTTTGTTGCTTAAAATAACAAAATAACAGGTTATTCTTCAATAACACAACTCCACTGATTCTGCAGGGAGGAACTAGAGAGACCGTCTTTTTTTTTTTTTGCCAGCAAAGCTGATGCCAGCCCTCTAAATGTGAAAGTCTGTCACTGAGTCACTGAGTGAGTGGGTGATGAAGTCACACCATTGGTCGGTGGAGTTGGAGCTTCCCCATAGAGAGTTGTTCTTCCAAAATGAAAAAGACGCGACGGCGGATCAGTGCAGACAGGTGGAGGCGATTGAAGCAGAGAAGAAATGAACAGAACAGTTATCAGGTGGTAGTAAATGTATAATGTAGTCCATGAATAGACGCTACAGCTCCTCTATACCAACAATTGAGGATCCGGGCTCGACCCGAGGTATGTACAACAAAGCATTAACATTAATTACACAGTACCAATTTAGATGAGCGATCCAGACATTGTTTTTTAAATAGCGTGATAATATTGTTGAGTCAATTGAATTAAACAGTCGATTATTTGACTCAAACATATCTTAACCCTGTCATATGATATGCTACCTCAGTACACAACAAACCAATGTTGCAGATGAACATTTCATATCATATTAGACACCGCCGCTGACTAGCCCTGGCTTACAATTTGGCCACAATTAAGCACACTGACCATAGGTTTACACCGAGTCTTGTTATTCCATGCATTCTTCTTTTTTGTCAAAATGTGCCTACTGTACATAAGCCAGGCAATTTATCTGACTTGTCACAGCTCCCTGGAGCCACAAAAGGCTTTGTACAACTTTTTGTTATGCACAGAAGTACTCCCAAAGATCTGTAAAGTCACTATGACATGTAAAATCGGTGGAGTTTCCCTTTGAGCATAAAGAATCCCTTCCCAATGTCCGGAGCCTTATCGACATTACAGTAGAAAAACCTGCAATCAAAGAATGAAACAGCCTCGGGTGTTATCCTGCTATTATTTTGTGATCCAATGTATAGTTTCCTTTTTGGTCTTTCCATTTTTTCTCAAACCTGCCTTGTGTTCAGTTTCCTTTCGTGATAAAAGCCCATAATACAATACCTGTTTATGGACCATTGTTAAAAACAGTGTTCCTAAATGCTGATACTGTTTATGCAGTCATAACTACTTTTTTATTGAGTCTGAAAACAGTCCCTTCACCATTTGGGAGATGTTTGCAGGGATATAAAAGCAAAACAGCTGTTTTTGTTGCATGGATTGTTCCTTAAGAAGACTCAGCGTTTATGGAGCGTACTGGCTCTGTGAGGCTGTACTTTGGCACAGCGAGGCCTTTAGCTGCATGCTAATGTTAGTATGCTAACATGCTCACAACGACTTCAATGAGATCCAAGTTTAGCATGTAGCTAACATGTATTATAAGTTAGCTTGGCCCGAAAACTATCGCCCAGTCTGTTGAGAATGATTTGCAAGTATTTAGCGATTTACCAAAGTATTTGACAAATTGAAACGATGACCTGATGATGGTGCTAGATAAAAAATAAATCACAAATTTGCTGGTGGTAGTAAAGGGAAAGTGAGGGGATCGCCTACGATTCGTCCTCTGGGGAGCACGGACGTCTGTTCCAAGATCACTCGCAATCCATCCAATAGTTCTTTCAGCCTGGACCGTATCGATGATCTTAAAACTCTCCGAAATTATATTTGTGTAGATATACATTTTAGACACTTTTGTGTCAAGTCAGGCAGAAACCTTTAATGTCCACAAAAGAAAACAAATAAAGGATGTTTCGATTCAAAGTGACGAGCTACAAGCTTTTTGACGGCCACAGCTTGCAGGTCAAACCGTGTATGATCCTTTAATTCACATATTTGACAAAGAGTATATTGGTTTCCAGTGCAGCAGGCTGACATCTTCCTCGACTCAAAGCGCTCATTGATCATCCCGGTGAGACCCACAGCTGCAGGTTCTTAACCAGGCCGGTGGCGATCCGGACACGGCCAAGAGGAGTGTTCAGCTGATGTGTGCTCTCCTCGTTCCATGGATGCTTTATATCACACAGATCTATTTCTTCCTGTCATTGTAGAGAAGACTAAATGCAATTTGGTTTAGAACTTTTAGTCTCATTTATTCTTTGTTTGTTATAGGGGAAGTTGAACTACCGCCGAATATTTTAATCAAACTACTACCTCAATCTAATTATTCAGTGTTTGAGTTATTACAATGCACCTTTAGAAATACAATACAGGGACAGTCACATTCATTTTGCAGCAGATTAGTTTTATTTTTCTTCATCCATTTTACTTCACTTTTCTTTTCCCATTCTTCCCTACCTTTGGGACTTGTTGAAAAATGAACCAATATTGCCAGCAGCTCTGTGATCAAGGTTGATGGATGGAAGGGAGGATATTATCATGCACACCTTGAGGCAGAGGCGTGTGTGTTTTCAAACTCCTCCTCATTTCCCAGCTAAGTTACAGATAGGATGAAATGTGCTTTTTAGGTTTGTTGCTCGTGGCAGTGATGTAGATTACTGTCATTCAACATGAGGATATGGGTTCAAGTCCTAATTATCTGACAAAAAGTACGTGTCCGCATACTAAGGGGTCTCTTCCCTGGAGCTGCTTTTAGTTTCAATTTATTTAGCAAGTTTTTAACTTTATTATCCAACTAACATTTTGGATAATTACCTTTTTCAGGCGAAGGGGGAGCAATGTTGTGAAGATCCTTGCCAGCAACTTTATCACCAGAGGTCTTTGAATTTTCACTTCCTACAATAGTTGTGCAAGGCAACTACAGTGTGGGTATCGTTAGGTAAAGGTCTTGGCTATACACTTAAGTAAATAGTGGTGATGTGGTGAAGGTTGGTTAATGATTTGGATTATAGGCAACTAAAACCCTCTAAATGGCACACTACTTCATGCATTGGAACCAGGGCTGGATTGCGACAAAAAAAAGCAGTCCTGGCACTTTGGCCCACCACAATTGATTACATTACATCGATTGGCCATATTTCTAGCTCGAGACTAGCTGTTTTGAATCTCACCTTGCATTCTCTTCTACCTGAAGAGGAGCCGTGCAGATACAGACTTTCCCCACACAGATGAATACAATTTAATTATGAAAACGGTTTGCTTTGAGGCAATTCTGTTTGTTTGTCCTGCACAATGGTGCGCGTTCTCTCCCCATTACACTGTCAGTCATGTTGATGAGCTCCATCCTTCAACACGCCGTCTAGCCTGAGGCTGAGGAGGATGGCCCATAGAAAGCAGATGGCAAATGCGGACTGTGTGCAGTAAACTAAATTCAGCGCTTATGTTCCAATGTGTTTCTGACCGGGCTTTGTCTGCTGCGTGTTCGTTAAACACCGCTCATGCACACAGCACTGAGGAGCCAATCTCTGTCAAATGGGACAAAAGATAAATGATGTAATAATGTACAATTAATTCCTGTTCATTCAGCTATTTTTCTCAAAGTTGGATGTTGCTGGTTACGATAAGGGATACATGCAATATCAACACATTTCTTTATGATTTTATTGACAAAAACAATGTTTCTGCATAAGCAAAGTAGCAAGGTCTGTTAACAGAGGCCTTCAGGATGAAAATGTTCTATTTTCTTCTTGAAGGTGTCTGAACTGAAGTTGTTCCACACCAAAGCGATTCCAATAATCTTACCATAAGACCATTGTGTGCTGTAATACATATTTACATCACAAACCATGATCTTTTTCTAAGCGTAAGTATTTTGTTGCATAAGTAAATCTATGTTGGGAGTATATTTTGAAAAGAGACTGCATGCATGAACGATGGGAAACTGTTTCCTGCGAACGCAGAAGTTTATTTTGAAAATCATTTGGAACTGTGGGGCTTGCAGGTGGGATGAGTGAGAGGAGGCGTCTGTTCTGGACTAATCTTCATCCCCCAGGTTTGTGCTCGGCTCTAAGAAATGAACTTAGTGTGAATGTCTAATAATTCATTCAGAACTGGCAAAGGCCGATTTGCCAAAAGGTGGAGGAATGATGAGGCTGCTGCCCGGGTTGAGGGGGCAGTATAGGGTTAAATAGGCTCATCGTGATTGGCTGAGCGCAGAAAAGCACATTAATCCTGAAACCTAATCATTGATACTGTAAAGACTCATGTAACACTTTGTCATCTCCCCTGTGGCCGTGCTGCTTTCCCCGTTGAAGGACAGATCCTTCAGTACCTGCCCTTTGCTGAATCAGTGCGGTGGAGTTTCGCTGCTGCACAATTAATCCTGCGTTAATTGCAATTATGGTTTTGCCTCTCAGAATAAATTGAGCTTGATCGAGTTAGAAACTGACATTTTTGCATTTGGCATGTCTTTTCCAGAGCATCAGATGAAGCGCTCCCTGTACACAAGTGAACTGTCTCACCAATCACAGGTGATTAACTGGTCTCATGCCTCCCAAACACGGCTGTGACTTCAGGCATGAACGTTTTCATTACAAATGGAACCTGCAAGTGAAATGGAGCTGCATTTGCTATGCCAGTTAAATTCCTTTCATTTGGTCTGTGTTGAGAAAGACATGTCGAGAAAAACAATGGAGTTCTGTATTACGTGTACATGTGTCGGTTCGGACATGCACATATTATACATGTGTACAATGTGGAAGAAAAGGCATTTAAAATATCCGTGAATAATTTCTGTAAGAATAATGTAAATCACCATTAAAACCGACACTTTTATTATATATTATAACTCTTATACATGCACAGCATCAGGAAGGTTACAGTTAAAATAAATTCTAAACCTCTTCCTGGGAAAATTATTATGATTATGTTGGCGCATGAGAACACATTCAGTTGGGCTTTCAAAATCCGAAAAGTGATGGCATTCTTCGAAGAATCAGGAACTTCTCACAACATAGACTACTTCCACAGGTGTGTAATGCAAAACAATTTACTTATGTCATCAGCTTAAATTGTAGTCAAAGTTTATGACCGTATACATTTTTTTTGCATCTCTCAATTACACAAGAAATGCGAATAACAGTTAGGAACAAGGGCAACAAAGCTGAATCAATAAGGTAAAGAACAGTCTGTCAGATAGACGTTCAAATGACCATTTAAATGTGCAAAGAATATGTTCTGACATTTACTTTATTCAAACTAAGGCTACTAGCTGCACTGGAGAAGCATGATCCCATCTAAAGCTGTGATAGTCATGACAAGACTTGGATTTGATACTGCTCAGACCAAAGATTTTTTTTTTTATAAAACGGCAGTTTTTCTTCATATGTGAGGAGATGTCAGGCTCAGCTCATACAGCATACACTGTCCTCATCCCTTGGGTACAGCAATGCATTACAAAGAGAGTGTGTGTGTGTGGTAAATTTATGAGGCAGCCAACCTTTGCCTGCGGGCCTGCTGCAGATGACTTCCCTGTGCTCCCGTGGGGAACTGCTCTGACAGGGCGGCAGAGGGATGCTGAATGGTGCACTAACAACCGGCTGCAGGAAGAGAAACTGAGAGGGAGCGGTGCAGAAGAATTGACTGCCATTAAAATGACCTAATCTATGAGTGACAGAAAACTTTCTCAGAGCCAAAGAAAAGCTATGGTTTCAGCTGCTCTCCCTACTAACGCCATCACCCTCAGCAAACCTGCTGTTTTGCACTTTTTTCGCATCTGAGCTTTGGGTGTAAATCTGTGACCAACAACGTTTTGCACTAACTTCAGTTTTCTGTAATTCCTCTACTAATTTCGTCAGCCAAAGTTATTTTTTGTAACTCATTACAACACGATTAGGAGTCTTTAATTCAAATTTAAGTCCATTTAATCATGAATTCATTTGTAAAACAGAACCGTTAGTGTAGATGTCGGAAAACCTTCACAATGAGTTAATCTAACACATGACACAGAGTCTCCATCACTCAGACTGTTAAAACTAAATATAGAAAACCTTTTAGTTTTTAAACCAGTACAGCAAGTGGCGTTAAGATTTTATTTATTTATTTAGTTGCTAATAGAATAAAAAGGCAGCATGTTCTGATCTACAGGTGTATACAGGTGGAATGTGTCTAGTCTCATTAAAACCCCGCAACAATGAAAAATTATAGGCCAATATCAAACCTCCCATTTTTAAGTAAAATAATTGAAAAAGCGGTTTTCCAACAGCTGACCAACTTCTTGGCCGTAAATAACTGCTTTGATGTTTTCCAGTCAGGCTTTCGACAGCACCACAGTACTGAAACTGCTCTTGTTAAGGTTTTCAACGACATCCACTTAAACATAGACAATGGCAGAAGTTCAGTCTTAGTGTTACTGGATCTCAGTGCTGCATTCGACACGGTCGACCATGCCATACTCCTAGAAAGACTAAAAATCTGGGTGGGACTCTCTGGCACAGCACTTAACTGGTTTGAATCCTACTTGAAGGACCGAGAATACTTTGTGTCTGTAGCTGATTACACATCAGAGCTGACTAAAATGACATGTGGTGTTCCCCAAGGTTCAACACTGGGGCCTCTTCTGTTCAACATCTACATGCTTCCATGCTCAGATTATGGAAAACAACAAAGTGTGTTATCATAATTATGCAGACGACACACAAATCTACATAACTATGTCACCAGGGGACTATAATCCCATACAAGGGCTGGGTAACTGCATTGAACAAAAACAACTGGATGTGCCAGAATTTTCTTCAATTAAACAAAGATAAAACAGAAGTAATTGTTTTTGGTACCAAGGACGAACAATTGAAAATCACCGCTCGGCTTCAATCACTGATGTTAAAACCCACAAACCAAGCCAGAAATCTAGGTGTAGTTATGGATTCAGACCTCAACCTGAACAGCCATATCAAGACAATTACAAAATCAGCCTACTATCACCTGAAGAATATATCAAGGATTAGAGGACTTATGTCTCAACAGGATTTGGAAAAACTTGTCCACGCATTTATCTTCAGCAGACTGGACTACTGTAACGGTGTGTTTACAGGTCTCTGTAAAAAGTCCGTCAGAAAGCTGCAGCTGATTCAGAACGCTGCAGCTCGAGTCCTCACTAAGACCAGGAGGGTGGATCACATCACCCCAGTTCTGAGGTCTTTGCACTGGCTTCCTGTCCAACAAAGAATTGACTTTAAAATCCTGCTGTTGGTTTACAAAGCACTGAATGGTTTAGGGCCAAAATACATCTCTGATCTGCTGCTACCTTATGAACCATCCCGACCCCTCAGGTCGTCTGGGACCGGTCTACTTTCTGTTCCCAGAGCCAGAACTAAACATGGAGAAGCAGCGTTCAGTTGTTCTGCTCCACATATCTGGAACAAAGTCCCAGAAAGCTGCAGGTCTGCTGAGACCCTCAGCTCCTTTAAATCAAGATTGAAGACTTTTCTGTTTGCTGCTGCCTTTAATTGAACCACATTCAATTAATATATGAATCAATTTCCTGCATTTCTGCATTTTACTACTGCATTTTATTTCTTACACTGTTTTTTAATGAATGTTCTTAATTGTTTTTAAATCTCCTTTTCTTTTGATGCTTTTAATGGTTTTATGTGAAGCACTTTGAATTACCTTGTTGTTGAAATGTGCTATACAAATAAACTTGCCTTGCCTTGCCTTGCACAGCACTTCTCCTTTGAGAGGAACGTCAGACAGCTGCTACTTAAACACATGCTTTTGGAGCCTGCAGGACTCACGGAAACGGTTGGAAATGGTGCATGTGCCATGCTGACGGCAATCAATGTAGAATTTGCAATCTTTGACCAATTAAAAAACATCCAGTAAGAGTTCAGAGAATTCATACGACATTATGGATGGTCTCTATAGAAATCACAATCAACTGAGATTTGTCCACAATGGCTGGTTGTGTTAGTGAGATACAAGTAGCCGGACATTCACCTTCACTGATGAATACTTTCACAGAAAACTAATCCTTTTTTTGGACTCGAACGCAGGCCGCTGTTGCAAGGAGCCTTCATGTTTTTTAGCAATACAATGTTCCATAAATCAGGCTATGAATGATATATGAACAAACTCCTCTTTGAAAAACCTTGAGAATATAGGATTAGAATTGGAAAGTGTGGTGTATGGAGATCTGACAGTATGAGACAAAAACAATTTGAGAACGTATTTTAAAGATATGTAATGTATCACAAAGTTTTGAATTCAATTTAAGTTGTGCTCAACTTCAGTTAATGGCAGGCTTAATACTCAGCCCAAGAACCCCGATATAGCCCTGTTACCAAACCTTGTTGCGTGAGGGCGTTTCATGTGTCCCATTAGACGTTTTAAGACTCAAAAGCTGACAGGATTGTTTACAATCTAAGGTTCCTCTGGGAATTGGCATGCCTTTAGAAGCCAAAATAAATTTAAGCTAATTAGGTTTCTGAAAAAGCTTTCAATAAGGGTTTTCTCTGAAAAACATAAATCAAGCTTTCCCTTCTTTGCTTCCCATCCCTCCATCTGTCTCCTTTTTTTTTTTTGCAGGTTTACGTTTTGCAGTCACAGTTGCGTGAGCAGAACATCCCAGATGTCTAGTTCTCATGCTGCTCCCTCCAGATGCAGGACCAAGGGAGGTCTTCCCAGACCGGCTGGGAGATGTAGTCCCTCTAGCTCATCCAGACTTCTGGATCTACCTGAGGTTATCACCCATTCATTTAGGACTGATATCCCAAAGGGAGGCTCCCTGGTGGAATCCTCACTGGGTACCTAATTCACGGTAAAACTATTTAGCATTCAGAGAAACAGATGCTGGTGACGGACACATTTTTCTCAAAAATATCAACTTTTAATCCTGTTTTACCTATTTATTTTCACGCCATGTGTGCCCCCTTTGTGCAATGTTTTTAGTGAATGCCTTCATATTATTTGGACAAGCAAAAGAAATTGACAGAGTGCACATTGTGTATGCTTCCTCAATATGGTACTTCATGAAGGTAATGTGGAAAAAACGTGTTTGTACTTTTTAATAGGCACTCTTCATTCCATTATGTGAAGCTATAAGTGGTTAAATGGTTTCAGCCCTCCTGTGTCTCCTTCACGAGTTACTGTAACTATGATGGATCGCATGATTGCATTCAGTATAATTGCATTTATCCCCAAACCATGTTCCTTCCTTCAGAGTGTATTTCAGCTTGAATATAGAAGGACGTTTGTCACCTTATTTGGGAAGACAACAGTTTGAATTAACGTTTAAACCTGATGAACAATTAGAAATCACAAGTTTTCCAAATTGTATTTGTACGAGCAAGACATTTTTACTCCCAACTCGTCAAATTGGTGGAAGGCAGTGTTTGTTTGACAAGCCCAACCACCACTGCCACCCTTCCTACTTTGACTTCCTCAATCTTCAGACTACGTCAGTTGCTCCGACTGTCTAATAAGACAACAAAGGGCGCTGACGAAGCGGCGGTGTTTTGATGAGTTGGGGGTGAGTAAGGGTTGGTATAAACCATTTTATGGTCCTAATGCCACTGGGAACAGAAGTCCATAATAAATAAGAGCCAAATTCTAACAAAAGCAGGCAAATATCTTATATTTTAACCGTTTATGTGCCTCTGTACATTTGGATAAGCATAAGAAGACACATTTTAATCGGTGCCCAGCACTAATATATATATATATATATACATATATACACACACTCACACACAGTCGGTGGGACTGTTTTGCTCTTCAGCGCGTGGAATCCTGTGTAATCTTTAGCTGTCTTGTTTAACAAGGATGTGGTGAATGTCTTCCTAAAGAGAGACATGACCCTTGGAGGGGCCGTTATCCATTCTGTGAGTTTGTGTACATTTGTGCGCGAGTGTGCACGCAGGTGTGTGTTTCTTTTGCCTGTCCCTTCCATTGGCTCTGTGCCAGTGTTGCCGCTTGGCTGAACATCAAATCCAGTGAAGGGCTGAGTTTATTTTCTTTGCTTTGAAAGGCCATATTTATCGTTTTCAATTATCTCGGATCCATAAAAGCTGACCCCTGCTCTCTGCTGCGCTGTCTGAACCAGTGGAGAGGGAGGGAGACCAAATGGAAGCCCAAACTCTGCTCTGTTCGCGACAAAAAATGTCACATTTGTGTGTCCTTGTTTTTATCCAGTGTGCGCACCCTCATCCATCCGTGCAAACATGCGCCCTTGGATGAACCGAGTGTTATCGAATGCCTCTTAAGACCTTGAAATCCACACACACCATCATCGCTCTCCACAGACCCACAAGTACTCCCCCTTCCCTGCATGGTGATAGCAACATCAACACACTTCTGATGTTAACAGTAAATTAAGCCTTGATGTTAAACTCTCATTATCATGTCATGAGATGTGCCGCTGGGCTGGGGGGGCCCGCAGCCGACGACGCCTCCCTTTGAACACGGAGCGCATCAGCCGAACCCCCCTCTGTCAGCCATTTCAAAGCAACTGCTGCAATGGACAGAAAATGATGCCATCTGCATGAGAGTGTGACTCCCACCCACTCTCAGCACTAAACATAATCTCCTTTTTTATGTTGATTGTCTACACTTGTGATTATGAAGTTGAAAGTTGTGTGTGTGTGTGTGTGTGTGTGTGTGTGTGTGTGTGTGTGTGTGTGTGTGTGTGTGTGTGCACACACCTGTGTCCATGTCTGCTTGCTCTTAATAGTTTTCAGCGGTGTACCGGAGTGAGTGCATGGAGATAAAACCAGCAGCTTGTTTGGCAGAGCACAGATTTGGAGAAATGCATCATAGTCCATTTAACAAAATCACAGGGTGGCGAGGCCGGCCATTACACACATAGCACTTACTGTTAAGTTGTTAGCGGATCTGGCTGCAGTGCTTGTGAGCTCAATGAGTACCTGGGTACATCATCGCTCCTAATGACACCCACTGAAACCACCAATAACACATATGGTCATATCACCATAAGATATTTATCATAACTATAAATGACACCCACTGTAGACGTTAACCATTTGAACTCTAGGCTTGTTTTTCACTCTTTATTTACAGGCTCATTGCACATTTACACGACCATATATGCTGTCTGGAGCAAAATACCCTGACAGTTGGGGAGTGGTGCTGTTAAAAAGAATAGGCATGCATCAGCCACTACATCCAAGTAGCACACAAATAAAGCCTCAATATACAATATATATTCATAAATAAAACAGGAAATGTTACTGAAAACTTTTCAAAACAAGTTTGAAAAGATGAGGACCATTTCTGTGAGTGGAGTCCGAGCACAGTGGAGTTCATTTGTGTTTCTCCACAGGACCATTTAAGGACTATATTTATACAGTGCACAAATTTGAAAAGTTGATGTTTTCCTCAAAGCCAGACCTCTCTATCGCATTTTAAAATATTATTAAATTATGCTAGTATCTCTAGCATGTTACTGGCTCATTGCAACCTGTTGCAGCTGTGTCATTGGCCATAAATAAACCCTATTTACATCCAGCTGATGTTGGTAGATAAAAGTGCACGGCTATACAGAGTTTTCAATCATTTTGCTCTTTGAGGCACCTTGCCATTCCCTGAAATGTTGTACTGCCTGACTGGTGGGCACACCTATTGATTTAGCTAGGTTTCCTCCCCATACAGATTCATCCTGGCCACAAGCGCTAGTCCAGCAGTTTTAGCATCTGGATTGAGCCACTCTCGGGCAAGTGTTTGGTGAAGTTGGCCACAGCTGACTCATAAAACTTTGCAGTGTCCATCTTCCCTTTGGCACCAGAAAGCAGTGCTCCTCCAGACAGCCTGGATGACACACACTCTACAACCCTTTTTAAATTACTTTTCTGCTGAAGTCTTTATGGCTGCCAGCACCTCCACTGTTTGCCGAACGTGGCAAGTAGCATCCAGCATAGTTGCGTCTCTTCTCGAGTTTAAGAGAGAAGCTCACAAAGGACGTGTTTCATCAAAGCCAAATTTTCAACAAACTCAGTTTAGTAGGTAGTGCGGTACTACAGCAAGCCTTTCTATGCGTCTCTCTCTACCCATCCAATAGTAAAGACTTGCCCAATTTCAAGAGATTAATGATTCATTCATTCCAATGGTTTTTGGAAGTGCAAATTTGCAATAGCAGCAACCGTGTACGCCCACGCATCCATTCACACACAACTTCAAAACCTTTTGATCTCTGTCGCAAAATTAAAAAAAAGAACTCTGCTAAGTGCAATGATGAATCCCACAAGGGTGCAAGACAAACAGTTCATGAGTTCATCCAGCCGTTAAATTATGCGCCTTTTTTTTGTGAGAGGTCACTCTCACTGCCACACCCCTTATGCCCACCGGCATGAACACAAAAACACACCCTCGACCTCCATGACGACTGTGGCCACCAAAGGGCGGGGTATACGTCTGAGGACTAACTGAGAACAGAGTGAGCTACAGAGCTGCTGGTTGCTGCTAAAACGAAAAGAAAGCACATTGTGAATGAAGTGATCACTGGATTACTTTTCATATTGAAGAATGTGTGTAAATGAAATGAAGTAATAAGTGGAGCGATGGGCGTTCATGGCTAGACATTGGAGAACCAGTAACCGCTGGTCAGTGTGTGGTCATGGGAATATCTAAGGTGAGAATCCCACCTCGCAGCTCCCTCTGCAGTAAACTCAACTCATTAACCATCACAAGCATGGAATGGAAGCAGGAAGGGGAAACAGCAGGTGGAGTTTCCATTTCCACTGCACTCGCTTGGTTTCATTACATCAATATTGGCTCAATGTGAATGAGGGAGTTGTGGAAATTCAGGTACTTATTTGCCATCTGTTCAGATTTGATCATCTGACAACCATTCCGATGACCAGGTGGGTTTTTGCCTCGTTATTATCTTGGTGTAAGAAGGGGTCTGCACTGTGAAGTGTCTCAAAGTCGATGACGTAGAACAATTCCATATATTTCCATTCAGTTTGAGAAGAATCTGAAAAGAGAACTTTTGTTGAATTACTAACACACCCAGAGTTAGAAAGCTGCTTTCAACCCACCTTGGTGAAATGGATTTGTGCTGGGTAGTGACTCACTAATTGCTCGTGCTGTGCTGCTCTGTAGCTGATCATGAATTGTAAGGCCTCCACCATAGGAGATCCTATTCGGATCAATAAGCTATCACAATATCATTAGTCAAACAGGACCTGTTCAATCAACTCTAAGTTTAATACAGTACAAATCCAGGGATTATAGAGAGTTTTACCGTTCTGGATTCAAGGAGTGAGACACAGAGCGAGTTATCAACTGAAGGCAGCAGATCGGCGTACATGTATTATGTTTTATCTCTGACCTACAGTGACACTCATCCCTTTCCTGTAGAGGAGCTTTGGAAAGCAATCCAGCCTCCCGAGCCTGTCAGAGCTCAGCTTTCTGAGGGCTCCGTCTTCCTCGTGTCAGTCCCCGCTGCATGCCGGGATCTGTTCCCCCGAGCACTCTGCAACCCCCGTCCAGTGAAGCTATTATGGGAGAAGGAGGAAGAGACTAACGACCAGCTATTTTCTCCTCACAGTATCTAACGCGGTATATAGTTGTTCCTTCCCCTTTGTTGTTGTTGTTTTTTGCCTCCAGCTCGAGGGAGCGTGTGGTGGGTATAATGAGCGTGTGCCGTCCGTGATGGCGGCGCTGTGAATCTTCTGTAGGCCGACTGTAACCTCTGTCTTCTGATAATCTGCCAATTACCGAGAGTCAGGAGGAGCCCTTTTGCTCTTCACTGTCTCCATGGTAACCTCTTCAGGGGCCGACAGAATGACTGTGGAGGCGGAGCGAACTCAGGCAATAACTGCAGGTCCAAACTCTTTTTTTCTTTTTTTTTAACAGCCTGAGGATTTCTTTCCTCAGTGAAGTAGCATGTTGAAGGCAAAGATATTACTTTTTTTTTTTAGCCTGGAGAGAAATGACGGTACCTCTTTTAAAGTGTTGAGCATTATTTTGGGTAAATGTAGAGGATATATATGTAAAGGAGGATCATTCATAGCAGGACTGCTATGAATACTTAAATGCATAAGTATGACCTGCGAAAATTCAAAATGTGTTTGTGAAACATCCAACTTATACTTTATTACTATGGCATTGTTATGCTCTGTTATTATTCTACTCCACGAGATCTTAGGGGGAAATGTTACAGCTGGATATACTAGCTTTAACATTTAAACTACAATTAAGCTTCAGCTGAACCATCTGCAGCATGAAAATGCTACTAGTGTGTTCACTAAATAAATAAAACTAAATATCTTTTGTTATACAACAGGAATATGTGATGCATGTAAGTAAGGGATTTTAAGGGTCATCAGTTGTTCCCATGCAGGTTCATTTACTGTGCGCTTTAAGAATGGCACAAAAAAGCTAAATCTCACGGTAGCAGCCCTCAGTACTGTAAGAGGTTGTGGAACATAATACAAAATTGATTGAAAAAAAATACATGATGTTATTGACAAAACACCACAGCAGGGTTGGTGTGACATTAACGTCTGAGAGCCGGGGGCATCGATTCAGTAAACTTCAAACCCGAACGGGAAAGTCCTTCTGTTTAATTTGCCAGCCAGACTTCTAGACCTGCTCACAGCACATCAACAGTAAAATGTCATAACTAATGACGAAAAAGAACGGAAATGAAACAGTCCCCTGATAGTTTTCGTACCATCGTATCTGGCCAGTTCTCATCAAGAACTTCACCTGGCAGACAAAGCCCAGGGCGCGGCACATTACCACAGCATCCCCAGAGACGCTGTCTGGGTAGTGTAACGAATGCCGCCGGGACAGGAAGGTCACATGTTACCTGGAGTAATATGGGAGCGAGATGTCAGCTGGCAATCAAGCTCCGCAAATCACCATTCGGCCCACAGCTACATGTTCAAGGTCCCTTCAGTTCGTTTCACTTATTTCGTGTCGCTTTCTGCTCACCCTGGAAGCTCCATCTTCTTTGTTGAAGGACCAACCGGATCTCATGGGGGCATTGTAGTGGGAAAATGATGTTACAGTATCGTGTGGAACACAAAACAGTAGTCTTGCGGAAGATTTTAACTAGTTTTGTATCAAGGTGTCTTGTCATCTCTTCCCACACGGGTGAGAAGTGAAGAGACACGGTTTCTTTGTTGGTAAGACAGAGACACAGAGAGACCTCGACTCCAGAAATGAACGTCCGCAGGAACAGACAGCCTGTGTCTGAAATATCATACTCCCCTTTTGACGCGTTATCTGAAGTTGTAAAGGCGTGAACCTTTGTTTGCATAAATGATGTTGAAAATTGCACTTCGAGGAAGCATTCAGTCTACTGAATACGTAGTTGCTGTGCTTTCTTCCCTCTTGCAAGAGAATAAACGGAAAAAAGACAACTTTGAATCTTCTGATGACTTCATTATTGTTTGAGAACAAAAAGTCTCTCCTCCCGATTAACCTAGAACATTTCCGCCACAGTATATAGCAAGACATTTCCGTATGCCATTATTGCGTGTGACTTAACACCATGTTGATGAAATGGTCGCAGTTGACGGCTGCAGTTAGGCAACAAAACTCCTTTGTGGGTTTAGGAAAAGCATCCTGATAACATCCTGTAACAGGAAAACACGTCACAAACCTTTCTTCATGTTATGAACTTCACTTTAAAACAAAACAGCAAAGACATTTCTGGACTCAAACTGGTGTGCTGACTGCAAGTCCTGTGTTTGCTTTTCTACCGACCCACTATGAGCGGTTTCTCTCACATTTCATCCTACGTCCCGTGTTCAGAGCGTTGCATATTCACACGGATGAGTTTACATTGCAGTCATTAAAAAGTAAATGGCGTACAAATGACGGTTGAAAAAAGCAAGAAAAACGTTTATTTTTGCACACAAAATGACTTCTAATCGGCGAGATTGGGCTGACAGGACATAAGTTGATCGTTCACACATGCAGAGGTGTAAAATGCCTGCAATTTTACCCATTTTGTATTTTACAATATTGTTCATTCGGAACCAACGGGAGCTCTTTTTGTGGGTGAATGAGGGTGAACATATTTGTACCTAAGGTGTTGATCTACAGCTTTCACATCCACAAAAAGGATTCATCTTGGCTTACATGGTGGTACGTGCCTGTTCGAAGCCAGATTTAAACCTACAGCACTGAAGTTTTTAGTCTCAGCGTGACGAGTTGCTCAGTGAATGTAGATGTTGGCAGCAGTAACAGAGACGTTGGCAGGAGCTTGAAAATCATGCTCCAAACTTTGGTCAAAGATTTGATGAAGGAAAGTTGGTTTGTTGAGACTTTAGGCCTTTTCCAAACACTTACGAATATCAACCCACATGTCACATGGTTCTGCAGTTTTCCGTCTGTTCTTTGTGTGGCTCATTTGCTAAGGGTAAACAAAGCCTGTGTTACGTTCAAATTTACCCACCAACTCACAAGGATTAGCTGCTGCTATACTAGAAACATAACAAATGTAACCTGTGCGCTGCAAACTGGAGCCAGCTGCAAACAAATACTGCACGTCATTATCTCTACAAGCTTTAGCTGCAGTATTTGAATGCAATATCCCAGTGCAGATAATTATAGTTTTGGTTAATGTGATGTAGTTAAGTTAATTGTTTTGATTCGAACAAGAAGCGGCGGGCATGGCTTAGCGTGCACAACTCTCTGCAAAATCCCAATAATGCAGACCTTTAGACAACTGCTGGCCTCGACCCAGATCCCCTCAGCTCAGCTCAGCTGTTGGATCAGGAGGCACAGGCCAAAGAGAAATGAACAAACACGTCCTTAATCACACCCTTTTGTGATGTTATCCATCGAAATAAGAACAAACGCACACACCTCTGCCAGCTAGTATGACGAGACATTCTCATACCGACGCATCATTTAATTAATGCGGCTTGGTCAGATGCACCAAGCTTGAAACTATGACGCGTCACGCACTCCTTTAGTGTCTGTTTTGCACGTGTCACTTTGAGTGTCGAAACACTTGTTACATGCACGGCGTCTTTTCAAAATAAACTACCGTCTTCACAGGAACTTCAGTTATAGGCAACAAGAGCCCTTAGTTAGGTTTAGGAAAAGAGCGTGTGTGACGTTAATTGTCTGACCGGCAACAAGTGACTCGTAAGTCATTCGGTAGTCACTTGACCAACGTGACGGACGACTGATGTGACAAAATGTCAACTTTACTTTAAGTTTTGCACGTTAACAGTCACACTCTATACCACGTCCGTTGCTCTGCCTGTCATGTCGCAGGTGTGTGTGTGTTGCATACACACACTAAACGCGTCGTGTCAGGCGCTGAGGAGCACTGACCGAGCTATTTGACACATTGGGAGTGAGAACGGGTTGAGTAAAACCCACGCACTGATTGCTAAGTGTAGTTTTTATATGATTGGAGTGACTCTCTTGTTGGCTTCAATCACATGTAAATTTGGACAAATGAACATATATACGCCCCCGAATGCATGGTGAGTCATCAAACATATTTGCTTGTTGTAAAGAATGTGAAAAGGGATTTCGATGTGTAAATATTAAAAAGAAAGAAGCATTTTAGCGTGTGAGGGAGTGTCTGTGTTGTGTGTGCACTGCTGGTCTGGCAGTGGCAGCAGTCAAGCAGGGCTGGTGAATAACACACACTGTTACAAACAAGTAATTCATTAGCAAGGGCCATTACCCCCATCTCCTGCAAGCACACACACACACACACACACACACACACACACACACACACACACACACACACAGGAGATGTAATCGACAGTACTCTGCTGAGCTGTGATGGTTTGATGAATGTGAGTAGGAACATGAGCACTCGTGAGGACTGTGACTTCATTCTTCAGCTTTGAGTTGGTTGAAGGATGTCAGAAGGGTTAACAGCCCTCATTTGGTTGATTATTTAGTTTTGAAGACAATGTTCAGCACTAGTACTGAACGTCGAGGTTAACAACAGGCTCCACCGCTGAAGATCTCGTTGGAAATTTCACATTGTATTGTGTTAAGTCCAAATTGCCTCTTTTTGTGCAATAATTGGGGGCAGTACAATTTCGCATTTTCATTAACTATTAATTTCCATGTTCTTGCACCCAAGCTAGTTATTAACATGCAATTATACCATATTCTGTGGAGCTTTACTGCAGGCCATTAACCTCTGAACTCTGCTGGATCCATCAGTGGCTCCATCTTTATTTTTTCACATTGTGTAGTTAAGCGTTGTTTAAAGCTCGGCTAGGCAGGTTTTTATCTATTTTCCATTGTTGTGCAAAAATTCTGGAGTAACTTTTCAGTGTTTTGTAATTCAAATGGTCCGTGACTATGTGTGTCAGTGGGATTGCACAAGATTAATGTTCATTTTTCTGGATGTAAAAAGACATGTTGAGACATTTCTTCTGTATCTGAGTCAGTGTTACAATCAAATCCTCCCCACCTGCAAAGCACACTAAAGAGACTCCCTGGTGTAAGTCTCAGTATTTACAGCGTCTATGTAATTCGAAAAAAATTATTAATATTGACAATAATACTCATTGGTTGGCATAGAAAAAAGAAAAGAAAAACAATTTTTTAATATATACACACACAGTCGATTACCTTGATGGTCACTACACAAAGCATGGTGTCATTGTTTAGCTTTATCTATGTTTAAAGTCAAGTTTAGCTAACTAAACCAGTAGTGACGGAAAGCACTAGAAAAGTCAGTCATTTTAAGACTTTGACAGCCCAAACTTGGCATATGCAGGACACGGTAACTGAATACAATGTTTGCTACGAGCACCTAAGACTTTTTTGTTGCAGGATTAAACTATTGTGTATCATGTTAGTGAATGTTACTGCTTCAATACCCATTCTCACTCTCCATAACCAATAACGCAGCCTGGTAAGTGTTGCTTGGAGGGGCATGACATGCAACAAAAAGGTGCCAAGGCCGGAATCAAACCTGGGACATTGCGGTTCTATGGCATGTCCTGTGACCATTCGGGTGCGAATGGCACTCCGAGAATGTGATTTTAAGCTTCCGACCAAATGATCCTTATTTTCATTGACTCTCTGAAGAGGACTGTCACTTACAAATGTTTTTAAGGGCATTCATCTTATATCAGCAGCGTCTGTACTTTCAGTAGGTATGGGACTTCACACCTTGCAGCCGCTCTGTACATCTTGTACCTTTATAAGCACCGAGCAGTTAATGTTGACACTTTTCTCCGCACAGCCTGGAAATAGTCTCTAAAGAGGGAGGAGATCATTACTCGTTCACGCTCAACATGAGTTTGCTGAGGATTGCAAGCGGTGACCTTTTTAGTTACGAGACCACTGGACCCTTTAATGAAAATGAAAGCCGCCCTCAGCCGGTTACGACATCAGTTTCGACGTGAAATATTTTCCGAGTCATACCTTGCCTTGACTTCGGCAGAGTGGGAACACTAATTGGACATCATGATGAAAAATCTCGAGGAGAGACTCGCACAGTCCCCCGATCAACTTTCCCTCCAGCGGTCGACTCTTTTGAGTCGCATCCAATATCTCCGCTCACCGTTTGTGCGCATCGTCAGCTACACAGCTTTCCACCTCGCTTCTCTCAACTCTTCTCCCATCAATATGTCACGCTGCTCTCGCCTCTGTATTGTCATATCAAACGCAGCCCAGTGGGCGTATTTCAGCACAACCTTGAAGTGTAATCAAGGGCTGACTTTGGTCTGCTGCATCACAGGTAAAGACATTACATAAGCTACCTCGCATCATGTTTTATTCAGCCTCGTACCTTTCAGCATTTGAAGAATAGTGTCAAACTGGTGGAATGTTACTGTGTGTGTGTGTGTACAGTCAGGAGTCGGGTGTGTAAACCATACTGATACAAATGAGCTGTTTACTGTCAAGGGTCATTAACCTCGTCTCGCTTTTCACCCACATATATGAACACACACGCACACGGGCCCCCAGTGTAATGGGCGCCATGGTCAGCAGCTCCAATAGTGATGAATGAGAGTATTAACGGTGTCTAATTAGCGGCTAGCCACTATAATATGCTGTGGTCACGGCAGTGAAACAAAGATGGTGTGCTCATGAGAGCCAGCTGCCATTTATACTTACTTCTAGTTATTTATGTTGTTTATGTTTTCCAATCTGCTAATGGGGGCAACATATCTCATCAGGCCTTAATAAGGTTACGTACTATAAAATGGTTTTAAAACATTATAGATTTCATGGCGTTTTTTTTTATAGGATTTGAGTAGAAAGAACGAAAGAGAGTCACAGAGAGAGAGAGAGAGAGAGAGGGACGTCGCCCACAAGGATAGGTGATAAGACCTTGGCTTAATGGTGTCCAACAGCAAGCGATTCACTGATCACACCTCGCTGTCTTAGCTCCAGCTCCAGAAGAGAGGAGACATTTGAGCGACTGTGTGTGTGTCCATGAGAGAGACGGAGAGACGGGGGGGGGGGGGGGGGGACATTTTAGTGTGGAAAGTCTTGTACATTTGCTTGAATATTTTCAAAATCAACACAATACGCTCATGTTGAAGGCAAAACAAAAAGCATTCGGCACTTTTTTTTTTTAAGCTGTGAGAAAAGCTTGGCCTGCAGAGCAAAAGAGATACCCACTCCTACAACAACAACAAAAAAAGAAGAGAGAGCTCTGGAATTGTGGAGCAGCCTGCCTCAAAGTGAACCAGAATCTGACCAATATAACGCTTTTATATGGAAACAGAGACCGCTACTCAAACAGCTGGCTCACAGAGAGCAGCTTAACCCATTTTTACCAGCCACAACGTTTTAAGAAATGTCAGCAATGAACCCGCCGTCTTCAAAAAGAAATTGAAACTACAACAAATGATGTTCCAGAACTAGCTTTTACAGCACCTCAATGGCACTGATCACTTCAACGAAAAACCTTCTGCATGTACTGACCAGGTGGCAAAATCGGTTTGTAGGAAATGAATGAAAGTCAATGTCCTCAAAAGTCATGAAAACGCAACTGTGTGTGTGTGTGTCTCAACCTGAGCTGTAGCCCCAAGCATCACTTATCACAGTGCTGTTCAGCTTCACAAGAGGTCACTCTCTCACACACACAAGGTGATTCTTCTTAAAAGATTACTCCTCAGTGTTTAATCGACTACTTTATGCTTCTGACCGCAAACTAATGCAGAAATGAACTTGTGGTGCTTTTTGAGAGATAGGAGGGTTTAGGTCAGGATGGTGTGATGACCAACATACTGTGCGTGCACAGAATATCCTTCATATACAAGGAGGATTGAGATTTAGTGGGAAATCCAGCCTGAGTTAGTCTCTGTAACACCATTTGTTTGTGTGCTGTGACATTTAAGGGCCCTGACAACACATACATTCTTTACATCAGCCTGCTGCTTGCTCCATCATAGATAGAAAAACAGACATCTCAAGGTTGCTCTTGCCAAGAAGATAATGACAATAGCGGTTACCTTGGGATGAGCTGGTGTATCCTGAAATCTTAAATTTTAGCTCAGTGAAGGCTGCAGACAACTCCATTTTCGGAGTCATTTAATGCGGACATATTATCTTACGTCTAGGAATAATCAGTTGGATTAACAGCACTTGGCAATCTGCAGATATGCACCACTTCAAGGAAGAAAGTGCAGGAGTTTTGTAACACTGTTCAATTTAAAATGTGACTCTTTTCTAACGTCAAAGAACACAGTAGCATGCTGAAGAGACTTAAAAAAAGGTTCAATATACAGGATTCAGAGCATTAATATAGCAGCAAACGACTATTTTCTATGTGAAGATACAGTGGAGTAATATCTACCCGAGCAGAGAATTAAGTCACTCTCCCTCTGTCTGTTGTAATCTGAGCCTCTCTGCTCTGTTTACATAGACGGGCTGGCTGGGCATGCTCGTTAGTGCATGTTCATGGTACGTGGGCGTGGCCCACTCTGCAATGCTCTCATACGGCGGTTCCAGCCTCCCCGACTGGTGTCGTTGCGGAAGCGTGGAACCCATCCTCCGGCTCTCGCTCAGGTTTGCTCTGTCAGCACTTTTGCCGTATTGCACTGTTGGCGCTGTTAGCACCTTCAGCTGCGAGCCGCCATGTTGAGAGCCGTAAACAGACAATAGAAATTGTCTTGTAGTGTATTAGTTTTCACGGATCTATCCGTGGTGTGCAGCACGATAACGGTAGAAACACAGACATTTGATGCTTTTAAACCGCTAGCTTACATACCGTTTGTTGCACACGTAGGCAACCCACTATATGCAACACTAGCAAATATAAGCTACTTAATTTGTTTGCAGCATGGCATCAGCGTGTTTCATTTCATAGATAGACATTTAAAATGTAAAGCATGAGAACTTCCCTTAAAAACCTCATGAATACAGAAGAATCCATTGGCATGCAATGCTAAATTGTTTTGGAGGCACCAGACTGCATTACAAAATTTCACCCTTGGTTTTGTCTATTTGTTTTGTAATGTAACTTCAGTTGAAGGACAGCCTTATTAGAAATGCTGTGACCCCTCAGGCTTTGGACAGCCTTTCAAAACCCAGTGGATGAACACAAAAACACAAAAGATGCAAGTTCAGTTAAAAACAAGCCTGCTTGTCGGCGTTTACAAATTGCAAGCGAGTTTGCAGTCATGGGCAGAGTCATCCTCAAGGCGCAAATGCAGACTGCAGGCTGTTGTTCACTGGACGGAAGTGAAGTTAGCAGGCAGGACAGGTGAGGTCAAAAAAAGTCTTCACTCACAAGCCCTTCAGGGTTTCACGAAGCTACAGAATTTGGCAAGCTAGCCATAGAAAATCCGTGGGCAGACTGAATGTCAGTGACAGCACAGAGAGCCTGCATTGAGTGATCACTACCTGCCTGTTGTGGATAGTTTAGTATAAGGTAATACCAACTGTTTGTTTGTATATCATATTATTTTTTAACATTGTTCAACCAAATCTGAGGATCTGAAAACATGATAATTGCTGTTTTTTCTTCTTCTTTTTCTTCCTTGACTACAATCTACTGAAGTTGTTGCAGCATTAGGATGCAGTGACTAAACCCTTGGTAATTCCCATAACAGATGTATGGTACGTGTGCAGGAGGGACGCAAAGTCGGCGTATCCTTGTGCAGATTTTACACTGGGAATACCCAGAGCCCTCACGGACATGTCGGCAATGCATTCCAAAGTCAGTAAAACCTCGTGGGTGGACGCTGGAACTGGGCCAACAAGAGACAGAACAAGATTGAGGCAGAGGGGCGAAAGAAAGATGGAGATGTCCCACTGTGACGCTGCTGGTGCTCTACTTCTGCAGGCTGCTGATTATGGAGCTGTGGGTTGTCTTTAAGTCTCGTAAAGGAAAGCAATAGTAAAAGCAGGCTCGTGGTGGCAAGTAAAAGACGACCAGGTAGAAGAACCACACGCTCGTTTAGCTTGCCTGCACTCGGAGTTCAGGTTTGTTTTTATGGGCTCAACTGTGGTTACCCGCTGTCTTTCTTATCAACTGCACCTGTTCAGTGGCTGCGTACACTGTTACGTTCTATTTAAACCCGAAAACAAATGCCACTGAATTGAACAATCTTCTGTTTCTTCTCGATTCAGTAAATCAAGGGCGCCGTATGGTGAATATAAAAACAAACTGGCCACAACGACTACAATCACTGTTAGTTAGAGGATGAAATGGTTGTGAAAGGTTTTTTTTAAAGAAATCCATCTCTCCAAGTCGAGAATGTAATCTTTGTTCCTTCTAGACAGAACAACATCAATCAGGGATGGGTCTAGTCCTCCTATAAAGTAGCAAAACCGCCATCTTGCCTGTTAGCTTGCCAGCTAACATGTTTTTGGCACGTTATGAAGATTCTGAATATTCAAATTACTTCATGGCCTCTGATTCTTTTCCTGCCGTTTGGAAAGGCCCATTATTTGGAAATCCCGTTTTAGAGATCGTGGGCTTTTGGTCCAATGGACATTTTTCTAACTATTGAGGTTTTTGAATAATTGGAAACCTTATTGCCACTTTCAGGAATGAAAAAAAACCGAACAGACTTATTTTACGGTTCACACAGACGCTCATTCGTGGCACTTGAGTAAATTAAAGCATATTTGTAATAAAATTGTCACATCATTTTGTATCTGATTTGAAACATCCATTCATCATAGGCAGAGGAATTTTAAATTCCGAGAGATTTCCACTGTTTAACAGACTTTCACCACATCTTCCGGGCAACAGAGCATTGCTTGCATGATGTTCAGCGAGATGTGATGCTGTGAGATAATCTAGCTTTATTCGTTGTGATGATTTATTTTGGTCAACAACATTTACAAGGACTGTTTAAACGATGGGAAAAAAATTATAATTTGAAGTTGACTGGATGTCAATAAGCAGTATGCGGTCGTATAGAAGAGTCATATTAGCCTGCCAGAAGCCTCTTAGCCTCGACAGTTGGCTGGTGACTGGGTCTGTTCTGTGCTTTCAGAGTTCACCACTCTCCGTCAGTACATACACATGCCGTCTGCGGAACAAATTTGTGCAACACCTTTTCTCCTCCCTCTCTCACATTTCACTTAATTGGATTTCCTTCTTCTCCTCCTTGCTCCTTAAGCAATTTGTCAGCGTGACGGCTTTCGACAGTATTGTGTAGACGAAAGCAGCTCGGGCTCTGTGCTCATAGGAGGAGGATTGATATCCATATGAGTCATTTTGTATTTACTGTCAGGCGGTGGACTGAGAAGTCAAGGGAGTTGGGTGTGAATGTCTAGTATGTGTACAGTGACGGGGAAGGGAGAGTTGGGATGGAAAGAAGAATACAAACACATGGGAGACATGTTGGTGGCGGGATGACAAAGGGGAGGGAAAACAGAGGAGATAAAAAGAACAAAAAGTATAAAAAAACAATCAGAATATCAGATACAGGAACAGAGAGAATGGGGAGGACAGATGACACGGACAACAGGGACCGGATCCTCCCGAAGTCTGTATTCCTTGGCTGAGTGCACCATAACAAGGTGATGGGGCTTGTCCCATTTCAAATGCATCTCAGAATTGCTGCATTCTTTTGCCTAAAATTTAGGAGAAGACCAGTGTGGTCTTTGCAGCTCTCGGCATCTCACTACCCACAGCGCACTAATTCACTGTTGAATGGGGTATGATCCTGGTCAACTCAAAGTCGGATAATATAATTACGGGTTAAGACCGTACCAAAACATTTGACCAAATGCACCACGGATGGTTAACTACCTTCATTAAAAACCAAACATTCCCCAAAGCTTTAAATAGAGTATGATCCAACAGTACAATCCGTGTGTGTGATGGGTGAGGCAGCAGAGAGAAATCACAGAAAAGGAGAATGCTGGAGAGACACAAGAGGGAGATTTGTAGAGGAGGACTGCTAGCCAGCAAGAGAGGGAACAGAGGTATTGTGCATTTTTATGGCGTGCCAACAGGTGATTTATAGAAGCTTATCACTTGATGTTCGCAGAAGTACAACAGCTAGATAGGCCTCTTTCACAGCAGAAGCGCTGGCTATGTTCATAATGCGAGCATTAGTGCTCAATTGGGATTTATTGCTCAGATCCTATTTCTTGTTCACATTTTTCTAAATGTGGAGCAATCCTGGTCATAAGCCTGTCGGTGCTAAACAGTTCATTTTAAACTAACAATGGTATTCGGACTCAGTCAGTTCATCAGTGTCGGTGAATGCAAGATTAATGTCTCCCAAAAAAAGTGCTGATGCGTATTTCAAGGAGAACCAGCAACTGAGCTTAAAGAGGGTTTTTAAAAGAGCACCGGCACACAGAGCCCAGGTGTTGCCATTTTACCGATGACCCTCCGCCACCTCCAGTACCTGCGAGGAAAGCAGCCACACAAACCAAGGGTACCTCCCAAGTCTCTTAATTGCATCCCCGTTTCCCTCGCTTGCGTCCTTTCCTTGCGTCTTAGTCCCTCCCACCAGGGATGCATGGAGAGATGCAAGGAAACCAATGCGAGGAGAGAGGAAACGAGGAAATATGTTTTAAATGAGACGTCCTTTCCTCTGAAGCGTCAAGTGAAGCCAAGTCTGATTCTGATGATGACGGCGGATCGGCTGTCAATCGGCTTTAACCGAGGTAGAGAGTTTGTGTGTGCACACATGATCAGTGTACTTCTACTAATAAAGACACTTCATCACTGCCAGAGTAGAGGTGTTTCCTTTCAACTGCATTGAGTATTTACACTCTCCTGATCATAAGCGCAGGACCGATTTCTACAGGCGTTTGTCAAATTGATGGATTATTTGCGTCTGTATGTTTTGAAATTCTGATTGTGAAGTCATTCTTAAATAATGAAAAATATGATTATAGTGTTTTTTGAATGCTGTAATTAATTTATTAGGCTCCATGTTTCAGGGGAAATTTAAATGATATAACTCATCAAACCCGACACTCAGGAATGATCATGAAGAACTCGCAGGCTGCTTAAGCTGCCAGTGTCAGTTCCAGATAGCAGCTTAAAGGTTTATTAAACTGGCTGTATTTGGTACAGTTAAGACGTAGCTTATGCCTTTATAGTTTCAAAATAGAAGCTCCTATATTTCCATTTCTATTTTAGTTCAGTTCAAAATTACTGGAAATCTCATAGCTTCAGCTGGACCCATATGAGTCTCCAACTGTCTTGTGGTTGAACTGTGGGGCCTGATCAAAGCTCTGTGATGGAGAAAGTGAGTAGAAAAGTCCAGAGAGTTCATTAGTCATTAGTGGGAACATTGAGAGATGTTTAGCACCAAGTTTAAGCTTCAAATGTAGGTGAGTGGTGCAAATACATGCGTGTGGATACATCCTGTGGCATCAAGTAATCACGTCTCATCGCTTTCTCTGTAGTTTGTCGGAAGATATCTGCTGCTCGGTATCTCATCCGACCCAGAACCAACTCAACGTGCTAAAGACGTACCAAAACAGACAACGACGGAGGCTGAGAGGGAGCAGCGGAGAAAGGAAGAGCACAAGACTGGAGCAAGATCTTAATTAAGATAAGGCCAGTCACTGCTGTGTGTCACCAACTGGTCCTGTGCATCCTCTACACGACTTCATCTCTCCCCTCTTCTATCACTCCTTCCTCTCCTCTACTTTCTTCTATCTATCCTACCACTTCCTCAATGTTTCCACTCAGATTGTCTCATTGAGACAGCTTTTGTATGAGGACATTTGAGAGCAAATTTGCAAAACAATATATGAATAATTCTGCATCTCTTAGCAGTCAGCAACAGAATAAGAAACAATAGAAACACTGGACACGATAATCTTCTTCATGTGTGTGGAGTCAGCTTCCTGGTACCAGTCATGTGGTCAAATACATCCATTTAAGTCAACAGAGGCCAGCGAGTGTTTGCTTTATTCAAGGGGAGACACCTCAGGCAAAAACGTGGTTTTCATGCCTTCTTTCAGACTAGAGGAAATGAAAGAGCCAAAATATACATTCATGTGTTTATTTTACTACTTGATCTGTAAATATCCCATAATATGTGTTCTTATATCATCCACAGCTTGATTTATAAAACAGTTTAACCCTAAAAACACGGTAAACATTGATTTCTTAACAGCTGTTTACAGTATTTTCTGATTTATCGAGTGATAAATAACCCCCCCCCCTCAAATACTTACTGTAACACTAGTAATAGACGTGACCCTACCCCTGAAGTCTGACTGTCGAGATAAACCAAAACCCAAACTCAAAGAGCGGTCGATCCAGTAAGGACCATCAAACCAGCCTTACTTTGGGAGTTTTCTTCTCACATCACATGTTGTGTGAGGCTCTACAAAAAAAAAGTAAAGACACAGAGAGTGAGTAATGTGCTCTCATGTGCCCCCAAACTTGACACAATCACATCCCTCTGCTGCACCTGAGAGAACATCACACTCGCTGTTAAAACCGAAAGCTTGTCATCGCCCACCCCCACTCACTACTTTGACAAGTAAGGAGGGACACTGGGAAGGGAGGAACACACACACACACACACACACACACACACACACACACACACACACACACACACACACACACACACACACACGTTTCACACATACAGCACACAATAGTGTTATTGCTTTCTGGAGGGCAAAACAGAGCGACTGAGCTAGTGGGTGAGTGACTGAGAGAAAAAGAAGGTTTGGGTCATTTCTTCTTTTGTTCTGTACCTTTTTGAATTAACTTTTGTTTTTGTGAAATGTTCATGGTTTGTATATTGGAACAGGGCTGCTGGTAAATCATGACTGACTGACAGTCTCGTTGTTCAATCGGCATCTGATACCAAAGGCTCCGTGCATTCAACTAACTTCAATGTAAACACATTGACAAAATGCAAACTTTTCTTTTGAGTTTTGGAAGTTTAAGTCTCTGATAGACAGTGTAGCCAAAATAAAGACACTCGGAAGGACAGAAATGTCCCCACTGAAACCAAACATTGATCCCACTGCCATTACAGCAAAGCATTCTCTTATAGCAGGCTTTCAATCTAGAGCCCTGGCAAAATGTTAGTTTTTACTATTTTACATCAAATTGAGCGATTTTCTTATGTTTGCCCTGTGGGGAAAATATATTCTACTTCCCTGGTTTCCATCAGGGACATTGCTGCTGTATTATGGATAACTGTAGCAAATGTATGCAACTTAAATGATACTTGTGTGTTTATGTGGATGTCGGATAGTGGTGTGTGTGTGTGTGTGTGTCCGTGAGTCTTTGTGGTTAACACTCACATTAAGAGAAGAAATGGGTACAGAGAGTTCCACTGCAGTATATATAAGTCCCCTCTTTGATAGGTAAACATCACTCAAGGATGCTAGTCCCCTCTTGGCAATTTCTTTTAACAATTTAAGAGCACATTTGCAGCAATATGAATGAGAAAAAAAACCTTAAAAGTACAATTTCTCTTCCATAAAAAAGATAAACAGAAGTCCACAGTCTGTAATGTAAGAATGTATGTGTGTGTGCAGCAAGAGAGTGAGAAATGATATTGTAATGCAGGTCACAATTCTATGTCTCTCTCCCATGCACACCTTCACCCATCCACTCACACACACATGCACGCCATGCGTGCACACAGGTCTTCAAAGTAAATGGAATAGAACAGAATATACCTCTTAGGTGCAGTGCATTTCTGGATATGAGTTACAGAATGGGCTTTTGGGCTTTCGAGGTGTGTATGTGCATTGTTGCTGAGGTGCACTTGTGCGCCTACATCCACGTGCACGTGATTACATGACCATAGTGTGAGCCGAGAGCAGCTGGCTCTCATGGCAGTTATTCAAAGAGATCTTGGAGGCTATTTTTGCTTTATTCTAGTGCACAATAAGGTATACGATTATTAAAAGCTACTTCTTAGGGTTATAATAATTAGATGGTAAAAAAAAAAAAATGACGAGTCAGAACTGGGAGAAATGTGTATTTGCAGTTTGTTAGCACTGGTGCAGTGTAAGAAATAGGAAGGTAGACTTTTTGGAGCCCAAAGAAACCTTTACAATGTGTTTTTACATTTCTTCTCCCCCGCTGCAGATTCACCCATGACTGAATCTCATCAGTAGAACAGTAGAATCAAAGAGTGGACTATTTCTGCAAGAGTAAAAATATATGAGCCGCAGTCAACGAGAGTTATTGGCCTTTTTCGTGGAAGACATTTTGACATGACATATTGTATAATTGTATTTGCATGTGTGCACAACTCGTTCTCATTCCATCTCGTCACATACTGACACTTGGTCAGACTCCTCGCCGTCACTGTCTGAAGCACTGGGTAGCCCAGCGCATCAAACTATGACAGTCCATTATGGTCGCAGTGAATGCCTGGTTAACGTTGGGAATTCAAAGAAAAACGCCGAAGTCAGTACATAAACTAAGTGAACAACCACATAACTCAACAACGCTGTAGGACGGGAACATCGGTCTGGAATACCAGTCTTGTGCTTTGTTCATCATTAATGTGATTAGTCACACCTTGCAGTTAAAGATTTTCAGGATCGAACTAACTATTTGTTAGATGTAAGCCATCGTCTGTCTTTCTGAAACCAGTCCCCATATGGGTTCATCTGTATCTGCCTTTTTGTTCTTCCAGTACATGTTGCAGCTGTGGTGATCCCAGAGATCTCTTTGCATACAAACACTGGTGAAGACTACTCCGCTCTTCAACTGTGTCCTACCAAACCACCAGGCTGCCATTTTGAATGTTAAACTCACTCGTTTCTGTGCAGCTGGATTTTAACAAAAGCTTCTCAGACACCAGTAAATGCATCAGTCTTTTTTTAATAACATGTAATATCAGTACTGGATAACGCAAAAAAAACTACATTCATGTATATGGAAAAGTCCAGCCATATGTGGAAAGTTTGCTGTTTACTTGCTTAAAGTCTTTCAAATGAAATTTCTTGACAGGAAAAAAACTACTTGGTAAGGAAAAGAGCGTGAAGTACTTCGTGAGGTTCTTCCTGGTTTGTGATTACATACATATTATATTACATGCGTGTTTACAGCTACGAATTACAGCGTATTTTCCATAGGTTTTGTTATAAACGCTGTATGAGAACAGCCTGAACCAATTATATAGGCCTCTCATTACTTAAAACACATTTTGGATACACTTACCACAGTAGTGGTCTAAGTGCTGTTTTATTGTCCTTGAAACAATTTGATGCCGCTGTGATCAAACAGCCATTGTCCTCCACGGAAACCTCGGTTCCTGCAACAGCACGCTCTCGTTCCTCATTACGTCTCTCGTTCCCTCTTTCTCTGCACGTCACTACAATTTAATCTCTCCTCACAGTTTCATTCTTTGAAAACCGTATTACCACACACCAATAAATATGTTGTAGGTGCTGAGTGGCAATTACTCTATGCACACTGAAAGGTAAAAAAAATCAAAAATCCCATTTTTATTCTCAATAAAGAAATGGGAGAAGGTAGCCAGTGTGTTTTTCGTTTGCTTTCGATGGCAACCCATTCTTCCTTCCTCGCACTGTACCTGTTTGCACCTCGTCCACTCATCTCTCGGTACTGATTCTCAATTCAATCTTTGACTTTGGTCGCCCCTATTCTTCTTCGGGCCGGGCTTGTTCATACTCGACACCTTCACGCCCGTCTCAGCCACTGTGCGCCGACTGAACAACCCCGTGGCTACTTAAAGTGCGGGAAAATGTCTTAGCATTTAATTACAAATAAGTCCAACAAAGGAAATAAGAGAGGACACAATCTGTATGACAGGTTCCTCAGAGAACTGTGTGTCATTGAAGGTGTCGGCTGATGGCAAGTCGAAGGCCACTTACGCACCAAGTCAAGCATAGCTGCTTCCCCTCCCGGATTGTCTGGCCAACGTTTTAGTGTCAAGTCAATCAAGGTTAGCACCACGCCTACAGGGTTTTAAAATGTCCCTGTCATGGCGACTCTAAGTAAAAGGGTTGAATCCAAGTCTTAACACTTGAATGATCTCTTGGGGCCTGCATCCTCGTATGCTCTGGGTGTGTATGTGTGTGCTGTTTGTGCATTTCTGTTCTCACTATTCAATGAGACAATGTAGGAATGTCAGGGTTGATAAATGGGTGTCATAGTCCATTTTCTATTCCATACTTTTGACGAGACAGAAACACCTCTTATCTAACATGCTCTCACTGCTCCATATCATTCAGACGGCGATGTCAAGGGCTTAGTGTTTATTGAAAAGAAGAAAAAGAAAATCCCATCGAAAACTCACTGAAGGAGGATGGTGATGGAATTTGCCTTCTCATGCAAAGGCTTCATTCTGTTCAAGCACCAAATACAAGGGTACAAAATAAATGGACCCCGTTAAGGAGATTTGAAACATTTCATCTCATCACCCCTCATTGATTCCTCACCAATCTGCACATCAAGGGAGTCATTTTAAATGATTTGTTCTGTCATACCAGCAACTCAACTCAGCATCCTGTGTTCCATCTACTTTACGAGATGTTATACTCACTTTGTAATATACTGTATTAGGATTTTCAAATGTTCTCTGAAACTCTGGGGAACTTCGGGCTTTGAACTGTCACTGGCCTGGAAATTATTCACAACTACTAAACTATGTCTCTTATCTTGAGACAAGTGGGTGCCATCGTGCGGCCTGGCAGATCTCACGGCTCACTAATTGGTTGGTGGGAGGTGGAGCCAAGGAGTTATTTAGAGAACTTCATTTTTTCACTTCCAACTCGTCAAACACAAACCCTTGGTCAGTGGCCTTCAGCGTCTGACGCACTAGGTTTTCAACCAACTCCCTTATTAAGCCATCACGATCAGTATTAGACGGCCAGACCAACTGACGCAGTATAAAGAAATGAGAACGTCTGCTTAGGAAGGAGGTCGGGGGGGGGGGGGGGTGGATGGTCGATGAACACAGACTTTCACCCAGGAGACCCGGGTGAAACCAGTTATTTTATTTTTATGCTGCTCTGTGTGGCCCTCAAACTAGTAATGCTTCCACACAATTCAATAATGTTACAAATATTAACAGTATATATATATATATTATTTAAAGGATTAAATCCAAGCAGACACCATGGCCTTGGAAGTTTAGCCTCTGCTAGATTCTTCACAGAGAAAGCTGATTTCTTTTTGTGATTTACATGTGTTACCAGGGTGGCACGGGGGTGTAGTGGTTAGCCCGGGTGTAGAGTTTGCATGTTCTCCCTGTGTTAGCTTGGCCTTTCTCTGGGTCCTCCGACTTCCTCACACAGTCCAACGACGTGCAGGTTATAGGTTAATTGATACCTCTAAATTGCCCGTGGGAATTTGACCGTGATTGGTTGTCAGCCTTGTGATCGTCTGATGAATCTGGTGGGATGTAAGGCAGAAATGTGATTAGTTACTTGCTCGCTGCATGTGTCCGAGGATAACCAGGTTACAACAATTGATTTCATTTCCTGCATAACTGTAACGACATCTCACCTGCCAGTTGAGAAAACTAGCATGTACTATCTGAAATGTTGAGTCTCCGTTTCCATGAAGGACCCAAGTTGAATGCGTAGATTACCCAGTGGAGTAGTGTACACCACATGGCCACTCCACTCTGGGCTGCCATAATTGCTGCTTAGTCTGTGGACGCTTTCGGGAGCTTAGTGAACACCTCTGACAGCTCATTTAGGTGCTCCGGATGGACGGATGTCCCAGATTAATCCTGCAATTCGGCTGGAACGCTCCACCTCAACACATTATTTAAAATAAAAGTTACAGAGAGAAGTGCATTAGCAGCGACTGCAGTAGCGTTGCCTCTTGGCTACAAAGGGACACAGAGAAGACTCATCTGAAAATCACCTGTATTAACATCATATCAACCGGAATCTGTGACTATGTGAACAGTGAAAACTAAATGAGTCTGTAGTTCCTCTTTTAATCATTTTTTTTCTTAAACCAGCACACTGTCGCCTGCCCTCTGTGTAACCACTTCTCTCATTCTGTCACTGAACTACTTTGCAATTTTCAGCTATGTTTTTCCCCCCAGCTCTGATGTCTGCGCATATTTATAGAACGTTTCAACTGTCACAAAAGCAGCGCTGCATCACCTCCATTTTGTAAGACTTCACTCAAGTTACATCAGGCACACAACAGCAACTTTTCCTGCGTAAACCGTCCCAGGGCTCCTCAAGGACGCATTATGAAATCTTCATGCAAGTTTAATGAATTGTTACTGAAAAGACACAACAATTATAGCGAGAGGTAGACCGTGTTTTCTTCCTGATTGAAACCACGACATTCATACTCTAAATGTATTGAACAGAAAGGGAAGAAGAAGAAGGCTGATACCATCTGAAGGTGCAAAGAGGTTCAGCGGTTAGCAGCACTGACCCCTCGCATCTGGAGGTACTCTGGTAAGTACTCCGGTCTCAATCGAATACAAAGACATGCAGGTTGGGTGACAAAAATAATATATATATATATATATATATATATATATATATATATATATATATATATATATATATATATATATATATATATATATATATATATATAACGATTGTCGCCATATCAGATTTTCACTACACGATTATTGTGGCCAAATTAATTCACGAGTCGATATTACGCCAATATCTATAGAAAATTAAGAAAAATAAACATTATTTTTTGTGCCTAGTCTCTTTTGTCCTCTCAAGTCAAATCAGAGTGAGGCGGTGGAGAGAGTCTGTAACCATAACTGAACAGCTTACAAAAAGAACATCATAACCAATGAATAGTGAAAAACATGATATAAATATGCAATATTAAGGTCATCATCAATACTAGTAAATGGGATTCATATTTATAAATTGAACAATTTTTGTATTCCGTTGGTGGCGAGGGGTGGAATATTCATCCACTGGTATGAGGCGGTAGTACTACTTTTATTTCATGTAAATTTTGAAAAACAAATAAATGAATGGTGAAAATGTATTTTCAATCATATTTGTTAAACCACAACACAAACAACTATAAATGAAAGCTAATGTTGCTGGTTTTGCATATCTTCATTTGCCATAACCAGTTCATTACATGTGAATGTTGTATTTTAAGCATTATTCGCAGTGGGCAAAAAAAATATATATAGCTTTAATACTTTCTCAGAATTGTGGTGAACTGACCCATGAAGACAGGTAGACACAATATAGCAGAGTAGACCTTACTGCTACAACTGTTACTGGTACCTGAACATCTAAATACGTTTGAATAACTTTAAAGAATGAGGGGGACACTATGCCCCAGGTTCAGACAAACAAACGAACCCGCTGTGAATACGCCCCTTTCGGGGTTGGAAGTGTGTTTTTGTGACAAGATCCAAGCTACTGTGTTCAGTAATACAGTTTAGTTAGAAATCCACAAGGGCCCCATGGCGTAAAATGTACAAATATCAATATTTGTTTGTCTGTATTAACTGTTGAGCCAAGCAAGAAAAGAGGCAGAACAAAGGAACGGAGGAGTGGGGTTTGAAAGAACAAGTTTGTCGACTGCCTCGCCAAGTCGCTTCATAATGTGCTCAATCAGACGACATACGTGGTGGAGGTGTTTAAAAACTGCAGGGAATGATTGTCAGTGCGAGGAGCATCTTAAAAACAATTGTCCATTAATTTAGTGAGGGTGAGAAATGGGAGAGAAGAGCAGCACAGATGAGCATCTCTCTTGCACACAGAACAATCTCACGCAGAGATTGGAAAGCAAAGCCACCAGAAGCACAGCAGATGCAGTAAGCAGTCATGGACAATGAAAAGCCTTTTGTTGTTGCTATGGAGGATGTTATGTAAATCCTTCATTAAAAAAAACAACATTGGCCAAGAAAAAGTTATCTTTCCTGTCAAGTTGTGACGCGTTCCAGTCGCATCCCGCTTTTATAAATGCATTGTGCCGTTAAGAATGGGTGTTTCATGCATATACAAGATCAAGTGTCGTGGTTTTATGACCATGATTTAACATGCCAAGCGTCACTATACACAGTGTACAATACAACAGATAAGGCATAGCTCTGGTGAAACGTGTTGACAGTTGCAAAGTATATATATATACACTTTTTTTTTCTTCAGCATTCAATCTGCAAAAGCCACCAACGAAGCCTAGTGTCAGCAAAATCTCAGAGAGAGAAGCGCCTGCAGTGTGGCTGTCAGAGTTAATCTCAGCACCAACGGTGGGCGTTCTTTGTCAAGGTGCTCGGAGTAAGAGGGGCTGCAGCTGACATTGAGACGGTACGAGGCCAAGAACGTGAGCATTTCTGATATCGATATCAAGACGGTTCCCTTCTCTCATTACGCCAAACAAAGAATTTAGCAACATTTTATTTAAAATAGAAAAAATGATTACTGTGACTGGATACATATGGCAAACACAATTCTCTCTGGTTTTCAAAATAGAAAAATGAACTATAAATAGCACAAGTTTATGAAAATAACATTGAGTCATCCCGGTTTGTGTCACTGTGCAGTGTACCACATCACACCCACATGTCGCCTTTTTTAATCTCAAGCTACCTGCCTATTATACACCCCCATGCAGCAAATACAGCTGTGAGACACGGGGATCTGGTACAGAGAGAACACAAGTTAGCCGTTCCTTCACTTTAAGTGGTCACAAGCCAAAAGCCAACTGGCTCACTGTTGGGTTTTCTTACAACATGTCTAACTGCCTGACTCCTCGCGACTGTGTTGTATTAACTGCATTTTGGGGGGGATCAGATTGCAGTTGGATTGTGCTTCACATGAAAGTAGCCTACAGGTGTAAATGCAAGGCTCAACCATTAGCTTCACCGCCCACTGCAGTGTTTTCACTCAGCATCCCTTGTTCGCTTCCCTCTGTGCGTGCGAGTGTGGACGTAGACGTAACAGTCGTGGGCCTTCTCCCAGTGAACGGCAGCGTTTTAACACCAAGCTCTCTGCCCGTTGAGCCCCCGCCTCTCCACAGACAGGGTGAGCGCATCTCAATGTGGCCACATGGAGCACATCCTGATACCAGGTGTAGATGTGATGAGGTCAAATCATACCGAGATACAATCTGGATACGAGACTGTAAAAGGGGGTCCATTGCAACTAATTGTTTGAGTGCAATGTTATAATAATTCAATGAAGACAAAGTTGTAATAACCCAGAATAACATTTAATTTAATTGGTGGTGTCAGTGGCGAACATGTTTCCATGAAACATCCTCAAATAGATCTTTATTTGACAGCCCAGTTCCATTTTACAATCACTACTTGGTCTAACGTTGTTTACTTTTGTCGTTTTATAGTTGTAACCAGAAAATATATTTTTTTAAAGATGTACATTCCATGCATGCATTGATTAATGTGTTAACGATGTGCAGGAAGTGTGCGTTCTTGCAGTAAATGGGTATTACATATTTTTCAAGACTATTATTACAAAGTTATTAGTTTCAGTGTTCTTTTGAGAGGCTGTAATTACTCCGTTTTTTTCAAAAACAAGCAATAACCAACAATAACTGCAAAGCACGAATGCAACAAATATAATAGAAGAAGAAGAAACCATTTTTATTGTCATATACATTTACACATACACGAAATTTGCATTTGACCCATCCCTGTATATAGGGAGCAGTGGGCTGCCATTGATCGGCGCCCGGGGAGCCAATCCTCTTTGGATTTCATGATCATAGGTTTTTTTTTCCTGTCATGCATTACTCATAACATTAACTTTGTCTGATGTAAATTCATGAATTAAAAAACGTTCTCAATATGAGTGTGCATGAACAGGTTCTCGGCTTACAAAGAACCCTTTTTCAGTTCACGGTCGGAAAAGAGAACAATCATTAATGAGAAACGCTGATCAGTCAGTTTCATCGTTGTATCATCAAACGTTCACATTACTGTAATAACAATGTTAGTAGTTTCCATGGCGAGGCAGGAAGGACTCTTTAAGAGTTATCATTGTTGGTGATTTTAACATTTATGTTGCTGATCTACTTAGTCAAATAGCGTGGATGTTTTTTAATCATTTGTTTGACTTGGACCTTGGTTGGTCTACGATGATCCACTGTGTTTCGGAGGCTCTCTTTTTACAGTTTGTCTTGAAAACACTTCTGGAAAAACAAAAAATGAACAACAAAAAAAATAACTTTTGTCCTCTAATAATTCTGGATTCAAGAATTATTATGGTGAACCCACGTTTTCTTTACGGTTCTATTATTAACTGTGTTGCTGCATACCTTACTGTTAATGATTCTCACTAACCATTAGAGTCAATATTCCAGTGCTTTACTCCCCTGCTTACATCTTCTTATGGCTTCCGTAACTAACTGGATACTCAAGTTTCTCCTGCTGAACTGAAAAATACAAGAGAGCGGTATGGCTGCAGACCTTGACATAGACAGTGTCTTGCTCTCAAATCAGCGGCTTGTACATGCTCAATTCAACTCAGTATCTCGAAAATGTAACTGCTTTTTTGACATGGAAACACTTATTCTTGTTTACCATCACTCACTCTAACTACCACTGCTGTATTTACCAATCGCATGAGCTGAAAATTGCACCTGCGACAGTATCCACTAAAACAGCACGTTGTTCTCATACATCTCCTGTTAGGAGCATCAGCAGCCTGTTCAACACAGACGGATTTTAAGATTCCTCTTTTCACTCGTACGGTTCTGCATGCTTAGCTTATTTCACCAGGAGACATCTTGAATCCTCTGATGAACTGTTTCCTGCTGTCCCAAGGACCAAAATTAGAGTCACGGTGCGTTCGTGAATTTTTCTCCACTGGTCCCTAAAATCTAACCTGCCGAGCCAGTTGGTTTGTTTAAACAGAGCCATCTGAGAAGCCGTCGTCAGAAAGACGTATTTAAAAGTGTGAGATTGTGCACACAGGGCGGGCAGGATGGGCTGTGGACGGGTCAATAAGACGCAGGACTTGTTTGTTTAGGACACGGCTGATGGTGTCCAGCGCGAAACGAAAAGTAAGTTCAACTTTTTGTAACGTCAGTCTCAGTGGTGGTAGCCATGTGACTCACCCGAGTCGCTAGTCATGTCACTCGAAGGTAACGTCAACCATGCACTTTTCCTAAACCTAAGTGGTTTTGCCTAACTTCCTGTGAAGAAGGAAGTTCATTTTGAAAAGATGTTTTGCATGTAACGAGCGTATAGTAATATATCGTCTCTGTCACACATTTTGCATTGGATTATTAAATGGTAGTTCAAACCAGGTGTAAATGAGCGATCTTCATTATTATACAGCACATCTGTTGCAAGCTGTGAACCTTTATGACTTTAGAACCTAAAGGGAAACATTGCTCCCCAATTTACTGAAAAATACCAATGTGTGTTAACAAGCCCAAGGTGAGAATAAATTTACTCGACCGAGAGAAAATATTTAACAACCTCTCTGAAGCCACCTGCCATTTCAACTTGTGCTTATTAAAAAATTCTCTTATGTCATCAGGATTCACCTTATCCCAACACTGCTTTATACAGAAAACAAGACCTGATAGCTGCTGTGTTTTCTGTGGAAGCGTCAACAACAGTCTCTGTCGGCTCAGGGAGAAGGCACACACACACACACACACACACACTTCCCTGACGTGGCCGAGGTGACATCTTAAGATCTTGGGTGGATTCCTAGGGAGCCAAGTCAGGTTGGTGTGATGGTCTTTGTTTACAATATGACTCTGAGGCTTTGTGAGTGTCATACACACCTGCACTTCTCGTTTGAGGACCATAATGTCATTCGTGTTTGCATCCACTGTGGATCAATTTCAGCCAGTTTCAGTTCCTGCCACAGCAGCTCTACAGGTCCAATCCCGTCTCCAAGAAGTTACATTTCAAATACGATTAACTAGTTTTGCCAAATAGGTAAAAGAAGGAAATGTACTGGGTACTAACATGCAATTAGTATGCAGGTTGTGGTTGGTGATGCATGAACAAAGCACAGGGCTCTGTTGACTTTTTCCAATATTCAACTAAGACCACGATCTCTAACGGTGAGAGTGCCGAGACATTAAAATGTTAATGCTGCTTTTGTTGTCACTAGTGGACTATTGTACTGCAAGAACAGATATTGCAAGAAAACAAACGAAATACATTTTGTTTTCTTAGATCAAGTAATAATGGTGGTCATTCTTTCATTAAGGGAAATTAAATTCAGCAGAGCTGGCAAACTTGTGAGTTCAACTCTTGTAGATCCGACATAACTTTCTGTGATGTTTGAGTTGTTGCTGTCCGGTCACTTGAGATGTTTTGTAAAATGTAATGATCCTCATGATGGATCGTGCAACAGCGGAAATCAACCAGTCAAAATACCCACATCTCCAACTGCTTCAGCTCATTATCCATGTTTGTCACGAGGTCGCACACAAACACACTCAGAGGCAAGTCCTCTCTCTGTCAGCTGCTTGACACGTTCCCCACCAGCGGGACGAGAGCATCTTTATTCCCATGGCGACAATGAGCCTAACAACATGCTCTCTGTCTTTCTGTGTGTTAGAGATAGAAGTACTGATATACACACCATTACTTTAACAACACACACACACACACACACATTTGTGTCCTTGCGCAGATCGTGCTTGCATGAGGTTGTCTCTCTCGCTCCCACTCACATATGCAAGCGCCAACACACACACACACACGTGCAGAACAACACACGATAATGCACGGTTTTAATTGCCTCTAATAGCCAACATGGACATGCTTCCCTTGTTAGCTGCTGCCTGCGCGGTGTGTGGGGAGCTGCTTAATGATCATTACAAACGGAGGAGGAACACCGAGGTGAACAGGGAGCCAAACAAAGAGAGCCGAGACCCGCTCGCACTGCATTCTGGGAGTGTATTGCCTGTGTGTGCGTGTGGCAGGAGGGAGGTGTAAGACAAAAATAAAGAATGCACATGTTTTAGTATTTGTGTTCGAGCATTCGCATTAAAACAGCAGTGTGTACATGTGTAAGGAAACGGGTAGATTTACCCAGGAACATGCATTCGGGAAAAAACCAAATGTGTGACTTATGCTGTGTGTATTTTTAGCCTCTCAACATCCCAAACCGTCTACAAGCCTGCTAATGAATTGTCTGTTTGGAACAATTCTTCCTGAATAACCATGGAATGACAATGATTAACCTAGATGGGAGCTCCACATATATACGTACAAGCACCACCCAGTGTGCTGTCTGTGACTCACAAAGTCCTGTTGCTTCTGGAAATGGTGGCGTGAGCAGCAGAATGAGCCAAAACATTCTTGTTTTTGAGTGAAATATCTGCCAAAGAAATCCGTTCACGCCCTCGTTGTAAGCAATTGCACAAGAGTTCATAGACAGGGTAGTTGGTAGCTCATCGTGACCAATTTTAAAGAGAATGGCAGCCTTTCCACTCCAGTAGTCATCACCAGAAATATGACAGCATGGATGCCACTCGTCACACAGTGATTTGCCACCACTGCCTGAGTCACCCTTGGTTGAACTTTCATGTCAACTCCCTTTGCAGACAAGCATTAACCAATTACTTAGAATTAAATTACAGAGCGCCTTGGTTGCCAAATGGTGTATGCCTCCAAGCCCTATTTTTTAGGCCTGTGCTCGAAAACTGCATTCCCATACTCAAGAGAGTCCCCAGCTCTAACTACAAGGTCTATTTTAATCATTTTGATGCCAGAATACAGGTAACACTTGTGAGATGTGTTCAATTATGTAATTATTGTGTGTATATGTTACTGGTTAATAACTTATGGCACAGCTCAAACTGAAAAGGTTTCATGTTCGCCTGAAAAAAAGCACCTGCATTGAACATTTAGTTTTAAAATAATGCCAAATGAACCCTAAAATCACTCCACAGTCATAGCACAACAGGTTTGTGGTCTGTCCAAGCTAATTTTACTTCGCAGGCCAGCATAAAATGAGGTCCGAGTACAGAATTTCAAACAAAATTCTGATTTTTGGAACCAGATTTTGCCCCAATGTATTCTAATTTTATATACTATATAACTACATATTAACTATATATTCACTTTCTTTATCACTAAGAGTGTTCAATACATCGTAATCATTTTCAGTCATGTTCAGTTATTTCCAGATGTCATGTCTCATCCTTGAAAGAAATCTGCTGTGACTCAGTGTCTATGTGGGATTTTTAAGGCCTGTGATTGGCTCACCATATTTGGACTGCGATAGCCTGCTTTGTGGTCTATTTTTCTGTAAATGGGACCATCATTTATAAAATGGACATCATGCCGTTTGAAGAAGACTTGACACGAGTGATTGAGACCATAAATCACGTTAACAATGTTTACTGAGGTAATAAATCAAGAGAGAAGTTGAATCATTTTCTTGTAGACTTCTATACAATCAAACTAAGGGCCATCAGTTTCCATCTGAGACCGGACTTTGTGTTTTTAAGTGTTGTTGAGTTATTACTACCTGCCATCTCTCGAGCTGTGGAAAAGATGACAAGATACCAAACTATAAACAGATAGGCCTTGAAGAATCATCACGAGGAAAAAGCTTTATACTCAATTAAAGTTCAACTAAAAATAAGAGGTATACGAGATTATCCTTCTAAAATTAGATATGCAGTGCTTATCTGCCTTGTGCCTAAAGTATTCTGGGACAGGCTCCAGCTCCGGTCCAGTCCAGTGACCCTGGCTCAATCACAGTGTCCACCCTTTGTCCTCGGCACTGAACCCTCACAGATATTCATTGACAACACCTGCAAGCTTAATGTGAATGCATGAGGGAGTTCATTAGGGTAGAATGGATCAAAATGCTGCAAGTGGAATGGGACAGCAGGTCACATTACATCAGATGTTGCCGCAGAGGCATTTCTTTAGCCAATAAGGTAATGGAGCTTGGATTTTATAAGTAATTAGAGTGTTTGTTATTCACTCCAACTTTATGGGGCGAGTAGTGATTTTGCTTGGTCAGGTAACAAACATTTGTGGATACACAGACACACTCCTGCTTACTGAGCCTTGTACATGTAAAGCTCTACTTGCAAACTTCCCGCGTCATCGTTATATTTCAACATATTAACCGAGTGCAGTCATGGGCCTCATTTAAATGCAAGATTGTAAAATGTTATGAAGGTCCTCAAACTGTAGCAGAACGACAGGGGTATGGCCCTCATTTCAGACTTATTGGAAATGGACAGCAAAGTCTGAGTCAGGGTGGAACACGGATGATTGTTTGAGTAAAAGGTTAATTTGTCTACTATGCACATATCAAAACACACAAATTGCTTGCATGGCTTTTTTGCTGCTACACCTGTGCCAACAAGAACAACAAAAAAAAAAAACGTGAAAATCTCAAATCACCCGCAAAGGGTGAAGTACAACTCCCTTGCGAATATAATGTCTTGATTATCTTGTGCTATTTGCACATATCTATGAATAACATAGTTGGGTAAAATGCAAACAATTGGCATAAAATCATCCCCTCTATATGCAAAAACAGTCAAATTTACAAAGATGGGCGCTAATAGCCACATGCAGTAACAGGTCAATGATCAGCTTTCGGTTGGCAGTTACTGAGGCACATTCATAATTGGGTGTCCGTTTAACACAAACTCATTTATTTTGGGATGCCGTGACAGGAGGACCATGAAAAATACAAGACCTTCTAGAGGCACTGCAGCGAAACCCCATTGTTTTTCTCATGTCTTTTCGAAAATGACATGTTGCGTAAATGTACATATCGTCTCTTAATGTTGAACCTTTTTGTTTCTGCTGCAGTGGCTTCGCTGCAGGTTTTCAAAAATGTCTCGAAAAACTCCCTTTATATTGGCTCTGCCAGCCCACTTCCTGCAAAGAGGGAAGGAAACACAAGCAGGCCAGGCAAAGCAGAAACACAAAAGTGGTCATCATACTCATTTGACTGACAAAGAGCCAACCGGGGTCGAGAATCTGTCTGTTCAAATAAAAAAAAAGTTGTGTTTTGACTTTACTCTTTTCATCGATGCTCTTGTGCGTATTATCGGAACAGCCTCATCACATTTGACTGTTGAATGTATCAAAATAAAAAAATATTTGAAAAATACTTTAAAATCCTACCCTTCCAAGATGCAAAGAAATAACAAAAAAAAAATGCACCATGATGGATTAAACAAATCATGCAAGTTTCAACCGCATGGCTTGCAGCATGGTTAGCTATGATGTAAAGTATGTGACTTGTAGTAAATGGCGTAAACATTTGAATTCAAAACCGTTGGTATGGTTCCTTCTGACTGCATTTGTAATGCAAATGAAAACACAAAGCTTTCGCAGGTGATGGATGCGTACGTTCATCTCAGTTAGGTATATTAGAGGAGGAAGAGTCGAAGAACTAAAGGCTTCAAACTGTTTTTCCCCCTAGATTAGCCTCCACGGCAACTTCATGCCAAAGTGATGTATAACAGCAGCGTTGAGCACTCGGAAAAGCAAGAATATAATCCATTATCGTCACCGCTGACATCCCATTATCAGCCGTTCAGCTCATTGGGTGTAGCATAACGCTAACACCTTCAGCTGCCACACTACTCAATTCCATTTCCACTGGGCCAACCCCAACTCCAAACCTATGGCTTCCTTTGTGCTGTGATTCACTCCGGTTAATAGGATGTGCCAGATAGCGTCAGGTTAATGTCATTAAACCGCTTTAAATAAGAGAACAAAAACAAGTTTATTGTTCCTCTAAATGACAACGACTCTCACCTCTCCCGGAGCAGTAAAGGAAATCACGCCGGGGCAATCGACCGTCAAACATCGATTCAATAATTGTTTGACTGTAGTGAGCAAGACGAGTAGTCGGACAGAAATGTGCTCTTGGCAAAAACGCTTGAATCTCTGTCTGGGAGCTCTCAGCCGCACTCATCTGCCCAACCTGACATCCCATAAACACTGTAGAACCCAGAAGAGGCTCCCTTGGCTCACACTAGTAGACCAGGCAAGAAGCTTGTGTGCGTCTGGGTTGTGTTCATGCACAGGAACCTTTACGACGACACCTTCTTTTGTGTGGATGCCCGGAAGTCTGAAGAGGATAAATGGAACCAATTACTGGTACTTCACCACTCATCGTAGCTCTCGCTGTAGCCACATGGCACCATGTTAACAGATGCACACTGACACTTCACACCAACACAGGTCTGGGATGAGCTCCCCGAAAACCCTCGCACACCCCCCCCCCCCACCGCTGCTTCACGTTTGACCAAATTTATGTTTCGTCGACTTGCGTCCCTCATTAGTTTTTCGTATCCTTCGGTAACATTCTGTAGGTGAAGCAGAATGAGGTCCTGATGTTGGGTTGAAAAAGAGTGAACTTTGAATTTTAGTTTAGTTTGCAGAGGCTTTGTGTCTCTTGTCCAAATCCTTCAGCGTGGGACTTCTCCTTTGACATAGAGACATATGTCAGGAGGTAACTTGAAATTGTGTACATGACCATAAGGTAGTTGTAAGCATTGCAAGTTTGTTTAGGTTGCATTTGCGATATTTTGGTGGTTAATTGCCCTTGCATTGCTTCACAAGCTGTTGATTTCGCCGTACTTCTGTTGCCTAACTGCATGCGCACACTTCTGTACATCACCACAATTGCTTACAAACTATAAAAGTGCCTTTAGGAGTCCAACGAGCGGCAGGAGTGCCAATATGTCTGACGAGATACGAGTTGCGTTACAGGCAGATTCACGAGTATATCAGAATATATGCAGCATCTCTAGAGGTTGTGAAAAGGATTCACAAGGCATCTTTTTGGATTGGTAAATGGCCTTTGTTTGACTAAAAATAAGTGAAAAACTTTCTCCTCTCAATGAGCAGACAGAAAGGAGTAAGAGAGTGAGACAGAGAGAGTATCCTAGTCAATTACAGCCTCGTCCTGCCCTGCAGCCTGCCCTGATAATCAGCTGCCCATCTCAGCTCCATCTAAATGATTTCACAAGCGGAGTAAATAAAGACATCTCTCAGCACGAGAGGGGTCCTGGGTCTGCAGTGCTGGCTTTGACCACCGGGGGATGCTGTGTCAGTGAGAGATAATAAGGCGCCTCAGACCCTGACAACACAGTGCAGCTACATTTCTGTGTATTATCTGCATGCGTCAATGGCTTCCCCTGGGTGTGTCTTCTAAAGAATTTCTTAGCTTTCATGATAATGTTGACATGCAGACTCTTATGTTTCAGGGGAATTGAAATGCACCATATACATACAATAATATGTCATGGGTGTCAAATAGGACAGCTCATTACAACACAGTTATCCGACTAACCAGAGAGACATGTCAGCAGGTAACCAACAGCCGATTTGAGCACAACAACAAACCCCCCACTGAAAGGAAAAGATGACACCATCAGTCATTTCAGCAAGTGCCCATAAATGTCATGTTTACATTCAAGAGGCAAAACCCTCTAGTGCCTGCGACGTTGTTAAAGAGCAACACACTCCACATAGAGAGCAGGTCCGGGTGGGCAGATGGGCCACTAAAACGTCGGACTTCAACACAGGAGACTGATCGTCGTTTCCCTTTTCACAGCAACGTTTTTCTTTCGGTATGACCACGCTCATTTCCGGGACTCAACCACCTTACTGCAACCATGAGGTGGCAAAGGTCCCCGAAAGATAAAGGGAAAATGTGGCACCTTTTTATGTGGATTTCCAATCAGTGTTGTTGGTAATGTAATCAGTTGAAGCTATAAATTCCTGAGTGCGTGCTTTGTTCACAGAGGAAGCTGATTTCTCCTGCTCACTGGGCCGTGTGTGGTTTTTTTGTACCCATTTCCCTACACCCAATGTAATAGTTGTGCCTGAACCTAACCACAAAGCTGTCACGCCATAAAACCGTTGCTTTGCTTTTTCAGCAGTGATTTGTAACAGGACGTCTTCCTGCTGAATCGTTTCATGTGCAAAGCCATCTCATCCCTACTCGTCATATCTTGTCTCAGCCTTTCGTGTAGTATCTTGGCGCTGAAGTTCTGCGCTTGGTCAACGTTGTAAAACCTAGTAGACGTTCAGGTTAGGGTTCGGCAACTACACTTCATGGTTAGGAAAATATAATGGTTTGGCTTCAAATAAGTATGCTCGTCGGTGAACGAGCGCCACGTTACGTAATGGTGCCAGTCAAATGCTGAGTGAACGTCCCATTTGTCCCGTCCACTACTCCCGTCTGACCTTAGTGGACTTTCTCGTTCTTCATACTACGACCGTTGCTTTGAGCGACGAATAATGACACTTCAGAATCAAGCCTCCAGCTGTAGACGCCCGGAGAGTGCGAGCAGGCCGCTACGTGTTGTTGGCAAAATGACAAATGACTGTTTTTGTTTAATTTGGATGACCTGTCAGTTGAATGCAGTGTCAACAATGGGGTACTCCAGCTCCTCTGATAGAGTTGAGCAATAAAAAGGTTGAACCACGGCTCTGAAGGGAGCAATTCTGCACAACTTGCTGACAACCAATTTGCTTAAGTAACACTTGGAATGCAGAACTTTGAATATAATGCATTTGTGCATTGTGGTAGAGAATATGAGTACTTCTTCCATCACTGCAAATATGCATTTAATGTCAGCAAAACAGTGCAAGTGGAAGCAGCTCTCTGAATACTCACTTGTATGAATGAAGGTGATGCTGTTTGGAAACACTTCTCTTTTGTCTGCTCTGGCTACGAGCTACGCTTGTACCTCAAAAACAAAACAAATTGTCAGGGGATGACGAGTGAATTACAATGTAAAGAGTGACGGGGAGAAGAGACAGAGGGGGAAGGAGGCATACGAGCATGAAGGAAAATAAAAAGCCAGTGGAACAGAGAAGAGAGAAGAAAGTAAGACCAGCAACAGAGCTTTGGTGAGCTGGAGGAAATTGAAATGCAGATGGCAAGGTGTTCTGTTAAGCGCTCACACCCCTTTCCCCTTTGTCAGAGCCCCGTCTCTAATTTCGCTCTCTCAACACTTCTCTTTCACATTGTTTTTTCATTTGCTCTCCCCTCTTTCATCTTTCCCTTCAGTTCCCTTTTATACTCCATTCTGCGTGCCCCCATCTTTATCAGCCCCATTTATTTTCCCCATCCCTGTTCTTGGCTATCTATTCGATCCAAACTACATGTGGCAATGAATTCTCTCCCTGGCAAGGAGCAGTGTACCCCCAGGTGCAGAAGCAATCCATGGCCAAGAGGAAGGCAGATTCCTTCGATCTTATTACCTCGCCTGCCTGTGGTTACAATCTGGAGCGAGATTCTCACCGTACACTTGTGAAAAATCATAATGCAACATGCCAAACAAACACTGTTATATGAATAAAACTTTACAAAAGAAAAGTCGTGTCACGGTTCCAGCGAATTTCCACCACAGGTATTTCTGTACATAAATGTGCAACGCTTCATGCGCCTCCGCTGACACATACTCGAAAGTATATGTTACCGTCTCAAGATAGAAAGATAAGACTCCTGTAATGGTGAATGAAACACTCAATGGTCGTTAAGAATGTTCAAGTTGGGAGCCTTTTTAGCTGTAGAGCTTTTCCCAACAGGTTTGGAGATCGGTGTGTGACAGACTGAAGATCTCTGCCCTTCACTCTGAGATTGAAACCACACATTTTGAATGTTATCAGCTAAACGTGTCATGATTAGACTGTGCCTCGTGTGTCTGTTTACTGATTGTTCTCATTCACTTCAACCTGTGTTCAATCACCTGCCCCTGGCTTTTCCCTCTGACAACCCCACACATACACTCCCCTGCTTTCCCACATACACTCCCCTGCTTTCCCTGTTCTGGCTGTCCGATTGTATTCGTCCTTCCCCGAGTGCGCTTCATGTTCTGCTATTTTGTCCTTGTGTTTGTTTCTATGATTAGTGACTTTGCCTTTCTCCAGTTTTTTGGATTTTTGGTCCGCTCCCTGTTGGAGTCGTTTTGAGTTCTCGTTTATAATTTTTTGGTGACCAGTAAAAGAACCTTGCCTTCCACCTCGTCTCTGCGCTTGAGTCCCTGCTCTGTTCCAGAAGCGTGACAAAATGAATGTGTTATCATTATTCGTGGTTATAGCTACCATTATAATGTTCATCTTAACCTAATTCATTTAAAACAACACTTAATTAGGCAACAAAACTACTTGGTTAGGTTTAGGGAAAGACCGTGGTTTGGGTTATAATGTTTTCCTATTCTGTACTTGCGTTAGATCTTTTGGTAATTGCTTCCACACTATATTGAATGCGTAGACGAAAGCATCACAACCCTGTCTTGTAAAGACGCTTTAAACAAAGGCAGCACAAGTGCAAACAAAGGTTATTCTTGGCACTTGACACTGCTTGCAAAACATTACACGCTGTTTCTTACACACACACACAAACGTTCGAGTATGAAATATCTTGCAATCACTGGGATAACACTTCTATTCAAAATGCAAAATATATCTGAAATTGGCAGCGCCACCCCACACGCACGCATTGAAAACCAATCAGTCGGAGCCTTAGCACAACAAATAGACGTGAGGTAAGTTTACCCCTCTTGTGAGAACTTTGCACAGGAGGAGGCAGTGAGGACGGGGACAAGAACAAAGAAGGGGACGTATTTCAGAGGACATTATAGGGCCACTTTGGGGGACCATGTCATAAATCATAGCCGGACGTTGAGGGATGCTGGGCAAAGAGTCCAGCTTGAGTTGCACAGTAGCATCCGCAATATGGACATTTAGGCTGGAGAACAACGTTCTAGGCTACTGTACCTATGCAACCGTTGCACAATGTACACCTAAATTATAGTCACTATAATGTAATACAGCAATGCCAATACATTTTGTCCTGTTATCAATTGTTAAATAAGGAGAATAGAAGATGTCCAGCCTAAATGTTTTCCTTGTTTTTAAGGTGTAGTATGTAAGGGGGGGGGGAGTATACTGTACTGATCAATGGCAGCAAACATAGAACGAAAAGCTCAATCTATCAGTGTGGTGTTGACGGACAATTCACAGTGGAGATGTACGAGCCTCTGATGGCTGAATGGCCATAAGACAGTGTTTTTTCTTTTTGACAGTCAAAAGTAATGTCATTTAAACGGTCTCTTTATAATATAGTTGTGGTTTTATCTGATACCGTTTCCTCATTCTTAAACTTCATATCAATTGGCTTTCTCTAGTTATTTAATTCACACTATACTGGCTTTAAATATCAGAATTTCACTCACATAATGTTGACATTTAATGTTGGAAGCCTTCAGTTGCAGTCGTAAGCCCACATTTAATTGCAGCCGCCAAACAAATACTCTGCTGCAATACGGTCATAACGACCTGTTGTGGAGAATGTCTCTCGTTTTACCCCCCCCCCCATTATTTTATGAATAACGCAGCCATTATCCATTATTCAGCAGGTGAAGACACCATCTGATTAGCCGGTCCTTAGAGGACGTGACCGAGCTCTGTGCGAGGTGATGTTGATAATTCCGTACAAAAGAAAGCTGTGTTTCTCTCAGCAAAAAGGTCCACTAATCACAATACAACACTGTATTCTGCTCAGTCGGATAATTAGGTTTACAATAGAGCCAGTAAAAAAAAAAATCAGCCCATTTATCTGAATCATGGGAGGTAGAGAATCAGCAGGGGACTAAGCTCGAGAGACGGAGCTGCATTGTGCTCGGAGTGTTTATGACGATGCAGTGGGCCCTTGTGGGTTTTCTAATGACCTTTTTTTTAGCATCTGAGTTTCAGAGTATCACTTTCTCGCAGTTTTAATACTTGTCAAAAATCCTTTCTATGATTCGGTTTTCCCGTTTCTCTACGGATTATTTCGCCACTTCTGTTTTCTCTGTTTGCCTCTTTGTCTTCACAGAGAGATCCCTTATTCCCTTCTCATGCATGAAGGCCAGCTCTTTCGTCGTCGCCCCTGTGGGGTGGGGGGGGGGGGGGGGGGGAAGGAGAGAGCGAGAGAGAGAGAGAGAGAGAGAGAGAGAGAGAGAGAGAGAGAGAGAGAGAAAGTTTTACAGCGTCTTAATGGGTAAACAGGCGAATGAAAACATGGGGTTACAAATCAGTAAGAAATACAATATTATAAGATGGAAGACATGCACGGGAACATTTTACCTTTCGTAAACCTCAAAACAAACTTCCCGGGGACACACTTAAGTTGAATTACATTTACGGGGTAAATTCCTACATCACCTGAAGTCCCCCAGGTAACTCTTGTCCCCCAGAGAACGGGGCTTTAGTAGATTCTTTAGATAAGTAAGATTCACACTCCCAAGTACTCACAAATTGCAACACTTCAAGCTTCTTGAAATTCTCTTTTATCACTTCCCTCCCACGCTCCTGCCAGTCTGTCTGTCTGCTGCAGCTTGGTATGACTATTAATCCTGGTACTGGTGTGACGTGTCGCTGAGGGAGCCGGGACATCATACCTCCAGGTCAGGATTCAGCTCTGGAGCAGCTGATCTGCATTCTGACAGCAGCGAGTGGGGGGGGGTTAGCTCTCTTTGCCTTGAAATGACTTGGTCCCCACTCTGCAGAACGTACAGCTCCCACATGCTCAAATGACCTTAAGTTGCTCATATCTTCTGTGAAAGAACTGGTGAAGACCTGTCCCTGGGAATGAAATGTGCCAATAATGCATGCATTGCTTTACTTTCAAAAAAATCCAGGGACATCACCAGGATTTCAGAAACGCTGAGGTCATTGGTCCAAAGACCCCTTGAGGAACTCCATTCCAATTGGCAATTACATTTTTTTTTGTTTTGTCTGAAATCATTAAATCCACAGATATACCAAGTTTAAAAATATCAATAGTAGCCATGGCCCAGAGCAAGTCTTCCTCACCGACTCGTGCACACTCTTATCCCCTATTATTGTCTTACTTTCTGCATCAGTGCTTTGCTCTCTTATGGCTTTCCCTCGCACTGCTCTCTGGCACGGTCTTTGGACACGGTCGGGACAGTCCACCTGTGACCATTGAAGTGAATTCAAGCTTCATTCTAACAATGCCCCCATCATATCTAGACAAGAACATCTACCGGATATATGCATATGTAATCGTTTTTTTTCACTCCCGTTGATGCTCAGTGTGACGCTTACTGATTTGAGAAAACAACTTTGGAATACACAAACAATATTTGCTGATGAGAATACTTCTCTAATTTAGCGTTGCACTTTTACACAGCTGTACTCACGATGGAGTTTTTTTGTCCGTATCAAAAAAATCTATGCAGCAGAACCAGTTCAACTTCCCTATTCGAGGATCGGGCTGTGAAGGTGTGGTAAGTGTCTCTTGTCATTCTTGTGTGTTCCCTGTCCTTTGTGTCTCCTGGGCTTCCCCGTCTGCCTCTGGGTGCTTTTTATGAAGCTAACCTTTGCTTCTCCGAGTCCTCTCTCCTCGTTTGACCGGGAAATTCTTCCCCCTCTGCCGTCATGGAGGATCTTCCAATCCCTCAAGGAGCGAGAGGAGGCTTCTGGAGGAGCTGAGAGCGAGGAAACGGTGGTGCAGCCTTATTAAGTATTTTGGGTACCACTGGACATGAACAAAGGTATGACACACAGCTGGAATAAACCATTTGTATTCATGAGTTGCAGTTATTTAAGATGATCAAACCCACGATCACACTCTCCCCTTCGTTTGTAAGGCGCTGTTCATTCAATCATATACAATATGTCACTTTATTTGTACAGGTTGGTACATGTCTAGCTTTACACAATAAGATATAAAATGGCTGGTAATTATATATATTAAGGCTATCCACTCATTGCCAGATTGCTCCTTTAGCCAAAGTAAAATGAAGCAGGTCCTATACTCGTGTAAAGATGGTCATTAGATCACTCCTGAAACATGTACAAGTTGCATATAAACATGTTAAACATACAATAAAACAGTGTAGTTTTAACCTAGACCTCTTGGCATCTTTTGACAAATTGCCAATTCCACTCCTACTTAGAAACCCTTTGTGCTAAATTTCATTAGAACTTACGACGAAGAAGGGACTGAGTGAAGCTGACTGATAAGAAGTGACAGACATGGCTCACTGGCTGGCGTCTGTGTGGGAAGTGGCACATGTTCCCAGCCAAGACTGCATGGGAACAGAAATATTAAAAGGATCCTCTTGTGTTCATGGAATAATCCGACTCAAATCATTTTTCTGATCAAGTAAGAGCAATAATTTGATCACTTTTGCACCTTCATTGTCTGGAAAGACTGAGCCATTTGTATGGTTTACTGTGGTTTGAAATGATGCAGTTTTGTTCATGTTCCAACATGAATTAGCTGCTTTTTATCCACAGGGAGATGTCTGTCCTTCACACATCTCCCCCTCTCTTTGTCTCACAGGAGCTTTTAGTGTGCTTTTGGAGTTTGTGAATAGTTAAAACACGGCTCCTGGTTGGCTAGCTAAGTGTGTGTGATTTCTGTTGGAGAGCATGTATTGGGAGCACTTGAGAGAGGCAGAGAGAGAACGAGAGAGAGAAGAGATTGATCGCGGGAAAGAGAATGGAGGGGCGCTTGGCGGAGCAGAGAGGAGATACTCTGCAGTGTGTTCCCTTTCCATCCAGCTCTTTATCTGCTGCCTCAGTGGGCAGGCAGAGACAAAGAGAGATGGTGTTATGACGGAGAAGGAAACAGGCAGTCGCCTGGAATGACCTGGAAACGGGGGCGAAATGAAAGGAGTGTGGGAGAATAAAATCTAAACTTCTAACAACTTCCTCTGACAACAAAAAATAGCTTTAATTGATGTGTACAGTATACTACAAGGACAAAAAGTACTGACTGCCTTAAAGCAAGACTGTTACTTTTAGAAAAATGGACAAATGCGGAAGAAGAAACAGACAGGGAGGAGAGACACGAGGAAGCGCCCCAGAGAGTGGACAGCGGATCAACGGTTCAACGCCCGCTAGCTGGTAAAGGAAAATAACCAAGAGAACGAAACTTGTTGAGTGAGCCTCCATTTCTGTACACCAGCGACTCAGGCTGCTTCCTTGGGCTTGGGTAACAGCAGAGTAGAACACTTGTGAATTGTCTTCATACCTAAGAGAAAACAATAAATTAAAAAAAAACTGAAAATTGGCTTATGCGGCACGTTTTCCTGTGCCACTGTTGCTGTTCTTGCACGAGGCGCAATGCTTTAAACGTTCGATAACAATGGTACTGGGCGTGAAGATCAGAGGACACACACTTCTTCATCGCACCCCCTCACACTTCCCTACAGACACTCTCTCTCTCCGTGACTGTGAGAAGGAAAACAATTTTGCACTTGGGACTCTGTTTGGGAGATAATTATCTCTGTAGTCGGCTCCCGAAGCCAATCTACGGAGGATTTACACACACACACACACACACACACACACACACACACACACACACACACACACACACACACGGCTCCATCCATAGAATTAGTGATGTCATAACAATGGCCGATCTGTTGGCATGATCGTCCTTGTGTGCACGTTTGTGAATGTGTATTCACTCACACACACACACACACACACACACACTGCCAGTGCCCTTGCGTCTTGTAGACTGTGACAGAATCTATTCGCCCACCTGCTCCTCTTCATTATCCAAAATGCAGAGCTGTAGATGTAGGGCAGAATATGTGGCTGGTTAGGTTCCTCTGCCGTCTCTCTTCTCTCTTTCTTGTGCTTCTCTTTGTTCTTTCTCTCCATCTGTTTCCCCTCCTGTTCCCTCTCGCTTCCCCATTCCTTGTCCTTTATACAGGGCCTTTTCATTCCCTTGTCTCCTCACCTCTCCTCCCTCAAGTCACAAGAGATTGTGACTTGTTTTCGCCTCATCTCTTCTTTCTTCCAATCTCCTCTGCTTGTCCCCTTCTCCTTTGTCTTCATTCCTCTCCTATCCTCCTTACTTTCTACTTGTTTCCTATTCTCTCCTCTTGTTTCCTTTCATCTCCTCATCCCCACTGTCTCTCCTTTCTTCCAGTCTCCTCTGCTTGTATACTCTTTTCTCTCTTCTTCTTATTTCCTCTCTACTTGCCTCCTCTCCTCCCCTTCATACCTCGGCATGCTCGCCACGTATTCAATTACTCTGGACTTGATTACATGCTTAAAATGCGACATTGAAGGGCGAGTGGCTACTTACTCCCTGAAGGAAATCTATCGGCGTCCTGCTTACGATGCTGCAAGGCTTCTCTTTGGCTTTGTTTGTGTGCTTTCAGGAGCGGCCGCCCTGCTTTGGCGCTGGCAGGTGTGTGTTTCTCTGATGTGCTAGTCTGCATGTATTTCCCTCTCTCTCCACACACACACACACACACACACACACACACACACAGCAAAATACTGGTAATTCCTGGTCGTTACAGATCACACCTTGGTCCTCAGTCAGTATATCATTAAACTTATTGTTATGTTATTAACTGATTGATGCAAAAACTCCCAAGTGACCTCTCCTGATGTCGATGTCACCTGCCCTTCCTTGGGCGCACACACACACACACACGCACACACACACACACACACACACACAGAAAAAATATATATACTCTAGATTTGGAATTTTTTTAAGATGTTTGTTTGACAAATAAAGACGAATTGGAGCGTGCAAAGTGCAAACCTTTCAAACCATCTATCAGGCCTGGCTGGAGATCTGCAATAAAGCATATTTAGAGCAACATTTCTGCACAAAGCTACCAAACTCTCTTTAAAAATCTGTTTCATTTTTTTAACAAAGGAATGTTCCTCTTTTAAATGGGCAGTTCACCAAATATACGCATGTTTTCCATGTATCTCTTGTACGTTGTTGCTTCACAGCAGCCCACGCTCCTGAATGCAGAGGTGACCTGCATATGTATAGTAATAAAGTTTATTAGAGAGGAATGCATTGTTGTCGGGAGAGACTGTGTCACACTTTTAGTTGTCAGCTTAACACTGGATCGGACTCAGGGTGACACCTTCAGCGACTCCATGAGTTAGGGACTCGTCCTTGGCTGTAGGTGAGTTAGGCTCAGTGTGCTGGTTTATTCATCCCTCCCACTGGTGTGATGGAGAGCCTTGGCATGAATTATTCTCATTTTCATTTCTTGACATTGAGAGCATCCCTTGCGGACCTTCAGCCGGGACTTTACGTGAAAGTGCTGTAGCGCCGACGATGACACTGCATCATCAATAATGTTGAGAATTATTCAAAGTCAAAGTCAAGTACATCCTGAATGAAACTTACGTATCTTCCTGAAGATGTGTCCAGTTCCTTCCTCAGGATTTGGGTATTTTTTTTTTTTAACTACGTTCGGGAACAGAAAAATACATTTTGAAAGAATTTGGGAAAGTTGAAGTCAAAAAGCTTTTCCTTTATGAGGGAAAATAAAAGAAACAAAAAGTTTTTTTTCATCAGAAGTTTTCCCCAAACCCGAGAACTCTTTAAAGATGACTATTATATACCCCCAAAAAAAATCATAGTACCCTGCAAAATGAGTGACCAACCAGTTTTGGAAAAATATACTTTTTCGCTTTTCAGCCGAGTCAGACGGGAACATCGATACCACTCTCACATCTGTGTGTTGAATATGAAGCTACAAATACAAATAAATCCCCCCCCCCCCCCCATCAGCTCACTCATTAGTGTACAAGTTGAAACGACAAGTTGTGGTTTCAGAGGGATTTCTGGATTCTCTGCAGCCGGCCAAGAAATAGTCTGGCATATAAAACCTCAGTAAAACTAAAATGTTTTTACATTTGCACTGATTGAACTAAAAGCGTGTGGGGATGTAGAGAGGCTGCTCAGTAGATTTCTGTTAGATCCAAATTGCTGCTGCTTCATTTTCCAACATTACTGTGAAGAGTAGACTTTCATGTCTACAATCAGAATAATGAATCACTGACAAAATATTCTTCAACTAACTCCGACACGTCAACCCATCCACGTCAGTATTAAACGGTCAGAGCAAATGATGGAGTGTAAGGAGCCTGAAAGTCCACTTATTATCCCAAATGACGACCTTCTCCTAAGCCTAACTGTACATTAGTGCCTGAACCTAAAGACTAAGTAACCCTACATTAGAAGTTAACTTTAAAAGGCACTGTATGCATGTAACAATGAGGAAACTGTACGATTCCTGTGAACACTAGAAGAGTACCTGGAGCCTGATAGTTTGAAGCTGAGGGCCACTGACCACTGTATTTGACGAGTTGGGCGTGAGAATGTGTTGACCAAAATCTGATAAATGCACCCGATGCTTAATAGTTATCAATTGTATTGCCTCACTATAAACGTCCTCCTTCAGATGTTTCCCATTGTCTCAATACACAGAAAGGATATTTTCCCAGGAATAAAGTCCCTCAACACAGAGTGATATTAAAACCGCATTTAGAAAGTTCAAATTTAGTTTAAATTGATTGTTTTTATATTTAAGCAGAGAGAGGACTGGCGAGTAAACCACCAGGTTGAATCATCCTTTTAATTAGCTGAGGTGGAGGCAAAGAGGTGTGCTGGAGTCACACGCACCCATACACGTTGTTCATGTAGCGAGTTATTTGCTAACACTGTTGGCCTACACGCTGCTCAGCTGCTGGCAGGCTCACATAGGCATGTAGAGAATAGAGAGGCATGCTGCTAACAGGACTGAGTCACTGTGCAATGAGCCCCAGGCCCACTCGTACAACTCATCATCACACCTCAGCACACACACACACACACACACACACACACACACACACACACACACACACACACACACACACACACACACACACACACACACACACACACACACACACACACACACACACACACACACACACACACACACCTGTGCCAGAGAGGCCGGTGCAGCCGACCTGAGAGCTTGGAACGCTCCAGTGTCACTGACGCCGCACTAATTACTGCGAGGGTCTGAGGTCACCCAGACACCATCCAGATACATTCCGCCTGATCCGTGCTGCACATGTGCAGCTCTCAACAGAGACGAGAAGGAAGCAAGAAGAGGGCAGTACGGATCGGGCTGGTAGAGTGTAATGTTAGCGAGAGTACGAGCAAAATGTCTACAAAATCCGTCAGACTAGATGATAAAAGAACGTTCTATGTCATTTATTCTTTGTATGCAAAAAGTATAGCAATCATATCACATTCATACAGGGTTAGTAGTACACCGCTGTTAAAATATAGATACATAGATACTTTATTCATCCCCAGGGGGAAATATAATTAAGTATTAAAAAATGCACAATATATACAATAGAATAACAGAGTATGACAAATTAAATATCAGAATATAGAATATATAAGATAAAACAAAAATGCACAGTATATACAATGAAATATAGTGTTAAATGATCTGCCTAGGTGAAAAACAGTGAAAAACAGTCGTGCAAAAATAAAAAATCAACCCCAGCAAACAACAGTGTAGCAGTGTGTGGAGGATGATTTGTTGTAATTGCAGTGGGCAGGAATGTTCTCCTGTATCTGTCCTTGTGACAGCGGAGCTGCATCAGTCTGTTGGAGAAAGTGCTCCGCTGTCCCTGCAGGAGGTGGTGGAGAGGGTGGTCCGGGTTATCCAGTATGGATGATAGTTTCTTCAGTGTCCTCCTCTCCACCACCTCTTCCAGACTGTGTTGTTTGCAGCCAACGATGGAGCCGGCCTTCTTAACCAGTTTGTTCAGTCTGTTGGTGTCTCCGGCAACAATGCTGCTCCCCCAGCAGACTACAGAAGTACAGTGCACTGGCCACAACAGACCGGTAGAACATCTCCAGCATCTTGCTGCACACGCTGAAGGATCAACGTTTCCTCAAGAAAAAGAGTCGACTCATCCCCTTCTATTGCATCTATTGTATCATCCCCTTTATATGTATTGTGTTAAAACATGATATTATTATTAAGTTCAGGTATCTGAACCAGTATTTGGAAAAATCTCTACATATGACCCCCATGTAAATCTGAAAATTAATAATTCGTTGTGTTTTACGTTTGTTTAATCAGCACCGCTAAGAGAGCCAAATTGTAAACTATTGAAGGCAATCTTTAAATAGGCCCTCACAACCTTAACTTGCACGGCAGCTGGATTCAGGCGCTGTCACGAGAATTTCAAGCTCACGTATCACATGAAACTCCATCTCGTCAGGCTTCAAGCGATGCGTCGAGACAGAGCACGGACCAATCGGCGTCCGGTGAGGAGCTTCCGGCAGCTGGCGTGACACATTCTCACTCCCAGCTCCTGAAATACCGCGGCTTGGTCAGTGCCCCTTGGTGTGGATATAGACATGCAGCATGCTAAACAGTCCTCTCCATGCGACTAGCTGCTTGCATCCCACACACAGCCGCCGCCTATGCTTTCATAGTGCTCTCTCCCTCACCCCACTGGCCTCAACCGTCGCTAACATAACCACACAACATGTTGCCGGAAAAACACCGTTAATTGCTCCTCCTCGTCCCCAGAGTCCTCTCATTCACCACCTTCACTCTACTGTCCTATGGTCCCTGACACCTTCACCATTCCCCCCATTAACCCTATTAAAATAAATAGGCTTTTTGTCCATCCACTTTGCACCACGAAGCAATAAACAAAAACAATCAGTACATAAACGTTGGCCCACTGGAACATGCTCAGTGACACCAATAAGGTCTTTAGCGTGGAAGTGAAAATGGCCCTGGTCAACAGCAAATCAGTGTCTAATAACACCTTCCGTAATTTGGATTTCCTGTGTCTAACAGAAACATGAACTGAGTCCAGCAAACTGCTTCTTCATCAGCGTCAGGTGTACAGGCAGAACAAGTCAATCTGTTATGTGTACGAGTATACATTTCTCTTTATTGTTGTCCTTGGTATGTTCTCTTTGCTTTTATTTACATTTTAATATTCTTTCATGCAGCGCTTTGCTGTGTTTAAATGTGCTCTAGAAATAAGCTTTACCTCCTTTACATCCACAGCACACGTCTCTCAGGAGTGCGATGGCTGCTCAGCAGGCTGAAGCAGATAGTAGGTACTCACAATGTCAGGGGATGATGGGATGAATCCGGCTCACGATCCGTCTTGCGTATCATCCCGGCACTCTCTCTCTCTCTCATGCGCTTACTGTCACTCCTCACTGTATGCTATCCAACAAATCTGAACTAGCATATCAAATCAAAAAGCCTTCGTTTTTCCACATGAGGAAGCTTAGATTAGAAAATATTCAATGCTCTGAGGTGAGCATTTTCACTCGGTAGATTTTTTTTTTTTTTGCTTTTGCAGAGGAATATGACACCAAATGTAGTTGCTGGTATCTATTTGTGTAGGTACTGACAGCTTGTATATCCCCCATATTATTTTACATTAGTTACATTTGCGAAAAAAAAAAAAAAATCTTTTTTTCCCTTACATGTTTTACATTTAAAGAGTGTGTGTGCCCCTGGATACTTAATGGGGCAATAACTGCCTGCTTTAACCAAAGCTACCTCACAGTATGGTGAACATCTGCAGACCTTCAGACACTCACACTTCCAGCAGAGTGATTGATTACATGTCAGGGGTGTTAGTGAATTCACATCTTTATGTGTGTGTGTGTGTGTGTGTGTGTGTGTGTGTGTGTGTGTGTGTGTGTGTGTGTGTGTGTGTGTGTGTGTGTGTGTGTGTGTGTGTGTGTGCAAGACAGTCAAACTGGTTTGTAGTCATTCATCCTCTCCACCCATATGCCCATAAAGTCCAAGAGTTGGATAAAAACGGTTTCATGCTCTACACTAAATCCATTACATGTATATCATTGTTTGTGAGCATTTACATTAATAATTTAACAAGACAGACATACAGGTTTAAATAAAACCTATTTTTCATGAAATGTGGATATGTTATGGTGAAAATCACAGAAAGAAGCTCAGTGTTATGGAAGCATATCCCAGCTCGCCAAGAAGGGGTATCAGGTGTGTGCTGCCAATGTACCATCACACACACACACACACACACACACACACACACACACACACACACACACACACACACACACACACACACACACACACACACACACACACACACACACACACACACACACACACACAGACCTAAAGAGACAGTTCAGATGCAAAAAAAACATTTCAACAGGGTTCCCTTTTACACTGTGATCTGAAGACTCTGTCTTCTGTTATCATCGTCCGAGCGGTTAGTTTTTTCCAAAAATGAGATGATTTATTTTCCGGGAGTGCAGTTGGTGACGATGTGGGCTCCATGCAACCCGCTCTCACTCTCAACACCACAGCTTCAGTACCCCTCAGCTGATGCCGACGCACCAGGATTACAACTGACTCCAATGTAAACCCATCCGTACATCCATAAAAACTAATGGTTCATTGTGTGTGTGTGTGTTGCAGGGGCATGTAAGGACACACATAAGGTGTTCACATATCCTTGGTAGCAGAAGGAAACCACCCCAGGGAGAAGATGCACACTGATAACAACACTCACTGAGGAAATGTGTGAATAAACAGTGTGAGAGGCATTCAGTTCATGCCTTTGGGGAAATTACATGTTTATCTGGAGGCGTTTAGTAAAAGCACACCATAAGAGGATACCTTTGAGGTTCGGGGATGGCTATCACAGTGCTTTGTGTTGTGTCTGTGTCTCAATAAGTTGGAGACATTATGGCAATCTTATTGCAGCTGCAATGCCAGTTACTAAACCATTACACTGAAACAGCTTTCTGTTTCCTTCAATCATGAATTGCATATACCTGCACACAAACGCATTCTACACAACATGTTGGCCGTCATTGCAAACACAGAAGCATGAAATGTAATTGAAAGGGAACGGAAGCTCCTGGAGGAAACCCACGGGGAATACATGCAACTAGCACACAGAAACTACTGGAATGTGTTCTTTTGACTTCAGTGTGTCGGCCTGCCGGTGTGTGAGTTTATCTATCAGAGGTGATGGACTCGGAAAGGAAGCTAGAGTATATGTTTCCAACAGAAACCCACAGAGCCGCTCTCATTTAGCCACAAATGATATGTCTGTGTCTGAGTGAGTAAGAGTGTGTGTGTGTGTCCCAGAAATATCAGGATCATTATAATTTCTTCCTTGTGAAGGTAACACAATCTTCCTACCAGCATCTCCAAAGATCACTCAAGTTATATTTATACAACTATATAACATACAAGTTGTAGTTTAACATAAGGCTATGAGAGCGCTATTCATTTTGCATTAATCATTTTCTCTTCAACTCTCAAGAAGTTGCGAAGAAGTTGACCTATTTCTTAATGATTTACATTTTGTGTTCAGACAAGTATTAGAATACACTGCGTACTTAATACTGTTAACTTACCTTGTGTAATAATACATCTTTATACAAATCATCTTTTGGGGGGAGACATCCCTGGTGAATAGATATGCCATGCTACTTCCCCAGCTCATTTCTGACATTAAGACAATCATTTTTGTCTTACAAGTTGCATTGATAAAGCCAGGTTCCATTTTGTTGACATGTTAGCCAAAGGGTTTTATGGAAGGGATATTGGATATATCTCTTTAACTGATGGTAGAGGGGTACGTAGAGTGTCACTGTTTGACGCTTAGTGCCACTCGCCAAGCTGCGTTATTTGATGCATTGATGTGTTGACATGAACGTCTGAACCAAATACCACGTCAATCCATCCAACAGTCGTGATCCAGACTGAACTAATAAGTATGAATTAGTTTTCTAGCAGAAGAGACATTTTTAATGCTTTCACTATTTTATTTTATTCTTTTAAGATTCAGCTCGCAAAAAGATGAGCGATCAAGGATGGGCATGAATCAGATGTTTTCTTTAATTATCTTCGCCGTGGTTTCTATCTGCTTCAGACGATCTTATCGTCATTGCTCCGTTATTAGGTCCTCACCTTTCCTCCACAGTGGCCCCGTGTCGCGTCTTCTGTAACCTCCACTAACCTTTTGTCTACAACCTCCAGCCGTCTTTCTGCACGCACGCACGCATCTGATGTCACATGCAAATTGTTGCCTTTGATGTCAACCATTAAGTTGAGTTTTTAACCTCGTGACTTCACCAACTGGAGGGATTTCAGCACACAGAAGGAGAGGACATTGATCCGGTCTTCTTGGTGTGACATTGGAAGATGAACCATATCACCAGTGTCACTGTGGATTGGAGCCTTTTTAACACTCAAAGTAATTGAAGGGTTGCCAAAGGTTCCTTTTCAATGACATAGATGGCAATCATTTGCAGAGGATGAGAGTGACAGTACATATACTTCAGTACACTGGTTATCAGGCTTGGAGTCAGAAAGTTCAGTTTCTTTGAGGCTTTTGTCGAGAGATCTCTGTGGCCGAATTGAGATATACACTGTACAATGTGTACTCTTGGGCTTTTTTGGGCATTTGTAAATACTTGAGTTTGCCTTTATACACATTAATAAATGGTCACCATGCCAATGCTTGGTATGCTATTTTCAGCACACATCACCTCTGTGATCTGACATTTATTTATTTTGACAGTGTAATTAGACCGTTTCATACAACTACTTATATATGCAGAATTTGACAGAAGGCTCAAACCGGACTTGCTAGTTCTCATCTAGAACTACCTCAGGGTGCCAGCTATAGCAGCAATGCATGCGTAAACATGTCAAACTGACCAGTGTCATGTGCAGAAAGGCCACATGTAACAAGCTCACTGGGGAGGAAAGATGGCAAACAAGAGAGCAGTTAAAGTCCAGACTGTAAAACAAACAAAGTCTCAATTGTTATTCTATTGTACATCCAAATGAGCCTCAAAACAAAACGAAATCCCAACGAACCATTTAAAATGAGATGGACTCGCTCCCTGTTTTAAGTAGGTCTGTTTAGTTAATATAGTCCCCGTTGTACAAATACAATACACTTTACAAAAATGAAATAAATGGCAACGGCAAACTGAAAATATAACATTACAGTATTACAACAAATGGGCAATACAACATTGTTTTTATTGGGGTTTTTTCGTCAGTAAAGTAGCAGTGAGTCGGCTAGTTTGATTCTTAAGCAAATTAGCAATTAGCTAACACTGCACTCAGGTTATAAACTTGTAAACTAAAAGAATCAGCAGCAAGAGGCGGAAGAAGGAAAACTACAGCCGTAACAAAAACACAAACGACCAATAAACACAAAAGAAAGAGGGAGGAAGCACAGCACATCTCAGTTGTTGAACGAGCAGCCGAATCTGCTGTATGCCTGTTCATCTTGTTTATGGTTTCAACATTAGCCCAAGTAGTGGCAGAAAAGTAGGATATTCTCTTTTTCTCTCCAGCACGGCGGCCTTGTGAGGTTCACTGGTCCCCTCCATCAAGGTATTGCTATTAGTTTACTAGGCCTGGGACCTAGACAGGTTTCCTGCTGCTCTGTGTGTGTGTGTGTGTGTGTGTGTGTGTGTGTGTGTGTGTGTGTGTGTGTGTGTGTGTGTGTGTGTGTGTGTGTGTGTGTGTGTGTGTGTGTGTGTGTGTGTGTGTGGCCTTGTGTGGACACGCGTGATGGATGATGAAGATGAACAAATCAATACAAAAGGGCCTGTCATGGCGGCTGCATCCCGATTTACTTCGGCATGTCTGCACTGTCAGTCAGCAGTCGGAGACGGCCGAAGAGAGAGAAAGAGCGGATGTAATGATAATGGGGGAGGTTGAGAGGAGTTGGATGGGGAATAGGGAAGTGGGGAAACAAATGAAGAGAAGAAGAGGACGAGACAGACGGATGGACAGGAGGAGATCGATAGGGGGAGGATATGCAGGATGGGATTAGGGGGAAAAGAACAAGGGATGATAAAGATACAGTGGCTGACTCGGGTGCTTGAAAAAGGTCAAATTCTACCATTGGATCCCGTGAGTAATCCAGTCACATGCACACGCCTAAACAAGGCATGCAAAAATGTGCACACACACTGCGGCAGAGGAACACTTCATCCAATCCTAGAAGGGATGCGCTCGTCTCTCGTCGGAGATAAGAATGCCAACCCTTGACGGTTCAAAATGGATTAGGAGCGTCTTGATTGTGAGTCAATTTTCTTCGAGCTGTAAGTCTTAATGTCTGTTTTCAGCACCAGTGCTTTGCTTTTAATGGTTCCTGCCTGCTTTTTGAATTTAAGGATGGAATTAAGCTATCTAAAAAGGGAAATAACTCAACGGAAACATTGGCTGTTGCAGAACTGTGCATATATGCGTGTCTGTGAGTCCACTAAGCCCCGGTGCAGAGTGAACACAACACTGCAATTGCATTAAAGCATCAGTGATGTAGGTATTTTTCACAATCTTGGCACTTCACAGCGCTTGGTTCTGTCTATTCAACTGTCACGGCTGACAGGCCGACAAATGACTTTTTGTGTTGCTCTCCACTTCAAACTTTACGTAAATGTCTCAAGGCTGTGGTTATGAAAGATTATGACTGTGTGGCAGCAATGCTTTGTCAGATTTGATTAGTGAAGGCTCGTATTAAGTCAGTTTATTTTCTAAGAAATGTCTTCAGTTTGGACTTTTTATGCGCTACAGCAGGATAAAGATATAACCAAGATGGCCTTCGTTCACCGATGCAACAAAGCTAGAATGTGATCTTTTTCATTCGTGGCTGATGCAGAGATACTTGTTTAAGCTTTTGTTACATCAAGACTTGGTTATTGCACCATGTTGTTGTCAGGCCCACCAAAAAATGGCTTTGGTTATACCTGCAATAACTTTCTTTTGGCCAGTAAGATTTATAAATCACAAGCTTTTAACAAGCAAGAAAGAAACACACAAAAAAATGATCTAGGCAGCCGATTCCTTGAAAACTTATTTGACAAAACAGTTGAATGGCATATAACCATCATTTTATAATTTTTGGGCATTTTGTGGTTGTGAAAAAATGTGCAATTGTGTTTCCACTTAAATGTATTTACGCAAGTAGCACGTAAACAGTCGTCACCTGTGTGGGACAGGGTTGTTCCTAAATCACAAATTCAAGTCTTATATAATTACCAACTGCATGAGCAGACTTATTTGCATGCTTTGCAGTTATTCTCTTCATTGTCTTTAACGAAACAATGGCACAAGGGGCCTTTCAGACTACAACCTGCTGTGTACTAATGATGCTGAAGTTAAAAGAAGTTACACTTTTAAGAAAAGCAGGTCTTTTTGTAACATTAAAAACTGAGTACAATGAGCCTTATATATGCAGTATGTACTTCAAGAGAGGATCTATCTTTATAAATCAGCCACCACAGGGGGCTGGAGGAGCCAGAGGCAACAGTGGAATAATACAGACCCCCCCTCTCACTTCTATTGTATTAAATCCTATGCTTCAGCCAAAATAACAGATACAATTCCTGTCATGGGTTATTATGACCACACCCTTTCTGACAGTGAACGATTTAGCAGCTGGCACTCAGGCCACCCCACCTGCTAGCATAATGCTAGCATAATGCTAGCATGATGCGTTATTTTACGCACAAAGCATGGCTTAAAATGGCGGGAAGGAAAAGCTGTTCACAGCCTGCTATGATTACAAATCACTCAAGTAAGAATCCTTTTAATGAGAGATTACACACTACCTATATATAAAAGCAACATGGCTAAACTTGACACATTCCACCTGGCAAGGTTGTGTGTCAATTTAGTTTGAAAGGGTTTGTGTAATCATACAAGTTGCAGAGCATATTGCTTAGAGGACATACAAACACATACCATGTTTAACAGCGGTGCGTTTACCTTGTTTTTGCTCCATTCGCCAGCTGTTGGATTTAAGAGGCCATTTCAAACCTTATTCAAACTCAAGTCATAGAGCCACAAATCTCAGACAACGTGCACGTCCTTGTCCGTCCTGTCAAGCATCACAACTCTCCGTCTCTTGTTTTTTGTTCGAGGACAAACTCATTTTTCTTTTACGCTGCTCTGGGCCCCCTGCCTCCCTCCAACCCACTCTCACTGCTGTTTAATTGCAGGACAGTCACCTTTAATTGGTGTCACAGCTATGCCGCCATGTTGCCGGCATAATGAAACTATTTCTCACTCTCGCATTAGCATAATTATTACTTTCCTGCTCTTAGGCCAGAAGTGAGGCAGGGAGAAGAATTCTGGGCCAACAAGGACATCTGTCTGAGCAGAGCGAGCTAGCAGACATGCAGTTGATACAGATGGACGATGTCTGGGCATGTACACCTTCTACTGAGCCGAGTTGTACCAACAAGGATTCAGATTAAATAATTATTCAAACCCAATTTAAAACGTTATTCAGTATTAATTTTATTCTTACATTTAATGAGGTTTAACTTTATAGTGTATGTATTTATGGATTGAGCAAAAATATTTAAATTAATCCAAGGAGGTTAAGACAGTATTAACGCAATTAAGTTTTATGACGCTGCTGCTGAATTCCTCTCAAGATACCGGTTGAGCAAATAAAGGTTGTGTAGATGCACAGGGAGATATTATTTTCCTCACTGTGAAACAAAATGTTTTGCTTGCTGTTTTTACCTCCTATTTATTTTGCCATATTGCTTCATTTTTTTGGCCGACAAGTTTTTCTCAATGGAGGAGAAATTAGAGCTTCTCTGCTGAGCCGTCATTAGTAAGGTTTGGTCAAATAATTGACTTTTCATCTCGCGAACTAACGAACAATGTAACGTTGTGTTCAGGAAAACAGAGCAGACTATGAAGGGTTTTCACCCCCCGATTAAAAAGCACTAGAATGGACATCATGCAATTTTAAATCTAATTTGTGTAAGGAAACAATGTTTTGATTAATCTCTTTAATTTAGGTTCCAACTTGGATGTGACCAACGGAGATCAGTCTTTAACTGTGCAACAGAGCTCCGCTTCATTTTAGATTCAGACATTTTAAACCTAGTGCTGCTGAACTGATTAGAATTAGTCTTAGATTTAGTAAAACCTTGTTGGTGCAACCCAGCCTTGGTGTTTCCACTTGTGTGTGCACCCATTTATGTAAATGTGTCAGACTCCAGGGATCCGGGTAGCCTGTCGGGGTGAGGGGATTATAACTCATGTATTTCTCAGGCCAGTCGGAGACAGCCCCAATAACTCTGCCAGCTGTCCCAGCTCAGGGTATTTTAAGACATTCAGCTTCACATCCATTATTTATGAGACAGATGTGGATGTCAAAGAAATCCTCACCTCACTGTACCTGTCCCTTGCCTGAGTCTCTCATCGTGACACATGCACAGATGTTCGCTGGCGGGGCAAAGTAGTCTTCCCATCAATTACGTTCATATGCAGCTATGGTACATTATCTCACTATACTCTTTCCAAATCAAAAGGTTGTGTAGCATTCCGATACCGCACCAAAGAGTACGTCTGTTATGTGGTCTCTGATGAAGCACTACCAACCCAAATCCATGTCCTTTTCTCATTCCATGGTCAGCATTGATTTTGTTTTGGGATTTTTTTCATCATAAAAAGCAGTTCCCTTGAAGATACTTCAACAAACTAACAAGTAGTCTCTGTGCAGCCACAGCTTATGCCTCCACACAGTCCGGTCTCAACACATTGCGGATGAACGGCACAGACATCTTGAGTACTTTTGCACCGTGTAGTCCGTACTGACTGCAATGTCAAAGCAAAGAACGACGGTGGTGGCTGCGCCAATCAAACACTGGCGTTTCAGAAGACGAATCTGAAGCGTTTGTGACCGAAAGTGTTGAGTTTCATTTTAAAATATGTTAGATATGTTTATAACGAGTTATCTGTGTATGTTGCATTATTTATGTTTCACGTACATATACATAGTTTGCATACTTAAAATAATCCATTAGTTTGGTGAAGAAAATATATCCTGGTTGGGATAAAATTAACTATCCGTGGCCATTATACCGTCAAAAGGTGGTGTAAAATGACACAAAATAAATGCATTGTCATGACACAGAATTTAAAATCTCATGCATTTAACTTAAATAAACATTTTTCACATGTAGCTTCTGAAGAAATAAGCAACTACAAGCCACTATTGGCAGAGAATGGCACATATGCAAATGTTACCGTTCTCACAGAACCCACATTTAATCTTCAGAGAGTTATGAGGTTTGAGGGTAAAATAAGGGTGTAGTAAGGTGGACCACAACGCAGGGCACTGACAATAGGTAGGTGAAGCGAGGAGGAAGGTTTACAGTATCGACTGGTTGCAGAGAACTAGGATGAATGAAGAGGGGAAACTGGCTGCTGAAATGAGGCAGAGCAATAGAGAGAACAGGTAGGCAGGCGTGCAGTGATCCTGGAGCACAGAGAAGCAGGTTAGAAGCAAATCAGTATGAATCACAAGAAGGAAATTGAATGCACAATCCACGCGGCCCAGGACGTAAACTACATCCGAGTAAATTATCTGGAAAGCAGCAAGTGGAGTACCGGGGTTGATATACCGCAGTGCTGATGAGCAGGTAGGTTTGCAGGTGTGCAGCTTGGAACAGGTGAGTCAGCTTGGCAGCAATCAGGAAGCCAGGTACACCCTGAGAGAAAAACCTCAGTCCTCACTGTGCTAACATGCACCTCTTAGAGCCTTCAGTTCAACCTGCATGTCTTTAAGAGCTCCTTTGTTTTTTAAAGTGGTGAGATTGCATATTGCAACCAACTGACACGTCTCCTGTGTGCCAGGTTTGTACTACTGGTACACATCTTGGTTACACGATGCTAAAACACGATGGCGGCCCCTGCTCCTTATATAGAACACGAAACAGCTCATAACGAAAACACAGCAACTCTTATTTCCAGTTGATTATATATACTAAAGAAAATATAGTTGATATCATATTCCAATAGATCCCCCTTACTGCAGTATACCTTACATTGCAGGACATGCACACAGGTAAAAAGTTATCCTAATCACAAGCTGACATTCACAGCTGCTTGTAGAATTTATTTTGAAGCCTTGTATCCATCTGCAGGCATGAGGACAGGGCATAAACGGTGCGCTGCAGTCGTAAGCGCTCCCTTTGCAGCGTTTAATTTGATGTATGTGGAGGGTTCCTCTAAGTGCAGCCATGCACACCTCATACAAAGTGCGACGCTTGATTAAATCTTGTGAGAGCAACACCAAATGCTTGCTTAATTTGTAAAAAAAATAAAGTGTGAGCATGGCAAGTATACACAATGCATCAGGAATACAAGAGCACAGAGTGATTGTATTGACATGTCTTCCATACAGCTCATGTCAAAAGTTCTCTTCTTTTCGGTCATGTACTCCAAGAAAACAAGTTTTTTCCCCCTAAAGTATTGTATTTTGTCACTGGATAGAGATATTATGGCGCAATCATCGAATTAGTTTACAGAATCCCGTAACAGCTGGAAGAGAAACAACCTCCGTCCTGCTCGGTCAGGTCGACAACATATCCTGAATAACGTTTGCCCAATTTCTAAACTTCCCGTTCTGCCAAAAGAAAATTGATAGCAGACAAAATAATTGCTTTTATGCATGGAAATGGTATCTGTGATGAATTCCAGTCTGGTTTTAGAGTAGGTCATAGATCAGAGGGTGCAATTCTCCAAGTCTTTGGTTTTGTTAAAGCACATGACACGTGGTCAGTCATCTGTTAGAATACATAGAATATACAATAAACAAGAGAAATATGAAAAAACAAGGACATTAAAGACAACAAAGTAGAACAGAGAAACTAAGCATAAACATTTAAGTACTATGTACAATATAAATATATATCAAAGAATATATATGAGCATAAAGAACATCAACGATGACAATGGACAATATATTAGTGCAGAAGGTGATAATAGTGCAAATGAAGATGCAATACGTCTGATTAATTGTTCATCAGATTGACGGCCAGCGGAAAGAAGTTATTGCCAGACAGTTGATTAAGTGGACTTGTGCTTTAATCACACTGTTCAGTTAATGGCATTATTGTCCTATTGAGTCAGAGTCAGATGCTAAATGAACAGACAAAAACATACTAAAAAGTAAGGAAAGACAATAAATGATGTAAAGCACCAACACTCACCATAAAACACACACACACACACACACACACACACACACACACACACACACACACACACACACACACACACACATTTATAGCTGAAATGAATCTGTTGTTTGATAGAATGATCATAATCACAGCTGCAGGGACAAGGTAACAGATGAACTGAGAACTAATTAATTTTTTTCTGTCCTTGTCTCCCGCCGTTTCTATCTCCTTATCTCCCTTCAGGTAGCCCTCCTCATTCCCTTTAATACTTTCAGCTGGCCATATTCTCTCAATCTGCCACGTCCTTTGCCCAAAGGCCCTTCCTACGCGACTCTACTCGAATCTCATAACCGCCTTAATTGAAACCGTCATTGCCTTAATTGCTTTAATTAATCACCTTTCCTGTGGCTAAGCCTTCGTGGGGATTTGTAATTGGTGCTGACATTGCCTGTCCGTTGAGGCAGGACAGCGAGAGAATAAATATCTGTACTTTAGCATGAAAATGGAAGGACACAGAGCAAAATAGCTTTTGCACATGGATATGTTTGACTATTTACAGAGTCCGGAAACAATGTCAAGTTTGCAGTTTCCTCAACTTCCAGTGGTCGGTTTGCTTATCTTTGACAAAAACACTGATCAGGGCAATGACTCGATGACATTTTAATGAAAGAAAAACGAGGTGGCATATGAGAAATAGCAGTTAAAGGGCAACTTTGCTGATTTTCAACCAGCTTTGTATTATTACAATGTTGAACTTCCCTCTCATTTACCAGTAAAAGTCGGCTTGATGGCGAGTTTTACCCACAACAAAACACATTGAGCAGTTTGTAATACTTTGTACTGGAAATATCGCGATTCAAACAGAAACAGAAAGATTTGTGGATTACCATGATGAGTCAGCAGGATGTTGTCTCTGGAAGGTAACGCTCTCTGTACCCTACGACAGGTCTACAGGAGCACAGACAAGGATAAGATAAGAGCTACATTCACCTTGACATCCCAGCCTTGCAGTTGATTGCATTACTCTCTTCACACATTTGTAGCGACGCCTTCGGATCGATTCCTCTGTTTTCATGTCTCCTACTATTTAGTTTGCCGCTGTCCCTCTATATCTATATCTCCATGAAGCTGAAAAATCCTTATTTCGAGTAAAGATTGAGGTTTTAAAAGAGGAAATAGCTCAGCTGGGCAGAGGGAAAGACAAAACAAGCATTCATTTACACTCCATCACAGCCGATTCATGCAGGAAGTAGAAATGTGGTCTGGCAAAAGTTCAGCTTGTTTAAACTTTTTACTACAGCCACCTGGCCCCTCTCGAAGGCTTTATTACATATTTTCCGAAAATGGACTCTGTTTTTTTACGACTCACTCGTGATCATAATGTTGATTCATTTATGGTATACTGTCTTGTGTATAGTTCTCTTAAAAATGAGCATTTGGTGTGAATACTGAGGAGATTAATGGTCATTAAGAGAATCAGCTAATGGGCATCCAAATAAAGCGCTGAGGGCAGAAATAGCAGTGAGTGGGCAGCAAGTACATAATGGAAACATTGGAAAGATGAAAGGCATTACCGGCCATTACTATAACTCTGAACTTAATACAGGTGTGTGTTGTGTGATTATGTGTTTATAATGGTAGTCTAATTAACTTGCAGGTTGCAACTGAGATGTGGTAAATGTGCTGTGAAATAAATTAGAGAGCCAGCGGCACCATTCAATGGCTGTCAGACACTGAAAGACAGACACCACAGCAGGCTGTTTCATTCCTAGCAGGGTCTCGTTATGTGCAAGGCACAGAATGAGGGCTGGTACACGGTATTGAGCTGTATTTAAGGTATGACGCTCAGGTGCCCATTGGTTGTGCTCTACCTGAACATTTTGGGTATGCGCAAATGAATAGCGGCCAATATACAGCAGGTGGTTTCAGATAGAAAGCATTTGTTTGTGGCCTTTCATGAAAGACATTTTCAATAATTGAAGAAATACAATTCTTCATTCCAAAACGAATACAACGAGGGGGAGGGTATATTTACTGAAATGCAGAAGAGACACATGCTGAACTGGAAAACAAGATGCTTTTGTTTCTTCTTTTTGAAGAACATGACTGTCAGTCCTTTAGACAGTTATTATCTTAGAGATGAGATTATGGCCGTCTGCTCTGATCAGTTCATTTAAAAAGAACAGTACATTGATGAGGAATCCTTTTACTCTGTGAGGAGAAGCTTTTTCTGTCGTATAAACATGTAGATCAGTCAAGTTTCAAACTTTTACGCTCTGTCCGTATTACATCAAAAGAAAAAGATGATGTTACATAACAGTGCTATTGAAGCATAATTTAAACCAGCAGGTCACCTTGGAGCCGAGGCTAATTTAGAAGCACAATGCAGCAAAATTAAGTTAGACTTGTAATTGGGACACATACTAAACACTAAAGAGTAATATGCAATAATAAGAGCTTCAAACTCAGATGTGAATAGAAGGCAGAATGGAAAAGTACATTTACCCATAATCACTTGCCAAAACAACAAAGCAGTTTTGTAAGTAAGGTGATTATAAATGAAGCAGGTAAATGCTGCTGAGTCGGGGGAATGACTGTAAAGTTGATTTAGTCCTGCTTATGAAATAATTAATATTAGTTTGCTCTTGATTAAGACAAACTCTGTTACTCTGTTTAAAAAAGCCATGAAGCACGACTCATAGACGGGCAGGTTAGATACACGTTTGTTCACATGCAGTCAAAAACAGGCAAGTGTCAAGTCAGGCAGCAGAACAAAAGGCTGGAAGTCTATGGCAGCACGACAGACATTCTGCCAGGCAATGAGTGGAAAAGGGGCTGAAATGGGAAACGGGTGAGGAGAAGATCTGAAATCCCAGTAGAGTTATTAGCATGTGGCAGAAAATAATCGTGAACGTTTTGATTTCTGGAATCATAAATCATTCATTTAGTTAAAATCATATATTTAGCCTGAGAACACTGATGAATACATCTTTTACTTGTGCTCTTCACTGAATGATAGAATACAACATGATCGGCCTCAGTTGTCTTTGCTGGAATATATGTTTATATATACGTTTATTAGAACTCATCTGATGTCAGAGAAGCCTCTCGTACAGAAAACACAGTCTCGACTAATAAATTACATTCTTCCACTTGCATCAACTCTATGTGATACCTCCGCATTGTAAAGGTCATGCCATAAGGGAGAGGTAGACATCGTGTCTGTGACGCACGGCCAGGACCAGTTCTCCTCGATCCGTATTATGTAGATCATCTCAGCATCTCCGATGTCTTCAGCTCATCTGCTCGACAGCCTCCTCACATACCCTCGGGGTCACACGCTCACACATTTCTTCATAACCAAAGACTCTTCCAACCACAAACTCCATTTTTCAAACAATCATGATTTTGTTGAAATGTTAAATTGCCAGTGGCAATTGGTCACCCAGCACATGTGCAAGAAATACAAAGGTTTGCCTCTCTCTGATTCGCTGTGGTGCGGCCCACCACACACGAGCGTTGGTGTCTGTTTCCCTGAAGCCGCCTGCTCGTCCTCACATCACTAACGTACTGTAGGCAGACATTTTACAAAAGAATGTATCCTTCATCCCTCGGGCTGAAATACACAGCTTCTGACAGAGCTTTAAGAAAGAGAGAGGTCAACATAATATAATGGAAAGGGACAAGGTGCTTTGCTTTCGGAGAGGTTTGGAATACGTCGATGGATGATTTGATATTTTTCTCACCGTGTTAGCTGGTCACCTTTAAAAAATATCTCTAACCACTGTGAATTCACACTGATCACAACCATTGTTTTCTGCAAAGGAGGCAACATCTTATACGTATCTTTCATGTCTACACGGGCTTGTGTCAAGAGACATTCCTGCATCATCCTCTTAATTCACAATATCTGTTGACTTTGTAGTTGAGGAACGGTACTGGTAAACTTTTGACTGCAAATCTCCTGAATCCAAGACCTTATTCCACAAATAAAACGAGCCTCGATAAACCGATTCAGTCGAATATGCTGTGGTGATGTGACCGGTGTCTCTATGACACACGACATCTTCACCTTTGCTCAGCTGGTCTGACGTGGGGGGGGGGGGGGAGGTTCCTTCGGGCATACAGGGCAAGAGGCTTCACAGCAGGAAGGTGAGATAAACGACGTGTGTATTTCACCGTTTTCACCCGCCATGTCAAGATGGGTGCCATCCATCACTTTACCACAATGACACTTTAAATTGGTTACGTCAAATTAACCTGATATATCATGGCCCCATGCAGGGAGTTTCAAATTGGTTTTGTGGCCTGCTATGAGCAATGGGTAGGTATTCATCAAGAGTGGCTTTTACTTGTCCCCTGGCCGGCTCTGGCATACTTTCTTCTTTTCCCCCAGTAAGGAGCTACAGCTGAACCATCATGACAATGTCATGCGGAGTCTCGTAAATGAAGATACTTGCCAGATGCATGTCGGTTGACTTTGGTAGTGAAGTCACAGGAATGTTCACTCCAGATTTATAGACTGCATTCAGTCAAGCATTTCAGCATTCAGTTGCAGATCATATAGCCAATAGCCATGATACACAATACATCATTGTATATGTAATAAATATAGAAAAGGTTGAGTTGCCCCACATCCACAAGCATGCCGAACTGAGGCAACGTTTGTCACCAGGAGAGGGAGGACACACTCTGTTACATGGGGTGACACCAGAAGCCTGCATGCTCAGGCTGCATGAATGCTGATCAGAAGTGACACGGCTCAATGACCCCCATCCACACCTCTACTCGTGTGAAAACTGCAGCCACAGTGTGTGTGGCAGTTTAACACATTTAAACATTTCTTGGCACTCGGTGGAGATAGTTTTCTCTCCGACAGTAAAACTCGGGAATAGCGGGACACATTGCCACAGGACTGCTCAGCTGTAGAAAGTTGTCAGACTGTATTAAATAGCAGTCCAGTTTTTCAGATCAATCAACACCATGTCAGCGTCACATTTTGTTTTCTTCACACAGGTTTTTTGGATGTTTTTTCTTTTTTTACTGAAGAGCACTGGCGCTTCTAATGCAAAAAAAGCTTAAGCCGGAATAAGCAGAGCATATGAACAGTGTTAACAAAATCTTTCATTTATTTGAAAAACACAAAATAAATAATTATGTAAAAAAAAAAAGGACGGAGAGCAAACTATGGAAGCCCATTTCCGCAAGCCAAAAAATAAAATGTAATTCTTTTTTTTTTTTGGATGGAATCTTTTTTTTTTTGCTGGTGGAAATGGGCTTCCACAGTAAACAAAACGCAGGAGGTAGAAACATTTTTTTTAAATATATATAAAATAATTTATCTCAAAAAACAAATGAAGCAACATGTTGTTCTTTTGCACATAGCACCCAGTTTGCATGAAACAAAGCCTACAAAATTGCCTTTTTTCTCAAAACAAAAACACAAAAATGTTCAGTGCAATCACATACTGGACTGGTGGATGATTAACAGAATGCCACACCCTCTACTGTGGAGTGTTTTTTTTTTCTCCGCTCATTAAAAAAAGGTCTAAGCCCAAAACTGTGAATATCCAATAGATATCGGGTGATGCTCCCCCCTGGATATAAGAGCCTGTTGACAGCAAGGTGACTCCAACCATTCACGACAGTGTGTATGAGTTGATATTTACATGATAATATCTGCAAATGTTACCATTGCAAATATATTCATGCTTACAGCTATTGTGGGGACGCACATCCAAAGTCTGCAGATCCTGGTGACAAACAAGCCCAGTGGTGGAAAACAACACACAAAGCTGTCAGCTTTCATCAACGTTGAAGAGCACATGGTCTCTAGCTGGTTTAACCTCTCATGGTGAAAAGAACCAGCCAGCATACTTGGCAAAAGTTGAGTTCCAACGTTTGTACAGATGACAGCCCATTCCACCATTTTTTTGTTCATCAAATTTTTAAGAAAGTACTCTTTCATGCTACAGTGCAATTCAAATAACCAAGAAAGCAAGAAATAGGGACATGAATCACCAATATGGATGCATTAATGTCCAAAAATGATTTTTTTAATAGTCAGAATCCAATTGTAAAATGTCACACCTTGGATAAAGTACTCTGCTAAAGTGTCCTTCATTTTGGAGATGGTTCCTTAGTCAGTGATCTTTATTCTCAGGCCGCTCATTGTACTAATGGTCTTAAAGTCACCAGTGAATGTATCTTCTTTCGGAGGCAAACACACAAGGGCCCGTTAACCTTCTTGATTTTTCAGCCATCACTTCAGCTAGAGCACTCTGCCCCAGGAGAAATTAAACCAAATTCCAGAGAAAAGGTATTAATAGCAAACTCCAAGTCCAAGAAATAATTGCATTTTTTACGGAGCCGTTTTGGTTTTGCAATGTGAATCATTTGTTGTTCCTGTCACGTCTGTAAAGAAAACACTCCGATATCGTGTTTTACTAACTGTCAAATCTGATCTGATCTTGTGGGAAAGCGCACAAATAGCAAAACATTATAAAGGACATTCTGGGTGTCATGATGACAAATTTTCCATTTGTCATTTTTCGTAACATCGTCACTATTAATTACGCAATTAGGTTGAAGACAAATATTATGGTTGGGCTTAGAATAAGTAAAACAAAGTAAAATGTAAGCATTGTAACATAAGTACGGAAATAACATCACAAACAGCACTAATGTAAAATAACTCAACAACACTTTGGGCCTCCTGACAGAAAGTCCTGTTTGTTTGAGTCGAAATGACCATACATTCTAGGTCCTTTTTGACAGTGAAAGTTAAACAAATTCCACTGACTAAAAAAATAGTCAGTGGAATGCAATAAAGTATGTCTTCCTCGATTGTAAATAATTTAAACATTTTCTGTTGCATTGCTGTTTGTTAGCTTGACCTAGTTTGCTACTTTTTAATTTTGTTTGGCAAGTCGCAGCTGGCTGGGGACTTTCCAATTATGTGGCCTGTCTCAACACCACTTCCAGTGAGTTTTTGTCCCATATTTACACACCAGCATTTACAAAGAGTATGTATCACTTCAAGGAATTAAAAGTCTGGTTGCAGGCGACTAACACGCCCCAGGAAGTGTGACGCAGCGGAGAATTCCAACATGAACTTTCAGAAAAACTTTTTCAGGCAGAGTCTCATTAACGGAGGCTTAAATAAGGAAGATAAACGCTATCGGCCTCAACTGCCAATATGTGTTTTGCATGTAAAAGAGGGACAAAGAAGCTGGATAACAGAGACAGAATGGGGTTCACAACACAACAACCCCCTATCCATCACACACACACACACATGGGAAGTAGGTGGTACAGGGGAGTTATCAAAATGCTAATGCAATATAATGGACAACGCTGGCTATGTTAATACACACACTACCTTAGTTAGGGTTTGTCTCTTTGTCCATGACTAGAGGCATGGAGCTCGAGAGGGAGTAGAGGACAGGGGAATTGAGTGATAATGCACTCCATGTTAGCTGACCTTTCCCTCTGGCTGACGAGCAGCAGCAGTCTGTCAGGCTTAGTGTTGTGAAGATATTACTCGGTAGAAAAGTCGAGCAGAGAGGAAGACAGTGCATGTCGAAGACTGTGTGCGTTGACAGATCGGTGAATTGTGATTGAACGTACCGATTTGTGAGTTTGACGCAATTGCCTGTGCGAGCGCACGTGTTATCGTCCGCCTCCAGCTTCGAGCGGCCTTCCTCCATCATGTGAAGTAGCGGCTTGAGCCCTTTAAGGTGGCACATGGCGTCCGTCATGTCTGGTGTCTTGGCCACGAGAGAAAAGCCCACAGCTGATGCTGTCTTCATTGTTCATCAAGGTGTTTCGTATGCAGCCTCTTCAACTGCTCTGAAAAAAAGGAAAATGTCGCAAAACCGGCTTCATTCCTTCGCAACTGTCAGTTTATTGAAAGATAATGTTGTGTGGGCTTTCCTTTTGTTGTGATTACAATAACATGTGATTACAATATGGTCATGGCCCTCTGGCCTATTTGGTTGTGACTTGTTTGCTCTTCTCCCGTACGGCTGACTGGTGTCTGATGTCGTTTTTGCACTTGAATTAATGTTTTTGCAAATAAATCAAGACTTTTAAGTGCATTGTTTTTTATGTGTCATGGCCAGTCAGTCATAGCTGAAAGGGAAATCTTATTTTAAAAGGAAAAAACAACAACTGTACATTTATCGATAGCAAGACATACCGTACACTGTATATATGCATTGCACATAGAAAGTTTGTAGCTTTGATGTAAAAGTAATACGTGTTAAAGCAAGCCAAAGACCTCTTGGATGGTTGGTTGGGGTCCGGGCAGATAGCTGGCTGTGAGATGAGATAAGATAAACCTTTATTGATCCCCAGAGGGGAAAGGACAGCAATAGAACAGATACAACTAATAGAGAAAGTAAATATAAATAAATAGGATGTCTATAAAAAAACCTGAACCTACAATGTCATAAAAATAACAAAAACAATATTCCAAACTACACAAGAGCACATGGGGACAAACATTACAATGTAAAGTGACAGTGGTGTGATTATTAGCAGCAGAGTCAGCAAGTCTATTATCGCATTCCCACTCCATGGTACGGCTTGGCCCGAATCAACTCGACTTTGCTTCTTTGGTTTTCCAATGGCAAAAATGGCGGATTGTACATGGAACCTGGCACTTTCTTTTGGTATTAAACTGGTTGAGGTTTCAAGCGAGCTGAGCCAATACTACCACCGTTCTCTGGACTTGACATGAATTGTATTGGAAATGCAAGACAGATGCAGTCCGGCTAATGGAGACACACGTGGCAAAGCCGAAACAAAAGTGTATTGAAAACACACCTGGATCTGAGAAACTTGAAATATCAGAACTTCCAGAAACATGGGGTAGCTGGGACTTAAGCGACAGCAGTTTTCAGGCTGTAGGAGTGTTATTTTTTTCTTCACTCCTTAAATAAGCATTCATGCTCCAATAGATTCGATTTCCCAATGAACTCACCTGAACCTCGGAACAAGGTATGCAATAAACACACACACACACACATACAGTAACACAGTAGGAAGACATGCCCTAACATACACATGAATATGCAAACGTGCTTTGTTGTTCAGAGATCCACATTGCTGCTGAATGTTAACAGCAGAGACTCTCAGCCCACAAGCCACATATGACCCTTCATTGACAGTAGAGCCGCCTGCAGCCAGTCGACTAATTCTTCAGTTCACTCGTCTTATTAACATAAGAGTGTATTCAGCGTTATCTCTCCGCTGGTGCAGAAACGGAAAATGAAAAGGGCTACATGCTAAGTTGTGAACGATTTCACCCACGGTTCAAGCCATTTAGGAAGAAATAGAATAACTTCTGGAGAAAAGTGGTCATCTTCGTAATTTCAATCGTGCAAGTCGATCAATACAAAATTATCTTTTTTGCTTTATTACAAAATCGATTAAACCTTGAAGGCAAAGCATGATGTACACAAAGCATTCAATCAATAGCTTGTGCTTCTGTGGTGAAGTGCTCGCTCTGCCCATTGGCAGCCGCCCACCAATGACATTGAACAGTTGCCAGATAATATTTAGAATACAATGCTGTGTGAATAATGTATTAAATGTGCATATTGACCTGCTGTTAGCTTGCAGTTTGTCTCCCTTTTAGCAGCTTCTGTCAGACATTTAAAAATGTTCATAACCTGAGCATTTCTTTGGGTTTCAATGGAGCTTAAAACCAGCTTGGAGAACTCTATTTTGGACAAATTGCTACTGGCTTGCTGGATATGAAGGTAGAGTTGTTAGTCATACATTATTCATTTAGTAGCTGTGGTGGCTGTTGTGTATCTGTGAACTTTATTCAATAATAAAGCTTTAAAGCCTTACAAACAAGTGTTAATGTCATATCAAAATGAAAGTTCAGGAACCGTAGCTTCCTCTATGCTGGTACTGGACCTTAGCTGCATTAATTGGACTAACGGGTAAGTCAAATGGACGGTGCCGTTTTTGATGAATTGGGCACCCGCATGCTCGTAGCGTCATCATGTGCCTGCTGTATTAAACACATGAGACTATAATGGTACATGGTTTTACTAAATATCGCTCACAACTGCTAAACACAGAAACCTTTCATTATTATGGTTGGTGCCTGTAGGTGCATGTACAAACACCCACAGCCTGATGTCCCGCTACCACTGACAGATATAGCTTCTTGTGAGGGATTTTAATGGATGTGTTGTTGTATGTTTATATATACCAGCAATGTATTACAAAATAATACAGTCTGTGAGAAAAAGAAAAGATAGAGTGGACAAACATACGGACAAACGTATGGATTGACGGACAACCTCCCGCCAAGGCTGAAGCCAGCCTGGAGGCATACAACAGCTAACAGTAAATACATAACCTATTGAACACATTTCCTATAGGAATGAAATACAGTGAACCAACATGATGAGATGCCTTAGTTGAAATAAGGCATTGCTTCAACAACTAAATGCATGTAGTAAAAACAGTAGTCTGCAGTCATGTTGTTCAGGCCGGGAGGAGGAAGAGAAAGAATTATATTTTATTCATGATAATATACACTATGTAATTACACAAGGCCATGTAAGGACCCAGGTGAAAGAGCTGATCAGGGAAATCTCAGTTAAACATTTATGTTGTTACCTTGAAGATATTACAATACATTTCGGCAATGATGGCAATGCAGTTGGACTTCCAAAAGCAGTGTGGATGGTTTGGTAGGGACGTATTTGGAGTTTTGTTATCGTGGCTGTGTTGGTGTTATTGGCTCTTGGGAATGTTTGATGGGCAGGGTTTGGTCGGCCATTGGGCTGGTTTTGTCACACAGACCTGGCGACCGTGCCATGGACAAATGGAAAGATGCCACAGAGGACAGGTTTTATTCACCATGCATGCACTAATTTGTGCAGATGTGTGAAATCTGAACACACTGGGGATGAACACGTCAATGCTGTAGATGAGCAGAGATCACCTGAGCCCCTGAGAGGTTTCTCTTTGATCGAACCAATTTCCTGAAAGGATGGTCAATCAGTCTTAAGTTGCTTACTACCACTTGTGTTGTCCTAGCAACTGCACATAAAATGCCTTCAGACAGCATAGAGAGACTTGTGGAATTTCCCATATTATGTGCATTTACAACCTAAAGAGTATTCAGATTAACCTTGAGTGTCACAGTTATTCTTTTAGATAATAAAAGTTTTTAAAGTGCCAAAGAAGAGAATAATTCAAATATGTCTATGGTATAATTTGAAAGTAAGTTATGCACCGTTCACATTTAAATTTTGAATGTGTTTGATAAGTTGCATGTGACTCTACTTGTGGCCAGTGCAATTATCATGATTTATAACTACATGGTGTAAAGCCTACGCAGAGGATATTTCATGCCGGAGCAGAAAGTGCTCTTGGAAATTCATTAAACTGCCACAGAAGTCAGACAGAACAGAAGGAAAGTAAAGTAGTTTGGACATTTTAAGATCACATCAACGTCCATTAGTAAGCAATGGGGGACGAATATTATGCGGCCACTGTGACACATTGTAATGGCAGCATTAAACAGTTTTAAGCAGGAGGGAAAGGCAAATGTGTAAAGGCAGAGGGAAGTTATTGCCATTGAGGAGAGCCTGCTTCAGCGTGACATAAGAACAAATCAAGTGATTTATGTTGGACAGTAGCCTGAAGCACCAAACCAAATCAATAACTGGCTTCAACGGGAATCTGAAAGTCAACTGTCCAAACTTTAAACCCATTAGAGATCTGTGGAATTCCTGTCGAGACACTCCCAGAACCATTCTGAGCAAGACTGAGCAAAGGTAGTGATCTGAGATTTAATGTGTAGCTTTTCCACCAGGATGCATGTGCACATGATGACTCCACAAGCAAGAGGGTTACCATTCAATCTCTGATGACAGATATTCTCAATTGTGTGATGTCAAGGCCCAAGGTACACACATCTCAGGTAAGGTGAGGACATTGATGAGCACATACTTTTGCATTTCATTTATTTTTCCCTTTTTTCCATTTCCATTTGAGATCTGATGGCAGCTATCACTTGTAACCACTGGGACACGTCACAAGAGCTGCTTTGATGTAAGAATGCAACTGAAAATTGTTCAGTCATTGGATTAATTGCGTTATCATTTACTCCAGTGGTTCTCAACCTGGGGTCCTTAGCCCCAAAACGGCCGTGAGATTTTTATGTGGGTCGCCAGATGGATGTGAAGAAAAAAAAATAAGAAAATTATGAAGAAAAAAGACGGGAATATTTTTAACATTACAGTGCCTGTATCAGTCACTGTATTTGGACACAAAAAAGCAATAAACCACTTGCCATTATACAGAGCACTACCGCAATATATGGGGCTAAAAAGTTATTTTCACTGCACTATTACAGATTTATTATGAAGTTGATGGTGACTAAAGAAGTGTAGATAGTTTATGATTGATAAATGTGTTTGCGGGTGTTCAACATCCCAGTGATATTTGGGACCGGTCTATTGTGGGGGGGGGGGGGGTTGCGACACAAAAAATATGGAGAACCGCTGGTTTAGTCAATAAAATGTGAAAAATGCCCACCACAGCTCAAATAGCTTGTCCCTAAAACGTTTACATTTCCGACGATGTAAAACAGTTGAGAGGCTGTCTACAGCGACTCTGACAGCAAGAGCTGACCTTGCAGAGATAACACACTGAATAGAAGCAGAATCGACAGCCTGCATAGAAAGGCCATGTTTCATGCAGAGTACAAATAGAAGAGCACCTAACGGGGAAAATGTTGAATCAAGAGAATCACCTCGTTTCTGAATAGCAGAGGGAATCTTATTAAGGAGGGTTACATGAAGGTGAGGCCACTGCATGGAGGGAAGCAGAGTAGAGGGAGGACAAAAGAACAGGTATGCAGAGATGGATGGAGAAACAGTCGGAGCCTAATATCCTATCGCTCTTTTAACATCTGTCTGCTTGCTCCTAAAACCAGGGAAGCAGCTGCGACTCATCTGCTGATTACAGCTGTAATAAATCATGCATCACATTGTGTGTGTGTGTGTGCGTGCATGCAGTGGATGCATGTGTGCAGTTGGAGAAGAAATCATGTTTTTTCCACAGTGGAGGGGTCAGTCACCCCACACTTGGTATGGTGCTCGTGTTTTTCCACTGCACCGCATAGCAGGTTTTTATGTGGATGATGTGTTGTGAGTGTGCACGGTCACAAACTACATTTGAGTTCATCTACAGCCCATAAACCTGACTCCGACACAGTTACGTCCCCATACAACTCAACTGTGCTCTTACTACGTTTAGAGGGGAACGTATTTTGTCCCAGATTATGGTGGCAGTTTAAAAAAGTTTGAAACACACGGTTCACATTGTAAATTCTAACAAAACAAAACAAATACAAAAAACTTGCAAAATAAGTTGTTAGGTTTAGGAAACAAAACTACTACTTGGTTATGTTTATGAAACGAAGCAAGAAGCAGTCTCTGAGGTGAGAGATCTGCGTTTTTACCCAAAAACCAAAACGACTGAGTAGAAGTTCCGCGGAATCATTTGAAACCATAATTTTTAATAAATGGCAAACGGAATCCATGACCAAACACGTTCGTATTCACGATGCAGCCCCTTTTAGACTGGCTGCCCTGAAATATTTCACACAAATTGCGCAGCACATGTCCTTTGGTCAGACCTGTTTTATTGAAGAACAGCTGATGAAGCTCCCCTTACTTGGTGACAAACACATTGCCCATTGCGATGACTTCTTCACAATAACAGCATTGAAACAGAAAGCTTTGGATGAGTCTACAAGTACGGAAACACAGACGTATATGTGTGCGTCATCCGCACGTGAAACCATGTGAGGGTAAGTCTCAATTTCACTTTTTTTCACTAAAGTCTAAAGAAGAACAAGCATGTTCAGAGCACCACTCTCACTGCGGAGCGTACATCTCATTATGAGCACAAAGCCCGAGCTGCTGCCGAACATGACTGACAGTTTGTTCGCCTCACATGGCAAAGCTCAGGATGCCGTTGATGGAAATTCATCTTTTCACGACAGCACGGCTTTTCTCTTATTTCACTCGGAATGCACAGATGCTTGAAGTCTAATCTGACAGTTTCTAATTTCATTCATGGCAGTAAAGTGGGGGAAGACGCTTTCCTGCCATGTGTAGGAAAACACAACAACGCTTCCTTTGAAAGCATTGCTACCATTTCAAGAGGTACTTCTTCATGCATTTTTCCAGAATAAGCCTTTCAGCCACATCCCTGCACTTGACGTTGCATCTTCAAATAAACCGACATGGAAAAGAGGTCTGTTCTGCTCTGACTTCAGGAACAGTTATGTTGTTATATTGGGATGAAATGTGTTTACAGTATAGTACCGGTAATGCTAATGCATGCACGATAGGTTTGTATTTTTTGTACGAATATTTTTGTTTTAGGTTGACACTGAGGTTTAGTGAATTTGCCCTCTGAGTCATCTAAAAACACAAACATTTAAAATAAACATCACGATGGGTCATGTTGGAATACTATTTGGAAAACGTTAAATGCAACACACGTTTTGCTTGTATTGATTCTAGTTGCAATACGTTTAATTTGACCAAATATTAAGTCAAGAAGACCACTTAGAAGTTTGTTTGAGGATAAGTTACAACAAGACTTTGAAAAATAGGTTGGACATGTGGGAAGTGAAAATGTTCCAGCACCTTGTGAATCTCTCCACGAACTTGCTCGTGCAGAGCGCCGCGTGTCAACATATTTTATTCTTGTGTTCGGGCACAGAAATATACATAAGACAACCAGAACACTCGTAAAACGCAAGATAAGCAACACAACATTGCTTCTGCGTCACCAAAACAAGAATCACCTTGGGTTTGACTTGTTTGCAAAGCAAAATTAATCAAATTGCTTTTCAATATTTTCACGAGACAAAGATCAGAGAGTTACGCTGCTAAGTAGCAGTTGTAGAATTACAAAATGGAGAAACAGAAGGGCAATATCGTTGTCTTTGTAAAGACAACATGTATTGTCTGGTGATTAATGTCTACCTGAGCAGAGAATGAAGTCACTTTCCTTCCGTGTCCTGTCACTGTTGCCCTTGTTAGCACGGTTAGCACTGTTAGCCTCTAGCTGTCGCCATGTTGAGAGCCGTGAGGAGGCAATAGATGTGCTCTGAATTTCAAATGTATTGCCTTTAGATTATTTCATTTCATTTTTGTCTGTAATTCAGTTTATGCACGTTCCCTATTCAGCATTGGGTAAAAGGCACCAAAGCATAACCCCTCTGTAAAGTGTGAGAGTTATCAAGTTCTCTTTTAACAAATACTGTATCAGTGGCTAGATTACAAAAAGCCACTGAATCAGCCCAAAACAAATGGATAATGTCTGTTTTGATGGGTGTTGCGTTGTCAGCTGTAATGCCCCATTAAACTGCTCGTTCACACTATGGAGGCAGGCCTTTAAATATGTTTCTCCAAAGTGCAGTTAGTGTTTAGTTGGTATGCATTGTGCGAATGCCGAGCAGCATATCTCAAAGCAAAGCCTTCGCCACAGCAGAACTTAACAAGATGAGGACGTTCACACTTCCTGTTTGTATTCAGGTGCTGTATTTATCAACATTGTGACGAGTCCGTCCATTGGTGCATATAGCAATGGCAGAACCATCTACTGAAGATTGTTCTACCAACAGAGAGCTGTGTGTGTGTGTGTGTGTGTGTGTGTGTGTGTGTGTGTGTGTGTGTGTGTGTGTGTGTGTGTGTGTGTGTGTGTGTGAGTTTTCTGTACGACTTCTCACTTTCTATTCCATACCAGACCGGAGATTTTCATATCAATCTCCTCTCAGAAGCTCTCGGCGTCTTTTACGTCAACACACTTTCATCACTGCATGTGTGTTTACGCGACTGTATGCGTGCTGCTTTGCAAGGCCCTGCAGAATGAGACAAACAAACATCTCACACTGTGCCCACATGGTAACCAGGGAACAGAATAAAAAATAAAAAACAGATAGCAGGGACAGGAAGCTGGGAGAAAGGGATGCAAACAGATGCTCGGGGATGAAGAGAGAAAGGGAGTGAGGAAACAAGGCCACATACGCTTGTCGAGTTAGATTTCGACACATCCAGTGAATGGCTGCAAGCTCTCTCGCTCAACCCTATAATGTCCTCTCACACATCAACAACAGAAACCCTGAGCCATGTGATGTGGCTGAAGCTTTTATTTTGTTTAAAAAATCCTGCAAAATGATAGCTATATTCTGACAAGGAAAACTTATCTTCTGTGTGAATATCTCTACAGTATGTGAAGACATGCCCCAATGGCCCTAATGGAGATACAGTTTGTGGTCCAATTAATGCAAAACAAGGACTATTATCTCATTTCGAGATTAATACTGGCCAGGTTCAATATGGAAAAGTCACACTGGTCTCTTTTAAGACCGGCCTAAAAACCTTTTTATTCAGGAAAGCCTTTCTGACCTAAATCACTGTCAGTTATTTATTTTGTGTCTGTTCATTCACTGGTTTTTATTTTATTTTATTATAGTTTATTTATTTCTTTCTTTTTTTAAACTGCGGTATGTTTTAACTATGCTTTTTACTATGTTTTTACTATGTACTGGCTCTGTGGCACTCTGAGATTTTTTTTAAAATGAAAAGTGCGTTATAAATAAATTACATGATTATTATTATTATAACCATGTGTGCCAACAAGTTAACTAAAATACAAAACGACAGCGTTAGGAGTTAGTTCAGTTCCCCTATAAGTTACATTAATTAAGTTTACATCATTGTTTTCTGGGGAGTGTATATTCCTGACATCCATCTGTTCTCTGACTCTGTACTGCAGCTGTGCATTTCACTCCTGAGGCCTTGCATGTGTCTCTGTGTGTTTGCATTGGAAAAGTTGTGTTTCAACGTTCATGCCTGATGTTTAATTAGTTGTCATAACGGGCCTTTGATCCACTTCATACTACAGTGTAATCTTTTTTGAATCGGGTGCGTAAGTGGCACCGTTTAGAAGAAATGTCGGCTTTTGTCTCTTACAAACACTCTGAAACTAGCCATTGGTTTCGTGTCCACTTCTCCACCAAACTACCGAGCACACATGCACGTAGGTGCATTTCTGTTATTGTGAAGACTGTCCACTGAGTTAATACAACGCGAGAACCACACGGCCGTGTCCATACCAATTTTAGCTCTGCGTGAAAAAATAAATTCCCCCTGCATCCCCTGCAGTCATTTCAACAACAACACTCTTATTGGACAACAGCGATGCTGATGCACAGGGCTGTCCAACAAAAATAGGAAAAACATGAATAGAATGCAAATCATCCAGCAGCTCACTGTGGTGCACATCACTGGTTTGTATAATGTAGAAAAAAAAACGTTCTTCTACTGTTTACATTACAATTGTCAAGGCAGAGACTTAATTGTTGTTGTGATAACTTTCCTTTCCTCCACAACTTTAAGTTGCAAAATCCTTATTATGCTGTCAGGGACTATTTTGGCATCTGATAAACTATTGAAATAATTATTCATACAAATCAACCTCCAAATCAAATGCAACTACCAACAAACAACTACCAAACAAATCAGCGGGGGCAATTTACAGAACTTGATGGGGTCATAGTTCAACATTTATTTTATTTTGGTTTTAGACAATGCAAACTTAGCATTATGTAATTATGAACTCAAATTTTTTTAAGATTGTGAACATGCAGCATTGTCAATGCACTTTTATAGTGTTTCCTGGTGCTACACGGTTATCTGTGTGTTTATCTGCTGACTGGGGGATTGATGACCCGTGTCCGTGGAAGAGACTGCATGTTACTGAGCATTGACTTGTACAGAGACTCACCCACCATACAGTCAGTACCCATTAAAAGAGCAACCAGTAGGTGTTTGTGGTCGGTGCCCTTCCTTCAAACAGAACCGCCGTAGAACACAGCGCACAGAGCAGAAACGCTAATGGATGTGCATCCAGCCAGATATTACAAGACTGCAGCAGAGCAGGCACAGCGGCAACACGAACATGGAAGCACATTACATCCACGAAAGGAAAATACATATTTCACGGATTATAAATGTTTTTAGATCTCATTATGAGTGTTACTGCAGCATCTTGTAATTATGAGCTCTGGCTCATGTAAAACTGTTTGAGCAGTGACGTGTTGGCTGACATCAACAGCTTGCAGCAGGTTCATATACTGTTTTGTAGCTATACATACGAAATGTGATGGACTGAAATTCATAAATATCCCACAAAATCTATTTGTATTTAATCCATCATGAACCCGGGAGTATACAAACTCCATGTAGGGGAGTCAGTGTGGCATCAAAAACACTCGATTTCCACCCAGGGGGCGGCTGTTCGCGTCCCTCGTCAAACCAAAAAGTCAACATTGACTTATTTGCCTCGTATCTTCTGTACTTATGTTACGCCACTTCAATAGTTATCTTTAACACGAACCTTGATCTTTTCCAAAACCTAACCAAGTTGACACGTGTTGCAGGATATTTGTAAGAGAATGCAGAATAACCTTTCGTACATAAGTTATAATATGAACCATTGTGTGAGGATTCCTTGCCTCCAGTGAAGTGGTCTCTCTTTTTCACTTGCAGCATTTTGGCTGATCACCTAATGTTCAGAAGAATCCTCTAGCATAATTAGGATATTTTAAGTCAAGATTATAAGATTCAGAAGAAAAAAAATACAATAAAACATTAATGCAACATGCCTAATCTACCAAAAAATAAAAAGCTATGTGAGTTTATGTATCATGCATTGAAATCACAAGTAGACTCACTGGCCCATATTAGCTGCTTCAAATCCAGAACTTGACCCTAAATGCGCACACACACACACACACACACACACACACTTTCTGTCACACAACCACAAAGAAAATCAGCAGAGACATGAGCACTGGCAGCCCTATCAACAACCGTGGCACTGCTCTGGTTAGCAGAGAGGTGGCTCCTTTAGAATGCCAATAAAGAAGTAAAGAATAGGCCCAGGGTGACTCAGACTTTGGTACACGCCTATACACACACACACACACACACACACACACACACACACACACACACACACACACACACACACACACACACCCACACACACACACCCCAATCCAGGCTCCAGCTCACGTCTGCGGCTGACAAAATGTCCCACTCAATCATGTTCTCTTTTTCTCCCCTTGATTTTCACTCTGGCTCACTCCGTTGCTGCAGACACAAAACACACACCCTTCACTCTCTTTTCTGCCTCCTTTCTAATTTCTCTGTTATCACAATGCAAACAATCCATGAATCCAAATATGACCATTTGGTTCCACGCGCCCGTCTCATACATCTTCGACTGAGCTGCTCGTGTGTCTAGAAGCTGCAGACAATGCTTTTACGCGCGTGCGCATCAAGAGAAAGCGCATGAATTGTAATTGTTTGCCTCTTATCACAGTTGTAGTTGTGCAAAGTAAACAGTGTTTCGAAGCAGAGGTGAAATGCACTCAGCAAATCCGTCACCAAAGCACAACAAGTTCTTCCTTTTGATGCTGCTTGACGATACGAGTGGCATGGTTGTTTTCCTTCTTCATTATGGTGAGAAACGTCTTCGATTTAATGAAATCCTCCTCTCGTTAGCCCCCGCTATCTCGCTTTCATCAAGTCACTCGCAAATTTTTATGTTCACTCTTTGGCAGCCGTGGCCTATCCTTGCACTCACACACGAAGTCGGATCTGCAGGGGAGGGGGGGGGTTTATAAGCATATTAAAGAGCCAGCTTATGAAAAGACCATTTACTTCTGCTGTCATTGGACTGCTCGGGGAACACAGTCAGGAGCCCTCCGCAGTGAGCTGTTAAAGAAATAGATTATCGAAGCTGACAGGAATTTTTGGAATCTTTTTGGTTTCTTCTTCGGCGGTTGCTTTCCTTCATAATGGGATTCAATTGTACGAGGTAAAAGCCTAAACATGCCTCGCAGATGTTCTCGGGGTTGTCTGTTGTGTGGGAGGGAGGACGCCTTGCTGCCTCATGCTGCGCTAATCCTCGGATTGGAAGTTATGTGCATTTACTGTAATCGTGTAGGAATTAGGTTTGGCCTTGAACGCATGCTGATACGATATCATTGCTTAAATACCTGGTATGAAAGCAAGCAGCTATTACAATATGGAAAAGAGCAAACAATGAGACATCAAAGCAGCACACTCAGAGGTGATTATGGCTTGTTGTCAGATTAGTTCAGTTTTAAATAATTCAACCATCACCTGAGTTTGTTTTTGTGTCCACATTGTGAACTGAAGCAGCTTGTCTATGTATTAGATGTTTCAAATGTCATTACAGTGACAACATTTGGTGGGCTCAGCTGTAATTATAACAACAGAAATGAGGGTGGCTTGTTATTGCCGTTACTCTAATTCTTTAACGTCTTCTTCTGTCCTCTCAGGGAGACTGAATGCTTTGTTCCTGGACTTGAAGAGCCCCATTCTTCACTTTGATTACTTTCCAATGCTCCAATAAGTGCACGTCGAAAGCTGATTACCGGTAGTTAGTTTTCATTCTACAAACACATTAGGTATCATCTTCGTAGCAATTCTGTTTTGGTTGCACAGATGCACATGGTTACTGAAATGTGCAGCACACATCCAAACACACACAGACCGAGAAGCGGCGGCAAGACTCCGAAAATCAAGTAAAAAGAGCATATTACTCCAATTCCAATGACCTGGCGCTGGCTGCCCATTTGCCTTAGGATTGTTAGAATGCATCTTTGCATGCACACACACAACATCACAAACTCCATACAATCTGCTTGATGTTGTCCTTTCTCTTTCAGTGCACTTTTGATGAGCAGTCATCTGTAAACTTCATGGGATTCTGTCTTATCAATAACTCACCCGCATTGCGTCCCAAAAGCTCCCGGCTGGCTTCTCACCTTCAGAGATTTAAAGTCCTCGGTAAAGCGACGTATGAAAGACTCGCTCAATGATTCAACAACATCACCGTTCCTTTAATCCAAACGGTGGCACATCTCTGGATCAAAGAACGAACCTTATGCAGGTGAAAAAATGCCGCCGGGGACTAGTGGCAGGAGCAGGCAGGGTCCTTGAGTCTGGACACATCTCTGTTTAATAGGTGGTGTGAAGATGAGGCAGAGGGACTCAGCGCAGAGATGGTGTCATCACTAGCTAGTTCACCTTGAGGTTATGCACATTCCACTATAAATCCAAAGCCCTGCTCTCACCTTGGTCAGGTGCTACAAACTACTCCTCTGAAGTGGTGCAAGGGAATCGTTCATCGGATGAAACGGTTGGGGGAGCCGAGTTGCAGCGGCTGGCCGGTCCGCTCGGTGGCTTGCCTTGAGTTATTCTGTAACACAACAGCTGTATTTTTCAGTCATATCTCTACGAGTGTTACTTGTGTATCCGGTGTCTCGGTGGTTGTTTAGAAAAGACAAAACAGGATTACACGGAAGGACCAGAGGAATAGAAAGCTCTGTGATTATCGTGCTGCCGGGTATCGATTGTTGAATAGCGGGCCAAGCACTGCTACTCTGCACTGAGAGGTCCTGTCAATACAAATCGTATCGCTACAGTGACAATTTGAAATCATTTGATCAATTCCACTGCAAAAAGTAGGAGAAGCGAAGAGTTATGTGGTCCGGCCCCACTTTGTGCAATCGTAAAAGGATCTGTTTGTACTCAGGATATTGTGTGTCTGATAGAAGAAGAGAGAGAAACAGAAACACAATAAAGCTATGGGCAACTTACAATAGAAGCTTACAATATAATATATATATATATATATCTATATATATATAAGAAAACAAAGCACAGACAAGCTGAGATTACAACACACACAGAGGGAGAGCGACTGCATGCTCTGCTCAGGTAGACATTACTCCACTGTACCTTTACAGAGCAAAAGGTTGTGTTCCTGCTTTATTCATGCTCCGGATATTTTATTGATATTCAAATTATTTCCATTTGTTATCTAGTAAGAAGCGTTTTGTAGCGTGTGTTCTACCAATAAAAGTTAAAATATATATATAATAAAAACACTATCTGGAACACATTAAGGTTTCCTGCTTCATATTAAAGACAACTGTTGAGTTTTCCAAGTCCCCGGGCTTCATACTTTAATGGGATGCTCCAACTGGCATCGATAAATATGGTCCATGCCTGCTCTGAATTTGTGGCATCCCCCCCGGGTGGACTAAGGATCTGTTTTGGCCAGGATGAAGGACTCTAAGTGCTCTCTGCATTCTGAATCTCTATTACAGTCATTTCAGGACATTTCTGTTCCTTTCGCTTCAATTATTTGATCATGGGAGGCAGTTTGTGAAGGGATTTACTCTCCTCACAGCTGTTGCTCTTCTGTTATTTGTTCAGCATATTGGCATAAGGATAGCTGTCAATCTTGATCGTATGCCCTCAAAGATTGAGATGTTCTGACAATGCAGATACCTGCTGGAAGACGACGCTCTGAAGTGAAACATTTGAAAAAGGCCATAACGGTATGATACAATAATGCCATTTTCTGGCATTTTTTGTTTCGTTTTTGCAAGAACACTTCTACTTTTCAAAACGTCCTCATTAGTGAGGTTGGACACCGATGAGCCATGAGGCCTGGCTCACAGTCAATATTATGTTACGGCAAATAGAGGAAGCTTCAGCTTCAGGGCCACATTTCTACAACACACAACAGCACCACCGAGCAAACCACAAAATACCACCTTTCTGTCTTGCAATTCAACTCGGATGCCAAGAGTTGCATGTTGGACAATTATTATGAGCTCATTATTGTGTGACATGAAGACGGAATCGTAGACTATGGCCTTGACAGATTTGAGACAAATCATGCAATTCTTGAAACAGTAGTTTCACGATACGTTTCTAAATTGAGAACTTTGCTATAATAATTGAACTGTTAATGATAAATTCCTCTTCCCTGTTCTACAACAGCACTGCAAACTTAACATTCACTCTTTTTTTTTTTACAATTAATGAGAATTTTTTTGTCCAAAAACAGCAGCACATACAGCAACAGCCTTGAATTGTGCTACAGGTTCATTACGTAAACGAAACAAAGGTTCGGCGAATATATTTGGTTTCTGATTGTTATCCATGTCGACTATGACGTACAGTCCTTGGCTATCAAATTCTTCCACATCAGTCGGCTGACTCATCTACAATTTCACACAATATTTCATGCAGTAACCGTCCTTTTAATGACATATCAACGTCTTGCACCATTGATGCATCATTATGTGAAAACAAATGAATCATCAGGAATTATATGATTTCCTGCAGATTGTCTGTTCTCAGGCTCAGTGTGAACAGTATTGATCTGAGCTTTATTATCAGTACAGCAGTCAAGTAGTATTCTAGTCTGCACAGGTATCAGTGCCAATGGCACTTCTTTTGAAACACCCCGTCAATCTATACGCTGAAGCAGAATGTGGCTGAATGAGGGGATGAAGTGTTGGGTCGAAATATATACGAACAAAGAGCAAGTGAATGAATCTATTCAGCTCGTGCAGGACACCAATTGTGGATGGTAGAATTCTGGATTCAGATATTCTTTACTGAATGCAACAAGGCCAATGATGTGCTTTGAGGACCCTACAGGAATACTCATTTCCATCCGCCTGCCTGCTGACGTGCCAGCCATCGCCTTGACATGCTGACATGCTGTTTATTTACCTGAGGTCTTTCTTTAAAAGGCTTTTACAGATGGAACCCTAACCCCTCAGCAGTACTGTGTTAACAGACAGCAGTTCTAAAGGAAGCAGGGAGAACCGCATTTTGCGCATTAATTAGTCAAGATGGCTTAATGCATAATTGATAGATGCTAAATATGTCAGCACACTTCAACCACACTGATAGTAAAGACACACACATGACCAAAAACTGATGCCACACGGGGAATATGGAGGTAGCAAAGCTTCTCAAAGACTTAACTGCATCTCAGCAAGGCCAAGTGGATATTTACATAGCACTGCAGCTTTATAGTCTTTATATTCTTTCCTCAATAATCCAAATTTGACAATGAATATTTCTAGTTTGTCTAAGTCATTGTTTCTGGTCCTTTAATCATTTCCCTCCAGAAGATGGGAACAAAGTCAATGTAAAAGAGCTTAGCAATAATAGCATTTCTCTGTGGGTGTTGGAAATATAAAATGAGTCTGTATTCACATTTATTGTTTTTTTCGGATGCAATTTCAAACATTGTGGTAACATGTGGTTAATGTCGTACATTGAAACAAAACAAAGAAGGAAGCTACATAACTACTTCATTTGTTTTAGGCCACAAAACCTTTTGATTCGTTTTGGTACAACATCACGGTTTGGTTTGAGATTACTGCGAAATTGAAACTATACGAAACACGAGCGCTCGGTTATGTTTAGGCACTTATGCAAACTCGTTTGAAAATGATTTGTGAGACGTCAAAAGCGACTGTAATCCACAACAAAATAGGTTTGCCGAGAAACATAATTCACAATGCTTTGTTGTGCGGTAATGTCATTTTTAGGAGACAGGTCTGCTGCAGCGCATGATTTAAACCCAGTGCCAACATGGAGTGCTGTTGTGCAAAGTATGTTTTCACTTTTAATGAGGTGAGAAGTAGAGGTGGGCTGCTGGATGGATGCTTCCGCCCCGTCTGACTTTCATCTGAGATTGGATATTGTGTCTCAGACCAAACAATGTTTTTTTCTTTTAATGACGATCCTGATGACTTCCTGACCTAATTCAATCATAATCTGATAATATTTATGTTTATATGATGTGTATAGATATTTTACTTTGAATAAAAATATACTGAAACTTGAAAATATTGTAGGAATACATTATTTTCAACAAGACTAAGTCTCTACAGCCACGATAAAGTCTCCATGAGGCTGTTTGTAGACACAGTGGTGCTGAACTAAATGATCAGGTCAGCATCTTGATGTGTAGGTATACTATTGATCATATTCAACATCTTATCTAAGTGTGTTAGCATGCTAGCGTTTGCTAATAAGCGCTGAACACAAAATACAGCTTAAGCAAATGGAAATGTCATCAATCGCAGTGATTTCTGAGGCACAGATTGATGGAATATGTGTTCACTGTTTCCCTTTCATGTTGATTAGAATGACTTTGAGCTCGACATTGTTGGGGTAAATTACCTTTAGGGGGATTGGAAGTTACTTCATTGCAGGACGAGTGCAGTGATGGCGTTCCATGTCACACATCTTGTACATTTACAAACTCCCATCAGGAAAGTCACTGGCTGCCGCCTGCAAAATGAGCATGAATGATGGGATTTCTGAGGTGGGTCACAGTCCTCTGAGGGCACGATGGCGTGTACACACACACACACACACACACACACACACACACACACACACACACACACACACACACAAACAACTCATACATGAATGCAGCTGAGCCCAACCCGAGCGGACAAGTAGGGAGACAGCATTTGAATTGTAATTAGCAAAAACACATCTCAACGGTCCAACAAGCCTCAGAGGCATTAAAGTGGAAGGAGAACGTCCACAGAACGGGTTGAATGTTGGACTTTGGGCTACAAAAAAGAGACAAACAAACACTGGGCATCATTAGCAATATCTACACACGTGTTACAGAGGATGGGAATGGTGCTATCCAGCTAGCCTGAGGCTTAGGTCTGTCAAAATGTGATTTGAATTAACACTTTGCAAATGCATATGTCCCCCCCCCCCCCCCCCCTCTCAGAACGAGGTCCACTTACAAGCTGAAAGCTTCAAAAAGTTAAATTAAAACTGGAATGTCCAGTAAATCTATAATGAACCTTCGCTTTTCATTAGCAAGCACTGCTGAATTCTAGATGTGATGATTTGCCTCCGAAATAATGATTTTCCTCTCACAGTCATATTTTTGTAGGTTTTATGTATGTGTTTACCATTTTTAGAGAGAGATTTCCAAAGTGAACAGCTCAAAGAGAAGCCTTCCATGAAACTAGACCACCTCATGCAATCAGGAGTAACACATCGTTAGTAATTAGTAATCCTTAATTAAATCCATCCGGGAAAGCCACATACTGCTGAAGGTACGATTCAGAGAGTTGACTTGAATTAAATTCTGAGTGAGGATGAATGGTTTCTGTCAAAGGGAAATCCTCCTGGGTGCTGAAAATGTTTTCCTAGAGGTCAGTGGTGATCAGGGGGGGGGGGGGGGGGGTGAATGTGAGTGAGGTAACTAGATCAGATTCAGAATCAGCTTTATTGGCCATGTACACAGACGAGGAATTTGACTCCGGTATTTTCGTTGCTCTCCACGTACATAATTTACAGATAAACAGTTAAAAAAACAAGGACAACACAAAACAAAAAGATAATAAATAAGTGCTGAGTTAATTAAGTAAAACTTTGACATGATTCTCCTTTTTGTCAAAAGGGATGGACTTCCCTGCATGTGTGGACGATGGCGGCAGCACTCAGCACACCTCTCTCTTCTCCACATCACCTCCTCTCAATCACGTCTTTCTCTACTATTTGATTTTGCGCTCTACCCCCGCTACCTCCAGCATGTTGGCGGGCTCATGCTCTGTGCCCGGTGCTCTGCAGGTATGTCCATTAAAGCTGGCAGGAAGGAGCATGAGTGCCGCGCTTCATTTACCCACTGCCCAGCCTCTAAATCAACTGACAGACACATCCAGCCATTTACACAGAGGCACAGTTCCAGCCATTAGACAGATGTACAGCCAGTCACTTCACAACTGCCCATTCCTCCAATGTTTTTTTATACTATCTTAAACCCTATGTTCCTTTCTATTTTATTTTCATACATTGTTCTATCCTACCAGTCTCCTTTAAACTACAATGCTCTCGGTGTCAGGGACAGTGTGTCACTTCCTGCTTGTTTCGTGCATACAGTCTCTTTCCAAAATGCATTTGCAACATCGGTTTGCTTAGTTTTTAGGTTGACTTGCGCAATAAAATATTTAGTTCTGGGTGAAGATAAGTATGTGTATTACATAAAATAGCAATGCTTGTTACGTAACATGCATCAAGTAAAGCTGGACTTCTGGACTCAGACCTGAGGGCTGAAAATGGTGCTATTAAAATGCATTAGGTCTGTGGTTGATTAACACTTAATGCCGCATGTTGGGCAGTTATTGGCTCTCATAATGGGCCGGCTGGGTGCGACTGAACCGCACATCATTAATGAGCATTGTCGGGAGGACTCGGAGTAACTGCAAAGCTGCATTTTTCATCACTCAACCTGTGTATTTTATCAAATAATGATAAGTTAGATCTTATGTGAAGTAAGTTTGACTAAAATAACACAAAAATTAATGGATTGACTGATATTTTAATACAATCTCATGACATTTGACACAAGACTCAATACAAAAAAATAAAACCAGCTGCCAAAATTAAGAGAGAACATTTTTGGGGTAAAAGTTATGACTTCAACCTCCAACATCAAAACTATCTTTCGATCTTTACGCACAAAAGATCAACAACAAGTTCAGACAAAAGACACAAATTAAGCTTTTGCAATCAGAATGCCAACCAACATGCCTGAGGAAATATATGCAGCTTATTAGGACGTTTATTTAAAAAACAAAAACAACCCCAACACAGGAATCATATTCTTTACACCTATCATTAAGCGATTCAACTTGTTTATGCACATTTAGTCGTAACAGGGGCACAACATGTTTTATGAGAGGTAATTATTTTGTGTTTTACCGGAGAAAACATGTCACAGATACATTTGCAACATATCCTATGATTAAGCAGCCGTATTAGGTGTAAATAAAGCTGACCGCTGCTGTTTGAGTGCTGCTACTGAACTTTGACGGTGCAAAACACCCTTCAGAACCAAGGACAGAGATCATCTGTCTAAGTAGCACAACATGAACACAGGTCACATAACATGACACAGAGCATACTGCACCTGACCCCAGATCAGCCCCGGAGGAGCTCCGCAGCTGCGACCACGATGGGAGCGGAGAGACGGACATTCCGTAGCGCAGACATTTGTTGTGACTTTTATTTGTGACATTTGATCTTCCTTATGTTGTGCATGCTGGATCACTGTAAGGAGGATGACGGCTCAGCTGTGACCGTCGTCCGTGAACCGTCCGGGGTCACGCCAATGCCTCAGGGACTACTCCGGCTCCGAACATAAACGTTTCATGAAAAATGCTTTGTGAAGGACTCGAGTCGCTACTGCAATTATTGTTTTGAAAACCGCAGTACGATACTTCCTGTTTGAAGCTGACTGAAAGACAGCGAAATCCGCAGAAGCAATCGTGATGCAATAATCCTGTTGCTGATAGGTGGTTGCAAAGCATTTCATCTGATAAATTGTTTGTTTAAGCCAAGTTGTGAACTGAAATGACCAAAACGGGTTATACCAACAGTGGACTTAAATTACAAGACTGAAATACAACTTATTATATTAGATATATTATATTACAATAAGAAATAGTGCAGTGACATATGCCATGACATACACAATTACGCATCGTCTTGGCTCTATATAAACCGAATTGTCAATAAAAATTACTTTTTTTTCCTCGTAGTACTATTCCAGGCATTTTGGGGCTATTGTTTGAAATGGAAATACAGGAAATGAAGGAAGAAAGGCAGGGAATGTGTTAACAAAGATCCCCAGCGTAGATGGACATGCTCATCATTGACATCCTTACCCTCGGGGTCGGGGAAGCACCAATCAAAACACATCTTTGAACTCAAGTCAAGGATAAGTTGAAGTTCAAAGAAAATATTTGAATTAGGAAATTGACTTTATGGTTTCTTTTACAATGAAAACTTTAACTTTGGATTATTATTATTATTATTATTGGAACCGGAAGTGTCCTTTTCGGGTTTTTGGACTAATTTCCTGCAGCACTCGATAGTGAAGATCTCAAACAGAGGAGTGGAACAGCACGCTGCACCAAAGTTGCTGAAGTCATATCAGAGAGTGATTTAAGTTTATATAAATCTTAAAATGCATCTCACCGCTATACAACCAACAACAGAAATGTAAAGCTCAGTCACTGGATGTTTCTTTCAAACAGACTCCCTTTTTAGGGACGTTTTTATTGGAACAGGCTTGTACTGCATAACTCTTTTATCAAGTAAGCAGATATTTTCCGATGCAGTTGGTCCTATATTGTGCTGGTGATTGAGGAGAGTTTACTCATTAAAGCTTTGGCACACTGTGCGGTATCTATAACGTCTATATTGCATTAATGACACCACCCTTGCTAGTTCGATTAAAAAAAAACATTGACTTGCGAATGAATATGTAAAAAAATCCCCTGGTGTGTAGTGTGTTTTGGTGTACCCCCCCCCCCAGCTCTAAAGCTGTTGTATTTTAAATGCAGTCAGGTAGCTTTCCTTGCTAAAGCTTGAAGGTCCACATGTGTCAGCTGGACTGTGTGGAAAATAAACACGATTCTATTTGGTGTTATGACACATAATGATAGGTATTCAGGTTGCCATGGTTGCCTCTCACTATGCTGGTGTGTTCGTCAGCTGGCTGAGTCATTAGACCTTGAAAAATTCTTGACATATTAATGCGAGACACAAATAGGCGAGTGGGCTACGTTACAGTAACACTGGCTGTTCCTTGAGAAGCCTTTTATTGAAGAGTATTAACTGAATCGCTGGTGAGAGGCGAGGAAGAAGGGTCAAGGGAACTTACAAAAAAGTGCGGAGGAGGCCGGTGCAGATGGAAATGCACAACGTGCGTGTGTGTGCGTGTGTGTGTGTGTGTGAGGTATTCAAGTGGGGGGGCAATCTTCCTGTCAGCTGCCAGTAGAATGATTTGATTCCTAGGCGACAATAAGAGATTCATGTATACAGATTAGCTCGGTGTTCCTGAGTTTTTTGGGGGAGTGAATGAGTGTAAGAGTACACACGGGGATGAGAGGGGACTCTTAGCCCGTCTTCATTATCATTTCACTCAGCAGCCGATGCGGCTCTTCACGCAGGCAGACTGGTGAATAGGTGAGTGACACAGAGGTGCAGAGGAAGGCGGTGAACGAGAGGGGAGGGGAGGGGGTGGACAGCTGGTACAAGTGTATCAGAGGATGGGTTGCCACGACGACGAACACTTCTGACCTCACAGGTTTTTGAAGAGCACGCCGAGGCAGATGTCTCTGCAGTGCATCGTGTTAATTACTCCAGCGATGAGCCTAAATAACCCAGTTTTACCACCAAGAAGGCCGCTTTATTGTGCCTGATAGTTTTATTTCAGACAATTACTCTGTCTGGGAATAATCACGCTGCTTCTTCACAAGCCAGTGTTTGAATCAGGACATGCATAATTTACCAAAGTACAGAAGTTGACCTCTGCCTCTTTGCACACATGAATATTAACATGTAGCTGCTGCTGACACATCATTGTTTGCTATTACAAATTTGGCTGCCACGCTTAACAGCAGATTGTACTTCTCTCTGTACAATAGGCAGTCACTCTATGAGGCATGACTCACTAGCAATTGGTATAACTCTTTTTTTCCTTTAGAACATCCAAAAGGTTCAACATACAACATTTGAAATCTAGATCAGGGGAGGCGGACTACGTCACTGATGCTTGGTGCGCAAACATAGTCAAAGTTGATGGACAGCGTTGCATTGATGTGGGTTTTTTAATGTTGCCCAGAGAATTGTTTTGTTGCTGCTCTTTGCATTCCTCCTGATGTACGTTTAAAACATCAGGAATGCACTGCTGTTTTATTTTGTTAGTCATGTCATTCTTGACTTTCCGTTTCCTTGCGCATCCCTGTTTTTGCATAATGACGATGATTACCCTTGAATACTTGAGCAAAAATGCATCATTACAATTGTCTGGTTGTCTTGTGTTGTTCTAGTTGTGAATAGGCATGTAGAGTCCGATTCATTCAACTATGCAGGAACCTATTAATAGTCCATCAGGACAACATTTTACAGTCAAGCTGATGAATGTCTGGTCAATGTGAAGCCTACAAATGAAGAAGAATGACCATTTAGTGATGGGGAGTTATAGCAGTTTGAAAAGGTTTCTGTCTGCTCTGCCTCAAGTACAGGTCTTTTCAGATCCTCTTTTGTGAATTGCATAGGTCACCTTTATTATAAATCTATCTGTTATAAAATATAAATGGTCTCCATTGTTGGCACCGCTTATAAAACCCCTATAGCCTTTCAGAGCTGGCAACTGCCTGTTCATACAGTATATATACTGTATGTGTTAGGGGTCTAACACACTTCTCTGTTCGGTTCAATACAATACAGTGGTGCCACGATTCGGTACGTTTTCAATTCAGCAAAAAAGCAGAAATGCCAAATCCTCGCTGGGCGTGTCTGAAGAACAATGGCTCTTCATCTCACATTCAGTAGTCAGGTAACTTTGTGTAGTCTGTGACGTCCGGCCGTCTGTTGTCGGAGGAACAGCGGGTGCTTCCGACATTTGATTCTCCGTTTGGGCTTTTGTTTTCTTCAACAAAGCAGGAATAATGTTCTGGCGAAATGGGCTCGTGAAGGAGTATAGTGTCAGGGGGCTCAATAGCATTAAGCGTGTTTGTACAGCCTGGTTTATAACTCCAGAGTAGGACCTCATATCCGTGGCCATTGCAGTGGCTTTTGCTTCAGCCCCGTTTGAATCGGTAGGGAGTAGCTACTTAAACGCTGCGGGGATAGTTTGTACTGTGTGTGTTGCTGTTGGTTATCCTGGTAAGCTAGTTTAGCGTAGCATGCCTCTCCCAGAACGCACGAGGCTCACCAGAGTACAATGTTTTTCCCCCGTGGTGGGAGTGTCAGCACCTTGTCTGTTACGTCGGGTGGTTTGCCTTGTTGAGCGCATTATATTTCCCACAATTTAAGCTTCTGCATTTTCCAAATGCAATAATATTATTCAAACACATTGTTCGCTTCGTAATGCGTACCGAACCGCAAGCCTCGTACCGAACGGTTCAATACGAATATGTGTATTGTTACACCCTCAATCTATATATACTGTGTATTCAACTGTTTTCCAACCAACGAAACCACAGCAAGAGAACAGTTACAGGAGCTGACTTTACGGATATCCGAGTCCCCATATCGATAAAGCAAAACAGTACTGAATCAACACCAGCTTCTAAGTTTGATTATACAAAAAAACCTTCATGATGCTAACTTGCTGTAGCCTTAAAATGGTGCCATTATGTTAATCCTCTAATTTAAGGCTGAACCCACTGTACTAGCTGCGATATAATATAGGTGCATAGCAGCAGCCTGTGGCAGAGTCTGGTAAAGCAGTCGCACGTGGGCCATTTGGTGAAGTGCACAATGGGTTTATCGGAGTCTGTTTGCTTGAAACATGGATGGCCAGAGGAGCAAAACTGTACTATACCAGAACATGTAAGGAAAGAAGAAGCTAAAAAGCCTTGGAGCGCTGCAGAGTTGGGCACCAATTGGTTTTTCACTGTGAATCCCCCTTTTCCACCACATTTAACCATCTCATTCATTGTTAATGCAAAAATATTGATAAGTGGGGGATACAATACGCTGACATATACATATGGGCTACGAGAGAGTGATCCATTGCCACAGGACATCGGCTATACTTGTCCTTCCAATGTAACCAAAGGGTCATAGAGAGGACAGGAACCACTCCAAACGCTTCCTGTTTTTGCATCCGTTAGGAAGGGCATCCACCGGACACGAAGGCCGACTAATTATCTTCGTGAGCCAGAACTGAAGAGAAATGCTGTGAGCTTGAAGAGAAAGCAAATCACAATGTGTGCCACAACAAATCTATGTGTATCTTCGTTCAGGAGCATGTGATGTGTGTGAAGTGCCTGCGGCTGGTAGGATGAAAAAGAGGTGTGTACGTGTTCTGATAATCAACAAATTATACAATGGGATGGCCGGTGCCCATACTCTTCACACCACGCTTGCCCACACAAGTAGCCACACTCGCAGATGTTCGGAGATTTCCATGCTTTTCCTCTGTCTGTCAGTACTCATCCCTGTTTTTCCGTTTGAAGTTTTAAACAGTCATTTGGGATGCATCCTACTTCTTTTTCTCATAAACTGGCTTTTTTTTTTTTTGCATCTGTCCTGCTGGGCCACATTTACAAAAGTACGCTACTTTATATTTTATAGGACGGATCCCTTCCTTTGCGACTGTAAATCTCCAACAGCTGCTTAAGTGTGTATTCATGGGAACCACTGCCCAACAGCACAACTGGTCTCTCCTCAGTGTCTAGACTCTGCACTTGGTCATTAAGTCATGCTCCACATAAAAGGCATAATTTGTGACATCACCCTTCATTTAATTATTATCTTTTTTCTCTTTGATGTAATTCACCCGTGCACCAGTTGGGAGTCACGGCTGCAGGACGTCTTTCCTGCACTAACCACCAGGAAAGCTATCAACTGACCCTGCATTCTGAAACAAATCAATCAATTCAATTTGAAGCTAGTGGGTGTAACAGGTTAATGGACCGATGCAAACTTTTTTCATTCCTAGGAAGTCACGCCCCTCGCTGTCTGATATCGACGCACAAGGCACTCCTTAGCATCTGGGTGAGACGCACGGGGCTTTCAAGCAATTACAATGTAAACCCATCCGAGTCATTATTTAGACGCTCGGAGATGAAAAATGTGTTGATCTTTGTGTACACGTGTCACAGTGTGTGTGAGATCATGGGAGACCACATCCTGCTGAGATTGGATCTGCATTAAGGAGCTGATTCATTCTGTAAGGGGAAGGTGGGGCGGTCACATTTCAGCCTGGTATCACTCCCAGGGCTCCAAAATACCGATGATCAAGGCAGTATTTAAGAGTGAGGACTCAGGGAATTAGTGTACTGTATGACATCACATCACATGACGCTACGGCCTTAGCTTATGGTGCGTTGCAAACTTATTTAAATTCTAAACCACGTTTTCTTCACTTACCCTAATTAAGTGGTTGTGTTGCCTTAACCTAACCACTCCCATTACACCGCGTCAACCACATGCAAGCCTTCGACGTCAACGTGTTACTCATTAAAGTGATGCTAGGAGCTTCTGGACTCGAGGCAAAATGTGACGAGTATGGTTGAGATTACGTTTCATCTTCTTTATCGAGTCATAAATAGCTCTCAAAGGTGTTACTTCCCATGACACAGTATCATATGTGGTGGGATTCATTTAACAGGTACTCAGGCGAGGTGCAAAAGCTTAATGTGATACCACTCATCCATTTATAACATAAATTAGCATTTGTCTCATAGTCATATGTTCATGCTTCTGAAAATAGATGTGTGTTGTGGCTGCACTAAAAAGATCACTTCTGCTGTTTTGCAAAAAACAAAGACATTTCGGCAAAATTGTGTTCCAATATTTCAATACATCGGACAATGACCAATGCAAGTGTAAAAATTTCTAATCCTCAGCCAATGGAGTCTCCGGCTTCTATAAGCAAGAAACTCTTGCGTCTCGTAGCGACTGTCAGCACCAGACTTTGAGAGCCCGGAGGCTGGTCATGGAGGGGGTCTGGACTGTTCCATGTGTCATTCTGGGGATAAATGACAAACAACATATTAAGTTTAGATGCCAGATTCATTTCATCTGGTCCAGTCACTGGCAGTCGTTTCCATAAAGACTGTTTGAACAATGTTTTGGAGCAGGACGTGGGGAATAGTAATTAAGTTGGATGGTGATGATGGATTCAACCTCGCCGTTAACACACTTTTCAAACTCCTTGCAGGTTCTTGTTGCCAATATTTTGTTCTTCATGCAGCAAAAAAGAACAATGGTTGTTTTCTGTTTGGGTACAGGCACATGAGAATTCAGAACTCAGTCCTGGCAGTGTGACGGCCATTGTTAAGGCCTTGAATACAAAGCTTTTAATTTGCACCAACTTGTTTCAGCACAGCATGCAGTGGGACTGGATGTGGCAGCAGTAGGCCAAGATGAGACTCATCGGGGAGATTTACATTGCAAGAGATCCCATTTGCACAGTTGACAGGAGCACAAATTGCAACGATTACAACGGACACAGGTTAAACACACTTCAGGGCACAGACTAACCCTGAACACACATATCTGACCACAGCAGGATCCGTCAGTTGTCAGAATAAACAAACACTGGATCAAAGCCATATAAACTTCAAATACCAAAAATGTCACAACCAAAACAGGGAGTGGGAGAGTGACAAAATTGGCTTGTGAAAAATGTGATCGCTGTACAAATGCTTTGAAAGTTGTCATGGTGAACAATTAAAAATAGCTTCAGACTATTGGTTTTAGAGGCACCAGTGCCATTATGAAAACAATGTTTTAGCACTCACTGCAGCCAAAACCCATCCCTCCTTCCTTTCCTTGCTGCTTGTATCATGTCACCATACATTTATAAGACAATGCCTTGCACGGCAGCTCGATCCACGCAATGCATTGAGAAGATACAAGACTTGTGTGATCACATAGCACACGGAAATCTGTGTTATCAGGCTTCAAGTAAGGCAGAGCACAGACCAATCAGCTATGGGCTAAGGTGTGTGTGAGATGACATAGAGAGACGACTTTTCATTCAAATCATCAAAGGCGCCTCCTGAAGAAGTTAGCGTAGATGGTACAATCTCATCCGTGACATCAGAGCTGGACGACAAGACGTTTTCGTTCTTCTCCCGAGCAAGAGTTTGATTGTCAGATGGTTCATCCGATCACCTGCCAAGTATCTAGTAGTTCCCAATGACGGCTTCTCAGATGGTTCCGTGTAACTGACTTTGAACTCGCAAACTGGAAGCGAATGTGTCTCGCTCCATTCCACAAAGGCATTCAGGTATGAAAATGATCGGGCTTCAAGTCTCAAGAAGTCCTCTCTTAGGAAAGAAACTAGGTGATTCCTATTAGTAAGGGTATTTTGCAAAAGGAATCCAATTTTCGAAGAGTGATTTGATTTTATTGAAAATATGAAATTCACGAGACGAAATACGACCCTCCCATTAGTGATAATTGGACAACCTACTGTGAACAAAATGGTTTTCTGGCCCTGATACGAGACTTCCTGGATTTGTTCACATAGTCGAGCGTTAAAGTCACATACAGGCTCAGTGGGAGTTGCAGATAGCAGATTGTGTCATCCCTCAGAGGCACCACCAACAGCGAGACAGGAACTCTCTGAACAGTGCGGCCTTTTAGTCAAATATGCAGAGTCGGATGGAAGTGAGAACTATTTATCCTGTCAGTCAAGTTGTCAGAGAAAGCTTCAAATCAAATCAGATCTGAAGTTTTCATCATTGAGCATGGGGGTCAGACAGATGATTAAATATTTTTTGTAGAAATAGAAATCTCATGGTTGCACTCTGAAGGATGCCTGTCCAACCCATTTGGCTATTTTGTGTGAATCACGCAACAGGGACAAAAGCGTGTTTCAGGAGAAAGTGCGGTATCTTTTACTTAGAGATATCATCATTAAACTTCCCTAATTGATTACTTACATCAAGACTAACGTTTTGTATTACTTGTTTCCTGAAATGTTAAAAAAATGCAAATTAGGCATGATCTAATGCTATTTTATTCTGACTTAAAGATGCAAATAGACAAGTAAAATAAACACCTAAATGTGTATTTTGTACGTTTTATTTCCACTTGTCTGATAGAAGACAATATATACATTCATAACAATGTTATGGAAGCAAAATAGCCCAAAACCTGTTTTTTTGTCAGTTATGTCTTGTCGCATAATTTCCCTATATTTGAAACATAGTCAATATTCAGACCCAAAACAGCCCCACATCCACAACAAATATCCAAGCGACTGCACTGGTGTGGGCATGTCGCTTTAACGTGTTGCTGAAACTGTGAAATGCAAACCAAGAGGGTCAGTTTTAGTGACAGATCCATGAGCTTGAATGTGTATTCAACAACTAAACACAGTGTTTTTTAAGAGTAATCATTGTATCTGTCCGTGCAATGAATGCAAGGTCAACAGTACCATTATGACATTCATGTTAAAGAGTAATCCAATAGGAATGAGGAATCTCCTGGTGTTGAGAGTGGCGAATGCCAAAATGTGTCCACCAATTAATAATGAAATTCAAGTACTATGTCTCTGTGTGTTTCCTCAAATCATATTTAAATAAGTAAATGCTTATACTGTATGGAAGGCAATAGAAAACACACCAGTGACTAGCCAAACAATTAACAACATACTGTGGAGTCATTTCTTTTAATTGCAGAGAAGCTAATGAAGATGTGATGCTACAACTGTAAAATGATGTGCCCCTCACAGACACAAACACAGTAATATGCCCTATTAAGATTCCTGGAGTCCCTTTTCCTCCAATCGATTCAGTCATTATGCAGACTAATGGGGTTCGGGGAGTGTGTGTATGCAGAAACACATTTAAAAAATGTGTTTGTGCATGTGCAAGTACCCCCATGTGCATGTTTTATATTGCTTGTAATGGTAGAGATATGTTTAATGCCTCCTCTCCCCGGCCCGGCTGGATGTTTCAGAGTCAGCAGGATTGGAGAAGGCGGATATATTAGCATGTGTGGAGGGAGGACAGAGCAGACCTTTGCTGTGTACTGTCTGCACAATCCTTATCTTCTCATTGCAGGGTCTGCTCCATGGAACCGAGCCCTCCCAGCTTTGCTAATGCTAATGCCACCGGGCCGGGTTGGGACGCTAATGCTCTCGTCCCAGACGGGCCGTTCTTAATGTATATTATTAACGCCTGTGTGTTCGGGGACGAAGACTCAAACTGACTTAATTGATGATATGGCAGTTCAACTGTTGGCCTGTCTCTGTGTAAATGAGCCACTGTGGATGCACACACACACACATGCATGCACACACGCTTTACAACGCAGCAAGCCATTTGGTGCTAAAACATCTTCATCTCTCTCAATCCCTCACTCAAATTCAAAACTGGTTCATTAGCAAGTCTGTTAGGTAGTTTCGCTCAACAGCCCTGTCTCTTAAAAATGATGACCAATAAAACAAAACTGCAATGTGAATTACTATTATTATTATTAGAGGAAAACATCTGTTTGTGGTGGATTACATTTGCTTTTGATGTACACCAAATAAATGAGTTTGTGGAAGTCCCCCGTAGGGCGGACGTCAGGGTGGTAGAAAAACAGCTTTCACCCAGGAGACTGCAGTTTGTGAATCAACATGAACAAGTTTTTTTAGCGTTCTTTGTTTTGTTGAAATTTACTTTACCACGTATGTTAAATTGTTCAAAACTGCAAACATAAACTGGGAGGAAATATGTTTCCTTTGAAATATATTAAACGCAGTTAAGGTGTGTTGGAATTCCATTTGGACAGCGTTTTGCTGAAGCAACTTGTACAAAGTTTACACGGTTAAATAAGTCTGGATTTTTTGGGGCAAATTGCAAATTATAAAAAAAGAAAAGAAACATGAACAGACTATTGTATACTTGATCAGATTACATTCATTGTGACTGATTTCAAAAAAACATATGACTCAATATAGTCTGTACAAGAGAAACTGCAGAATCGTACAGCTTGTGATAATAAAGCAGCTTGCCATCAGTTAGTTACAATCAATAGAACGGCCACATAAGTGGGCATGATGATGAAAGGACAGCCATGAGGTAGCCCTGTCTAGATGCCATACATTTGTGCTTCCAATATTTCTTTTCACTGCCAACAATTTCCACACTAGAGCACAACACACAGTAGACGCTATTAATAATAATATATATCTGCTAATATATAGGCATATGAAGGCTTGATATCTTTTTGAACAGAGAAAAGTTGTAACGCTGTTGACACACGTTTAACTTTTGTGAGTTAAAGGAAATCCTGAGAAACTCAAATTCAAGGCAGAGGGCATGTCCAATTGCAAAAAACCTACCTGGCCAAAGGCAGCTTCACGAAGTCTTTTGAAGGTGTACCTCATAACAAATAAGCAGCAAATCAGCCGTTACACCTGCAACATCCAGCCATGACGTGAACACACATCAACCTACTTCAATCATACCCGTCTGCTCCACCCGCGCTGTATTTTCTGCCATCCATTAATGTAATTTCCTGCTGTTCAGGGCCTCTTTACATTATATCCTGTGCATCATGCCGTAAGAGAGGTGGCGGTACACGGCATCTGGCAAACTCACCAAAACATGAGACATGTTCAAAGGCAGATTATGGCACCGATTCAAAAATTCCCGCTGATCAAATTGCAATTCGTGATTCACCAGCTGTTTCCCCAATTTGTCACGAAGCATGTTGTGGGACAGCTTTCAGTAGCTGCTATGTTTCGACAAAAGAAAACGCCCCTCTACTGCAGCCGGCTTGCTGTTAGTAGTAGAAAACAACTGTTTGGTAATGATAGAGTGGAGCATTGTTTACCTGAGCAGTATATCCGATTAAAGAAAAAATAAAAAAGGGTTTATTCCCAAGTATATTTGCACATACAAGGAATTTTGACCTGTAAACAACATCTCAGTACGTTAAAATAGATCGAGCTTCTTCTTACTTTGTTGACATTACCAGGCCGGTCAAGCAACACTTTTAGTGCATGTGCTTATATTAAACTAAAATCAGTAGAGCTTTAAACTATTAGGCACAAATATGTATTAATTAATTCCTCCAATTAAAGCAGCTTCGTCTTCAGTTGTTTCAAATCCTTTCCGTTAACTTGTGCATACATAATGAGACCAATTGGACCTTTACCTCTAACGAGGAGGTTATGTCTTTGGTTCAGTTGGTTTTTGGGTTCGATTTGACTTAGTTTGCTGTTCAGCAGGTTTACTGAAAGATAATAAAAGATACTGGCTCTGTATTCATGAAACATGGTGGACGGGTGAAGCACGGGCCAAGGAAGACCGCATTATATTTTGGAGCCAATCGCAATGGCGGTAAATGATAAACTAATTATTTTTCCCTTTCATTAACATTGCGAGATGGGGCATGGCGTCTAGTGGAGGTCTGCACCCTCCGAGCTCCCGTCCAGTTTTCTGTGGGACTTGTGAAATTGAAGCAGTGCTGCACAATATCCGACAGACATGGATGTGTGAAGCGATATGGGCACTGATGACAGCAGGCGAGACGAGAGGAGTACAGAGTGACTAATCATTTGTCTGTTCACCCTGCATGCTAGATGCTTCCTTTGTCTTAATGACAACAGGGACCGAGAGCTGCAAAGGGAGTCCGTCCGTCCAGTGTAGGTCAACGGCATCTATAAAGACTTTCAGAAAATAACGTTACGTCCATTGAAGCTGCGAAATTGTTTTTCTCTCATTTTGGTTTGCACATCTGCTGTTTTTTTATTGAATCTATTCGTATTTCTCTGAACACTGCTTGCTGCTGGTTTTAACTTGCCCTGACAATTAGAACAGAGTTTGAATGAGAGAGAGAGCACTTCTCCCCCAAACCAATTATTTAAACTGCTGTAATGTAGCAGTTTTGACAGCGGCCATGAGCCTGTTGCCACGCCTTCAATATTACATTATATTTTAACTTGATTTGTATGTGTCCATCTTTTTGAAATCTGAATGCATGTGCATAAAAGGGTATAGAGCCCACAAGAATCAACTCTGTGTTTTTAAAACTGCAACTGTGCATCCATATGTTCAGGTTTATGGATACTTAACTTAGATACATTACTTAATTTATAGAACGACCAAACTATGATCTTTCTCTAAAGATTACATAACTGTTTTTTTGCCTTGATACAACCAAGTAGTTTTATTTGAATTCACAATGTTAAAACTGTGATTGTGCATCGGCATATGACGAGTTGGAGTGTGAGTAGCGTAACACAAAAGGTCCCTGAAAGTAGTTTGCTCTTTATACACTTTCACATGAGATTACATTCAGCCAAATCATCTGTTAGACTGTGACAACAGTGGAAATACTTTGGAGAACAGTGCAGAACAAACTGTTACATAAAATGAGATTATGAATGATTCTATTGCCTCAGAGCACGCTTGGATGGTTCTCAACACCTCAGTGAACCACAATCCCATGAACAGCACTCAATCATGGCTTCCATAAAATAGGAGCGCACTGTTGCCCAAGATAACTTAATCCACGAGCTACAAAACAATCATCAAGCTGCTTTCAACGACCCAAATTAACTGGAAGAGGACAATGAAGCTCCATTCAATGACCAGAGGGTAGGAATGGGCCTGGTGTATAATGATTGGGGCTTGATGAGGAACAGGTGTGGCTGGTTGAGGGGATTCGTAACAGGTGGGCATGTTGGAAGGGTTGGTGAAGATAACTGGTGGACAGGTGGGGAATGACAGGGTTTCCCTACAAACAATGCATGTAAGAAGGTCTGTGACTGAAGAGACAGGAACATCAACTTCTGCCATGACGCCATGGCAGAAGACATCCATGAGTCATTTTTTCAGTCCCATGGCTAGTTCAGTTCTCGCAACGGCACAACAACTATATTAACCCCTTCTAAAAAAGAAGATAAACACAGTGTAACACTTGCAGATTAATGTGTACAGAATTAAAGTAACACAGATACCAGGCATCAAAGGGAAATATGATTATACATACTAAAAATGCAGGAAAAGTGGAATGAGTAAACTCATATTTTCAAAGCCTCAGAAGTGATTCAAAAGATTAAAGTGTTTTCACCATCCGATGCTCTCCGGGAAGGGGATTTCAAAATAGTAAATTGTAATTTCAAAATACACTTCAAGAGCAACAGGAAAAAAAAATAATAATAATTCGAACATGAGGTAGTCTATCATCACCCATACAAGTATTCAACAAGTACATATGGAAATAAATATGTCTGCAGACACAAAGAAAGAGAAAGGGAGTGAGATGAAGAGAGGGGGAGAGTGGCACAGAGACAAAAACGTGTCAAAAAGAATTGGTTTGGGAAGCTCCATCTCCCAGCTGTTTTATTCCACAACACAAACATAATGAAATACACAAGCCACCACCGGTGACAGAGTACTGACAAAATATATTCAAGCAGAAGAACAAATATTCCAGAAACATAAAGCCTCCTTCCTGCACAACAATGAAGCACTTCTCTGAGGAGTCACAGCCAACCTGTGAAGTGTGAACCGACTCTGCTTTGCAAAAAAAAAAGCAGCTCATTCCCACCGCAGCACCGAGGGGCTGCGGTGTCATTGTCATTGTCTGAACACCTGAATAAGCAGACTGCACTTAACGACTTCATGCATTATGGAAACTTTACGGACAATACGGTAAGTACATCTGTAAGTGAGCGGTAGAAAATATGAATGTCCTTCGTGATCTATACGTTCCTTGCATCACAAGCAACAGGAACAAATGTGACACTGTGTCTGTGACACTGTATGGGTGATATAACTATAAAAGTTGATTTATGGTTGTGCAAACTGGGCTCTGTCGTCATTGCTGATATGAGCCCCCTCAAAAAATGTAGAGCAGTAAAGATACTACATGCAAAAGGCAAGACTGTGATTGATCAACATCGTGATTGCAGGGGCATATTCTGAGTTCTGTTATTGGGCTTTTGATATTGGCCCATTGGGCTGTTTTTTTCGAACATACCTGGCAACCCTGACCTTACCTCTCTTCTCCAACAGTGCGTCGGAGCAAAACACTTGCTGGTAAATCGGCTATTTTGTTGTTTGCAGGTTACAGCCAGCTAGCTGTGAATTAGCCACACGGCATGGATCTGGCGTTGGTTGCTTCGCGACGTTAGCAGATGAAGATATTTATAAACTGCAAGCTAATAAATAGAGCCAATGGTCTAAATAAGACATATGAACATTACATTACAGATTTTCTTATGTTATTTATTAAGCCCGAACTGCAATTTGTTTCGTTGATCCTATGTGTGCTTTTGGTAGCTTAGTTATCTTTTCTACCGCAGACATTTCCATTTCAAAAGCTTCATAACTTGCTTTTCATTTTAAAAAAAGCAGGGTTTTCTCACTCATAATTGCTCATGCAGAGAAAAAGATAAAAACACAAAAAACGGCAACGAAAAAGCGACAGAACTTTCCAAGTTTTCTCCGAGTACAGACAGCTTTTACTTTTTTGACAGGGCGGTTGAGGTCACCACTGATTCATGGGGCTGAGGACAGGTGATAAATCCACCTATCTTCACAGCGCTGCACTCTGTGGGCGTTCAGTTTGGATGCTACAATAGCGGTGTCAATCTCTTACTGCTGTGGCTTGGGTAGAGATGTCTGCTCAAGTGCACTGATACAAGTGTTGAGTTTAGTGTGCGGTGAAGCTATAGTGCAGCAGGAGCTTGTGGGAAAGACCTGTCCTGAAAGGTGCCGAGGGAGGTGTGGAATTTTTAGTGTGTGTCTTTCTTTTGTGTCTGTCTCCCTTTAATGATAACGGCTGTATGTATTTATTCAAATTCTTTTGTGTGTAAGTGTCACATTGAATGTGTTGCTGAATATGCCTGCACTGCTGCTGTGTGTGTGTGTGTGTGTGTGTGTGTGTGTGAGAGAGAGCGAGGGTGTGTAGCGTAGTGTGTGCCACCAGTGTGCTTGATCAGCAGTCCTGCTGCCATCCCATTAACTCTGCTGCCGCAGGGCGTGCTGGTGCGACCCAAAGGACCCTCGGTAACAGCAGGGCCCTGTGAGGTCATTTTTTCCATTCAATCGCCCCGCTTCAACTGCCCCTCCGCTACACCTCTCTGTGTGTGTGTGTGTGTGTGTGTGTGTGTGTGTGTGTGTGCGTGTGTGTGTGTGTGTGTGTGTGTGTGTGAGTAAGAGTCAGAGAGAGGGAGATCGGATGGACATTGCTAATAAACTGCAATAAAAAAACCACACAAATTGCAGTGTTACAGAAATCTGAATAGAAATTCAGAATCAGCCATATAAATGCACACACACACACACACACACCAACAGTGCTTGTCTCAAGAAGACATTGCTGACCTACAAAAAGAAGGTGAAACATGACAATGAAAACATTGTCTCATAGGAACATACTCGTTTGCCTATATGACGGGATTGGAGAAAAATATAGCTGTTGAGAGCCATTCTGTGTCCTTCTGTGTTTGATTTTCATGAATATGATATATTCTTCATTTGACTGTTTCCATTTCTCTTATTGACTGTTTTTTAATCAGGTTAACGTGCATTTATTTTACGTATATGTGAGCGTTCATGCAAATGTAGAGTATTTCAAAACCCATCTAGTATGTATCCATATGTACGTGTATGGTCATGCATTGCAAACATTTGAACATATTCATGTATACAACATTATGGTTTAAGCCACAGGAGAGGAACTATGGAGAGACATTCTACATATAATACCCATATCTTGGCTGACTGCTGATAAAAAATAAATTGTTTAAATGCACAGGCTGCAAATTGAAGCTAATTATCCTTTCATTTTCATCCAACCCAAATTCTTCCAAGTTGCATTTTCGCTCACTACATTCAGTTGGTCTGCAAGTTCTGCACCCGTACGTTCCTTTGAGAGACTCCTTTGTCGAGAGCAACTTTAAAGCAAGCTGATCTAATTGAATAATTACACATAATTCATTTGATTAATTTGCACCAAATTGGTCCACGTGAACACAACTTGACAGGAGGCTCAGCTTCCTGAGGTACAACTCTGAACATGCTGCACGTGTATTCCCTTTTATCTAGAAATAATGTGCACTTCAGTTAATTTTGTTCTTTTAACGGAAAGAAAGAAAGAAAGGGAACCATGAGAACAAGTGTTCCCCTCATAGGTGTGAATGATGAAGGATTGAAGACATGAAGTATGCTATTGTCTGACAGTGTCAGTGAGAACGATAAGCACAGATAAGTAAGGATTGTGGTTTATATTTTCACCTAATAGGCCTCAGCTGTCCAAACTCGGTTTTGATAACGTTTTCTGAACTGCTACATCCTAGAAGAGCTCTGTTTTCTGACAATGCTTCACAGTATCACGATGCTGTCTGATAGTGAAAGCCACAGTGCTCAAAGGTAATTTAAGCTTTTCAGGCAACATCTCTGAAACAGGCTTTCATGCCTCAAAGTAATAATAGCTTTCTGTCATCACCTTACATTTGACATTTCTTGAATCCTGCTGAGAATTCCACCACAGACTGGAAATCTGATTTCAAGGTGAATTGGAAGTCAAGTTTTGCATCAAGCTATAAAACAAGGAATCTCTGTCATATAACAAGGAATCTCTGTCTGTCTGCATATCTCGAGAAGCATTCATCCGATCTACTTAACACTTGGCAGGTGCATTGCCGACGAGACCCAAAGACGTGCAGTGTCAAAGTTGGCGTAGTTTGATGAGGCTTAACATAATAAACTTTGAATAAGCAAGCAAACAGCTCTCTGTGCAGAAGCTGGGGCGGGAATTCAGGACATTGTGTACTAGACTATGCCGCGGCTCATTGACTGCAGTTCACTTTTGCTGAAGGATGCTGGATATAACGAACGTTACAACTAAACTTGTCTTCGCTTCCCTGGAGTCAACAAGCAATAAGCGGCTCTCGACTAGCACTTTAGGGGACATTGTGATAGGCCCGCTCCTAACAGGCGCGCTTTGCTAACAGTCAGGGTGGTCTCATCCAGCATTCGTCGATATACCAATGAAAAGTAATAAGGCCCAATTCATAGACATCCCACAATAATATTTTGTTTGTAATCCACGTAATCTTAAACAATGATTATGGGGGCTGCTAATTCAGACACCGGGCGAGTGGGAGAGGAGGTGCATGAGTCCAACAAACGGCGATCTTTCAGCCAGTAGACAACAGTTCGTTCCTCATGTGAAACATGTTGATGTTTTTGTCACCCGCATACTTCAGTAACGGCACTTCCGTGGTTATACTAACCCAAACGACGATCTATTCCTCAACCTAGCTAAGCAATCTTTCCTGCCTCATCCTAACTGAGGTTCCTGTGAAGATGGCATTCATTTGGAAAAGACTGTTTGAATGTAACGAGCGGAAATTGACACGTGTTGCAGGCTTTTGGAGGAAAACGCACAAATAACAGTAACTTTCCGTAGAATATCATACGAACCGTTGTTCAAGTAACTGGGAGCCACTGGGGCACATAAACAGTAGTTCCAGTAGTGCATCAACATCACTTTTTCACATGATACCACCTTATCAAGGATGACTTCAGTAAAAAAATTTTGGTAACTTGTACATAAATTGGAAAACAAAAATGAACAACTCTCTAATCACTGAAGAAGTCAGAAATTGGTGCTGTCCACGCTTATTTGCCTTCAACAAAGAATGCTTATACGTCCATGTTTCAGAGGTTAGAAGCCATTTCATACAAATATGACACATTCCATTCAGGTGCATAATCCTAATGTTTTCTTATGGTTGACATTGGTATGCAGCAACACAACTATGGACTTCCCACCCGAGGAGGTTTGGCCCTTAGGGCGCCAATTTACATCCTGCAGTCTGACGGAAATGTAGATAGACAGCAGCCTTGAACATTCACACGAACAAGTACTCATGCCCTTCTGCAACACCTGCATGTGATGAGCACGCACGGTTAATAAAAGCATTTTGCAGATATGTAATATGCTAGATACAATATGCCAGAAAGGTTTTATTTTGATTACACGAGGAAACTATAATTATTGTATTTTGAAATACTGCTTGTTCGGGATATGGTCTTGACTAAGAACACTTAAACTAAAGATGACTTAATTGAATTGCCTAATGTGATATAAAACTAATGTCCTAATTGATAATAAGATTCAGTCATCATCATTGTATATTAAGTAATAATTTACTGATGACAGGTGGTGCTGGTTGCCCAGCAGCAAGTCGAGCTTTAAATCATTTTAATCTCTTATTACAGCTTCGTTTATCTCTCTTATTCATAACAGTTTGGTGTAATTGGGTAAGACCTAATTGCTCTACTGTCCTTTGGCTCAGGTTAAAATGAATGCAATTAGCCCGAGGTCACTTTCGGAATGACTCTTTATTAGTTTACGTACACCAGATGTGGGAAATAGAGGCACGGGTCCACGTCGGAGCAGTCCAACCCCCCAGACCTTTATTTGAGACACCAAATACATTTCAACCACAACACCATCATCATCATACAATTCACAGACAGTTTTCTCATTTATCGAGCACTCTGCACCTATATACATATGTCATAGGATAATTACAGGACAGAACCCCTGTGATTTGATCAACACGGCATTCAAGCACCTGTGTGCCCAATGCTCACTGATCATTTTGATTCCAGATCGTATACATGTTTGCTTGTATGTTAGAGATGTGTTGTGTTTCTTAATATTACTGCATCGTTGCATCGTCATGTGGATGCGTTTAACTTGCCCGTCCATTACTCCGAAGCTTTCTTGTGTATGTTGTTGTACATATATTCTTTGTAATTATTTGTCCATGGATATTTTTTTGACTACTTGTTATGGACATATGTTTGTGTCTGTATTTGTATCTTTCTCCTTTTTCAAAACTCTTTTTGAAAACCTAAGTGACAATTTCGGTGATTTAGATGTCGGTGCTTTACAAAACCCAAATGGCTGCTGAGAAAATGGCTCCCTAGCCTCATGACCCGTGACCTCTATGGGTGAAGTTAGGTAAGGTTAGAGAAAGATTGCTGTCATATGTAAAAGACAAAAACATTATAGGAGACAGATAGTCTTTCATGTCAACAATCCTCATCCTCTTTAAGATATTTTGCACAGAACTTCCATCTATGCTATTGACAGAGGACTGTTCAAATCATTTAATCCAATGTAGATCTATCGCTTCGATGGTGTGCAAACTTAATTCTACATTTTAACTTAATTATATTTTTTAAGATTCGAGTGCATATTTGATGTCTGGGGCCAAGTCAGGGGAGTGTTTTAAAAGGTTTGCTCTCTTTCTCCGTCTCTCTAACGCTCAATGACGTCAACACCGAAACCAATTATTTTGGGTCAGGGACATGCTTTGAATCCATTCTAACATAAGCTGTGATTGAAAAAAAAATGAAATATCTGCAGTGTGTGAGAGTGGCTGCAGGCCAGATATAAAGCATTTCCCCATTTCTTCAACAGTGATATCGGTGCATTCGGAAGTCTTCAGGGTAAAGGTTATCGACGAATCCTCCCACAGGAAAGGAAGATGACAGTCTGCCTTTCCTTTAAAAAACGCTAATACCTGCATGATAATACCCCATTCTCTCTTTGGAAAAGGGGCCAACAGTGGAAGTTCTTCAGGATGTTTCTTTATTGAAACACAATGGTGGATCCTATTGAGATTTTACCATTCTAGGATGGAGTTCATATATATATATATATATATATATATATATATATATATATATATATATATATTTAATTAAATAAACTGACCCTTGAGGTTGCGTGTACTTCCAGATGACGAATGACCTCTTCAAAACACCAAATGATGGGGATTGACTGTAAAAGTATTCTCTGGTCTAAAATATTGTTCTTCAAAGTGTTTTCACTTTTTATTTGACAGCAGGGAAAAGAAAAAAGGTCAGGGAGAAGATAAAAGCAGATCAGGGTAGTGCAGAAAAAGAAACAAAGCCTTTCAGGAAAGACGGGAAGCATTTATGACAGAATGCCAAAGGTAACTATTACGTGTTCGGAAATGCAATAGGCTACAGCAGCTGTATTTCCACTGAAATCATATTGGCAAAAGGTTACCTTACCTTAGTTTATTTGCCATAATTATGTCAGTTAATTTGATGTATACAGCCCAGTATCACAAATCCCGAATTAGCTTGAAAGGGGCTTAAGCTCTTAGGCTATCCTCAGCCCTGACTGGTGGGCGTTTAAGTGAAACGCATTGTGTTTGATGCAGAACTTGAACCCACGAGAGAGACTGTTGATGATGCCGGTTCGCTGAACTAGCTGATGACATACAAGATGTACAGGGCAAAAGCCTCTAAAAACTGCAAACACACACATACACACTCACACTTGCATTACTTAGAGCTTCTAGACATGTCGACTCCAAAGACCAGAGGCCAATCTCATCCCTGAAGAATTATGTCATGTTTGATGGCAGATCAGTCAAAGGTCACAAGTCTACAGGCAGCTGGTGCCATAAAATGGCATGAGGCACCATGACTGATTTTAAAAGGCCAGGCCATAGTTACGGCCCGTTTCTAACCTTTCTCTGTTCTGTCAAACCTTCAATTTGTATTTCACTTCACTGACTGCTGCTCAGGTGAACTGAGAGGCATGACAAATTAAATTGCAGTATATTCATTGAATAGGATTAAGCCAGTGATAGTGTCACTGCTTTCTCATCGCATCATTGGACATTTGGTTCTCAGCACTGACATCAGACCAGCTTGGTAGCCTAGTAGGTGACAGCGGGAACATATTGCCCAATGATGCTCTGATATTACACAGATCACCTCTCATCTCAGTGATGTTTTGAAACTCAACTTCAAAACCACTTTGTATAATGCCCAGAGCACAGATATGCACATATTGAAATATGAAAGACAACAAAAAGTATTGGCTTGCATCTGTTGTGACACTGTTGTGTGTATTTTCATCTGCATATTTTGTGTTAAAATCTGAATTGTGGATGTACAATATCAACTACAGTATGTCATTGTGTCTGTGTTTGGTGTATGAGCATGATGCATGTGCATGTGTGTGTTTGTGTGTGTGCACATGGTCTAGGATTTCTTCATCTCAATGTCTCGCAGCCTATTTGGTAACTCCAAGAAGGTGTCAGTCACAGTTGGAACATGAGGGGAATGCTGAGCAGAGCAACATGCTACAGAATGAAAAAGGAGAAGATTGGGCCCAAAATGATTGGTTCTAGTATTGAAGAAAAGGGGTCAGGAACACGGGGTAAGGTTGGTGGGAAAAGATGAATAGAAAGCAATGATTTGTTTTGTCCTAAATCAGACATTTTAATTGTGATTTCATATAAAAAAAGCATATATTTTTATTACAATCTGCACAATAAATGCACAGGTGAAGAGCCAAGGACGGTACAGGAGACAGACAAGAGGACCAATGAATGAATACATTCAGCGGAATTAATTCTGTGTAAGTCTTACACCATTATCTCATACAATTGAATGAAGCTGAATTGAATTCCAGAGAACGCTTGGTAGGACTGATGGGTAATGTCTGCTGCATACTTCCCTTTGAAGGATATGGTGACATTAATTGACAGATTGGAGTAGCAGAGAGAAAAGGAGGTGGGTGCAGTGGAGTGAATTTAGTTGAAAGAAGTGGCTCTTCACAATATTCAGCCTGGTGTAACAGAGGCCATTTTAATTTGCACTTCTGGCTCCGGGCGTAATAACACATTGGATCAGCATCTGGCGAGCCATTCTTTGGGGATTATGACACTATTTTAAAAACGTAGGTGTTAAAGAGGTGGAGAATGGATGACATGTTGCGAAGAAACCTTGCGAAGAAACCTGTCGGTAATTGGTGGTCTCATAGTGTCGAGTAAATGACAGGTTTATTGTCGGACAAAGGGCACCGAGCATGTTGAGAGGTTGTGGAGGAGCAGCAGAGGCAGAGGGGGGCTATGGCGGACGGCAGAGCTGAGCTGTAAATGGGTTGTAGGGGTCAGCTTGGGAACTTGTTCTCACTCCCAACGCGTCAAGTAACGCAGCTTGGTCAGCGCTCCGTGGCCTCTTGAGTGTCGTTTGTTGGACTGACACAGAGTTAGACTTTTTATGGCTGTTTTAGAGGCTCTGCCACGTTATTAATTCTGGACATCACAAAGTTATCTCCCCAAAATTTGGAGAAGGTTACAAAAAAAAGTGTTTTTGGACCATTCTGCATTAAAATATCTTTCTCTTTGGCCAAACAATGTTAGCGCTCCATTTCTAGGTCCCAACAACAGCTTTCCACGCAGTCGGAGCCGACACTAGCCTGTTTCGGCTCAACGCCGGCTGTTTTGTCAGTGTCATCGGGAGCAGAGCTGCTGTGTGGGTGTGCGCCTCATCAGGGATGTAAAATGAATTCACGTTAACGTTCAGTGTTGTTTGATGGTATTTTATTTTCTCATGCACTAGTTTTTTTACATGTTTACATCAGTCTATTGCAATATTGATAGCTGAGGTTAGCGCAGGCTAGTACACAGCAGAACAATGTTACACACAGCAGAACAATGTTACACACAGCAGAACAATGTTACACACAGCATTTACCTTATGCCTTAGAGTGGACAGGAATGAGGCATCTTACCGTTAGTTATTTGCAACGTAAATAGAATGTGTCACAGGGGCATATGGCCTCTTGCCAAAGGGCGACTTCCATCGCCCTTACCTCATTATATTGGTAGAAACACAACTGTTCTTGCTCTAACTTGAAAAGTTCAGTTTTGTTTATGCCTCTGTGTGCTTGTTAATCTGCAATGGGAGAGTGGGTGGGAAGAAGAAGGCTTTTGTATTTGTTTGTGTCACGGTGTTTGTGTGTGTATGTGGTGGATGATATGTGTGATTTTTTTTTTTTTTTTTCTGGCTGTGACTACGTGCCTCTCCACTGTTTTCCAGTATCCTCAACAAATTGATCTGCCTGAATGTTTGTGGTGCTGAACGTCCTCTTTCCCCTGAGGAGAGCAGGCAGTGTTCACTGAGAATTTCTCATTCTCCTTCTCTTCTCCATCAGTCTAACTCTTGTATTCAGGACGCCCTAGAGACAAAAACAAAGAGATAAAATTGTGGACATCCGCGAGTCAAGATTGGCATCGTGACTTTTTCTGTTGCATTGTGCATCGTACAAACTGAGTATTGACAAGAAGCACGAAGAATGAACTCAAACAATCAACTGGAAACCTCCTCCACTACATCAAACCCATGTTAACCTTGCACACAACTCTCCCTTAAGACACCCTGGAAAATATATTTTATTATTGCTAGATAAAGTTAATATGCTTATTTGATTCCATGCACCAGTAAACAGAAACATGATTCTGTGCTTTGCATATGGAATGTAGGTTCTATTTTGACATAACATCATCAACAAAAATCTATTTCCGGATATCTACTCTGCAGAGTTGATAAGTGGTTCGGCCCTGCTGATACAAGATGCTTTGGGCATGATTAATTGCGTTGCTTGCTGTTTTGGTTGTGGTCCTTATTTTACTTCGCAGCTTCCTTCCTTCCCAACCAGTTTCCATTATTATATCAAAACACAGAAGACTCATATTTTAAGCTGTCATCTCCTGAATCTACTCCCCTGCAGCTCTCCCTGGGATTGATTCAAATGTTCGCGAAAAGTGATGAAACCTCTGAATCAAACTCAGGAGATGATGGGGTAAAAGAAAGGTCAGCCCATCGTTACTCACTGGTAGCTGAAGTTTCATATTCTACCTATTCTGAATATGTTTGTTCCAGTTGGACAATAAACAACTGTGGCTTTGAAAAGTGTAACATCCAATAAAAACCCCATACTTTTCAGCTGTTTCGTTTTCACCTCTTTCTTGTTATTGTCACGAAAATACAATGAAATAGAAGTTTGGACCAAACAAAGACTTGTCTGCATTTGAGATCCTTTCATTAGTTATACGTTATAGCACTGTGGTACTTCCTTCATTGAAAAAAAACTAATTTAACACCACTTTCAAATATTGACTGAGATTCAGGGGTTTAACTCCTCACCCAGCTGCAGTGATGTATAGATGTACTCCAGGACAGTGGTTACAATACAATACAGCAGAGCTTGCAGTCACACGCCCATTCTGGCTTTGCACTACAGAGCGCTTCCACTCCCTTTGCCAAACTACGGCATTAGTTTCATTAGAACGGGTCCCCATATCCTCCATGTCTTGTGTTTTGAATGGCTCATAAAAGGGAAAACCCTGTTTAGTGATGTCCCCGGCACTATTTAGATTTAATGATGCCACCATTAAATCACTTATTAAAATGTAAAATGACTGAAACAAGTCTTTCTTATCTTATGACAGCCTCTGAGAAAGTGATGACATTTCCATGCAAGCTGCTTTCGTATTATCCACCCTGCTTCAGTGAGAAATAGTGACACTGTTAAATTTGATTAACAATTAATACGTGTAAAACAATAGCTTTGAAGTTTCAGTGAGATGGGTGTTGTGTGTTTGTTCTTGTCTGGGAGAATTATTGATGCAGGGTCACCTCAGTAAGTGTAAATTATTCTTGTCATATTATGCTTGTTGGGAAGGGGGCTAAATAATGCTATGAACTTGGGCTACATTTTGGCGCAGGATAACTGACACCTCCATATAAATGAGTGAAATTGGTTCTATGGCTACCCGTCAGTGTCCCCTTTGCTGACTTTGTACTAATCCCATACAGTTGTTTGATTGCAGTATATATCTGTTATTTGGGTGACTTTGAATATTTCTGCATGCTGGGGTCCCTAAACAGTCTGGAAATGGATAAATTGGATAAGACTGGAAAGCTTTTTTTGTTGATCTAATGAGCCCGACTGTTGTAATGTGTAAGGATGTTAGTCTCCATATTAGCCATTTCACATAATGAGGCCATTTTTGGAAACATGACGTCACTGTATAAAATGACCTGTTGTGAACTCTAGGATAATCACAACCTCACGAAACATTAAAATGACAAAGTTAAGATCTAGGGCATTCAGACGATAATAAGGGGGTTTCTCAGCACATTCCAGGAAAGAAGTGTTTGCCATGCAATTGCTGAAAAATGCTATTCTTACAGGAATCTCTGAAGTGCTCACTGTTCAATAGGAAGAGAAGAGATTTCACTATCTTGCCATGTCTAGAACTGAATAACTCATTGTGAAAAATATTTTTTAACTGTAGCACAAACACAAGTTTCACCAAAGCTGACTCAGCATTTGCTATACAGTAGATATTAGTTTTCTGTTTCTCCATCTCTGACTTCTGCCCTCTCATCAATAACACTGACCCCTCTGTGTCTGACGTCGTACTGGTTTAACCACCGTGTAAGTCTGGGCACAGCGCCACTTTACCTCAGTCCCCACTTCCCACAGACATCAACTGTCCTCTTTTCTCCAGCTGTCTTAAGGCAGCTGTTGAAATAACATGTTTCCGGGTGGAAACCACGGAGAAGAACCGCTGGTCCTTCAATACCAATCATCCATTCCATCCATTTTCTTTGCTGGTAATCATGGGCCGGGTTGCGGGGGCGGCAGGCTTAGCAGGGTATTGCGGACGTCCTATAGCTACCCATAGCTTATGACCATAGGTGAGGGCCGGAACGCAGATGGAATAATAAATAGAGAGCTTTGCGTTCCAGCTCAGTTCCCTCTTCACAACTGTCTGGTACAACGCCTGCATCACTGCTGAATCACCTGCTCCATTTTACCCTCACTCTTAAACAAGAGCCCGAGGTACTTGAACTCTCTTACTCGGGGCAGTGACTCACTCCCGACCTGGAGAGAGGAATTCACAGTTTTCCTGGCAGAGAACCATGGCCGGAGACTTTGAGATACTGAGTGTCATCCCAACAGCTTCACACTCAGCTGCAAACTGCCCCAGGGCATGCTAAAGGTCACGATCTGAAGTAGCCCCCAGAACCACATCATCTGCAGGTAGCGGAGACGCAATTCTGAGACCCCAAAACAGGCCTCACCCCGGCTGTGCCTTCTTGGAAATCTGTCCATAAAAATCACAAACAGAATCATTAACGGAAGCTAACAAACCCTGGAAACATGTTTCACTTTGTGCCGAATATATCGACAAAGCGCTCACTTGAACCCATAATCTTGCAGTTCTCTTTACAGGACTTCTCGGGGGACACTGTTGGAAGCATTCTCCCCATAAATCACATGGTAGACAGGATAGACAAACTCTCATGATCCCTCCAACAGAGCCGCAAGTAGATCTGGTTCACTGTTCCACCGCCATGGCGGAATCCGGATCTTAGGTTTAACAATACGTTGTAGGCTCCTTTCTAGCACCCTGGAATACATTTCCACGGTGAGGCTGAGCAGTGTAATACCCTGATAATTGGTCTGCCTTTATTTCTACCTCAGCAACCTCTGCCAGGGATATGGACGGGTCTTCCCCCAAGACTTCAAAACCCCCCAAACTCCTGCACGGAGAATGTGTTGGTTGGGTTCAGGAGTTCCTCAAGGTACTCTTTCCACTACTCAACAATATCCTCAGTCCACATGTCCGCATGGCAACCTAGAACGTTCGTTATTAAGTCTGGTGCAGAAGAAGGCAGGCAGCAGCAGTATTGACCTCAGCAAACACTTTGACGCTCTGCTGGCATTTGACATTGTCAACTCGCTAAACCACATCCCTCCAGTGAGCAATCTTCAGCATCTTAAAGCATTCTGCACTGTGTGAACTGTTCAAAATCCCACATTCCTAACTACTGGTTATTAACTGCATTGCAACATGACAAGTGGGATGGTAAAAAGTAACAGGAGAAAGAAAGAATAAGAATATTGTGACAATTTTTTTATTGTAATTTCTTTGTTTTAAAGACAGGTAGGAAGAAGCCAAATAGCATGTAGGGGTTCCAAGCTATTTTTCTGCTTGTGGCCCTTTTACAATGAAGCAATAACAACTCGAGAGCCCTCCTCACAGTTCTTTTGTGAGCTGTGAGCAAATCAGCCAAAGAGGGATATCTGTCTTCTGAGATAGTTTGATTTAAAATGGTTTTACAGAGGGGGAAAAGGTACCTGTAGCCATCATTTCACAAGACAAAAGCTTAACAAGGGCAGCAAAAAAACAATATTTCTATCTCAGCCTTTTATCATCTTGTGATTCTCTTGAATTTGTCTTGAAACCTGTGACCCCAGGTTCTCCCTGGAGGAGAATTTAATTTGCAGTCAAAATTGTTTGATGCTTCGGTGAAAGTGAGACAAACTACTTTATCGCTTGTTGTTTTCTGGTGTCTCTCCAGTGAAGTCTGTGCAGCCATCAGTTGTATTATATAACATCAACAAGGGTAATGCCATCGCACAGTGTGCTCACTCGTTAAAGCAATTAGTCCTTGAGAAAAGGAGAAAACTCCCTGAATATGTAGCGCTTATTACTACCTTATAAATGAAATACGGCACTCGTAACTTTTAGGGCACCACTTACTCATGGAGGAAAAAAATAAAAGTATTCAGTAGTATGATATCCAATTAATTAGTCTCTTAGTATCTTAATAGCACATTCTGAGTTCATTGATCTTTAGTTCTCGCTTTGAAAAAATATGACAGACTTGGCCATATATGAGGGATTTATTTACAATAAAATCCAATGAAAGAATGGGTTAACAATTGAACAGGGATACCAATGAATGAATGAGATTGGTTTTCAAATGGGAATGATTTGGGGTAGTGAAGGAAGGATGTGATTATAGGATACAGGCACCACTCTAACCTATACATGTAAATATTAATATTTCAGAGCGCTATCCAACTTTTGATTTTATTTCAAAAATGAAAGTTTCCTACTTTGTGCAGCGTAGTTCCAGATGAGTTGTGCACCACCGAGAGTCATTTCCTGTTTGCAGCTCTACGGGTCTTCTTGACATTTGTTAAGAAAGGAGAGAGTGGAAGAGAGAGATTATACGTCTAAATAAAGACCTCAGTTAATCGTTAGGTGTCGGCACGTCCTGTTAACTTTGTTATCTTGTTTTTAGATCTTTCTCTTAGGGCTGTGGACCCTTCAATTTGTCACCTTTACTCGCAAAGGTGTAAAAGTGCCATCTGGTGAATGGGAAGCGTCTCTGAGAAAGAAACTCCCTTGCTGTGATGAAGGGCCAGTTGTGAGACCGGAATGTCTCTGCAGCACTTACCGTCGGTGGCGGGCTGAGTCTCAAAGGGTTAAATCCAGCCGGGCTGCTTCGATCTCACTACAAACATCTCATCTGTTTGATGGCAAGCCATGATGGGAATTACAGACACATTTCAATGAGGCTTGGAACAGTTAATCATTGAAAACTAGAAAGATACCACACAGCCATATAATGCTAGTCCAGTGTGTCAATACATCAATCTCTCCACTTGGCATATGTTTAGGTTTGACACAACTGTGCATAAAGAAAAAAGCCTGCTTGGGCTTCCTCCCACTCACTGACAATCAACTGATTCATCCTTCTACAAATAAATCCTCAACAGAACCTTCCCTCATGTATACCCGGGCTTCATTACTCGCCAAAGTCAAGATGGAGTGACAAATGTCAAGTTTCTTGAAAGGTTGTGTTTACTCTTGAGCTGATTATCAGGTGTGTAAGCCCTAAACGTTTGTGTGAGTTCTGTTGTTGAATCCAGGCCATTTCCACACGTTTGAAACTGATTCATATAATTGGGTGAATGTGTTTTCTTCACATGCAGCATTATATTAGCTATGAATCGTTTTAACCTGGAGAGGTGATGCAGTCTGGAAGCATCTGACAGGATACAGTGGATGTCTCTTTGAACAAAAAGAAGTCACTTTGTCACATTATATTTCACAACAGCCGACAGGGGGTGACTGAAATCAGACACAATCATACTGGCAGAAAAACACTATAAAGCTGAGAAGACTCACACTAGCAAAGACAGAGTGGAGGTAGACCTGTAGACGTTCTGCAGAACCAATCAGGAAAATGGGGAGCAGGTGAGTAACGCTTAGGTCCTGCTCGCCGTTGTGAAGACGGCGTGAGGCACGCGCGCCAGAAAATGAAGTAATCATCGTGAGGTGCGCATAGCAAGTGGTCACTGCGCTTGGTGGTGAATACCTGTCACAAATAGTTACAGATAAAAACACTCTTTACATGTCTGGGGATGATACAAAATACGCCAATTCATTTTGACATGCTTTAGAAACAGGAGTTCTTGAAAGTAGTATATGAGTATATGTTTTACAGGATATATAAACTGTATTTATTTATAACGCATGTAATACATGACATCTTTATTTTCAGGGCTTGTATAAAGGCAATAAAGTAGTCCATGAATATGAGATATGAGTTTACAGACACTTGCAATCCCTCCTCGGCATTGTGGAGGTTGGTTTATGTCTTTCTACCAGTTACACCTTCAGTCTACGGGCCATATATGGGCATATCTCTGGATCACACTCGTCTGTTTGATTCTTCACAGTTGATTTTGTTTGTACGCCCTCTGGTGTTTCGGAAAATAGTGCAGCGCCTAGAGTACAAACGGCTCCGTCCAATGCGCTGAACAAAGCTTAAATGAGCAGAGGCAGCTGTGAGGTGGAGAGTGCAGCGGCTGGATCTGTAAAGACAGGCAGCGTTAGAATGGCAGCTAAACACAGAGCAGGGAAGTGAATTAATGATTAGGATCTGGCTAAAGCCGTGACCACTTTGGTCTTCTGAACGTCAACATGTCAGCATTCTCATTGTGAACATGTTAGCAGTTATTAAGGGACAACTACACGCACCAAAAACAGTTTCATGTATGCAGATGCTGTGTCTAAGCGCATTCTCACAGAGAACCAAAGTTACCACAAAAACAATCAACCACAATAATAATGTCAACAGAAGTGATGATGCGGTTCAGCAGCTGAATCCAGACTTTGAATTGTGAGTTCATGGTTTAACTGATAGTGTGTTCGGAGTATATTAGGTCATTAGGATGACCAGAGATTCATACAAGAAATGTCAGGAGCTTGTGTTTGCTTAGCGCTTGTACATTCATGTTCATTTATTGAACTGACATTCAAAAGAATGCCCCGGGGGAAAACCATTTCCATTCATTGCTTCCACTAAATAGGTCGCCGATTAGATCACTTCAATGTTGCCAAAAACAAATGTAATTTTCTTGTCATCACAAAGTACGTATACAACCTCCGTGAAGCTGCGACACGTCAACCGATTCCCGGGGAACGGATCACATCTGTCTGCCATCTGCCGCTGATCAGGTAATTTGTCCACTCAAGCTAATATAAAATGTGCTGCAGGGGAGTTTTATGTCAGATAATACCTCAAAAGCGTGTAAGCGTGTTTAGTAAAAGATTGTTTTTTTCCAGGTTTGTACAATTGCTTCAGAAAAGAGGAGTCTGTTATCAGTTCAATCATCACGCTCATCATTTGAATATAGCACACTTTCTTCCCGTTTCAGGCATCAAAGTGAGTGGAAAAGGGCAGAGATACAGTGGGTTGTTGTTTTTTTTACTTCATATTAAATATTATGCTGTGGAGGAATGCTTTGCTCCAACCCAGACCTAATCAGAGACGCTCTGAACACAGAGCCAGTCCACTGAAAGGTGGCTGCAGGATTTCCTTGCACCTTCGAACTCTTGGACTTTTCAGTCAATGATGCCTAAAATGCTCCAAATTTGGGATGTTTTGCACAGCATCAACACCAACAAGCACATCTATATGGTGTAATGCCACAACATGGTGCAAACCTCTTTCATTAACATGAATCAAAGCATATGAAAGTGTTAAATTCACATTTAACACTGTACTCTGAACACAAACGCACACGTGAGAGGAGCCAGATGAAACGAGAACACACGGAGCGTAAACCTGACACAGCACTGAGGGGGGCACTTTAGCAGCTGGTTAAAGGATGGTGTGATGATGGTGATTTGAAAAAAAAAAAAAAAGAATGAGAGATCAACAGGGATCCACTTATGCAAAAATAAAACACAGCAGAAAATACCAAAACTATTTGTAAGACTTGGCACGCAAATCAACACAGATGTGCAAAATCCGAATTGCTAACCCAAAATGTTATGAGGGAGCAAATGCAGAGCTTAACTGCATAAATAGTTGAATGGTTTCAGCTCTACAGAAAGCTTTTCTTGCAAAACAACAGAAAAGTTGAGGGCTGGAGGTGTTCAAATGTAGTGAAGATATTTATTGGAAATCAAACTGCGAACACATTACACTCCCATGCTATTGTGATACAAATGGTTGGGTGTAATACACCCCTCGTCAATAAAAGTCAATTAGTTCAAAGCTTCTTTCTATTGTGATTGCATCTATCACAGATTAAAGTCTTGTATATTTCGTCAAATGTGAAAAGTATTAAAAGTGTCATTTCCAATCCAGATTGTCGCTGTTGTTTGTTGGCCTGTTAATTCATTTCCCTCCGAAGATAAAACATCGTCTGCGTCGTCTTCCTTTGCAATGCATCATCCACGTGTCTTTCGCAGCAATGCTTTGTCTGAGCTCGGCATTGCAACTCGAGGGGAAATCTGTGTAGAATTGATATGGCCATTATCATAACCAATTCAGCTTTGCAAAGCCTTTATGAGCTTCCTCTGAACATCTTATCATCTTATGGGTGTCACAAAACACTGCTAAACTGCAATTTACAAGAATGCTGAACAGAAAAAAGTAATTCATCACAGTATATGGACCATTTTTACACCAACAGTTTATTTGCCAAAAAACACATTGAGTTGTATTTATGGTGGATTAAGGACAGAAATAAACAATGACTCAATGCTGCTTGTATTCTCTTTCATTAAGGAAGTAAGATACCCAACACAGTTTAAACTCGTCTCCTGGAAATGACAAAATACAGATTGTCTGTTTGATGTGGAAGTGCGCCGCACTCACCAAAGAGGGAAGAACAGTGTTCTTTTTAACTTAAGACTCAGTATCTCGTATAATAATTATTATACTGAACACTGAGAAAAAGCTGTCATCATTTGGCTAAAGCTCTTCTCCTTTGCCAAACTGCCTATAATAAACCTACAATATCAGTCCCTACAGCTAAGTAACACAGAGCTTATTATTAGGAATCCATATTCTTAGTTATGAGATAAACATCTTGTAATTATGTGATTTTAAGTCCTAATCATGAGCTACGGATAGAGATAAGGTATGTTTTCCTTCTTCTTTGAAGTCAATGTGCTCCTGGTGTTGGATTATCAGTTAAATTACTGACGTGACTATCAAGGTAATTTATCACATTACAAAGAAGCTGAATCTAATAAAGCCACAAAGCAGCTCAACGTATTGACCCGGGTTGCTTTTTTTTTGGGGGTGAAATTCAGTGGTGGACTACAGGTTACGGATGGGACTGCCCAACACGTTCTCATCGATCTCATCACATACTGACGCTTTGTCGGGACCCTTGTCGTCACATACACCAGCCAAGCGTGTCAAACTTGCTCAACTATGGTCGCGGTAAGCGTGTGGTTAACGTTGTGAAATAAATGAAAAGAAGTGGGGAGCAACACCACATAACTTAACAAAATAACTCAACAATTTGTGAAACGACACTGGCCTTTGGCGGGACTCTTCTGGTCCAATGTGCTGCGTTCGTTTGACTCTACCGCCCTATGTGGGTTTTCAGTTCATGGAGCATTTTCTCTGAGTGTCTAATAATGGCGGGGATGGGTTTGCATTGTAGTTACTTGAAAGCCCATTACGTTTCATATGGATGCTAAAGGGTGCTTCGTGCGGCAGTAACAGACGCCAGGGAGCGTGACAAAGCGCCGGTGTTTGACGCCCTGGGAATGAGAAAGCTGGACCTGTGGAATAAACCAGGGGGGCGTGGGAGAGAACAAAGCCCGCCCCTCCCTCATCACCACCGCAGAGATGCCCTTGAGCAAGTACCGTTCCCAGCAACTGCTCAGCCAACACTTTAACGAGTTGAGACATTTCTGTCATTTTAGTTTAATGTCATACTGTAACAGCTTATAGAGGATAGGCAATAAAAAAAAACATGCATTTGATGTGTTTGTGACTCTGCATGTGTGGATTTGCTCGCAATCCCTTGTGCAGTGTGTTCCATGTTTTTCTTTCCTGTGTTGAAAGGGAGGATTGGCAGAAAGGATGAAAAGCAGCTGAGCTGTCGATGAATGGGCTGAAGCACACACAGCGTCAAGCTAAAATAACATGCACCCTGTAATGCACTGCAAATTTGAATTGGAACTACCTTTTCCAAAGCAGTAAGCGGGGTGCGTTCTCAGTTCTGATGTGCTTTAAAAGAGATTGTTGTCCTGAACAGCACTTAGACTTTGCTTTACCTGAGCGGGGAAGTTAACAAAACACAAGATCGGTGCAGGTAAGAGAGGGCGAGCGAGCTGGAGAGGGATTGAAAAGAAATGACATAACAGAGCAACAGAATGGGAAAAACACAGAGAAACACATAAAGCATCAGTTCAGAAACACAAAGCAGTGAGATAAATGTGACCGCGGTGCAGGAGGCGGTGGCAGTGTGAAAAAAAAACACAGACCAAGCCAGAAATCTTGGTGTTAGTCATGGACGTGTAACAGTGCTGCTGCTCGAGTCCTCGGACCAAGAAAGTGGATCACATGTCTCCAGTTCTGAGGTCTTCTGTCCTCCCATGTGGTCTGGGACAGTTCTGCTTTCTGTCCCCAGAGTCAAAACGGGAGGATCAGCGCTTAGTTTTTCATTATGCCCCATCTATCAGATCATTTTAAACTGTATCTTTCATTCTTGTATGTCATATTTCATTTTTTTAGCCTGTTTTTATTTTCTAAAATCTTGGATTTTTTTCATTGTATTTAATAAATGCCGTTTTATAATGTGTGTTCTCTTGAACTTTGTCTTTTGGCCTTAGATGTTTCATGTAAAGCGCTTTGAATTGCTTTGTTGCTGAAACATCCACTTAACCAGCCTGAATGGCCCCTTTCTGTGAAGGAGATGTTTGTGATAGTGGGCAATGGACGCCAGCACAGAAGCAGCCTCTGTGAGTGCACACAGAGATTACTGGTAACTGGTAAACAACCAGAGGCTTTTGTTCCTGTGCGAGAGTTTTCTTGTTTGTGTGCCAACTTGCTTCTAATATTGCTTCCCTTTGTCTTTGTGGTGTATGATCTTGGCCAGGTTTAATGATGCTATGTGCAGTGCATTTTTTAGATCAATACAACATTAGCATAATAAAGATGGAGGCTTTTGTGTTTGTACTCCATCGAGACACTTCTGGAGCATTTTCTCTGAGCCTCTAATAACGATGGGAGGGCTTTACATTGTGGCTTTTTCAAAGCCTGGTGCGTCTCACGCAGCGTCAGAGGTGGAGAGGTTGCTATTTGACGCCCTGAGAATGAGAACAGGCTGGAATATCCTGTATAGTTATATCATACAAATGCCCTTTCCCATGAATATTATATCTTTAGCCGAGCAAAACTGCTCCCCGCTTTCAAAACATTGCACCGTAGGAATGACGAGCACGGTGGCTTTATCCCACATTTCCACAGACTGTGCAGGTGAATGTGGCCTCTAAGTTCTGTGGCTGCCTAAACGTAATGTTCCCGCTGTGTCCCCTGAAGGGCCCGAGGTGAGGACAGGCTATTTCCAGCACCCGTCTTGCAGTGTTGCCCCGTTCTGATTTGACTGACAGCTCAGTTTGAGGGTGGCAGAAAGGCTTTATGTCGCCTGTGGATGATCTGCCAATCACAACCAACTGCTGCTGTTAAGCATTGTGTGTGTTTGTGTTACATGTGTGCACACACTTCTCAGGCTACATCTGCTATGATTCACCATTGTAGTGGGTAGTGAAGCTTGTCTGTATTGTGTTGCCTATCACTTTGTGAGAAGATGAGGCGTCTTCCTCCTAGATATGTTTGTGTACTGCTAATTTGCTTTGCAGAAATAGTTTGGGAGGAAACATAATTGCCCTAACTTAATTAGCAATATTATTTTGGTTTGTTGTTTTCCATATATTGTAGGGATGTTGGGCCAAAATGTTGGCGCCCTTTGCGGTAGGCTTACATGGTTTTTGGAGTCGGCTGTTAAAAGTAATTTGCGAGCTTTTTGACTTTTAGAAGCCCTGGATGAAGCTAGAGAGTTTTATTTTGTCTGACTTGTTATACAATAAAAATAATAATAATAATAACAATAATACATTTTATTTATATAGCGCTTTAAAAGGCACTCAAAGACACTTTACATGTTAAAAAGAGAAACAATAGAAGCATTTATAATAAGAATCCATGGTGGATTGTGTAGTTGCTATTTCTTCTTTCGGCATCTCAACCAGTAACACTTTTTTTTTCTTAGCCGACTGATTTCATGGTCTATCACAGCCTAACAGAGTTTCAATCTGTTACTTGTGCTGAACAGTCATGTACTGTACATGGAGAAAACACCAGCTGGCACCCATGTGCACTGTGATGACTAATTTAGCTTTCCCTCTACACAGAGTCTTGAATGCAACCCACAGAGATTCCCCACAAAACATGTTGCTGGTTTAGACATTTGAATTCATTTTAAACACAGAAAGTATTCAATTAACTATATCTTCTACTTATACGTTTTCCCCTCCTGTTATTATTAAGAATAGGCCTTTGGATATTATTTGTATTCACGCTAGTTGCCCGTTAGTTCTGTTCCCTCCGTCTGAGATGAGTTGCATCTGTAACAACACGGTCCTCCGTTTCTCGAATGCCACCGCGGCTCCAAAAATATATTAAACAAATAGATTTAATACGTTAACATAGTTTAAAAATAATTCACACCAATTGAACACCAGTAAGTATACAAACGAGGGCATACAAGCCTGCTGCACTTTATTAGTCATGGACTACTTCCACAGGGAAAACTTTCACAAGCACAGTTTATACTGTGAACTAATAGCACATTTAAAGTCTGAGTTAATGCCCATTATCCTATAAAATACACCAAACACCAACAGAAAATATGTGCAAACCAGCACAAAAACACAACAAGGATTATAAAGGAATGAGCGATGCTTTATGTTTGGTCTCATTACATTTTCATGAAGTGCATATCTACAGTGGAATGCTCTATACCTCTTTCCCCATAATGTCCTCCAACAATGCTCACAAGGCAGTATGTATGCTCATAACACTTTATGCAAGCGTAAATATCATAATTGCGTACACTGTACCCATTGTATATGAAAGGTCATACATTGTTCAGCACATTGTATGCTCTCTGTCACTAGACTGGGTGGAAAGTGGGTCTCTGGTTCATCATAAGACTTTAACAACAGCTTCACTGAATCGGCCCTCTTGAATGTTTTCATTTTATCAAACAACCTATAAAAGAAAGAAAATAATTATATTTCTTCGGCTGAGATACATAATCAGTTTTAAACCTGCGTTGAGTCTTTGGTTCTGCTGTTGTATAACAACGTTAAACTTTGTTTTATACTAAACAGGTTTCATTTGAAACCTCCAGACTTTTTGAATATAACGTACACACTGAAAACTGGGTTTCTAATGCATACTTATTATTAATGCCCTGTGAGAAGGATAGCACTGATCTCTGTGTCTATATTACAGATATCTCAAGTTGACAGAACTGATTTCGTTGGGACGTGAGGGGATGATTCATTGACGTACAGCCATCTGACTGTGTAGGCTCACTGACACTGTTCCAATACTCTCATTCTCTCCAAATACAAATATCTCAAATCAAGTCCAGTACGTTATTCGGGGACCTGAGAGGTTTATCTGAATAGATTTAAAAGAGTATGCTGAGTAATTGTGTATGTTTCCATCACTGCCTGAGGGTGTGTGTTCATGTGCTCATTTGCTGGAGAACAACAGGACCTCTAAGCCACTTGAATTGTATTATATAAATGGCACCATGTTTTTATTGCCTTAATGGATTGCACAGGTGAACAGTCACCAGCACATATTGCAGGTCAAATTAATTAGCAATAAAATGTTCCTTTGACCAATAATTACACATCATCATGCATCTGTTAAACTGCACATGTATGGCTGTATTATGCAACTATTTATCCGGTGGAGTTTGCATTTATTTTCACTTCTCCAATTACTTTGAGACTGCAGGGTTGCAAAGACTCGCTGAATACATTGACTGATGTCTTCAGAGCCCGTTCAGGTTCAATTAAACTGTTGTGGATGCAAATGCGGCTTGAATAACTTCATGTTATGAGGTAATGATGTTTACAATTATGGCTTGCTCGCATCAATTAAGCCCTGATGCATTACGTATTCTGACAGATTCTCTTTTGGTACCAATTGAATGCTTTGACTGTCGAAGCATGGAACAGAAGCTGACTACTGCTCATCGTTCTATACGGGATTGAGAGAAGAATCATTTATGCCTTCGTCTCGACTATTGTGAGAAGTTGGGGAAGAAAACTGCAGCATATTCAGATGCTGCTGGAGTTCTAAGAGGAACTAGGCCCACTGACTAAATTAGTCCAATTCAAACAACAACTGTTTTGACAAGAGCCACCCTTTTTTTCGCAGTCGGAAACCAAAGTTACCATTGATTGTTTTTTAATGGAAACAAGGGAAGCCTTTGGAGATCCAGAAACGATGAGGGATTGGTGGCTGAACTTGTTTCTAATGACTGCTGATCCGTCGGGGACGTCAACGACTCGTTAAACAAGCGTGAGCGGTTAACTTCAGCATACAAGAAACGGTTTCAGTGATATTGAAGAAAAACTTCTCACCATCCTCTGTACGCTCAAGTTGCAAAAGCTTATAAGCTAACTAGTTGCCTTATCGAGCCCTGCCAAACTATGGTGCATTCTTGTTTGCTATAGCTACAGTTCAGCAAGCCAAGGTGCAGCAGCAGATATGCGTCCGCGCTAATGTTAATGATTGCTCTTGTTGACTGATCCAGTGCCTTGTTGTCCCTGCTGGCTGCTGTTGGGTGCAAATACAACTTGAGATGAGATGAGCTGCCCCATCCTCAAAGAGGTTCTCTGTCTTAGTGCACAGATCATTTAAGACACAGACTCACAGAAATATATGCATCCTCCTTATGTTGAGATATACCTATCCTATCTTGAAATAAATCTTTTTTTAAAAAATGTGCACTCTACATTTAATTTACAGATCACATCAGTCTGCTGTAGCAGAAAAACATGGAGTTTAATTTGGACGGACTCTAAATCTTCTCGCTGGCTCCCAGGTATAGAAGAGACGTTACTGCCGCTGGTTTATAAATCACTTAGTGGCAGAGCGCCAAAATAGCTTTTTGATATGCTTGAAGAATATAAAGCCAGAAGGCCCCTTATATCTTCACGAGCAGGCAGCTTGCTGTTACCTGCAGACTAAAAAACAAACACATGATGCTGCATTTAAGATGCGATGCTGCGCACAGATGGAACCAATTTCCTCATGATACTAAGTATTCCTTGACTTAAGCTTTCTTAATTAAAACGTCATTAGGCCTTGTGCTAACTTTTTATTACTTTGTCAGACTCTTTGATATACCTTTGTGTTCAAACAGATGCATGCTTTGTTCTGCTAATGCATGATAGTGCATGCTCACCATGCCGCCTGGGCGAGGATGAAAAGCATACACAAAACATCCAACACAAAACATCCAACACAAAGACTCTTACACTTCCTGTGAGAGTGTGTTGACAGCTGCATGTGACCATCACATTGTGGAAGCACAATGATACTATTATCGTAAGTGTCTGACAACATTATGGGAAGTTTAAATTGATGAAATAATCGAAAGGAATTGCAGAAATGAATTAACACGATTAAATTTGATAATTTAATTAGAATCTTGACGTTGATTTTAGGGATTATTTACCAGCCCCCGGTGCAATAAAGCACTCTTCTGCACGTATTGTGAAACAAACAAATCAAATCGTTCTACCTGAGAGGGCAGTGGAGCTCTGTGATGGCATTCTTTAAGCTTGCCTCTCTTTGCCACATTCCCACTAGAATTAAATCTAAGGCGTCAGTTACCAACCTCTAATTGGCCTCAATGAAACAACCATACATATTTTGTTTTGCCAAGGGCGTTAATGCTGAGTCATTATTCAAATGCATGTTCCCATGCAAGGTCGGTTTAATGCAGCTGATGAAAGGAGTGTCCGTAGATAAGTAAAAACCTGTATCTGACAGCTTTCATCCTCTATGGACCGCGCATGTACACCTCACATTTTGGCCCATCTAGACTGTCCCTTCATGTTCCTGCCAACACTTTCTACAGAGGGCACCTCATTAAAGATGCACACTGCTCACCGCTTAATGAACCAGAGGGAGACGGGAGGGAGAGGAGATGAAGGAGGTACAGAGACGCATGAAAGAAGAGGATGAAGGAAGGCCAGCGGGAGGGGAGACGAGGAGGTATGGAAGAAGTGTCCTGGGTTTGAGGTGTACAAAGTGAAACCGCAGTCACTGCAAGAAAACAAAAAAATGCACAGTAATACCTTCATCTATTTTTAAAAGGAATTTCCACAATTGTTCCATGTTGCACAGGGAACGCCTGTTATTGATCTTCTCTGAACACTTCCCGCCATTTTGGTTTATCAAACATGCACATAACCCCCCCCCCCCCCCCCCCACACACACACACACACACATGCACTCCAGGCACAGTCCCACTATCTATTACTCTGCTGCCAAAAGCTGTCAGGAAGATCAAAGCGGGTAAATGTGTTTGATGGAACACTCCGCTTTCTTCATTTACCACATAGACTGGCTTTGACTTGAAAGGGTTTTCATTGAAATGAACTTGATTCTGGAGTGCGTTTTTCGAAACAGGAGTGGATATTGTCGGCGGGAAAGATAGCAGATAGCTGTGTGAGTGTTCTGAGCTTGTGTGCTCGGGCTCCTCATCACATACCTCTGTTATAATTTGAATGGAATGAGGTGTCAGCATAAAGCAAGGCTCAGAATGAAGTTGAAAGTTAGTACAGATAAGCTTTACATCCCTATTCTACTGAAGAGGCAGCACAGTCATGTTGCAGGTGTTGTGAATTAGTGTGGAACGTCGGCATCAGCTCGCTTTTGCTTCATTAAGTTTATTTTTTCTCATATGGAGCCAATTTCTCTCATTCCGTTTCCTCTTCTTCACCACCTCCACTAACATCCCATCCTCTTCCTCTCCTCCTTGTCTCCTTCATGCCTCAGAACACGACTCCGCCTCCTCCTTCGTCCACTAACCACCATCTCCCTGTGTAACCTTTTCAAGAAAGCCCATTTGGTCATCATCCCTCCGGGTAATGAAGTAGGCGGGCTACCCATGTCAATGAACAAACCCTAACTGTTTCTTCCCTTCATTAGTAAAACCGTGACATGACAAGAAACCATAGCAACAACCGCAGCGTCTGTGTGACATGAGCGAGAAAAGAGAAGGATCCCCAGTGTTAGACGTCTGTACGTGTGAGTGGACGGTTATCTCCTGTTAATCAGCCCACACATCCTTTTTCCGTCGTATTGATCAGAAGCTTTGATGGCTGTTAACAGGGAGTCAGGAGTAAACTGCAGTTAACTGATAAAAGAGGACAAACGCTATATTGTAGACGTATGGCTAATTGAAGCGTAATAGGCTGGAGCACTTGTTTTAAGAGTACCATCTCAAAACTCTGACACACTGTGACACAACTGCACCATCATGGCGTCTCCTATACTCACCAGTAACTTAAAATACTGTAAATCTGACATACTGGATTCAGACACATGCATATATTCATGTTCCAGTTGTATATTTTAGTCTTGGATACAGCTTCTCACTGCATGTATCAAAATCAGTCCAAAACTGTTCGATGCCATCAGCGTTAGTGATGACTCACCAGCACAACCCTTTGATGACAACTGATATGAATAGCATTTAGTTGCTGATGCTTTCATTCAGTTAAGAGAAGCCCTCTGAAAGAATGGATATTTACAGGGCCTGAGCATGTGGTTGGGACACATTTTGATAGAAAAAAAAAAAGACGGTGAAAACAAGGACCCCCCCCCCCCCAGACCTCATTTACTTTTTTAATAGAATCCCTAATCAGAGATAAAAAGAATAATGGAGGCTTCAGGCAGCTTGAGTGTTTGGAGGGCTTAATGAGATAACAGAGGATCTATGCACAAACAACACCAATTTTCAGAGGAGAGGAAACGACTGAGATGGAGGGCAAAAACAAACAAGTCAAATGAGGGCAAGGGAAATTCATTCTGAGGTTGATTTGTTTGCATAATCAACAATAAGCCAGGTTTCAGAATGTGTGTTGCCCCTGACTGGTTTAGAATTAAGACATGTTTCCTGAGTCATACACTATAGAGAATAGATGCCAGACTTAACTCTTTCACTTGAACAGACAGTCTTTAAGTAAATGCATCAAAAAAATGAAAAACTTGAGCATTTGTATGTCAATAACTCGTCCTATGTTATCTTGAATTGTTGAAGTACTGGATGAATGAGAAAAGATGTGTGACAGTTTGGAAGCGGATGTTTTTCGTAAAGTTTTGGTTTTCTTAAAAGCAGTCCTCATTTACTTCAATTCATCAATAATTATCTCCATTTCTTAGGTCACCGTGACGTCATGCGAGAAAAACAAAATCTTCCAACATTTGTCAGCCATGGCCATTAAATGTCTCGTCACCTTCATTGCTCGCAAAACACTAACAATTACCAATTCTCATCTTAAACAGCAATGGCGGTTCTACGGGGTAATATTAATCTAACATCCAACGTGTCTTCTCAAAGACCCACACATCATAAAGTCAGTCCCCTTAGTCATTCGGATCGTCGTTCAGCTCATTGGTTGGTTTTACCACTGCTGTCATCAAGCAGCATGTTTTCAGCGATACGTCTCTGATAAACTGACTTTACACTTACTTGCCCACCATTAACTGGCAAAGTGATGAAAACAGTTGTGCTAAAGTGACAGATATTAATTTCTCAGGAGACGATGGAGCCCAAAAAACTGAAAGGAGTAGGGAACGTTGGACTTAGATAAGTAAAATGAATGTTTGTGTGTCTTTTAATGTGTAAATAATGTGTAAATAAGCACATTCTGCTGCGCTAAGTGGTCAAAAATTCCTTTGAATGACATAATTCTTATGTATTTATTTCATTTTTTCCCCCGCAAAGCAGATCTGAATCCTAAATGATGTCTGCCTGCTAATGAAGTGTGATGAAACATACGATTAAATACATTTTTTATGTCATTTTAGTATAGATGCCTTTTAAGTGAATGAACAAGCTGCTTTCTCGAGTCGGGAGTAATCATTTTGGTGATGTTTCAGAGAAGTCGTGGCCATGTTTTTCCCTCCTTCAATCTCCTCAACTTTCCACACAGAGTCAGACTGCCCTGACTGGAAGCTGTTACAAATTGGCAAAGAAGCCAAGTGATGAAGAGGATTATAGATTTGTTATTTTATTTGTTCAGTGGAACCAGAGAATTAAACAGCCTGTCTTTGGAATAGATCCTAGCAGTGTGATCATCACATCTGAGAGAGTGACACACTGCTCAATGTAAAATGCAGACCAGATTCATTTAACCCCGCATTTTGCTTCATCCGATGACCCCGTGGGATGGCCCCGAGTGACAGTTTGGCTCCATTGATCGCTCACACTGCAGGACTGCCAGGGAAACGATTGCACATGTTTGATAATAATCAGGGCCTCACAGACAGGGCTGAGACCACTGGATGGCAATTAAACCGGGGTGTGACGACTTTACAACAACACAGGGGAGTCAAGACAATCATCACCTTGCTGATGTCTCAAAGCTCTCTCCATCCAATTTGTCACATACTGGCACTTTGTCAGACCCCTGGCATCGCTTTCTAACTCACCGGGTAGCCCGGCGCACGGCCGCAGGATGTGCTTTCAGTTGTGAATTCAAACAAAAAAACGTGCTTAATTAACAGCAACAAAACCACTTAGGTTTAGGAAAACACATCATGGTTGGGCTCAAAATAACAACATATAATACGAAAAACACGTCAGAAACATCACTTACTTTATGGACACAAACACCGGTCTCAAATATTCGTCTTCTGGTTAAAAATCCTGTTTGTTTGACCCATTCACCTCCATCTCCTCTTTGACTGTGTGGCTTTTTTCACTCTTTATACTACGTCATCACATTCCTGGAGCATTTTCTCTGAGCGTCTGATAATGACTGGGATGGGTTTACATTGTAGTTACTTGAAAGCATAATGTGTGTCATGCAGACGCTAAAGTGGTGTGGTAAAGTGCCTGTATTTGAACGGGCTGGATGTCCAGACCCTGAACAGCCATATTGGTCAAACAAATCAGCCAATTTGTCAGCTACAAATCCACTGACCTGTGTATAAAGTGTATCAATGCATATTTTCACAATCAATAAATGTACTTTTTCACTAATACTGTGATTGGGCAGGGGGTTGCACCTCATCATCCATTCAGTTGTTCATTGATTCATATATGACATCATTAAACCTTTTTTTTTTTATCAATTTAGATGGAGCAAAACACACAAACACACCTCTTACATGGCTGAGTGAGATGTACTGACCTCTGACCCTACTGTTGTCCATCTTGGTGTCAATGTGTGAAAGCTGCCCTCGGGAGCTCATCACTGGGTCTCCAGCATGTGAGCTCAGACAAAACCACTGGGCTGCTTCTGCATCGACTCGGCAAAAATTCCCATTCGACGCCAGAGTGGCAATTGAAGAAACTGCTGTCTCCAAGTAGTTTCAGTGGGAAAAGGGAAACATTGCTTTTGTAATTATAAAACTGTCATACCACCAGTGAATATTTACAGTTGCTTGCAGACAGTATTGACAAGATATGCCACTCGTAGCTGATTGTTATAAATGAAAATAAGTTACCTAATTAATTAAAATAAGACAATGTGCAGTTTCCAGCGTACTAACAGTAAACACTGGGTTTCCACATATTTGGGACTGAGACAGACTGCAGCGCTAGGGGAGCACTGAGTGTAAATTCATGTCATGCATCAACAGGGTGAAATATCTTTGCATATTGTGCAGGTGTGTGTGTGTGTGTGTGTGACCAATCGGTGTCCTGCCTAAACCCCTGAGGCAGCAGACACCACTGCCAGTACAATGTAAGATAGAGAACATTCAGGTCGAGATAAAGCACAGCTAAGCCATTTCAAGTGGCTTTACTTTCCATAATGTCATATTAAGAACCACGGATTGTTCATACAGGATCCCATTGACCTCCACTAGAACAGAAGCTAATATTTCAGTTGCCCTTGATTAAGCACAACTAACATGATCTGGACATTGATCGTAACAAAAGGAAAAAACAACATGAGGAACATGAAATGCAGCAAAAATAAATGGAATTGTGGGGGTTATTATGATTGGGTCTGAATTGGTTTAATAGAATGTCGAGGAAGTTTACCAGTTTTGACAGAAATATGGCAGCAAGCTATTGCAAATAATGCAGGGAGTGATTGGATTTGTGATTATTATTTTTTTTGCGGTGTAAAATTCCTGCAGGGACTTACTCGCCTGAGATCCCGCTCTCATGGACACATTATCTAGACAACTGACTACTGTACAACTTTGACCTTTTTGGAATAGGGCTGATTTGCTGTTTGTTGCCGTCTTGTGATGGTGATTGGAGGAAGTACATGTTTGCCCTTTAATTAAAAAGCAGGTTGCAGTGTAGGAGGCCTGATAATGGCAACAAGCAATATCATCAGAACAAAGATCATCAAAAGCTGTGCAGGCATCAGCAGACTACTTTGCACAAGTTTCTGTGAGCCACAGGATGTGATGAGGATATTATTATTCATAAACGTGGTCTGAATCTGTGGGGGTTTTAATATGATCGCTGTGATGGTTAGCAATATGCTAAACAAGCACATCACTTTACACGCGATACAAACACTAGACCTGTTTTATGGTATATAATAGGATTATATTGCTTGATGGTAAACAACAGATGGTGTGGGGATGTAGGGATCAGCAGAAGTGAATGTGAGTATTTACAGCTATGAGTCACAGGCAAAAGCCTAACAATAAAACTATGAGTCTAAATATAAACTCCACATTATATCAGAGAGTTCAAGCCGACAGCAGGATTCTCAATCAAAGAGAAACGTAACACTAATAATCATACATGTTTACAACGTTACAGAAGAGACAGAAGCTCTATTGGTCAACGTCGTCTGGTTCCATCTTCAGGTTGTTTCTGTTTTTTTTATTGTTTTTGATTGCCGGCTGGACAACAAAACACATTTGATAATGTCACATTGGGCTCTAATTGTGATTGGAATAAGTTTGTGGAATTTTTGTGCGTGCCGATTGCTTTGGCACCCGGCCTCAGAAGTGCAGCTGGGAAGTGAAGGAGAGTTTGGTTGCAACATTGGTATATCCGGCATCCAGCAGCAGAAGTGTACTGCGGCCAATGAGCCCCGGCCTGTAATGCCCCGCTGCTGACGACACGCTCAAGTCCGCAACACCCTGAAACTCTGCCCCCGCTGCTACACCAAGCGCTGTTCGCTTGTTCATTCAAGGTTTATTGACATTGAACGTGTAGCAATTTCCAAATTGCACCAAATTTGACAACGCACTCCATTGGATGTTGAGCAACACACACGCCAAGTGTAGAGTAGATTGGATGAGCAGTTATGAATAAATGAATGAATTGGAAATTAGTTGCAGTCATTTTTCATTCTCACTGTAATATTTCATCACATTTCACTTCTGACATAGTCACAACTGTTTGCTCCATGCATGCATGATTCAAAAGTTCAAAATAGCCCCACAACAAAGACACACTGAGCGCAGTGCAAACAACTACTGATCTTGTTCCCCATTGGATTCCACTGCGCAGACACTTCTCTTACTGTAAAGGACAAGTAATCATTCCATCATCCAGCACAGGCCATGATATATTCTAATCAAGCGCAGTTAAGGTTCGGCTTGTCAGCTGATTTTTCTGTAGTCAATTACAAACTGATCTACTTAAGAGGTAAAGCAGCTTATTTTGCAACTCCAAGAGAAAGCCTTTTTACATACTTTGATTCACAACTTACCTATCTAGACATAATGACACATAAACCTATTTACAATCCACATTTGAGTATCACTATTGGATATTATCTATTTGATTTTAGATGTGGAGAGACTTTGATCTTCTGGTTCTGTAACAGTGGAAGATTTACAGTTATACGCTGTATTCTTATGTTGTTAAAAGTGTGGTCTTTATTAAGTGGCGGTGCAGATAGGTTAGCATTTAATTTGTTTCCTTGTGGCTGTTTTCCAGTGTGATTATTGATGATTGGTTCAAACCACCACAGTGTCATGATGGCTGCTTTAACAGACTGGTCATATAATCGAATGCCAGAAGACAGAAAGAGGTGTGAAAACCCACAACGACATGCCTTGAGTTTCCCCACGGGACCAGTTGAAGGATTCTCCTACAGGCAGATGGCTATCTGCATGACTTTATGTGTGTGTCTGGCTTGTGATGCTATCACATCCTCGGAGACACACTTTCATGCACACAAAGATAAAGTCACAGTACTAGAGAGGAAACTGTGCATGGTTTTACAACAAGCATCTTTTCAGGTTGTTTAACAGACTGCTGTACACTGTTAAATTGATTTGAACTGGCTGGATTTAGTGAGGCTCAACCATTCACACTGGCTTTTTAACATACTAGTAAAATAAAGCAGTGATGCAAAACTCCAAATCGTATTAGTCCACACTGTTTCCTCTTGATTTATGGGTATTTTTATTGTTTATTATAATGAATTATTATTATTATTATTATTCCCTCACTTCACCTCTATCACTTAGTTCATGAATCTGCCTTTTTTATTTTTTTAAGAGCATAATATGAGATAAAGATATAGGGGGTAAAGGGTATGAGATATCCACAGTAGAGCTTAAATGAAAAAGATATTGAAAAAATTAAGATGCTTGATGGTTGCACCAATAGAGCAGACGTACATGTAAAATATACAGACTAAACATCACGCTGAATACATTAAGGAGTCACACACCAACAACTTTTGGTATTTATTTAAACATTTGATCAACAAGTTAAAGTGAGAGCAATGTGTTTCACTCACTTGCCACTTTGGAAAACAAATCACAGGTGATGATTTCATTTTGTAGGGTAATAAATTAGAATCACATTATATACATAGTCTGACATGCTAAAAATAACAATATAAAGTTGCATAGATGAATTTAAGAAATAAAATAGGCGGAATTCAGATTACTAAATAAGGAGGCTATATAACATCTGCAATTCCACACATAAAATTACCCATAACACATCCATAAAAGTCCAACATATATCTCAGATAAGGAAGCTGTGAAACGTTTGAACCAAAACCCAAAGATTATAGTGATGTGCTGCATTAGAAAACTAAATGTCATTATACATTTAGTGGCGGCTGGTGGAAAATGTTCTAGGTAGGGCCATCCTATAAATTTCAGCAAACATCCCAGTATGATTTAATGCAAAAAAATGTAAGTATCAAACCCGCATTATTACTTGGCAGTTAAATATTTAATATTTATTCCAACACGAAAAAAAGCAGTAAATAACACTTATATAATATAAAATAACATGTTTGTTTATTTATTGAGATGTCCCTATGGACCTTGTTATAGGAGGTAAAGATCAGGAGAAGTAAACATGAAGTGTAATGATGAATACTGATGTTAAATTAAGCTATGATGAGTTTTCACTGTTAATTTAACATCTCTACATGTTGATGCCTCCATGACCAAGTTAAGCAGATGAGACTGAGGACAGCTATGTAGAAGAAAAGATGTTCACTTTGCATAATATGTAGCTTGACAGAGTTCTCCATGTGTGTCCTGGTGTTCTCATGTTTCCTTACCTCCTCATCCCTCACTCCCTACCCTGGTGTTCTCATGTTTCCTTACCTCCTCATCCCTCACTCCCATAACTGTCCGTGCTGGACCTGTCCCCGTTGTTTTAAAAGCAGCCTGTAGAGACTTCTTCTGACGAGAACGCGCAGCTAGGGGGGCCAAATCGTTCTGGCCCCACGCTGAATCTATTTGAGGGCGCTGATTGGCTAAATTGTATGTCACTCATTTATATCTTTAATCAGCAATTGGCTAAACTGCTTCATAGACCCGTCTCTTTTGGGCCAAAACGATTTGGCCCCCCTAGCTGTGTGTTCTCAGAGTGTCGTACACACAGGGGGAGAGCACGAGCAGACGAGCACACAGGGGGAGAGGACGAGCAGGAAAAGCATATATTTTGCGCAGATATCATATTTTGCACACAATACTGGGTTCCATAGTTCAAAAACACAAATATTGACAATTTGTATAATTTATGATTATTATAATTATTTTTATTTATTTTATTTTTTTTTGTGGCTTATGGTGGGGCCAGGCCCCATGGCCCTCTATTGACCAGCCGCCACTGAAACATTTTAGAGCTTTTTCTTTACATACACCTAGAGTTTTTATCCATTTCTCACTGAGCTCCAGTGCATCCACATGAATACTAAAGATGGCATTAAACACACTTAAATGTCTTTCGTTTAATAATCCGTCTCTTCTTCCCCGGTCTCTCCTCTGATGCTGTGCAGTGGGCGGGGCCAAGTGCGGGACGGCTCCCGCACTGTGCCTCTGCTCTGATCCCTCTGGGACTCAGGCTTCTCGCTGGTAACTGCCTCGTCTGCCGCTGCAGAGCTCTCTCGCCATCTCCCCCTTTCTCCCCCTTTCTCCCCCTCCCACACTCATTATCTTTATCTGTACACACACCTCCACTCAACCTTTCCCCCTTTTTTTTCTCTAGTTTTCTGTATGCATTCTGCATCTTTACCCACTCCCCTTCCCTGCTAACGGAGGTGGGCAAGCTTCCCAGTGCTGGTGCATCTAGCAGGTGCAGCCTCTTTCCCTCCCTCCCTCCCTTCCTGTCTCTCTCGTGCGCTCTCTCTCTCTTTCTCTCCTCCGTTGCTCTACCAGTGTGCACACTCCATTCTGTCTGTGCCTGCATTTTTTCCCCCCATCTCATTCGTTCCCTGTCTCTCAGCGGCAGCAGCTCAGGGAGGCAGCTGTATGTGCGTCTGCATAACAATTGCCACAGGTAAAGACAGCTGCATCGTCGGATGTTGCCAACCCCGCAGGGGGCGAGGGGGCCGTCACTGCTGCGGCTGCAAGTTCTCATCCGAGCGCGGGGAGTACATTTCTAATCATCTCCAAGAAAGCATCCTGGAGGGAAGGACGGGCAGAGGATCCCAGCAACCCAACTAACAAATCATAAGCTGACTCAAAAGAGCACAGGCTTTCAGGGACTGAGGAAAAAAAACACCACTCTGAGAGCGAGAAGAGAGTATCAGTGGGATATTTTTAATACTGTAGCCTCCTGTTTGTGTTTTTGCTCTTATCTCTTTCTGTTTCTTGTCTCTGGCTCTTTCTTTTTTAATTATTTGCATCCACTCCCTGCCTCTCGTCCTCTCTCGTTTCATCCCTCTCTGGCGGAATGTTCTCTGCAAATAGATGAGAAGAGGCTTTCCGAGCGCTTGGTGCAGTATTAACGGACGGGATACTGAGACAGCAGGGCGCTGAGAGGACAGCTTGGGGATATCTGACCCACAGCCGGCTGGAGAAGTAGCAGGATCACGCGTCGCAGTTGCAGATTTATCCGCCCTGTGATACCACCAGTGCGCGACAACACCCCTAATTCTTTTTTTTTTTCACTCTCCCTCTCTGTCCTCACTGAAAGTGTGGCTTTTTGAATGGATCAGGAACATTCTTTGGATTGTACAGCTTTATTTTCAGCCTCACTGGAATAAAGAGCAAAGTGGGTTTGGAACCAAAGAGTGAAAAAAATAATTAAGATCCTCCAAAAAAAAGAAAAGGAGACGCTGATTGAAAAGCGACGGGCAAGAAAGACAGCAGATAATCCAAGGAGAGTGTTCGACAGACGCATAAACGACAGATCTATCGCTCTCTTTCAGTTACAAAAGAGACAGATTTGGGGGGCTAAGGGACGCTGACTCGGCTAAAGCTGTTGGAACAGGCTGCATTGGACAACATCTTTAATTTTTTTGGGATCCGCCACGGGGTGGGGGAGGCAACAAGACCCACCCTGCAAGTTTCACTCCCCTCATTCGACGACACTATCCCATCGTGCTTGACAGGGACACATATGCATGTTGAGTAGAAATAGCTGTGGTTATTTTTTACTGCAGTGACATCTGAACATTGATGCCACGGATTCCTCACATGCACGGATGTAAAGCTGTTCCTTCTCACCCACCTCTCCCTCCTGTCCTTTCTTCTCCCTGTTAGAAGCATCACTTCTACTTCCTCCCCCCTGGCTTATGCTGCTGTGAACGTTCTTGAAGTTCACGTTTGGACATCGAGAGTTGGGCAGGACTAAACGCGGACTAATCGGGCGATCATCAGTCTACGCAAGCTCTCCCATTTCTCACTGGTGTCTCTGAGTGTGAGTGTGCGTGCTTGTGTGTTTGTGAAAGCGTGTCTGCATGTATCTCCTGCACCCCTCCCCTTCTCTTTATCCTCGGATTACATATTTTTGTACGTGTTAATAAGTGTCCAATTCCTGTGAGGTCCTTTTGTGTCCATTTGTCCCTTGTCTCTTCTCACTGTCCGGCATTGTTGGGAACCTTTCCGGCATGTGCTGCCGATGCTTATCACAGGGTTAACCCTCAATGAGCCATAAAGGACGGCAGGGAAGGATGAGCGAGTGTTCTGGAGCAGCTGTTTCCGGGGCGGTGATCCTGGAGGAACCTGAGGCTTCAGGGGCTTCAGGGGGCCACGTTGAGGGCCAGGCCCAGGATCAGGGTCCCCTTCGCTGTGCGGTCTGGCCTCGCCAGCAGACATGGCTGTGTGTGGTCCCCTTACTTATCGGCTTTATTGGCCTTGGATTGAGCCTGATGTTGCTGAAATGGATTGTTGTTGGTACAGTGCGGGATTACGTGCCAACAGACCTGGTGGATGCTAATCGAATAGGCCAGGATCCTATCTTCCTCTCCAAGCCAAGCGGGATTCCCAAAAGTCCCGATACTACCACCACGACAACTACTCCTACAGTTGATGGCGGGAAGCCCACACCTAGAACTGTAACTATTGCGAAAGGTAGAACTCGTTCCACTGCTACGACCACGACTATAAACCCTCGAGGGGGTGGAGCCTCGGGTAGCCAAGTAACCCCACGGAATCCTCTAAATCGAAATGGACGCGGACCCTCTGCTTTTACTACAACCACTGCAGTGCAAAGGACAACCTTCATAATTGGAACAGCAACATCTAGCCCCTCACCGTCCAACCCAACGGTGCTCCATGACTCTACGCAGATGTGGACCCTGGAGCACACTACCACTGAGGCGGTCTCCACCACGCTCACCACCCGTACGCACGGCCACCGCAAAACACGTGAGTCACTTGCATCAGTAAAGGCTTGCCACTTACTTTATACATTCCGAATGTAAAGTGCGGTTGTGTTTTCTGGCTTGAAACATCAATGGAGAAGGACAACATCTTTGGTCTTTGAATTGAGTTGTCATGAGTTGGCTTGGTTGAACAGATTTCTGGGCAAACTCACAAATGGCATTCCATGTGTGTGTGTATGTGTGTGTGTCACATGTTTGTCCATTGGTTGGCTCTTTATCATCAAAACTGATATTTGAACTTCTGACAACCAGAGATGTTACAGCTTTGTTGAGACTTTTTGGCTTGCAATTGACATGGACCACCACCCTTTTGGGATATTTAATTATACGACACTCCCGAGTGATCCATAGCATTGGTAAGATAAGGCAATCAGAACTATGGCAGGAATTCATAATCAATCTTTCTACTGTGGATGGTTGATCTGCTTCTTTGGTACATTAGGATTACACAGGAGGCTACAACTTTGGCTTCAAACATTAAGTTTCTATGCTAGTTGTTGATGTTGGCATCACAAAAAGGATTGGTGCAAAGCCTCAGAGATTACTTTATGGAGATAGAATGATTGAACATCAAGTTAAAACAATGAGATGTGGAACTGCACTCGTATTTACACTAACTTATTTGTTTTACTAGCTGCAACCGCCAAGCTTTGAGGTTTGAGTATCGACGTGTCGTTTTGTTTGTCTTGTGAAACTAACAAGCTAACTGAGACTTGAAAAGTGTTCCAATCCATTTGTTAATGGACAATGATGATCTTCTACTTCTTCACCATCTCTGTCCTTGACTCAAGTCATGGTGCACACATTCTATCGATTGGTGCTGCAGGGATTTTCTCGCGACGATCAATGACACACACACACACACACAGTATACCCACAGCTTCCTCCATGATAAATCTCTCTGCTCCCAAAATGGTGTCACATTATGTGCTGGACTTCCGTCTGCTTGTAATGTCCTTGTCTCTGGTCCGTGTCTCTGGGCCCATACAGTTGCAGAGGCACAGGCCAGGGTTGCATCTTTAACAATGTGACCTCATGCTCTTTGCCATGTCTTTAAAACAATCTCACATTAGCAAGCATTTGACGAAAACAGGTGGAGCAGGCATCCTAACCTTGTCGTTAATTGTAATTTAACAATTAAAATCACATTGCCATGATATTACACCACTTAATGTCAAGGTCCGGACCAATTAGATTACGTACATGCATCTACTGTATGTTAAATGGTATTTTAACAAGAGTATTGTTGCTATTCTCTCATCACAAAGTCTGTTGCAATGTATGATACACACAATGGCCGCCATTTATCTCATTATTCATAATTACATGATGGCAGCTATATATTAAATCATTGATAAAGTAAATCACCCCATTCCGCCTGCTGTGGCTCGTCTGCTTCACTGCAAAGGTGTGGTTGCTTCTTTTGTGTCCGCGATAATGAAAGTGTCCCCCGATTACACCAGAGACTAGGGAATGTTCCCTCGGATAATTAGAAACATAGGGGGAAATTGTGTATCATTTCATTTCCAGCAGGAAAAATGGGGGCCATCCATCATCATCCTTTCATTCATTAATTAACCATAAAAAAATAATGTAATATCTCCAGCAAATGCTCATGAAAACCATTAAGCTGATAGATATCCAAGGGGAAATGTCACTCCTCCAGCTCGCCTGGGAAAGTTCTGCCACTACAGAATGGCCGAATCATTCGATAATCCTAAACACCCTTCACCCTGCCACCCCCGCTATCCTACCACCCACATGCTGCTTTGATTTGAAAAGGCCATAATTTTTACAAAAACTATCTCATTATGTATGAATGTATTATGCAGTATTACTGAATTGCCGGTGTTCTCAGAAAAGGAGAACATTTTATTAATTAAAGTATAGTAGGCCATCTGTGCTCCTATTGATGCTGTCCCTGTCTTTGTGGATCACAAAATAGAGATGGACACAGATTTGTATCTCACACTGGGTTTTGGTGTTCTCACTCATCTATAGAGTTGAAAAGCTGGTTCCACATGTTGGTTTTCTTCACTGTTGTAAATAATAAATAGTTCTTAACTGACTCAACCTCTTCAAAGCCATCAGAGCTTTGGGTGTACTCTTATGCGAGTCATCTCTTATTCTCTGTGAAGACAATGGATGGCACTTTTACCTCGAGAACCCCTGGTGTAGTGTAGCTTTGGTGACATTCTAGCTTGTCTAGCTGTGAAAAAGTCAAGATCTGACAACTATAGGAAGATATCACCGTTGAGACGTCTTACCCCCCGACGCAAATGCCACTTTGAAAACATGATTGACGTTTCTAAATCTTGTGGACCTTACAGTTAGCTGTCCCCATGCTATACACTGCAGAATGAGGAGGAGATCTGGGAGAGTTGATACCATTAGAAGGAGCCAAGTGACCTCTGCACTGCAGGGCAAAATGTCAGGTGATGCCTCAGAGAAAATATCAGTTGGATCAAGGGAACTGAAAATCGGATGTGTGCCCTTATTCTTCGCCCCTCTTGAGATTACAAGTTATGATGGGTAATGCAGTAACGCCGCTTATAAACTGAAATGGAAATATGTGACGGTTCCTGAGTGTTCGTATAATTTACTACTTGAATTACTTCTTTGTAAAATGCTGCAATTTGGATGACAACATTTTTACATTGCTTCTATAATGAGAGGGACTCTAAAATTATAACTGGTAATGAAATAGGTCATAAGCATGCAGAGGAATCATAAAAAAGGACATTATTAAATGTTCGTAAATAATACCAGATGAGTCAGAGTAGTGATGAATAGACTCCTACAGAGGTTTATTCAGTGATGATAAGGCACTGGGACTGTATTTGTTGTATATGTCCCCAATAAAAAAAATATAGAAAAGCCATATTGTCGGTAGATTCCGGTCTGTGATTGTAGATTTTGACATGATTTCCGGGTCCGTGCTTCAGAAGTTGCTCTGGTGCAGGTGGTCTTAGGTCTTTGTCTCCATGCTGAGCCACTCAGTAGGATTAGGTTTCAGTCAGACAGTGGCCCTGAAACCTAAATCCAGATTAGCAGCCCATCACCATGACGGTGGAAGCAACAGAATTACATTAGCGCACCTATCAGTCACACACACTCTACATCACAAGCCGCCTGCCTGCTGAAGGATTGTTCTGATGGTCTGTGGCGGGGATGCTTTTGTCATTAAATGATGCTAAGGTGACATGTTTAAGAGAATGTTTTAGCTGTGTTTCAGGATCCTTCAAGGCCGCCTGAGATGAAAATTCTTCACACATACTTTATATTAACAACACAATCACACACAATCAAGTCGCGCTTACTGCTGCTTTTTGTTTAGTATAGGGAACTATTTCTTCTCTCAGTATTTATGGCATATTATGCATGCACTTTAACCAAACTTCACTTTGAATTACTTGTGGCAAAATGCTTGTAAAAATGTATCAGGTGAAGCATAAACTATTATACCGACTGCCATGCTGATTTTCTATAGTTTTGCTGTACATAAATACATGTTTTGTCGACTTTATGGGCATAAATGTGTTCTCTGCTTCAGCCAAAACTCTTTATGAGGATATTATTCTTCATGATCAGTACATAGCTAAAAATCTGCTGAACGCCAGGATGATTTGGGGCTGATGTCAGCAAAATGCCCTGATCCAAAGGAAGCATCTGGGATAAAAAATGTTTGGTACAGCACTTTGTGTATCTCAATAGACCTTGTGAGTCCCTTGTATCCATTAACAAACTACCGACACCAGAAGTCAGTCTCGGACCTTTCCATCCAATCACCTCAGCACAAGATGACTGGAGGGAAGAATACAAGCAACGTTTGGATGGGTTTCAATGTTTAGTCGAAACAGTGATGAACTCCCAATCTTTACAACTGGAACAAAGACAAACAGATGTTGTGAAACCTGATGGGGGCAATTTGTTTTATTTTTGTACCCAACTGCAGAATTTCCACAGCAAAATCATATACAAATTATTACAATTGAAGTTAATATTGAACTTATCATCGGATATGTGGCTTGAAAGCTGACCTGTTTATTCTTAGTTTTGATTTTTCAGTTCATCAATAAAGCAAATACCCCCAAAAAATCCCTTTGGCTTTCATCACCGCCTCGCCTGGCCAACACCGAGGGCATCAGTGTACATGATTGCACTAATCATGTCATAAGGGAGAGATTTTAGGTTTTGAAACAAGATTGTAGAGTCCATGTTCTTTGCACTTGGATTAGTTCTCTGTGAGCTGCTTAACCAGTTCCCAATGGGGTTTCTGTATGTGTGTGTGACAGGGAACTCTACCCATGCACATGCTGACACACATGTACACACTGATGTGTCCACAGCAGTAGATGTCTATATGTACATGACCCAGCTGTGACCTTTTGTGTGATTGAGAGCTGAAATCAGCCCCAACCGTCAAGTCTGATTGCTTCTTGAAAGCTGAAAGAGCTTTATGGGACAAAATTAGAGCTGCAGGGGGAAGCAATGTGTGAAAGAAATGGTGGCTGGAATATGACACATTTCTAATGTGGCACATGATATCCTTTGTGTGAATATTGTGTTGTGCTCTATAGAACTGTGAGATATTTTCTGAAGATAGAACTGGGATTGTATCTATGTGGAGTGGCAGGTAGGGAGGGGTCACTGACCCTGAGTAAAGTCTATAAATCCATGATCATGTAATTCACATTAACCCTATCATACACACAGGGGTCCCTGCTGAGCCCCGAGGTAAACTCTTTGTCATATCTCACAGGTGCTTTATTCTGTCATTTGTTACATATTGACTTCATATTGTTGTTTTCTGTTTCAGTTGGAATTAGAGCTTTTTCAATAACGATTTTGAATACTGATGTATTGGGGTTCTGGGTGACCCCGGTCAAAAGCAACCAATTGCAGCCTATGCAGTTTGAAAGATGAAATAGAATACATCAATGAAATGCTTCCCATGGGTCCTAATTTAAATATCACACACCTATTTTGTCTGTGTACTGTACAACCAGTTCTGATATTCCGTGGTAACCTTGGCAAACAGTTATCGTGTTTCAAACGTAACTTGGCCTGTAACACACACCCATCTGAAGAGTCTTGCAATCAGTATGCCTGGGAACCTTTACTCGTGTTCCACTTGGTTTGAGCGCCAACCTATCGCATCAGTTTCTTTTCTTTTTAATATGCAGTACACTTGAGTCAGTTTATCTGTGATGCAGTCGCTGAGACTGGTGTGACTGACCACTAACTGAATGCATCAAAGATGCCGTCCTGATGAGAATTTTAATTCGGGGAAGATGCTGTGAGAATAAAGCGTTACGTCACTTTGATTCATTCTGATAAAATGTCTTGCAGAGGGAAGATGGATGAAATATTAATGATGCGAAAGAGAAACATGTTCAGCGGAAAGTGTAAATAATTAAAGATGGTCGAATTTTTGACGAATTATCCCACGCTGAGCAATTCCCCGTCAAAGCATACTGTACTTGTTCAGTGAGTGGAGGTGTTCAGGGCGTCTGCATTCCCCACGCTGGCTGAAATCTTTTTGGTGGTAGAAGAGAAAGTCCAAAGGTGTTATTTTTTAAAACCTTTCAGAAAAATTGCTTCATGACTGCCAAGGTTGAAATTCTCTCTCCTTTTAATTTACTGTTCTCCCTTCCCTCCCGAGCATCCCGGTCCAGATGACGATGATGAAGTACAAAGTGGTTAAATGCTGCCGCTAACTTCAGAGGGGCTTTTAATAATGAATTCAGGTTTCAGCTGCCTTGATTAGATGAGGCTCGCTCCATTTCGTGGGAGCCAGTGGGGAGGGAGGTAGCAGCCTACGAGATGTAAGCCGAGTTAATTCCGTTTCTGGGACTCACCTGCCCTGCGTCGACTCTCCAGAGGAGGCTGCCACCTGCTAGCTAACTGCTCTGATGTCCCCAATCTCCAAGCTCATGGGAAATGAGGTTTTCTGATGAAAGACAATGAAGACTGCTACGGCTGAACGTTCGGACCTTTTACTAGAAAATAACCCCCCCCCCCCCCCCCCCCCCGCCCGACTCATGATGTCATCAACAGGTTATACGCCAAACCATTAATGTCTGCTCTGTCGTCACCTTTTCAACAAGTCATCTCTTATCTTACAGGCATACATTCATCTCATGGGGTAAAACGTTGTTAGGAGTAAAACATTCCAATTGCATACATTGCTGTGTATTGGGCACATGCATTTGCTATGACGGTTCTCTTTGAATTCAGGTTATAACAACTTATTTGAGCAGTAACTTATCCATAAAAACATACTTTGTCTTCACTCAGAAAGATTCCATAACACAGGATGTAGATTAAGCTTTAAGCCTAGTTTTTTGTTTCCAAATGTTATGATACATCAGGGAGCATATATAAGAAACACATATTGATCTCTGTGGGTTATTAAATAAGAGAGGTTTCCAAAGAGGCAATAATCTACAGCCCTTTCTCCCACACCCCACCTTTGGCTCACTCTCTTATTGAATCTGTCAGCTGGCCTACAGCAGCAAACCGTTTAACACAAGTAAGCAAATAAATATCAGACTCCTATGAGTTCAACCATGGCCAACAGCTAGTGTTGCAGCTTGTTTCGCTGTAGTTATTTCAGAGGAGGTGTGTGGGCCGGGACAAGTGGGGGCAGCTGACCTGTGGTTGCACCAGAAAAAAAACAACATTGGTCTTTTATTCTAGTGCTTGAAATGACGTGCGTTTACAAGCAACACAAGCAACGACAAGCAACGACAAGCAACGCTTGATGTCAAGGAAATTGCGACACCATCAGCAGAAAAGGTAGGCAAGAAGGGAGTAAATTTCAAAAAAAAATTTGCCAAATAACAAAAAGAAAGCACAAACTACCCTGAACCATCATTTGGAATTTGCAGAATTTACCATACTCTATTGCAGGGGTCAGTAATAGTTGGACCACGGACCCAAACGCTGACCTATCCGGACCCGGACGTATAACTGATGGATAATTGAGAATTATACATTTGGCGGAGCGCTTCTATTTTAACCTGCGCAGCTTTTCTAGTCTTTACGGGACTCGTTCAGCAGTCCAGGAAATACCAGGAAATACACCGACCAATTGCATGCGGTGTAACTCATCTCACGTGACGCTACTCAGCCAATCCAATGTGTGGGTTCCAAAATGCATCGTGAGTCGAGCGACATTCACACAGACCGAGGAGAGACGGGGAGAGATGGGGCGGTGGGAGGAGTAAGTGAGTCGGTGAAACTCCTTCACATGGCGTGCTCCAACAAGAGAAAAGTGGAGCGCGAAAACAGAGCTTTTAACAAACAATGGACCGATTGTTCATTCTTCCTGCTGGCGCTACAAAACCACTCCGTCTCATGTGTTCAGATACCGTGGCCATTATTAAAAGCACCAATGTGAAACGCCACTACGAGACCAAACATAAATCATTTGAGCAAACATACCCTCTCCAGTCTGAACTGAGGGAAAGATGTTAAGATGTGTAGAGATTATTAAAGTTGACTGAGACCATTATGATGTGAAATGGAGTCAACGAAAGAGAAGAAAACAGCCACACTCTTTCATTTTCATTCATTTTTCTAAAATCAAGCACTTTCTTTTTGATGCAAGTTCTTTTTTGTGTACTTTTCTTTTAGATGGAGCCCTTATTTTACTTTTGAGAACATTGCTTTATGTATTTCTGTGTATTATTTATAATCCATTCAGTTCAATTTGAAAACTGAGAATAGAAATTGTTAAAATATAATTGATATATTCTTTATTAGATTTGACAGTTGTTGACTACACAGAGACATTGTTGCTACTATAGGCTTGGAAATTATTTTAATGTTCCGGACCTTTTGGAATTTTAGTTGAATACCCCTGCTCTATTTTGTATCGTTTGAATCTCATTTAGAACCCTTGTTTGTCCATGTATTTGTATTTGTCCATTAGAAACACAGATTTTATAATGTACGATGCACAACTTGTCAACTGACATATGTAGACATCCACTTTAGGTGACATGAGCCAAGTGACACAGTTTGACCTCTCCGAGTTCTACGCTTCAAGCACAGCATATTCACCTGTGATGCATTGGTCTGTGGAAAAGCCTTCTGCTTATTATGCTGCTGGCACCTGGCAGTGAGCAATGCTATTAGCCAAGATAAAATGCTTAGACAGTGATTATTTAACCTCAGTGTACACAGAGCGAGCAGGGAGCCCAACATTTCAGGCCTGAACCGGCTCTATGTCCGATATCATTCCTTTCAATGGCTGAGCCGTTTGATTGAATTCTTTCTTCCTCTACCCGACCACCCCCCCCCCCTCTCCCCTTCTCTCACACCGCATGTCTCTCACTGCCTTGTATTATGAGTTTATGAATAGTGAAAATTATGCACAACCAGGTACAGCAGTAAAAGGTGGTTAATGCATCAGCAATAATAAACCAACTTCTATGAATAAAAACACAGCACTCTCAAAAGGACCATTCTTTGCAATAGGTATGATTTTTTCTTTTTCTTACTCAAGTACATTTCCTGTATATTACTTTAAAGTTATAATCCTGAAAAATATCCATCCTGGTTGGTTTGGCAATATTGGTGGTTACTGGCGGTAATGGATGGCAAGTGCAATTTAATAATGCAGGTGCCAGAGTTTTGTTCAAACTGACATCCGTGTCCCTGCAAAACACATTTTGTCCAAACTGCAACAGAAGAAGAGCAACTTAAAGGACGAGGGTATCGTTAGCAGCAAGCAACTAGCTCAGCCGTCGCCAAGTTGAGAGCCATGCGGAGGCAATAGATAAGCTCTGAATTTTGAATGCAGCACCTTTAAGTAAAGGATTTGAAATCTTCTACCAGTGACATTGTTTGTGTAAATGCTCTTTTGAAATGACTGAAGAGCAACCCCCAGCTAATCTAACAAATTTGTTTTCCTGGCCATTCATTTTATCTTCAGTACCAGAGAGAGAGAGATCCTCCCTCTCTTTGTTATAGATAATGACTCTCTGTATATGGGTGTGTCAGCGCCTGGCAACTCAATAAGTTCAACGCATTTTTCAAGCACAGCATATGAGCCACCTCAGTCATCCTCTGCCCTGTAAGAGATGTAAGATGCATCGTTCCCGATGTGATTGTATCCTGGTTCTTTTGCCGCTCAGCAGTTTAGCAGGCGAGCCAGCGGGCCAGCATCTGGGCGTGGGTTCTGATTATCCCCGAGCTCGCTGCATTTTGCGGCGGCTATTTTTAGCTTCAAAGGTTGTTGCCAGCTTCTCTCTGGGAGGCTGCGTGGCGGTGGCTTTTCTGGTGGAGGCCTTGGAGCTGACAGAGCTGGAAGAAACAGAGCAAAGAAGCACAGAAAGAATCACAGAGGAGACGGTCAAGACGGAGACTTCAGTGTCAGTGGAAGATGGTTTTATTTGGAAAAATATTGCAGTTAGGGAGGATTTTTTGTGTTAAGCTCAGTGAAACATTATTTCCTATGTTTGGTTTGGGGATGCTGCCATTCGGCTGTATCTTATTATGCTCAGTAACAGCAATTGGAGGCCTATAATGTGAGTCTAAAGATGAAGGAGGCTATTTCTTTCCAGGAAATCGGAGCTGTTAAACCGCACATTGCTCATTATGTTACCACACGGGAGGTTTTCCAGAGGAAACAGGACGCTTTCCAGAAGGTCGATTTCACCTTGAAGGGAAACACACCTCAATCACACACACACAAACGTGTGGGCCCTCTAAAGCTCTGTCCTTGGGGCAGATGGTTCCATCATTTCTCTTTCGGAGCCTGACATGGAGCATGTGTTTGTGCGTGTTTGTCTAGACAGTGTCAGTAGAGAGCTCAGTGTTCATTATTCTGTCAACGTTTCACTCATCCCTGTCTTTTTTTTGGTGGGAAATTAAGACGATTATGGAACTGTCAGTAATGTTTTGGTTTTAATCGATTCATCTTTAGTTCTATGAAATGCTGAAAGACAAAAAAGCCTATCGCAAAGTCCTGAGCCCATTGGGGACAAATTCAAATAGTTTGTTTTGTCCGACAACAAACAGTTCACCAATAAATTCAATTTACAGAGATAATAAAGTAGCTGTGAGAAACGACTTCAACATTTATCAAAATCCTAGTTAATTAGTTTTCTGTCAATCAAATAATCGTTTTAGCACAAATGTTCTAATGTTCTTCATCACTTTTTTTTGGTGTCTTGCTTTTTTCTCCCTGACCCTAAAGCTCTCCTGGCGGCTGCCTCAGAGAGACTTCCTCTGACGAGCCTGGTAAGCTGGTGGTCTGCCTGTCTTAAAATGTTTTTGAGACACAGCTCTACGGATGACAGGTGGACTCCCTTGCTTCCTCTCTCCTGAGCTCAGGATTTGGAGGGACTAAAGGAGATGAAAAAAAAGCATTGTACAATCGTCCTCAAAGCAATGAAGGAGGGAGCGAATGAGCGGACACAAAAATGGAGGAGAGGGGAGGTGAAAGTGGAATATTAGGGAAGAAGAAATGCATTGAGGGGAAATGAGGTGAATTGTCTGGAGGAAACCTTTCCACTGGGCAAGATGAAGGAAAAAAGGAAACAAGCCCCTCTCATCCATCTAGCACCGCTAAGCTCTCTCTTCACTCTGCCTCCATCTTCTCCTCTCTGCCCACTCAGTTCATTTACATTTACATTACACCCAGCTGGAGTTGATTTGGTGGCGGGTGATGGATGGTGAGGTTCTAATGCTGTTTATAGAATCGGGCTCAGGGGGTTAGCAGTGTCAGCTGTTTGCAAGGTGGCAAGTGCAGTCTGATACAATATGGTTTGCTCGTTAGCAACTGAACTGCTAGCTGCAGCGGTGGCACATCTATGTCAGGGATAGTTGTCTGTTTGTCACAGTAACTAGCACATGCAACATAAGTCGGACAATGTAAGCGTGTGGCATGCAGCTCTTTACTCCCGTGTTGTTTTCCAAAGCTCTTTTTGATCAGTTTTACAAAGGAAATACATTTCTATGCTCTAAACGTTAGCCCTAACCCTAAATATGTGCAATAATAATACAGAAAACAATTCTACATTATCTTATATCAACCTTGAGTTTCATTAAAATCAAAAAAATCACAAATTACTCATTCTCTTATTCGCTCACAGTTTGTGTGTGATCACAAGAGGAAGGATTAATTTCCACTGTGTGCATCTGTGACACACACAAATGACCCGGCCTATCCTGCAGGAAGCAATGCTGTCAGAACAGGGCTTTTGTGTGTAACGCCAGATGGCAGTTCATGCTTAAAAAAAATAAAAAATCTCTGTGATCTCCCTCAGGTCACAGCTCAGACCCCGTACAATCCACTGGCAAAACAAAATGTAATACATTACTACTGGACAGTGTGGTTCACTTTGTGTCTTTGAAAAGCTGACAAAACTCAGTTTATTTGCTGATCCTTGCCATTCTTGTTAGTGGTTTCCCACTCGCGGGTACAGTTGTGGTCGGTATGATTCTGGCTGCTACACTAGAGTAAGCTTTTCTGCTTTTTTTTTATTGGGAGGATTGACACATCAGTTCTTTGTTTGCAACAGATCTGCAAACAAAAAACTGGTGCCAGCCGGATGTTTGTAGCATAAACACACACACGGTGTTGCTAAAGTAGGCATACATTTCTGTATGTGTCAAGTAAATGAAGACGAATTTGAGGACTGTATTAGACGATGTGTGACAGCGCTGTGTGCTAATAAAAGGAAACCGTAGGAACAGAGAGGAGAGTAAACCTGAAAGTACATCAATCCATCCTTTTTTCCTGCGCTGGGTTGCAGGGGGCTCATGCATATCCCAGCATGGACTCAGCGAGAGGCAGGGCCCACACTAGACAGCTCAGAAGTTAAAAAAAACACATTCAGACAGGCAGTTTATACTTCACTGTTCAGCGAATCTGCATGTTCTGACTGTGGGAGGAAAGTAGAGCACCCATAACGGGGAACGGATCAAGCAGCGGCAAAAAAAACTGCAGTTCAGTCAGACACAGCAATGAAGTGATCATTTGTTTTTCCCACTCTATCGCCAAACAGAATGGTGACAGTAGACAGTAGTTTTGCCTTATGCAACCACGTTCCTTATGCAGCAACATACTATGCAAATGCTCGTCTATATCGATGCCCAGGGCTGCTTCCCAAAATATGACCAGTGATGAGATCACATTAGCCCCACAATGTATGGCACTGTGCTTCTTTTGGCCCGAAATGTTGTGCTACCCATGAACCTGCTCTGTACACCTGTATAAATAAGTCAGCTGATGTATGATCCACCGATAGCGATGCATGAATGACACAGTAAGTTCAGCGCACTGCCTGAAGCGGTGCAGCGCTCCAGTGGTTTGATGCAAAACTCTGGAACCTTTTGATCGTCATCATTATTATTATTATTAAGGTTTTTTGTGTTGTCGTATGAAAACATTACCGGTTTTATCCAGTTAAAAGCCGATTGAGGCGTCTAGTTCAGATGCTCTTCGTTCCTGCGGAGATGAACACGTCAGAGTCATGAGCCGTCAACACTCCATCCGCCACTTGTCAGCAGTGACTGATGTCTCGCTCCCGGTCATGTCTTCTCTCCGTTCCACAAATCACAAACACACACACACACACTAACTGCAACACATACAAAACCACTTGCACACACACAAGCACGGCATCCCACACACTGACAGCTGAGGCGTCACGCTCCACAGAGGAAGATGGACAGGCAGGAGCTGTCAGTGGGGACGCAGGGACACGGAGTCGGCCTCCCACTTCAAATAATGAAGCACATGTGAAGCGTCAACTCAGCTGCAATTAGATCGGATGATAATTATCTCAGCGCAAGTCACTCATCCTAATCAGGGTGCGATGTGCTGGTTGGGCCAGAGGGGATGTTGAGTAAAGGAAGAGGCAGAGAATGATCATTTGAAGCCGCTGCAGAGTTTAGTTATCACATACTTTCCTATTTCACTCCCGTATGAAAACATGTAGCCACCACTATATGCCCTGCATTAGAATATCCACAATCTGATTGATACGTTTGCATTTTGTTATTGTATTGCCAGTTGATATAGCAATGCAATTTCCACTAAAATAATATCCAATAGTGGATACAAAATGATGCTTTTCTATTTGTGGAATCAGCAAAAGAAGTGTTCTTGAGCAGTGGCACCTGCTTTGCCTCAAAACGTCAACAGTGAAGAAGCATCAGGATTCAATAACAATATATTATGTATAACACAAGAGTGCAACATCCTTCTCTTTATTGAGCCAAACCTGTGTCTGCATCGAGGTGACAGTGGTTTCTTTTCTCGTGTGTCACTCCTTTGTGGAAAGCTTTATGAAAATCATTTTTTAATTTGACTCTTTCACGAGGCAACAAAACTCTGTGATGGCTGGTTCTGGAAAAATGTTTTGGGTAAGTAGAATGGATTCGGACCAAAAATGCATTTCAAACATAATTTTCCAAAACGTATATATTTTGTCTTTCACAACATCTGTAATGCCAGACGTCCGCATATAGAACTGCTTTCGGTCACAAAACCGGCTAAACTTACATGACATCAGTTCGAGGTTTCTTGTGTATTGCACTTCAATAGTTCTAGACTATTCATGATGCCAACAAGTTTAACATGTTGACATCTACAAATGACACACTGTGTAAATGCCATGACTACATTTCCATTACAACAAAGAAAAAAACAAATGTGAATTAGGGAACTGCTTCCAAATACTATTTTAGTCGAAGCCACACTCTGTTACCTTCCACTCTGCCAGCCATAAGCGATGGTTATCCAAGGCCTTGCATAAATATAAAATGAAAAAGGCTGATGCTATGTTTTAAACAACAAATAATCGTGCATGAATAACCTCATTGCTTCAGATGACATCCATCGCTTTATTAGTCTTTTCTCAATTATCATTTTGTGTCGGCTTCAAGCGCTCCGTCTCTGTCAGTCTCTGAAACGTGTAAGAGAGGGCGCCTCAGCTGAACCGTGAATGCCCGACACGAACAACAGCTCCGTCTCGTGTCTGTCACAAACCCATTTGCGCAGTCTCTGACATTTGGCAGCTCGCGTGCGCCGCTGTAGTACTACCACGTGCGTATGCCCCCCTATATATTATATATTATCCAGTTGAAAGTACATTGAGTAAACCTACTCGTACGCGTTTTACATTCTACTTGGACACCACATTATTAATAATAGATGTCTCATTCTCTACAGTGTGACACAGTAGGCCTGTTAGTGGATGTCAATGAATATTATGTACATACAGTACATGATAACCTCCCCAGCCATTTGTAAAGATGTTCACTCTGTGAGGATTGTACTGTTTTCAGAGGGGAATTGACATCAGAGCTTTAACTTGTGGCCTATACTGTTAAATATATAAATATATATATATATATATATATATATATAACCCTCTCCCTGATAGAGAATAGAATGTGTGCGTTATTGCTCTGTGCATATTTCCTTATTCTGTCTTAAGGGGAGACACGAAAGGCAAATAAATTGTGTTTTTTGATGCTCTGGTCAATTTTGAGGTGTTGGGCTATTTGGAGAGAAAACATCCTAAATACACATTTAGATGGAAAGACAAAAAAGTATTGTCTAAATGTAAGTAATCTGTAGCGTCGTCCTATATTATTATTAATTAATAATTTTACAATACATATCTTGACAGCCAGAAATCTCCACTTCTGTCGCACATACACCAATTTTCAGTTTAATTTCTATCTATATTCTGAAGGTTTTTATCAAGTTTTTTTTTTTTTCATTTATCATTCATAGCCTGAGTTATATAACATTGTATTCCCTAAAACATGGCAGCATTGAGAGTATCATCTGATTCATAGAGTGATACAAATTAACAGCTTTTGTTTCCCATTTATCTCCCTCTGATAGAAATAACACATTGTGCATGTGCATCAGAGGAGACAAAAGTTTTCAGTAAACAGAAAAACACACAAATACCTTTAATATCTCAGATGAGACACATCAGTGAAGTGCCATGATAGATTACTGGAGCTCGTTTAATCATGTAATATGTCATCATGTCCTTTCAGTTCAGAATTTCACATTTGGAGAGAAACACAATGGCTACATGTGTTGTCTGCAGCAAATATTACATCTAGTCTTAAATAAGTAAAGCAAACGAAACATCATACGGATCGAGTGTCTGTTCCAGTATTATGATCTTCAAACTCCTGCCGGCACACTTATGCGCACGTCACACTGCACAGAGAGCCCATTAACCTCCTGAACAGCGCTTCAATGGGATTAATGTGACTTCACTGTACTGACCTTGTTCTCTCTCTGCCTCGCTCCGTCTCTCTGCCTCTTGCCCCTCCTCTCTCATCCTCTAAGTTACAACAACAAAACTCACCATTAAGCCTCCGTCTCAGATGTAAAATCAGGAGACGTGCGACCATTCTACAGTTACAGAAGGCTTTCCACTTCCTTGTCGGTGACACTGTGGACCTTCAATCTGCTTCATCTTGATCCCTGTGCAATGACTTACCAAGCCAAAGCAGTCTTACACTTTTCATCGTCCAGCTTAGTGTCAAAGCAGTGTTTTTTTTTTTTATTTTGTCTTTTGAAAACACACCAGAGCACTGGCGTAGTGCGGCCTACAGCGATACGCCACGCACCGTCTGAGGAATGATTGTGCAGGGAAGTGCGGTCGGGGATGTCGAGGAAAGTTTACCTATTGGAGACAATTTCTGCAACCGATCCGTAGTCCTGTGACTCCTCTGACATGTTGACCAATGATACAAATAGTTTATTTCCACCTCAAACACAAACACGCTTCCTGGCCGCAGCAAAATTGCATTTTTTTCGGCGAGCCGCACTTCCCCACTGCGTGGTACGTTTCCCACATTAGTCCTTTGAGCCTCTCATTCACCACACACCCTTTCCAACCATTATGGTTCCCCATGTGTTAACACACTGCAGTGATATGTGAGCTGGCTACCCATTTTAGATTGAAATATGAAACCTGAGTTGTAAATGTTCCACACACGACCTTAACTAAGCTTTGCTACACCTTTTGACCTGCTGAGCTCCGGCAGAAGCACACACAGTATGTATGTACATTCTTTAAGAGCAGATCCTATTCCGCAATATTTACCACGTGTCTCTGACTTAAAGAACAGTGCACAAGTGCATTTCCTGTACGGCTTCAGTGCTCTAAGATGGCGAGCCCTTAATTCAGATGACTGTGAATATAACAAACTAAAAGGAAGACAAACTTACATTGGTTAGATAAAATTCCTATTCATACTTTAAAGGATTTCCAAACAAAATGGCGAGAGGCAGAGATGTATGGGCAAAAGACAAAGTCAGGCTCTGTGTCCACTGACTGAATATATTGTGTGCAGAATGTACCAACAGTTCAGTCAAATCTGCTAAATATAGCGAGAGCTGTATGAAAATCTCCCCTTCTTTCTTCCTCCCCTTCGCTCTGTCCAGCCATCGGTCATTCCTTCATTTCCAACTTGCCTCCTTCCCTCCTCTGGCATTAGAAATAAGGGCAAATGCCATCTTGCTTCTGGAACTTTCCTCTCACACTCATTAGTGCCAGATATCCTCCGGCAACCAACATCCAAACACACATTAACCTTTACGGAAATGCTTTTTTTCTCCCTCCGCTCATTCTCCTCCTGCTCTCGTCTCTCTCTTGCTGAGACTTTAATTTGCTGGATCAACCCCCCCTCCCTCCCTCCTCTCAATCACTCTTCCACATCCTATTTGGCACCAGAGAGGATCATTTGGGGGATTTTGGGCAGCATCTGTGTTGATGTACGGCTTGCATGCGAGGCCTCGTCCAGCTGTGGCAGTTACTGCTCCTTTGCGACAAAGCGGGAAAGAGCAATACATTGCATTGAGACCTTTGTGGCTCTGCATAAATAAACAATGAGGTTGCTGTAAATGATGGGGATACACCGGTCCATATGAGAGATGGCTTTCTGTGAGGGATACGTAAGTAAGAGGACATTAAAGAGGCGGCCGTCAATCTGTGCAGCACATCCTACTTCAGGGCGTGTTCTAATATTTGCTCTCCATCTCCAACCTTCCAGTTTTGGGCATCAGCTTGCGGGGCATGAGGAGAAGCAGAGCTAATATTTGTCTTTCATCCCCGCAGGATTCGTCTGCACCTTATTGGTTGTATGTTTTAGCTCTCTGCTGTTTTGATAAGACCGAAACCCACTTCAACTCAGTCCAACGCCATTGACTACATTTACTTCGCAGCAGTGAAAGACACAGCTCTGGTTTACAGGTGTGTCTAATGCATAAAGAGAGCAGAACAGGCATCCCTGTACGGTTCTTAGTTTGTAGTTTTGAAAGCTTTTCGATTCACTTGCAAAAAGGGACGGCCCTCCGTCACATATCTACTGTTTCTAAGCCCCCAGTGGATTATAAGCAGCGCTACAATGAGTCCTGGTGAAGTCACGATCCTGCAGTCAGGAAGACAAGCTCATTGACGTCAATTACAAGCAATTTATAAGCCTTTGAAGGATGAATTAAATATACACTTGAATGTCTTTCTACCTAACTGTCTGTTTTAGAAAGAGTGTCTTACCTGCAGGCTGTACAGGTATAGTGTGTTAAACCCTAGTGTGTAAATCCCGTGTACGAGACTTCTATTCGTGTCGTGAAGTGTTGAGAAAGTTTGAAGTTAGTAATGTTCGTGACACACTTTACAATGATGATACTTTATACATACGTTCTACGTTGTTTACGTATGTATTTTAAGAATAGCCGTTTAAAGTGCTGCTATTTATACGCCGTCCCATGAGATCAGGCTGCACAAGCACGAGAGTCATTCTTTGCCTTTGCACTGTTTTTAGGTCTACCATCATTTATTGGGCCAGACATAACGAGAGCTAAGCTCCACCCCTGAAGGAGATGAACGCTCCACGTTCCCAAAGCCATTGTTTAACCTGATTGTTTCATTGAGGCTATGATTGAACAGGACCAATTAACAACCTGCCTCTGCAAATTCCGTCAAGATATGTCGAAGGCAATTTAGCAACGGACTCGAACTGTCTAAAATACTACAGTACGTACAACGTTTTTACAAGAGTACATTGTCAACTTGCCTGCAGGAAGTGGGATTTAATTACAACAACAGGTGGTATGCATGTGAGCGGACTTTAAGTTTGAGAGGGAAGAATGTGAAGGGTGATTTTCCTTCGTCGTGTCTGGCTAATGCACAGCTGTGTGTTCCTGTCACCATGAACGGCTGCGTTTCTGCAGGTGCTGTCACTGCCTGGAGTGACTAAGCTACAGACTTCAATTTAATGGCAAAAGTTACATTTTGGCAAATCACATCATGCTGCAGTAGTTGTCTTTCTTGAGCCATACATGTACAACATTCAACTTGACATTGGAGTATAGTTATGTTCTTCTATTTTCAATCGTGGGATCGCTCCCTCCTCCTCTTTCGCCGGCCTCCTGCCCCACCAACACCGTCCACATCCCATATTTGTTTTTCTCTTTGCCTGTTGCTGGGGGAGATGAAGCCGTCACACCGGGCTCTAATGACATAAAATCCACTCGAGTTGTTCCCTTGCTGTCCCTCTTCTCATCTCTCCATCCCTGTCGGCTCCCTCCTGTGTCTGGCTTCGCCGACCCCCACTTGGGCGTGGCAGGCTTCTGTCTCCATCCCGGCCTTATTGGTGAGTGTTTCAGTGGAGTGGCAGCGAGAGGACAAGCGGGGGCAGAGAGTGATGGATGGCCGTTCCTCCGGCCCTCTCCTTTCCATTCCGTGACCGCTCTCCTCTCATTGCCTTCCCGGGGCTCGGCTTTGCTGGTAATGGCTTGAAACATGATATGAGTCTAACCCGGTGTTTGCCGAGGGAGGCGGAAGGGGTCCCCTAGCCAGCCAGAGTAAAGCCTCAATCTGACAGGCTAAAGCGAGAGAGGGCTTCTGCAGCGAGCTGATTCACAATGTGGACTGTGGGGACAGGTGGGGGGAGACGGTGCACCAAGAATCCTTCGGAGAGAGAAGAAAGGGATGATACAAGGGAGGGGAAATGAATAAAACATGTATAAAATGTGTGAGGTCGCCGTCTTTTCCCGCTTTATTATTTAACACCAAAACAAAAATATTTATACACAATAATCCTACAATTACATGCCGTTTCTCTGTGTTGCCTCAGCAAAACAACTTTTTGTTCAGAGTTCTGATCCAACAATGATGCTCTGGGCGGTTAAATAAATACCTGCGCGAGTGGAGAAATGCAACGTTTCAGTGAGGCGACAGCCTGTAGAGGCAGTAGACCACAGTCACAAGGTATGGGTGTACAAATGTTCCTTGTAGCACTCATGTTCTGGCTGGCGAGGCTGCAATAAGAATCAGCTACAGGCCCTCAGGAAGCCAGACTACATATCACAATCTTAGGTTTTTCCAGATGAAGCGAATCGGCATCCCCTGGGAACGTCCATGGCATGCCTGCACGAGTGTTTCCACTTACGTCGGCTGATTGGACTGCTTTACAGGACTGTGTGGGCGTGTCCAGACTGGGCTTGATTGACATCTCCCTCACTCTCTTGTTAGCTGCATTGCAGCAGCAGTTCATGTGGGATATTGATATTTGCACATGTTTGACGATCTCACTTTTCCCTCCTTTTCCCTCAGCAGATGTCTCATTAGAATAACTAGAAACACCTAAATTAGGGCGGCAGACAGGTATGTGTCGACAAACTGTGGAGAGCTTATGCTTTATTTAAACGTGTCAATCTCCTCAACTGCTATTTAAATCAGGTGTTGTAGACACAGAACACAAGTTAACTTGTGCAGCCTGATATTTATTGAACTACAGGTGACTGGGGGAAATATTTTGACTAAATGACACCATCATTAAACGTCCTATTTGATTTCTAACACGAAGACAATTAGTATTTGTTTTCAACAATGATATGTTTAGGGATTATTTTATCAAATATGTGCTAATCTGCATCCATTTCAATAATAGAAATCTGAACATTTGATTTGACAAGTCAAAAGGTTTTTACAGAGGGAATATTCACCATTCCATGAATTTGAAAATGCTCTCAGCAACCGTGAAAGAATGTAATGTGACAAATATAAGTAATAGCTATAACCATGGCACTTCCCCTTGATCACTAACATTAAGACAAAATTACAATTTTTGTAATGTTGTCCTTAAGTTTTGATTGTATGTTTAAATGTGGGCATGAGGCATAATTTAACTTCCAACTCTTAGTGAAATCCACAGATGCAACAAGACAAAGGATTGTAAAATTCAGACATGAGTCTGTAATTTGGATGTTTTCCTTCGAGTAGTCTGATCGTGATGGAAGCAAAACAGCCCAACATCTCATAATTAACCAGTGTGCGAAAAAAAAGACGTTTTTGCCTGTAGCGTCAATTCATAAAGTGATTTTGGTGGTGCAGTGAGCAACAATTAGTTTTCATTACACCCGTCATTGTCTACTTTGAAAATCTGGGGGAAAAAAAATACCCAATGGCAGCCCAGTGTGCTTGTCCGACCAGGTGTCGGAAAGATTCATGTTGATGTCTTAATGGAGACAGCTGCCAATGTTCTGCATGTATTATCTCACCTAGTTCAAATGCTTCTTTCACGCAATTGCCAAGAAAAAGAAGGCCTGCCAGTTTGAAATAAAACGAAATGTTCCATCTGATTATTTGGAGGAAGACTGTAGAATCAAGTCGTGACATTTTGTTTGTGTTTGTGTTGTTTCTGAAATAGTGCCTTTTTGTGCTTTTCCTGCACAGAGTTTGACAATCAGTAGTTTGAGTCCATTTTCACTGTTTCCAGTTTTGGATTGTTGACCAAAAGAAACAATTGGGAGGCATCACTTTGGGCTTTTTGAAGTTGTGATTGGTAATATTTTCTTCGTGTGTTCATATCAGGCGGCTACCTCCAGTTCTGCTGAGTGAAGCCGATGCTGGAGTTTCTTACTTGCATTCTCTCGACTGACCAGCAGGGGGCGACTCCTCAGGCTGCAAAAATAAGTCAGATTGTGTGAAAGTGTGTGAGAAAATGACTCTACTTCTCTCTTGATTTATTCCCTCAGTCAACATTGTAAACATGAGTTTATGTCTCAATCTCTAGTTTCAAGTCTTCTTCAACACAGCATGATGTTCATATTGTAAATGATGGTCCATTTAGAGTCAAACAGACCATAAAGCAGGGCACGCTAGGGCGGCCTTACTGTAATTAACAGGCCGCTGCCGCTACCTGAGACATATACGGTGTCTCAACGTCCCTCTGCTTCCAGGCTTCAAAACGGCAGTCCACTATGTCCACTTCTTATACACGGTTTATGATTCCTATACTACTCGCAGACAAAGAATCAAACTGACGACCAACTGACATGAAAACAAGTTCGCCCCTTTTCCTTTGCCGTGCCACATGCTGCTGCTTCCTCCTCGTTATTCGTCACATTGCTTTATCAGGTTAGAAGAGGCTCAATGGCAGTTTGCTGTTGGCAGCGACCACCAGCCAAACACAGGAATAAATAATGGATGAATGGTTTGTTAAGAAGAGCGGGGAGACGAGTGGAGCTGAAGGGGGCTCAGCTGGAGTGTCTGTCTGAACAATAGAAAGCTGACAAAGAGAAGTAAATTGGCGACTGAACAGCCTCGAACAAACACACCAACTTCCCTCTCACACAGATGGTGATGCTGTAACTGTGTGTTTGTTAGTCTGAGTGTGTGTGTGCAGTCGCGTGTCTGCCGATGTTATTGTGTAATTCACTGAGTATAAGCTATCACGTGAGTGTTTAACCTCACCGGATGATGCCACGAGTGTCCAAACCCCACCTGAAGTGTGTCTGGCAATTGCTTGGATTATGGTCAACAAATAATCACAATCGTTGCTGGACTCAGTAGTCTTTTATTGTTGTGTGATTAAGAATCAATGTCGTTTTTCTGCATAAAAAAAATTCTACGTGTTTTTTCAAAACAGCTCAGTTTCCAGATGTTCACCTACAGTACATCCCCCAAAGGTTAGATTCCTGCTGCAGTAAAGTCAACAGTTTCATAAGACAATGAGGAGAAAACACCGGTTCATTTTGAACACTTTTTGTCATGGAAACAAATGTTCTTTGGTGAATTAATAGCACTACATCTATAATGACCGTCCTGATCTTACAGATCATTTATGCTGCTGCCATATTGAGTCCGGGGAGCAGTTTCTAAGGCCTTGCACTTGATAACATGCCTTACATAACTATTCAATCACATCTCTGTCTAAATCCACGAACTGAAAGCTGCATCTCCAGTACCTCACCGGCAACTAATCTATATAAAAAAAAATCATCAATGGCTGATCCATCTTACCTGATCACAAGATATTGAGCTGTTACAGGATGATGTACAGCCATGCCTGGTAATGCTCTGTACTGTGCCGCTGCTAATGCCTGTGTATGGCTTGGAATACGAAAATAGTAAGATGATAAAGAAAAATGTGCACGCGCTTCACATGGACATGCATTTTTCAGCCTTTCCCTTTTTCATCGTGCCTTTGCTTTGCTTTGCTTTAGCGGGCATGCATGTACAGCTCGGCAGATGGTGATGCACACGTGGATGCACACACACACACACACCGAAGCACAGATTTGTGTGACACGGGGCAAAAGCTCTCTGCCCAGTGTCATTTGAATCGGCAATAAGAGGCTTAACATGAGCGGCCACTTGCCTCAGCAGGGCCGGGTCCGATCAGACTGAACAGAGGCTCCCACAACAGCACATCTGTTCCTCTCTGGCTCGCTCTCTCTCTCTCTGCTGCCCTCCCCCCACACAGCTGCACTGTGCTCCTTCGGGTGCAGACACACACACACACACACACACACACACACACACACACACACACACACACACACACACACACACACACACACACACACACACACACACACACACACACACATACATACATTCATGTCCCTTTGGCTCCACCCAAAGGCCTTTGCACCACACCTGTCCAACAATAGCTTGAGTCTGTACACTTTGACATCTGGAACAAAACCAACTGAAATAAATGAAGCATCGCCTTGTGAAAGCCACTATGTATAGAATATTGATGTGCTTAAAGCGTTTGAATTGTTATGACCTGCATACATTTTCTCACTGATACACAGGCCGCACGCGTTTATCACCCTGGCTGCTCTGTGATTAAGAAAACCTGAGAGACGAGAGAGCCAATGGATCCACTGTAATGTTGGTAACTCCGACTTTCTCAGGATAGAGCGACGCTTGCTGCTTTGGAGACAATTTGTGTCTCTCCTGGAAGTGCTGAGTTGTCACTTGCAAAGAGGGCACATCTACTGGGTCTCAATGGGGATAGACGGCACAGTATTTGCAGCCCCATCATTTAGCTTCTGGTTGAGAAAACAGGTGTATTTTTGGCCTCCTTGGGTGCTGCATGAGTATAGTTAATGCTCACCATCTCCTTACAGCACACAGAACCTCAGGAGCCTTCTGTATGAAAGCATAGCAGAAAGTCGGCATGCAGAGAAAGTAGAGCACACGCTGTGTTTCAATGTAAAGACACAGCCGGTATAGAAGAAAAGTAAATAAAACAGCTGCACACTGCTGTACTGGGGTTTCCTAACTGAAAGTCAGTGACTCGTTAAAGATTGTGCTGAAGATTTAAATTTCTTCTCCAATTACTGTGAGAACTTTTGACTTGCGATGAAAGAATTCACTCAATTTAATGCTAATGCGTCGATATGACTTCATAAGTAAACAAGACCGTGGGCCAGAGCATTAGTTATTTCTGTATAGTTATTCTCAATGCTTCTCATCGGTGCCACAGGGTCAGATTCCACACGAAATCAGATTAAATCATTCCGGTTCACCAGGAACTCCTTCAGCTCAGCCACCAGCCTGCCAGACGGCGCCAGATCGGATTTACACCGTGAGGGTTGCAGCTGAAAGAATACGGCTTGAATATTGTCATATATGCAACACATTTATTTCCCGCAGTACACAAATATAATCATAGTCAGATATGATAATGCTCAAGATGGGGCAGTGACATTATAAGCCTATTCAAGCATCCAGCTGCAACTGTGTTGTTTTTAGTCTGGATAAAGTGTTCAACGTCTTCGTATTTGTCTAATTTTGTAGTTTGCTCAGAATTTTGTGATTGATATTATGTTGCAAACACCGCCCCTTTCAGTGCCATGATAAGAATCTCTGGGTCGCAGGTATTAGGGTGAGTGAAGTCAGACAATGAAAAGATATCCTGGGTATGTTGGACTTTGTTTTGTAGGACAGACCTCTGGCCAAAGAAAAAGATAAAGTAGAAGCTGACAACCTCACAATGACACAATATTACAACAAACATTTTGTTCAGCCAGTCTCCTCTGCACAGCTCTATGTAGTACTATGACACGTTGGTGTTAACAGATGGCATTTTCAAAGTCAGCATCACTCCACTCATGCATACAACCCACGGCAATCCCTGCATGTGAACATCACTTCCACTTCTATTTACATTTGCACACGTGTGTTCATACTGTACCCACAGAATAACGTATGCGTTTTGTAATTTGGGTGAGCTGACCCTTAAGAAAACGGACTAAATGTTTTCCTCACTTAATTTCAGTGATGCCACAGTCCGGCAGCTAACATCTTAACAATTGTCTGCTATTGAGATTGATCGTAATTCGGACGAGCGAGCAGCAGCGAAGCGTGCCAGGTGTGGGTTCATCCATCAAATCAGAGAGTGTTAAGAGACGCGTCTCATGAACCAAATGGCTGGTTTTGTTGATGATGCCAGAGAAGCGTTTTAAAGTTTCATCAGTCACACCACAACATGTCAATCACATCAGCTCCTATACTTACAGCCAGAGGGGCGTGACTGTGTGCTCGCTCGTTTTCCGGAGTGCAGAGTGTCCTACATAGCTGAGTGTTTGTGTGCGTATGATAGTGAGCCTTTTGATGTATTTGGACTGTGGCTTGTTCTCGCGGGATCATTCATCATGTCTCCTGGCTCCCAGGGTGAGGAAACGCAACACACAAATCTCCCCACATCCCCGCAGGATGCAGCAGTGGACTAACTGTCCAAATATCCGGGATTTATGGGGTGTAGAAACATCTCGCGGGCGTCACAGCACATCACTTCTGCCAGATCTGGGTAGAGAAGTTAAGAGGAACTGCAAAAGTGGCATTTGTCGTGTGTATCTGCCGTGCTGGAAGGATTTGGATCCGAGAAACTATTCATAACCTGTAACTTCATGGAATGAAGTTAGAAGCGAACGCCCTGGATTCATACATGCACATGAAGCAAACCAAGTAACAGCAATGCCTCTGCACTGCTAGAGAAACCAGTAGCCTTACGCAGTCCTTTCTCCAAAGAATTACGTTCCCTTTTGAATTATGTTTTCAGGGAAAATGACGCATCACAAATATACCTTTCTACTGATAGTCGACAGGAGTCCACGTCTAGAGGAGGTCAGGGTGGTGAATGGTCCAACAAACACAGAACTTTCAGCCAGGAGGCCACTGTCAGTGTCTGTAAATTTAGTTCTGTGGGAACTTGATCTTGTAGGAGACATTGATGCCGTATGTATACAATGCAGGTTTCAGAAAGAGCTGCACTCAAGAACTCTACTGGATCAGCGTCAGTTTGGTTCCTGCTTGTGCCAAAATGAATTTAGGGCTTTGTAAACAAAGGAAATAAACGACCACGTGTACCAGCAGCATCGGTGTTGTGAACAACACAGACTGGAAAACTAAATTCCACATATCTCGTCATGGCTGAATCTTCATAGAAAAGAATCTCTGCACCGTCTCTACCAATACTCAAAAGCTCTACTATACCTCCCGCTGCTTCATCATCAGTTGACAGAGATTCTCCGTCAAACCAGTCGCCGCATACAACACATTTTAGACAGGATTTCGTAACGTTGCTGCAAAGCAACAAGCAGAATCTCCACATGGCCAAATGTAGTGCTGCAGCTGTTTAAAGATTCTGCTTTGCAAGTTATCTTTAGTCATGTTAAGCCTCTGGAAGACACACAGTGTGTTTTGAGAAATACGGAATGCAAAAATGACCGTGTTAAATAAGTAGAGCTTTGTTTATATATTTAACTATTTTTAAATTAAGGATTGAAGGGCCTACCCTGTTGGTCTGTTTCTGTGCTGTTGTGATATAAATGGAAGTATAAAGTGTCCGTTCTCTCACTTTAACAGGAGCAACAACAGAGGCAGGTCGGCGTTAGGGCTAATCAGCCAAAGTGGAAACACCTGTGTAGGTCTACCACAGGTGTGTGTGTGTGTGTGTGCAGGGGCTCTAATCAAGCGCTGGTGAATCCCAAGGAACCTCAACAGTTCGTCTTTTGTTCTGCATCTCATTACAGCGTTGACTGAGCTTCTGTTTGTTTATCTCAATCAGCTTCATATTCACCTTTCTTCTTCAATATGCAGCACATACTGTGCTCACATTCACGCATACTGTAGATAGAACACACACACACACACACACACAGTTACACGCCTCCACAGTGACAATAACACCTTGTAATGACTATGATTATCTTTCATGTGGTTTCACAGAAGGGAAAGCATACTCTTCCACTAGAAAGAAACAAATGATACGTTTCACCCATCCTGAAAGTACTCCGGTTGTGCTCCAGCTTTTTTCTTTCCTTCAGTCGAACCCCATGAAATTGCCAACATCTCCAAAGAGAGTCGAATACGTCCAAAGTGTTTGCTAAATGTTTTAACTGGTGGCTCTTAGCCGGATGTGTCATGGTTGCGCGTAGTGACAGCAGGCTCTTCACTTAAAGCCTACAATTTTACTTAAATATATTTTAAATACGTATGAGCTGCTATGAGCAACCACAGGCGCATTAGTTGGAAGTAACTAACGCGGCCAGCAGACGCTAAGTCACTACAACTCACCACCGCAGTAAAGTTAGCGCCACAAGATGGAGGAACTGCTGGACTCATCTATAGATCCTTCCATTCATCCATCAATCAATCTTTTACATCCTCTGTTATCTCAAACACAGCAGCAGTGTTTGATGATTGTATTAAGATTGATTTTGGCAGAATAGGCAACATTTAGACCCAATTGTGTATTGTCTTCTATATCTATATTCTTCTTTTTTGGGGCTTTTTTTTGTCTTTATTGGACAAAATGGTATGAAGACAAATAGAAAGTAGAGAGAGCGAGAGACGGGTGTTAAACAAGCTCCCGGCTCATAGAACCTGGGATGCTGTGGCTATATTGTACGGTAAAAAAGCGTAAAAAGGGAAAAAGTAAAATGTCTTCTTTGGTAGTTTTGGCTTTTACTATGCTTCCAGAGTTATTTGTTTAGATTATTGCTGCCTTCATACGGGGCCGTGTCCACCGTGTTCACTAGAAGAGCCAATATGGCCGCCCCCCTCTTGTCTCCCCCTCGTAAGTGGAAATTTCCTGACGGCTCAGAGTTCCCAAGTTGTGACGTTTTTTTGTCAGAAATGGTGGAGGCCATGGAAGTTTTTTTCGCTGGATGAAAAGTTAATATATTGTAATTGTAGTTGTATATATTTTGAATATGTCTGAGGTCAACTTTTTCATCTCAGTCATTATGTCTTTGTATTTCCTGCGTTACGTTACCCGCTCACTAGCTTGCTAAATGATTAGCCTCTGTGTTTTTTAGACAACCACAGTAGCTTAGCTTAGCTTCCCATGATGTAGCCACGGGCACAGTTGTTCACATTTTTCCGTCCAACCCCGGCACCTAAGCCAGTAGCGGAGTGTGAGTGGAAATGATTATGGATTGCATGCTTTTCATGGATGAGCATGTTTTGACAGCGTATTCGTGTCTAAATACCTATTTGATGTTTGCAGACTTTGCCTGGCATGATGGATTTTCCCAAAATGACAAACCCTGTTCTCATCTCTAGTCTCGGCAGGCTAAAGCAAACCTTCAAAGGAGTTGGAAGATTTCTCTGACTAACATGGCCTCGAGGAGGAAAACAGCAGAGACGAACTGAACAGTGCAGACATACTCGGGCATGCCAGCAGAATACTGGAGTCTTCCTCAGTCTGAGACTGTCTGAGTTACCTGCTGGATTTGGTTGTTCCTTTGATATATAGCACAGAATAAATAACTGAAAACTTGTGCCAGAATATCTCAAGACTGACATTGTTTTTACTCAGTCACATTGTGACTACGGTCTGCGTTGAAACCTTTAAACACCAGAGAGGAATTGTCCAGCCCTGTCTCTGAAAAATGACCAGCAAAACTCAACATTCACTTGTTTGATTTACGTCTGTAGGTTCAATTAAAATAACAAATATCGCCGTTTGAAGCCAAAATGTGATGTTTTTTAATAAACCTAACCAAGTAGTTTTGTTGCCTACACATAATTAAGTGTTTTAAAACTTGATTCAATTTCTCGAAAGTAATGTTTAATAGAGTCTAGATTATGTTCATCTTTCCCAAAATGTTGAATGAATTCTAACTCTAACACATTCACTATTAAAGTAAAAACACATACAGGTAGGTAAGCAAATGCACTGTATAGTGACATTATTATGCAAACCCTGTCTTTGAACATACAGTACATGAAGAACTATGGCAACAAACAGAGAGGGCTGCCAGGGGAAACTGAGAATGAGAGACACAAAAGAGAGTAAAACAGAGAGACTGAGTGGTTGTCTTGAAATGAACGGCTGTTGCAGAGAGACGGACAGAGTGCGATAGTCAAGAAGAAAGAAACACAAACCCATCCGGAGAAAAGGTTGAAAGCTTCGAAATTAAACTCAAAGGTTTGAGGAAAGCAATGTGAGGAGGACATTTTGATGGATACCATGTCAGTGGAACCTTTCTCCATCGGGCAGGTGGGCGGCCGGTTCTCCATTGTTTCTCAGTGTATACCTTTTACTAAAGGCACAAGCAAAATGTTCCACAGCGACAATGAAGAGCTTAAAAAAGCTCAAAATCCTTGATAAAAATAGTCTCTTTCAGACCAAAGTAATTGACCTACAAGTTCCATCCACTAACAAACTGAAACCTCATGTGCATGCGAGTGCGTTTGTAGGCGCCGACACAAACGCGCATCCGTTTCGCAGTGTGTTCCAAAGACGGAGTGTTTTCACGACCGTCTAATTGAAAGAAAAATGGGTAATGGAAGCACTTAGGAGGACGAGCAGGACTGAGAGCGGAGCAGGTCAGGCTACGAAGAACGACTGCAGTGTGAGAACAGTGGAAAACGAAGTGGTAAATGTCATGTTGTCAGGAGCAGACAGAAGTGGAGGAGGGACGGGGGACGGGGGGGGGGGGGTGTCTCATTCTCTGCTTGTCGCATGTTGAACTCTGAGTGGAAATCTTTCAGAGTGTCTCACCGCGTTACTGTGTGGGAACACCGCATCTTTCTCTTGAGGATCTTGTGAAATCAACTTCAAAAGGTAGTGAAATGTAAGTGTTATTTAATGAAACACCATCAAGTGTACAATGGAAAGCATCGTGTGTATGCCTCCACGTAATTGAACACATACAGAGCCGCTTCTCCCGTCTATGAGCCAAGTGTGGCACATGTGATTATATAATTTCTCACAGCGTTTACTCAGTGGGGCATAATTATGCAACGCTGCTGTGTGTGTGTGTGTGTGTGTTTCATCAGTGTATAATCTATGTCTTTATGTGAGGGATCCCCCCCCCAAGAAGGCTCACATTCTGGCAACAAAATGATGTTGGTTTTTACCATATAATCAATCTCAGCTGTTCAAGATAGATGTTTTATTGTAGGGGTGAAAATATTAAATGATGAAAATCGGAAAAATCATTACAAAAAGAAGCAAGAAGTTTTACTGTTGGACTCTACAACATCCGCTGCTGCCTTGAATCTGTTTGTCTGCCAAAAAACTCCCCATAAAACATGCCAGCAGCAACACAAACTTTGTAACTTCAGACAAAGTTACAATGAATAATTATTCAATGTACGACATATTCTTCCTTCTTGGAGGCAGGCCAACTGTTCTTTTCTCATTCCATACTTGAAATACGTTTGAAAAAAATATTGATGATACTTTGTGCAAATTGGTTGTGCAAAACTAATTAAATTCATTTTGTGGATACATACCAAAATCCCAAATGAATCTGGAGTCTGTATTTAATCTCAGCAATATCCGATCTAATTCGAGTCCCATTGCCATATTGTTACACATGAATCTATCTGTATGTTTTTGCATACAATTTTGGATCTTTATTTAAATAAGTACAGAATCATCTGGGAGGGATAGAAGAACATCCCCGGTAAATGATGCGTCTAATTATATGTAAATGTTGCTAATATTTGGAGATTTATTTTCATATAGCTTTAGAGCTTTTACAAGTGTTATAATTGTGTCTCTTTCAGGGTTATATAGTCACCTGTTACTTGTAATAGTGCATGCCTAATTACTCTTGGCATGTTGCCAATTATAATGTTTAGGTATTGCACTGGTTAAGCTTCCAGAGAAAAAAGAAAACCCTTGTCTTCTTTAATAGTATGTGCTCAGGCTATCACTTCATTCCGGTTCCCAGAACTTAATAGTTCTGGAACAGAACGTGGTGCTGGAACATTTCCAATCTCACTCAGGCCAGATAAAGAGCGATGACGAGGAAGATATAAACTTCTAAATACTCAGAATGAGATTGCCCAGAGCTGCTGGGTGTCTGGATAAGCTGTCCCGTGGGTGCTCAGCGAGCCTGGGGGAGGCTCTGGGCAGCGTTGTCAAGAGGGTGAGCAGGACTTGTTTCAATGGAAGGTTCAACAGCTCTCCCAGCTCGTCCTCTGCCCCTCTCCAGCCTCCCGCACCACCTGACAGTTCCTCGAGGTCGAGTCCTTTCACCACACACACACACACACACATACACACACACCTCTCCACCACAGCCCAAGTCTCCTCTGACTAACACGGCCCCTCCCTCCCTTTCTCACTTCCCACCTTCCTCTGATAGTTGAAGCTCATCATTGCTCTCCACCTATTCTGCCATTTTTCTTCTTCTTCAGTTGTGAAATTGGGTCTTTTCTCGCTCGCTGCACATTTGAGAGCTTTCGGGATTTCGTTTAGCTTTTTTTTCTCCACAGTTGTCTCAGTGCATATTGTCAGCACACCTCTCCCATACATACGATTCGTAGATGTGTTTGAGTCTATGACATCCAAGCGAAGTGCCAGATCAGAGGATAGGGATATTAGTTGTTTGATCGTTCTGTCTGTGCGTCAACCAATGCAGCTCAGAACAAGACTTTGGTTAAATACTGTGCAATTTGATGGCTGTCAGTGTCACCCGACAGTCAGAGCAAAGTTTCCTATTACAAACAATAAAAATGTTGCTGTAATGAGCAGATTACCCTGAAAATGACTTAACACCCCAGCTAATTAATACCTCATTTCCGATAATCCAAGACCGTTCCTCTTGCACCACCTCTGGGTAAAGCTAAAATGTAAACATATCATCTAATCCATGGCATATTGCAGTGATGTTTGCTGAGCCTTTACATGCTCCCAAAAGGATGAAACCTTTTCTGAATTTACATAATGAACATATAGGCTTTTTTTTATCCTGCCTTTGCATTGCTTGTTGTACTATTTCTGCATGTCTCATGGCAACAGACCATGATCGGCTGGCTCTTGAAGGGCAAACTCAAGTCCAATCCAGTTAAGTGTCTTATCTGTGCTCTTGCGTTGTTGCAAAAATATTGCCGTTTCAGTCGTGTGTAAGTGAGGGGACAGCTGTGGTGTTCTGCAACATTTAGGGAGCTGTCCAGCGTGCTTAAACTCCACTGCAGCTGTCCACTGTGTGTGGTGCTGAAGTGATGACGGGCAGCGCTCCTTACTCGCTGTGCTCTGTCTCGCCGCATGTTATGATGGGAGGGAGCTGTTCGTCCCATTTGGTGCTGAACTTTAGCTCTTAGTGGGTATAAAAGCAGTAAACATTGGAGCAGCGAAACATGTCTTTTAGGCAATTAAACCAAATCGTATCATTTGAGGCATTAAACATGATAGAAAACTATTCAGCTGAATTATTTTTTTAATAACCTTTTTGGATGGGTATGACATTTAATTTCTTTTTTTTTACCATAGCCAAGCCTGTCTTATAAAATTGGATCATACTTGGAACTTGTTTTTTGCTGGAGGGGATGTGGAGGGACGTCTGGCTCTGTTGAATTATGAAATGTTGCTTTGTTTCATCCATCCTTGGGTTATTATTCTTATTCTCAGAGAGGGAAGTGTTAAAACCAGCCAGATGAGATGCCAGACAGACCTAAAAGGCTGACACACATGATGTGGTTAGAAATAGCTTTTAATACCGCAATTAATTAAGGACAGTATTACTGAGAGCATTGGCTTATTTCTGTCAAGACACATTACAGTGAAATGTTTCCTATAAATGTACAATGTGCGATTCGTTTTCATTTCCAATTAGAGCACATTGATTTAATTGCATGGTGTTCAATCCCTCTAAAACTACTCTTGCAGCGTATTTACAGAAATCAATGATTGAAAGAAAAAAACATAAATACCATGTAAATAATTTAAGAAAGTCAAGTAAACTGTTTTATTTTGATGTAAGTGTCTGTTTTTGTTTGTTTTTTAATCAGTTTTCTGACAAACATTTTAACTGAATTGAAATGCTCAATAGGCACACCGTCTTCACTGTTTGATACACTTGACCGGCTGCTGGTCTCAGATGAGATTCTTGTGAGCAGATGTAGTGCTAGTAATGGTCACGTATGCTCCGTTTCTTATGCATTTGTACAGCTCTGTAACAAAGAGGATGTGTACCGTAAGCGTGCACGCTAACCCACTCTGCCCGTGCATTTCATCCGCATCAAAAGCCACGATTATCCCGCTCACTGCCACTCTGATTGAGCTCAGTCCATTCAATAGATTGACTTGATGAAAGGCCTCTTCCCTATTCAATAATACCTGCCACGTCCTTCTCAGCATAGGTGTGACCAATTAGAGAGGATTGACGCTTGTATCCCCAATCCCTGTGAGACAAGCCATCGTAAATACAGCTAAGGCTGACCAACGGAGGGTGCTTATCTGTCTTCTGAGGGGGAGAGAGCTTGTATCCTGGGCTAACCAGAAAATTTGGATTTGCTGCTTGGTTGCTGTACTGAGCCTGGCTTCGACTGGTTAATTTGTTCACTGTTGCAGGTAATTCCTCCCATTCACTCGGGGCTGCCCGGTCACAAAGTGGCTGCAGGCAAATCGATAAGGATTAAGAATATAAGAGACCCTAAAACAAGTGCGGCTGAGATTCTGCAGCGTACGCGTACAGCGGCGTTCTTCAGCAAAGTCTGAAGAGTGGGGGAGTGAAGGTGACGCACATGGAGCTCAGAGGACTGGTCAGGAGTGAGTCATGGGAGGTAGTCCTGAGGCTCAACAATGCTGAGGGAGCATTCAGCAAAAGGGGATGACTGTATTGTCTTTAGTCAGTGTGTTTATGTGAGCACAGAAACCCCTGCATTCAGTGAAAATACTGATTCAACCAAGCGTCCGACTCCTGACTGCGTTCGGCTGTCTACGCTCGTGGTTAGATCTTACTCTCCATACCCCCCCCCCCCCCCCCCCCTTGCAGTGAAAGCCAAGGTGGGAGAGAGGCTGGTGCTGAGCCTTTGACATGCTGGTGAATTATTGATGAAGTTGCAAAGTGGTATTTTGCTAATAGCCATCCTTTAGTAGTTGCTGTCAGGACATTACATTTTTATCTTATTCTTATTGGCTGTTTTCTCCTTTTCTCCCTCCATCATCCATTTTCCTCCTGCTTCTTAACAACTACAGTGCAGTCATTTTCACCAACAGCTGTTACGCTCATATCTAAAGACTGGGCAGTTTTGGGTCAGATGCAAGTCAGTGTTATTGTGATTAGTTAAGTGGAGGAAAGGAGAAGTGGAAAGATATGAAATATAGATATATGTATATGCTTTTAATCCAATTTGCCAAATACATTCCAGATGAAACATGATTGCTGCCTGGATAATGTTTACTGCCAACTGTTTCAAAGTCCTTAAACTGCACAGACGTTCTAAGGATGATCACTTCCTGTGTCCCATAACGTGTTCGGTTTAGTTCCAGGTCTAGCTAGCATTGAAAACACTCATGTCCTTGGTCTTTATGGGTCTTTAGTTAGATGCCTGAAATAAGGTCTGTGGTTAACACAAGCTGAATACTTCAGTCAATAAGACTTTAGTGCATTTTGAAGCTTTCATCAAGCTTTCTTAAAAAACAACAAGCTCTAACAAGAGGCTAAATAAGACTAGTCTGCCTTTGTGTATACTCGAGCTCATGCGATGTGGTGTAATGTGTCTTTAGCCTAGCATTAGCTTTTCACCCCTGCTGATTGCATTCAAGCTTCGGAAATCTAAAAAGCGGTGCTCATCCGTGACGTTTATTTTTCTGAATGAAGTGTCATAAACTCGTGTTTGGCACGGAGCTTATTTTCTGCAATGACTCAAAATCCAGTGGAACAACCTCATTGGCTTTTTGTGAAGGGAACCGGTGGGATGCCTGCAAACATGTGTCATCCCTGCAGCACTCGATGGTCCTTTGTTTTGCTTAAATATTGAAAAAGTCAGTGTTGGCTTTTTAATAACTACTGCAAATGAGTTATTTATGAAGGTATTTTTTAGGAAGCAGGGTTGGTGCATGTTGTGGCGCCAAGCGGGAGGATATTCTCAAATACGATGGAAATCAATACAGCACATCATGATTGCATTCAACACAACACAGCACCGTGCAGCACACACAATATAAACTCATAACAATTCCAAACACGGCACCAGACTCGGCATCGCACGATGTGCTACCACTGTAGGCAGAACTGTCAAACCTAGTTTGCAAAGAAACAATTACTTTATAGGGGGAATGAGTGTGATTACAAGCTGCCCTGTGAGACTCAACAAGCAATTACAAATCAGTAAATAATAATTACCACGGCAGCTCGGCCGAGAAGCTGTATGCAGTAGAGACAAAGAGCCCACAGGAAACGGATACTAGCAACATCAAATGATGCACACGTGCCAAATATTTTCATTAACAGCGTGAAGAACTGTGGTTTCATCGTTCTCTCGATCCTCGTCTCTCTGAAACATGCACACACAGATGAACAGAAACGCATGCACACAAAAGCGGGTAGTAGTATGTGTGTGTAGAGAAAGTATCATTATCAAGTGTCTTCTTAGCCTCCCTGAACCACCACAGGGGTCCAGTGGTGCGACGAAGATCGCATACAACTATGATAGGCATTTCATATCAATGTATTTGTTTCTGAGTAGCGTGCTGTATGTTGTATCTGCACTTTTACCTTAAGTCCATCACAAGTACACTGTATACATACCAGTGTACTCATTTCCTTGAGTACCTCTTCCAGACTGTTACAACATCACTTTGCTGTGGATGATGATGATGCTGATGGATGAGGTGTTATGTTCATTCTGTAGTTATGTTAGTCATGTAAACTATCTCTTTTCTCCACCAGGTTAAAGGGGCTCACTGTGTAGAACACAACACTGACCCTTACAAAAGCAAGTCAAACTAATTGGATTTGGGTGAAAGTTTTGCACACAATCCTCAAGACAGGCTATCGATTACATGATCCACCATCTGTTAGCGATTGACCCGAAAAGCAATGCAAATCACACAACGCAGTGTAATCGTTAGTGACAAAGATCAGAGGCTGCGACCTACAGGGGGAAGTTAAGACGCTGGGGGAAATGGTGTCAGAGCTGTTTGATATGCGTCCACAAACTGAAGGTTATTATTTCTATGCTGTATATTGTTAGATTTTGAACCTCGGACAGAACAAATGCTGCTATTCGTTGAACTAAAAATAACGAGAGTCTGCTGTTTTCCTGTGCTTTACGCTGTGTTACCGCTGGTTAAGAACAATCACATGTGCGGAAACAAGTCTTGAGAAATGTGTCTTTGTTCCACTTCTGTTATTTCTGGTCTGGTAGTAACCAGTACCGCAACTGGCCACTGGGCATTGAGACCCTTTTTAGCTGTGTGTTTTTCTCAAAACAACGCTGTGGTTTGTTGTTGTTGACGGGTTTAGGATTTAGATCAGTAATCAGTAATTGTGAGCGAGGTCTTGATCCACGGGTCGCCCGAGGGATTTAAAAGTTAAAAGATCAGAGAACATGCCACTCTACACTTTCGGTTCTTGAATCTTCCCTGATGAAGGTTCATCATATATTCAGATGTTGAATCTAACCCAACAACATCTGAATAGGATGTTGTTGGGTTATGGAGAAGAATCCATTCTTACAACGATGCTTCAACCGGCCCACCTAATTAGTGAAATGAGCCAATGAGTCAATCTGAAATGACGATAATGTAAAGCTGAGTGACATTACTCATAAACCCTCGCAACTGTATCTTTACAGGTTTCAGTGAATCACCAAAGGATGTCCAGTATATCAAGTTTACGCAGGACTTGATGCCATGCCACCACCACCATGAGGAAACAGTGCTGTTAACGTAGTGTCCCATGGGTTGAGCTGAGAGGCAAAAGCTCAAGCCTGAGCTTCAGTAAGTCACATTTGTGCTGATTGCGATAAGGCTGCGGCCTTTTCACCTTCCCGGCGGTACAATCTGACCGTCCAACATACATCCGACGTGAGGATTAAAGAAAAAGTATTCGAGGCGGGAAAGTGTGTGCGTCGCAGGAATGTTACATTGGAAAGGGTACCATTCTGAATGTACTGAAGAGTAGAATAAGCGAAAAGGTCAGTTTAAAGGGTATACAGTTGTAAATTGATGGGCTGTTAAAAAAAAGCATGTCAGAAAAAGCCAGAGAAGCAGAAGGTTGGAGGGTAAAAAGCTAAACTGAGCTTAGTTTTTTAAAATTCTGACAGCCCATTATTATTACATGAAGGAAGGAGGAGGCAGAGGAGCTATAAACTTTGGACAGGCCGGTAATGATAATTCAGCTTGAAGTGCCCGCTGTATGTGTGTGTGTGTGTATATTTATAAGTAATGACAAGTAGAGTCATATTGCTGCATCAGCAATAAGTCAGTCTGGAATTGCGTGTGAAGCGGGGTGCACACTACCCAAAGCAGGCACGATTCAGATCCACTATAAATCACACATATATATATATATATATATATATATATATATATATATATATATATATATATATATATATATACCGCTCTGCATTCATGCACACACCTATTTCAATATGAATCACAAGTTATTCTCTCCCAATGATCTTAATATTTTACCATCTTCTCTTCACCTCCAACCTCCATTTCTCTCATTCCATCCATTGTTTTCCCTCCCATTGTTCTGGCCTGTAGCGTGAGCAGGTACTGTGTGTAGCGCTGCCATGTGCACCCGCACTGGTGTGATGTTCTATTCTGTGAGACCACGCGGTACTCACTTTTACTCATCCAGAGGAGGAGGAGGAGGGGGAGGAGGAGGTGTGGAAGTGGGGAGGGTAGCAGAGGAAAATAGCAATGATGACAATGAGGAGGAGGAGGAGGTGAGGCAACATGACGAAAAACACGAGGATGTAAAGAAAGAGGCGGAGGAGGAGAGAAAAACGTCGTGCAAGACGTGTTTATCTAGGTCATCTATATCTTCATCCTCGCTGGCCTCCTCCTCTCGCTGCCTCTCCCTCCATCTCCCCATATTGTTCATCCTGCAGCATTCTGGCTTTTCCAGTCTACTTCTGCTGGCTTGGATCGCTAATGGCTGGCCATGAAACTTTAGATGACCTGAATGGTTTAATAATTTAATGATTACCTCTTAGCATATGGACAGCAGGAGTCTCCTCTGCCCAACCTCTGGGGTCTCTCTTATCAAGAGGAAAAAAAAATCACAAAGTTGGAAAGATGGTGAGGGGTTTATTAAATATTTAAATTCAAGCAAAGCAAATACACACGTGAAATGTAAGCAAATGCCTCTTACAGTCTATTTACAGTGTTTTGACCGTATGCATGACTTGATCCAGGTCCTACTGTCCTTTGAGAGAAGAATTCGGCGTGTAATTGTGCGTAAGCTTTTCACACTAGATTACAGTTCAAGAGTTCTCTCTCTCTCTACTCTTTCGTCCTTGAAATGCAATTAGCTTTCCCACAATCCCTGTACACATTTAAAAACAATACACTATATGAATAATAAGTACATATTATTACGGTAATGCAGTCCCCATAGCAAATTCATACAATTTGGAAAGTCATATGCTGCGGGAACGCTCTGCACTATACTGCAGGAACTCGGGGTGAATTGCGCACATAACGTTCTTGTTCTGCTCCCCCCCCCCCCCCCCCCCCGCTCGCTCTATTTATCATCACATACACTTACGTTTCACTTGGGCTCGCGTGTGTGTGGCCACATCTAAGAATGCACCTTAAAGGAGCTCCCAGCGTTGACGCACCGTTGTGTCATTCTCAGAGACAGCCCAGAGAATCACATTAAATGCCACGACGGATAGTCCAGTCCTTCCAGCGGCATTCAAAGGAAATTGGCGGTAATGGAGCAGCGACAATTGAGTCTCTTTGAGCAATCTGAGGAAATAGGTGTTAGACTGTCGCCCAAACTGCATTGGATGTGACTTTCCGGAACATAAGTGTGTGATTCCAGTGGGGGGGGGGCTCTGGAGGGAAGCGAATGACTATGCATTTCAGAGATAAGTATAAATGGGACAAGGGTGTGAGTCACGCTCCACAAATCTCTAAGCTGAGCAAGAGTAGACCCAGGTCTGCGCTCCCGCTCCATCTTTTCCTCTATGGGGTGTGAAGGCCCGAGGGTTCCAGTCTTAATTACTGGTGAGAGATGCGGAGCCTGAACACCTGGCCTTACCTCTCAGCGTGATTCACTCTGGGATCATTTCTCACCCAATGGTATTGCATGACAATAGTACTCAGCCCTCGAATGAAGTCTAGTGCAGGCGGTACAGTGGGCCTGTGTGTGTGTGTGTGTGTGTGTGTGTGTGTGTGTGTGTGTGTGTGTGTGTGTGTGTGTGTGTGTGTGCTCATAGTTGTCAGGTGGTAAAGCTCTTCTGGGCCTCCTGATGTAAGTCCTCTCCCTGCTTCAGCAAAGAAACATTCCGGCAGCCTGGCTAGAGGAGCACGTGCGCCACAGAATCACAGAATTGACCCCCTGCAACTGTCATTATCAAGCACTCAGAAAAGAAAGACGGATTCCATTTTGCCTTGCTTTTCTTCGCCGGTGATGCGAATTACTGCAGTGAAATATGACAGTGGTGAATCTTGCCATGATGATGCCCATCAACCTCCGAAGTTGTGTCTAGTCCTAATTTACATGATTTCAAATGAGTCAATGTTGTTTGCTGTTTTGCATGAAGCAAAAAGACATTGCTGTTTGCGTCAATAATTCAGGTCACGTTGCGTCGACACAATCTTGCCTTTGAATTTGATGACAATGGTGTTTTTGCTGCAAGAAAATCAAAGCTTGGAAATGGGCTCCGGTTAGACTGCTGAAGATTTTGCGAATAAGATCCCAGAAGGAGCCGGTCAAAGAAGGTTGTTTTTGTCTGGTCACAGTCTCACGCCTGTGATGTCTGCTTAGCTTGCACTTTCATGTTTGACCCTCCTCCATCTCCCCCTCTGATCCCTCTGTGTCTGTCTCTCTACCGCTGAACACAATGCCAAGCTGCAGATGCACCAGATTTTAAACACCGCCTCGTGTCGAGCTCCTCTTCAATTAGTGTTCGATTTTTTTTTTGTCAGCTTCAGCTCTTTCCATCTCAATATGTACAGCTCTCTACCACCAGCCTCCGCTGCCTTGTTCTTTCTTCTATTCCAGTTTGCTCCTCTGTCGGAATATGTCCCCGTCGTCCTCACATCGTTTCTTCTTTCATCTCGCTCCTCCCCGCCCTTCTCCTCTTTCTCTTATCCGTCTCATACCCTCCAATAACCCCTCTCTCCTGTCCTATCCACTCTCACTTCCAATTCTCCCTCTCGGCCATCCGTATCATATCATGCAAGCCTGGCTCACGGTGCGACGTGGCGCCTATTGAGTAGTTATCAGAGTGTGTCTCCTCAGCTGCGGGTGTGAATGCTGAACATGGAGCTATGCAGGCGAGGGGGACAGCGCTGCAGACTGTGGGAGATGGATGGAGGAGATCAGGGGCTTGACTGACATGGCAAATGGTAACAAATGACTCCGATGCCAGCTGACGAATGAACGCACGGGGCTAGGAATAGAACCAAACACGGCACATAAACACTGACCTCACACCGTTTGTGTGTTCTCCCCTAATGTGACCCACTTTTCTGTTCCTGTCACCCAAACAGCGCTGAGATACCCAAACTTACTTTTATGTGCTTTTGCATTTTGGTGAGGTCACGATTGTGTATCGCCTTCATCCTGCTTGCATGGGTGTGAATCTGTGTGTGCATGTACCTGTTTGTGCAACGTTCACAGCGGCGTGGCTGTGATGGATGGACCCCTGTGCTGCTCCACTGGGGCCATTAGTCAGCCAGAGAGCAGGGGCCGGCCACCTGGGTATGATGCTCCACGCTAGAGGTTGAAGGCCAGGACAGACACTTACCACTGTGTGTGTGTGTGTGTGTGTGTGTGTCTACCTGTGTTCCTGTATATGCGTGTGTCTTCGTATGCAACCTTGTGTTTGTTCAAATGATCCAAAGGCAGTGCATGTGTATGTGAGCTATTGATGGGGCCTGACATTTCACCTCCCTCTGCGACCAATGCACATCCATCATCCACGCTTCAGTTGGGACTCAGGGTGCATCGCACATGCAGCAGAGCATAGATCAGAGGTGCACATGTTTGGATCTTAATTTGTAGCAATTTGTGTTTCTAAACGCACTAAAATCTAAAAGTTTTGCAAAATGGAAAAAAATACGGCGATGGTTACAGAAACAGATGCCACGTCAGGCCTCCTCTCTCCTCTGTTCTACTCTCTTCTAAAACCTCATTAGTTTAAGCTTTCTTATGAAGATTTGCTTTCGTTATTATTTCTGAAAAGCTAAAACATGATTCTGGGGTTTTCTGTCCATATCTAAGCTAAATGGAAACCCACTACTGTGTGGATGGTCAAACGTGATTTGTCATTTGTCCCCTTTAATGTAATGTCCCTGATATGGATCTATACTGCAAGGACAACTCAGTAAAACAGGTCTGTTTTGCAGGTGTATAGAACAGTACCGGTTTAAATAGTGGAGTCTAACGGAACACAGGGAACTGCAGAATACAGTGAGCATTTGAAATGGTTTCAAACATTGCACCGTCTTGATTTAATGAGCCAGTCACAGCTGCTGTGGAAGCACCGCAAACACCTCGCCCTTTAACCCCGAAAGCATGCTTGTCTTCGTTCCTCGAATCCGTGCTCACGTCTTTCACCAGAGCGTGTTAGCTGACCAGCCAGCAGCCTTTACCTCAGAACCCCACTCGCTGAAGACACGCAGCCTGCCAAGACCAATCGCTCCCACTCAGCATCAGCTCGCCAGACTTTTGCTGCACACGTGTGCACCCTGGACTGCATGGACGGGATTATAAAACATACCACCACACACAGTCAATCACACGGACAAGCACAACTATCCTGGTGGGAAAGCATACACTGTCGGTTTGGTTTCCTGCTTGAGCGATCGCCTTTCGTTGATGGCGGACATTGCACTAACGAGCTTTTCCACCGAACCGGCATCTCTACTGTGTCGCTCCAGGCTTCAAATAGAGCTCTTTTACTCCATCAATGCACAAAACTCAGTGTCTGGCATGTGGACGGACTGGCAGAGACAATAAACTCAAAGACGTTTGTGCACTTCAGCCGAGAGAATATGAGAACTGGACCGTTACAAGTGTGTTGTGGCAGCTTTGACAGCACAAAAATAAATAAAACATTCAGTTTTATCAACATCTATTTACATTTAAGCTGTTTTTTTATTTGTAAAGCAAGAGCATTGACAACAGCTGTTACTTACTTGTCATTACATCATTACACTGCTTTAGATACATTTAACCGTTTCTGTATGTAATTGTACTTTGAGTAGGATGTTTATTCATCCATGTGAAAATTGCCATTTCTATCCCCAGATAATTCAGAACAACATATTTATGTAATTTCAGTGGCTGTATAATCATAAGCCATTACAATAATGTTCCATTTTGAATAAATAGGACACTTAATCTGAACTGTTAGACGTTCACCTGCAGTCACGCAGGGGCCAAGTGATAATAATGTGTTTTTATATGATAATGGCAGTTCTTTAAAGTCTCCAGAGCTATCCTCCCCTCTTCCACATGAATACATTCCTTTCATGTTGCCATTCATATCAAATGGACCTCATAATCACTATTTTGAGCTGGATCTGTCATGCTCATTCATAGGGCCATCACTGGCTATGCAGACGCTTTAACTGATTACAGGAGTATAGAGCAGTTGTGTTTGAAAAAGCCTTGTCTTTCGCCAAAAGCCATTTTTTACATTGTTTTGCTATTTCAAAAAAATAATCTAAGTAACCTTTGAGCATGTAAGCAACCACAGCAGCCTATAGCATTTGATTTGCCTTGCGTTATGAGTTTGCATCCCTACTAAGCTGCAAATCAGATCGCTGCATGTCCCAAGTCTTAAATATGTATGACCCGTCTTAATGAGGGAGTATAGCTTGAAGCAATTTTCTTTAAAACCAATATCTCTCCTCTTACACGTCCTAACAAATTGCAAAACATAAATTGCATCTGTCTCACACACACACACCCACACAGCCTTCAACAACCCAGGATGCAGGATCTCTCCCAACTCTCTCTGGATTGCAGTGGTGAGAAATGGTCATGCAACAACGAGCTGGTGAAAGACACCGACACAGAGTGAGAGAGCAGCAGGGGGAGATAAGGTGAGGGCGAGAAAGAGATCCAATGCTAAGCAGCTTTAAGACAATATGGAGGGGGAGGCTCATCTGAAGCCCAAACGAGCTGCTGCAACCCCATACCGCTGCTCCACTGACTGTGAACACACAAACATATGAAATACACTGCGACACCCATCCGCCTACACATACACTCCTATCGCTGCACATGAGTAACCAAGATGTGCTTCCCACGTATCTCCACTCTACACCCCCCCCCACCACCCACCCAACAGTGGATGAAGAGGACGAGGAAGCAGAGCAGATTCACACTGTATGGAGCAGTAGGGTGGGCAAGTGAGGCAGCAGTGGTCCCAATCAATGCAATAGAGGCAGCAAACAGAGAGGAGGATCCGGATGAGGGAGGGCACGGGGGGAGGAGTTCAATCATAGATGGGGAATCCCCTCAATGCATTGTGGGTCTGACTCTAGTTGTGACAACTTGAAGAATTCTTGTGCGTTTTGTGCAATATTGGCACATCATAATGTGTTTCAGTGAGGTAAATACTTTGTGTGGATTACAATATATTAACGTTGATTTTATTATATTAATGTTGGTGATTCCAGTAAAGCTCTGTTACACAACATATTACCACGGGATGTTTTGATATTGACCGAAACATTATTTTAGAAAACCTGTATTTTTTAGTTAGAAGAATACTCACAGTTGTACATCCCACTGGGCTCAATGTAACTGTAATGCTAATAGCCAGAGATGGTATTCAGAATCAATTAGAAAACTCTCAGCAATGCACTATGACAGTCCAACATAAGGGTTTATTCTCATTCAGAACAAGGATGAAAAAGCCCATCTTTACTGTCCACATTCCCCACTTAATTGCCAATTACAGCTGTATGACATCACACATAATTATGTCACAGGTTACTGGCTGCAGAGGATATAATTGCTCTAATTAAGATATATATAAATGTATGTATTGCATCAATGTTTTACTTGCAATGTCAGGAAAGACAAATGCTCTTCATGTGAGGTGATCCGTGGAATCACATGGTGAAACCAGATTTCATTCAAACAACATCATAGGCCTAATTAAGTCAAAATAATACTGCCATAACATGAAATATGATTCCGACTGACAATTTATTGGATAGTATATATGACAACTTTACTGCATCTTTTTTTTTTTTTTTTTTAAAGAAGCAAAGCACACATGACAAATGAGCCGTGGGCGCTGTATGCTTGCTTGCGTATTGTGCAGCAGGTGTTGGGTATCTGAGCCCCTGGTTCTGTTCTGAGCTCTGCAGCTCTCTGCTCAGGGAAATCCTCAGCTAGGGAGGCACTGATGGGCAGCCTGAGGCAGGCAGCCAGATGCTCCCCCTGCAGGTGATTCTTCAGCTCATCTTCTATTAAGTAGATCATTCTCAACTCAAGCTGACTGGAGAACCGAGGTGAATTTGAGGAGAGCATGTTGAAACGCACTCCCTGTGGAGGTTTGCTAATATAAAACAGGAATGAAGGTCAGTGGAACTTTAGTGAAAGCACGTTTTTCATTGTGTAAATGCACTCAAAGCTAGGATTGGCATCTTCTGTAAAACAAATTAGTTTCATTTGTTGAAATTCCCATTACATCCCGACAACAATCTACAAATCAAATGCTCTGGCAAAAGAAGAAGAAAAAAGAAATCCAGTACCTGTTTAAGAGCGCATATTCGGCATGTTACAAACATAACTTCTAAAAAACTCAACAACACTTGCGGTCTTGTGGTGGAAAGTAGAGTATTTGTTTGACTCCTCTTCTGCCTGTCATGACTAGTATTTTCTTTCTCTGTGTTGCACTTCCACTTGGACGGATTTGATATTTGTGTCGACCAAGACAAAGGATCCTAATTGACTGTCGACTGGCATTGTTTCCATGGTGCCGACACTTCATTTAACACATTATGAGCCATCTCCATGTAGTGCAGGTCAGTTTGGCGTGTTTTGGCTCATGCACTCATCGCCTTCGAGTCTTCCACAAGCTGCCAGCTTGACAGCTTCATAATGATGACTATGGGGGAGTGGCTTTGGTTGGGAAGCCTGAGAGGACACCCTGTTAGAGTTGCAGACTTTGCGACATTCTCACTAGATCTCCTACTAGACTGTTTATAAATAGCTTGTAGCTACTTTCAATAGCAAAGAGCTGTGATATTTCGGTTGGATGTTTTCACTTACTTTTTTTGGTTTCTCAAGATTGGCAACCCCAGCTTTAATGCATGAACAGCAGAGTGTGAAGTCAGTCTATACACATTGTATTATTGGGTTGCACTGTATTTATTACTGCATTAATTAAAAAAAAAAAAACAGGGGATATAACTCTAACTCCTCTATGTCCTGTAGATTAGTTTATGCATACCTTTGCACACAAATAAAAAACTAAAGCTTTCATTCGTAACGTTTCATGGAAAAATAAAAGTACTTACCTGTAAAAATTAGTCGAAGTACAATGAAGCACAAAATGCTAGAGTACTGTTAAACCTTTAGCATGATCTTAGACTTGGCAGCATCACGGTGAATAACATTGAAAACACGACTAAAAAGCTAAAGCGATTCACACCTCTGTCACATCGCTGCTAACTTTGACACCATCTTTCAAAGTTATCTGCTGGCGAGTTTTGCATCCGTGGCTCCGCTTCATGCTCGGCTGACACGTCTGTGTGCGCGTGGCAGTGTGGCTTCAAAAGCACCACACAGTGGGCGGCTAACGCCACTCACTGAATCGTGTTCATTTCCAATACACAGAGCGAGTTCACTGTGTGTGTGTGTGTGTAGGTCGTCTGAGTGACTGTGTACAGTATGTGTGTGTGTTTAGGTGCATGTGCCTGCGCTGTGTGTACCCATATTAATATTGCATACGTATCTCGCTCCAAAAAAACTCTTGTGTGTGCGTGGGGGATTTGCTTGAGAGCTCCACTCTCCAAACAGATTCACTTTTAATTCATTTAATTTAGGCCCGCGCCATGTGTTATGCAGAGACCGCCATTTGATATGCAGCCTTGTGCTTGGATGGGTTTAATTACTTAGCCGTCAAACAAAGTTATGCGTATTCAGAGATATTGGTTTGGTGCTTACATGGAATCCTTATCAATGTGGAAGAGGGTGTGCGTGAGACTCTGCCAGCGTATTTATGAGACAATAACCGATGATGATACTGGATTAAATTTAGGCAAAATGCAGCGTGATATCGCAGATAAGCAGCCAGCGACTGCTTGAATAATTTCAAGATATTGCTAATGGTTCGTACCTGTGGTTCTGCCGGCTACATGTTTTAGGACAGCCCCTCTGATATCGATCTTTTAGTTTTCTTTCTTTTTTCTTTTTATTCGCGTGTGCGCGTCAGAAAGCATTATTTTCAAATGATATGGTTATGAATTGTCACCAGCGGCTGCTTTGAATGTAATTCTTTCATTCGCTAATGTAAAGACTACGCATCCATTTGGAAATATTTAGCTATGAATATGCCTGTAGCTGTTTTTTGCAAAGCGAGAAAGCAAAGGTAAATATAGCATCAATGCAATAAGTGGAAACATTTGGATTATGATAAATAGAGAAAAATATATAAGCACACACCCAACACACCGACAAACCTATTTCGATAAGAGATATGAGTAGCTTCAGGCCATTACTCCCGCAGAGGCAAGAGGCAGCTTGACTGGGAGCTAATGGATGGAACCATGACAGCCGAGAAGAGCCAATGTTTCACCATTAGATAAGGAATCAATTACATGTTGGTATGTTGCTTTCTGCCTCTGCCTCCCTTATCCTTGGCCTGCAGTTCGCACCTCAAGCTCCTAATATAAATACCGCTGAAAGGTGAAGGCCGACAGTCATGCTTGAATAGTTCAGAAACTTCCTTTCGAACCATCTCCATCCCCCCCCCCCCCCCCCCCCCCCCCACACACACACATTTCTAATACAGAGCTCCTGTGCTTTGAGATTCAACACGTCAGTACAATTATCAGTGAATCAGAGTTACATGAAGTAGGTTCAAAATGCAACACGACATTCTGTGCTAGTATGTCGACTCGTGAGACTGTTTTTTTATTTGTTCATTTATATTTAATAGGGCCTCAAAATCCAAAGTGTCAGATGGTGAATTCCCACAGAGACCGGATGCACCTGCAGGAATTGAAATGAAGAGTAAAGTGATAGAGGGAGAGAGAGAAAGAGAAGCTCATCTCTCATCTGTGTCTCTTCTCTCTGCCATGTTGCTCCCAGTTATCTGCAGAACGAGAGTCAAACAAATAAAGAAACAAAAGACATGAATATGTTTATATATATGTACGACTCGTGACGATCTGACATCTTAACTGAACAAACATCCTCTTTCCTGACTGCAGAAGAGATGCTTTCAAAGCACAAGCTAACAAGAGCAAATCCCCCAAAATGTTGCCCCCGAAGCACTACGTTTCACGACCTTTTCATAAAAACAAACCTGTTGAGGTTGTTTGGACAGCAGTCTCAAGTCCTGCAGTTGCCACGGTTATATCAATAGGGACACTTTTGGCCCTAAGTTTAAACCGGTATCCATAGAAACAGCATCTCTCTTGGTTGTTGTTGACATTGCTGAGATAATAAGCATTTTGTTTTTCAGTGATCCAGCATCAAAAACAAGAAACTATGAAGTAAAAGTAATACAAGTTGTACATTATGCTGTAAGTTCTCAAATAGAGAAAGTTTAGCTGTTCTTCTCAAGTCTAAGCTTCCGGCAGCTATTTCTCACTTAAACAGGACATGGAGGCATAATGCCTTTTTAGCCACCAGAAGGCTTTTAATGTGAAATATCAATGCAGAAAAGTATTGAGGTTCATTAACGGTAGCTTAACACTGAAGAAAAGAACCTCGACGTAAAACTGACTGTAGAACAGTTTCTGTTTAAAAGGTAAGTTTACAGCAACTATTTGAACTAGTGCTGCGGAAATGTACATCATCCCAAATGTATCACGACAAGTAAATATGGACAAACTTTAGATTTTGCAATAATAATGAACAGCAACAACAGCAAATTAAAATGGGTGCGGATAAAAAGCAAGACAGCTTCTTGTTAAAATCTGATAAGATATGCTGTCTCCTGTTCCACATAAACGGGAAGGAAATCAAGTTTTTGAGAACTGATGGTATGCCTATGTAAAGTAATAAATAGCAATATGTATGCGTTTATGTTTTGCTGTATATTCCTGCACTCTCTCAGGCAGGCTTGAGATATTTGACGAGCTGTAACAAGCGCAAGGACAGATCAAGGTAAAGCTGGGATGTGGAATCGATTTCCGAAAGGGTCAGGGTGCGTGTAGGGTTACCCGGTCACATGCAGCCATTAGCATGCACAAACGCACCGACATAAACTCTCTGGGCGCTTGGCTCGGCCCGGCCGTGTTTTTTTCACGGAGCTATTCAAATGCAATAAAAGCTGCATGTTATTAAAGTTTGCAGCTTGCTGAAAGGACTCAGGCTGCAGTGTTTTCTCTGATAAATGTCTTATTTAACAATCTCCCCGGACATCCTAATTGTGGTGTTGGCTCGTGTTTCAGTGCACTGAACTGGAAAACCTTGGCATCTGTGCTGCTCCCGTTTCTCCTCCTCCTCTCTCTCCTCCACTCCCCTTTTCTCTTGTTTGCAAATTCCCTCTGTCCATATCCCCCACGACATCTTATTCCTACCACTTAGCGTACAAATGAGCGTCCCAATTATGACTTCGATCTGGTAGGAACATTCGTCTTGGAACTGGAACCTTGAGCAGTTAACAGTTCGGAAATGCTGAGCATCTGCTGTGCGAATCAATGGTGGACTGATTTGACGCCAGGTTTATGACGTGACAAAAACAAACAAAATACAGCACAGCTGATTTCAAATGGAGATGCACACCTACAGAATGCAGTATTTTAATAGATAAATCACAGTCGGAGATGTTCCTTGACGTCAGCAGGTATATTCAATTATTTACGCTGTGAAACACTTACATCAGTCTATTTTTGGTCTCGCCCACTGAAGGAGCCCAGACTTGTGCCAGCAGCCACAAGCCATTTTTATGAGCACTAAATGGCGTCCAGTGCATTCACCCCTGTGAATACAGGAGGCGCTAGTCTTGTCTCTGTGAAACACACCATTACTCCCCCATTGTTTGCCGAAGCACTTTGTCGAGAAATAATTTACACCCGACTCTTCCCGCTTCCAGTCCGTTCAACACAAGGTCATGTCCAACAGCAATGGCCCTGTTGTGCCACTATATGAATGGACCCCATCCATAACTGACCTATGAAATGTGTTTGTGGGAGCAATGTGGGGTTGATTAATCTGGAATATTATAATGGCACATGCAATGATTCTTTACCATGCCAGTGAACCAAGAAATTACAAGAAACCTAATTAGCTTTTTCTTCTTGCAAACATGGGATACTTTTCATTCTGTGAGCTGGATTCTGTGACTAATAATAGTCGAAGAACATCAAACAGTGAACAGAGTAGACATAGTTCTATGAACGTGTTGTGTAAAGTGTACATGTTAGATTCTGGAAAGTACACTCAAGTGTATTAAGAATGCAATGTAAGCTGGCAGAGCAGTAAACTAAGAAACGAGGATACTCATATCATTTTTCTTTGTAATGATACAGTTAATTGAAATTGACCTGAGTGTGTATCTTGACCTGTCCCTGAGGTGATGTCCTCCAGAAACAGGCCACACTCAGGGCAATTATTTCCAGACAAGCACACTGTTTTGGTAATAAAGTGTAAGAGTAAAGTGCAAAATGTAACTACTTTATTACTCGTACTTTTCAATGCTGATTGTGCAGTTGTTGCTGTTGATACCAGATGCTCAAATGAGATAGATATCGAAACCAGATCAGTGTGAAACCCATGTGACTCAAATCTTCCCCTTTCTGCTTTACATTTCAACTGATGGCTGAGGTTTATACACAAGACACACACATATATGCAAACACATGCAAAGTTCTGGCTGCAGCAGCGGGAATAAAGGTTGTATTTGATAGGCAATGCTCTCAGCATGGAGCTTTGCGCAGACACACCCCACCTGGTTCTCAGAGCCACTCAAAGACAAACTGTGAAGAAATTAAACTGTATATTGGGGAATTATGGCCTATTTGCAATGCAAATTCCAGGAGTGGTCTCCCGCGGTTCATCATACATTGCAGGCTAGACCAGATGAAGATGCAAGGGAGTTTTCCTGCTTTCATTTTGGTATCGCTCTCAGTGTGTGCCTCTCTCATTAAAAGGGCTCCATTTCTAAAGACGTTTATGCAGCTCATGAATACCGATTCAAGCGGTATGTGGACTCACCGAGTTGGGAGGTAAACAGACCCTGCAGGACTGTTGGCTGCGTTCTGTTCTTCACCAACCAGGTCAACAGTAGAAACGACCCACTAAGAAGCTCATTATGGCCCAAAAGATTGCTCTAAATGGGCCTTTGCAACACTCCAGTGATCACTTAGGCCATTGTGTAACTCTGTGGTTGAACTCGAGAGGTTGATAAGAGTTTTACAATAGCCCATACAATATGCATGAGGGGACACAAAATGCATAGCACAGATGGTCGGATAACGGACGGGGAGAGATGAGTGCTTGTGGTTAAATTTCATATATCTATATTTATATATATATAAAAGTTGAGTGACTTTGATATGCTGGTCCTTCACCCGTTGCATTCATCCTCACTGAGCAGCTACAAATGCGAGCAGGTGTTATGTTCATGTTCCAGTTGGCAGCAGGAAGGTTTTTTCACCGTTTGACCAGCCAGACAGTGAGCTTCGAAATCCAGACATCTCAACACCTGGCAACGAATTTATTTAGACTTGAGTGTGGACCTGCTGAGCTCTGTGCAGATGTTCATTCCTTCAGATAGGGTAATTCAACCGTTGTTCCCCCCTCTTTGATATATATATATATATATATGTGCTGTGAGAATTAGCCTTGGCAAATAAGACGTGGATTTATTTTCTGTACATGAATTCCCCATGCCGCTCTTTCTCAGCCCCTACTTCGAATAAAATGACCTGCTCTGCTGGTTTACAGAGCCCTGTAAACAGCGAGGTGAACTTCCCACTTTCTAATACAAGTCAGATGGACCTAAGCAATGGTATTGAATTCAAACCACTATTAGAGTAAGACGTGTTTACGAGTGCCAAGTGGACATGTTCAGCCAGGAGCCCCTTGTCAAAGCTGCTCTGTGTCGCATCAACATCGATTCCTCAGTCCACTGGAGGTGTTATTGGGCATATGATTGAAATACAAGCTATTGATTTCCGTCAGCTTTAGTGTCCAGTTTTCTTCATGTTTTAACCCAACAAAATACATATAAAAACAATGACCTTATGAAGAATATCTCATGCTTTGTCGACTTGTCTTTGCCACAGGCACACAACATTCCTCTTACATTGTTATCTGATCAAGCTTTTCATCCAGTACAGACCTTGAATGCTTGTGCAAAGTTGCCATTTCAACTGTATGAATCAATTATATTTTCATTTCCTTGGATTTGAGTCTGTGGCAACTCCAGATAATTCCTAACCTGTCTTGGCCACAGCCAATCACATGGATAATGTGAAATCCTCTGTGCATTTGTGACAGTGACATTTGTGTTAGCTGTTGTTCTCAGCGGGGAGTGTCACTCTTTTTCAAACGCTTTCCAATTATATGAAGAGCAGATCACGTTTAAGACATTTTGCGTGATGTAACATGCATTTCAAACTTTTTGTCATTTAACACCAGCTGTTTTCACTGCGTTTGAGGCTTTTCACGTGTCATTTAATTCCCCGTTCTCATCCCAAATTAATCACATGTGGACGTTTCAAACCTGGTGGTTAAGATAGTAATTCATGCAATGAGTTTATGCAACAAAACTACTTGGTTAGGTTTCGGAAAAAATCGTGGTTTGGGCTAAAATAAGGAAGCTTGTTACGTTAATTAGTAGTCAACGTAAATAAGTCAAATCTAATGTTGGTCTCCTGGGTGAAAGGCATGTGTTTGTTTCACCACCCGTCGACCTCCTACTAAGCACATGATCTGATCATCTTTTGCCACGACGTGAAATGAAATGTGAAAATTAAAAAATCCGTACCAATAACACGCAAAATGACTTAACTGGCAAGTTGTTCATTCGACGGGTTAATTCTGTGGAGAGACCAGGCGGGCCCAGAGGGCTACTGCTGCTGTGTGTGATCCCTGGGTCCACTCTTTGCACAGCTCCTTACTGAGATCTGGTTGCTTCATTGGGATTACAAAACACATGTATACAGGTCAGGAGCTGTTGCCATTATCTGCTATTTTCCTTAGTTTGAGAAAGAATTGAACAATCATAGTTTATAGGCAGGATTAAGAACAGAGATGTTTTCCTTTGAAGATAAGCTGCGTTTATGAAGAATAGGAACAGATGAACAGCAGTAAGTGTGGACGTCTTTGGCAGAATTGACATGTCGCTGACAATTGGTTGGTTCATGCAAAACAAATCGAAATAGTCCCCATTCAAATCAGAATGCTGCTCACGTGAACCCAATGTCAGAAGGGAATGGCATTTCAGTCTGATTACCTTGTCTATTGTTACTGTTTGCAGATCTTATGTTGTTATTTAAAACCGTATATGTTCATGCACACACTCTCGCATTGCAGATACCAGCATCGGCTTAGCTGAAGACCTAGCCGTGGGGCTCGATTGGTTTTACTTCCTGCTGAGATGAGCCATGGCAGAAACAAGAGATGGGAAGCTGCCATGATGTGATCCCAAAGGACCTGTACAGCACTTAAATGCACTTCTCTGATTGGTAGCGGCTCCTGTTCACTCCGTTCAAGCGATCCCAGCCTCCCTTATTCCTTCTGTTATTGAACAGAAAGTTTGCTTTAGACGCACTGTCTTTCCCCTGCAAACCCTAGCTTCCTTTTTCCTCTCCAGCATGAGAGATAAACATAGATTACGATTCCACTTGAAAAGCAGAACAAATGGCGTCTTATTTATGAATGCTTCAGACGTCTGGGAGTGTAGTCTCTCGATAGCGTCTGTAGGTGAAGTCCTAATGGTTGCTTAAATGTTGGTTTTACAGCCACTATATTGTTTTACTCAAATATATTTGTCACCACTCATGTCCACTTCTCTCCGGAGACAAGCCCACACAATAATGAAAGGCAAATCACTAGAATATATATATATATATATTTTTTTTCTTGACAATATTGTTGTTCACGGCTCTGCTGCGCCGACTAAAATTAACATCTCTGTGCATAAATCAAAAGTGAGCAATGTTGGCAATGTTCGCTCGCTCTCCTGGAAGTAACCGAGTATTTGGTGAACGATGCCAGGCCGTCAGTTCATTTATGGAAGAGCAACAGCAAAGGGAAACTCACTTCCCAGAGGAGGGGACTGTTTATTTCAAGCTATTTTTATCTTCTAAGGCAAAGTGATGAAATGGTAAATGGTCCAAGTTGTGTCTCAGTGATTACTGCCTGATGGAGCTGGATTTCTTCATTCTTACCAGAGCACGTCTTTTTCACTTATTCTTGTTTCGTCAATCCATCTTTTCTCATTCCACCACCCCCCCCCCCCCCCCCCCAACTCATTCCTTCTTCTCTCCATATCTCTCCTTTCCCTCTCTCCATCTTTCCTCCATCATCCCCCCCCTTACATAAGACCTAGCAGGGCAGCTTCTGAGTCTTAGCAGATGTAGATGCCATATGGAGAGGTGGGGGTTGCCTTGATTTTCAGCCATAACACAAATCCTGTACCTTGTTTTCCTTTTCTATTGACTTGCTGTCACCCAGGCACACACACACACACACACACACACCAAAAAAACAAACACAAATTACAACTTTACTTACTATTACCTAATTATTACTTAAAAGGTAATTTTGCAGCACCGACATCTCTGCATGTAAGACTCCAATTGCAAAAAGTGCTTGGACACACATTCTGTTCCATGTGCTCAGACATACTGCGCGCTAACAGCCTCCACTCCACGAGGTGAGCCAGGTTGAGAGCAGCCATATCCGTGACATGGTCAGCATTAAGGGTGTAATCCTGAACCTGATTTAGTGTTCAGAGAGAGAAAGCTGATTATGAGTCATAACCACCTCTATGTCACCCTGGTCAGTACGCATTCACAGTTACTGCATTATGTTAAGATACAATTAATCTCATATGCATAAAAGTCAAAACTAAGAAAGTCTTTTTGTAAAAGTTGATCAGATTTGAAGTTGTTTTCCTTATTTCACTTAGTTCCTTGATGGAGAGGAAAGCAGCTTTACAGCTTTTGGCCCATGCAACCTTTTTTTTCCGGCCCTATTGTCGCTCAAGTGAAAAACCGCACTGGTGGGATGTGGAAGTCAATTCACCTGCTCTCTTTTACATGATCATCTGAAGAACACTATCGCATACTTCTACATCCCAACATGCCCTTAATCGTGCAACAACATGAAACATCTTTAAGATGCTTTTGTTCCTGTCCCTTAGTGCTCCGCTATGCATCTCTCAGAGGATCCACAACTGTAAAGACAAAAGATGAAAGGAAAATACCCGGCAACAAGAGATTTGGGATTTTTCGCAGGCGTCAGTGATACACTGCTGTTATTACAATCCGTCCAAATCTAAAGATGACGAGTAAAAGAGAATCTTTGTTTGTATTACTGACGTAGTTATGTCAAGTGAAACTATACCACTGGCTCACATAGCTACGTCCGTATCCTTTGCATGACAAGCGTACTTATTTTAACTGTCAATGGTTTACAACGATAACCGCGTGCAAACCTTCAGCGTGCAGATTCTACGCAAAAGGCCGCTGCAGGCTTCGGCCCAGGTGGCGAAATATGACGAGAAGGGGTGAGATCACGTTGGAGTGAAATATTGGACGAGTTGGATTTTTTTTACAGTGCTACAATATTGCGTGCCTCAGTGTGCTTCCTGTAATGGATTGGTGCTGTGTGCAGTTGGTGGGGCGGTAGTATTACCGAGAGAGAGCCTCGCCGCTGTGCTGCTCGACTGACTGTTGCTGCCACGGAGGCTTGTCCCTGTCAGCGAGATAAATGACATCCTAGCTACCCGGCTATCTACTTGATACCTGAGAGACAGAGACACTGGTGATGCCCTTCAAACGCTACACACCATCAACCCTCCGTGTGTCTGTCTATTGTCAGGAGAGCAGCGTGTGGGTGGGTGCAGGTGTGTGTGTCTGCACATGTCATGGCAATTGCAGAGTTTGTGTACTCACCTATGCATTCAGTTCATTAAAACGACCTCGACTTAGTTTACAGTTTGTTAGAAGAAGACGATCCATGACACTTAATCATGGCACAGTAAGCTATTGCTGTTCTGGATGCACATGAGCCACGGCAGGCAGGTCGGTCCCTGTTAGCCCGTAAACATGCACATGTCGCCATTTTAGTATGATACATGTATATTTCGGATGAGTGTATTCTTCTCCTTCTTCTTCTACACAACAAAATCTGTGTGAGCATATGCTTTATGTATCACAACATATAGCTGTGATGGGGATGCAAAAAGTTTGAGGTCCTCTGGCGCCACTCAGTACATCAAGTTCTTGTCAAAAGCAGCAGTGAGCAGCAGCGATTACAAGACAAGCATTTGCTCCTGTGTGTTAATCTCAATGCCAAACACCACCTTTTTCTTTTGGCACTTAGCGGGTGCAAAGCTGCCAACGGCCTCACTTTGAGACCATAATACCGCTTCCTGAGCACCCAACACTCAGAGTTCATAATGCACTGGTAGATGACTGTCGTGACTGCCAAATCTCCGTGGTGACCACAGCTACACGACCGTCTCCCTCTCTGCTTATTCCCTTCAGGTGGGGCGCCTGACCTTTGTGAGCGGGCCAGCTGGAAAATGTCAGCGCGGCGTAAACTGTTAGTGATCTCACTTTGCGATGGCATTTTCTAAAGCCAGACCCTCAGGCAGCCACTGAAGCCACTGGGTCATGCCATTGCAGCCTGTGCTTGTGTTCATGGCCATTTATTTACATGTGTGGTTGTTCATTCTGACTTGAATACAGCTTGACCGATTCGCGGAAGACTCTACAACCTCATTCTCTCCTTTCAATCTGTTTTTCTTGTCATTTACTCATCCTCTACCCTTTTTTTGTGTTGCTCGTATCACTCTCCAGTGTACGTTGTCTCACCTCTTACATAAACTCCTTGAATGTTCAGAGTATGTCTCACAGATTAAAAGTCCAATCTGGCTCAGTCTATCCTCCAAATAGACAAAGCAAACAGCAGAAAAAAAAGATTAGCAGTCATCTCAATTATAATATTTATGAATCCTTTGAAAGGCTTGAGTATGAATCAGACAGTCTCGTCAGTCTTTCAGCCACACCGCCTAAGAATTGAAGGTTTTCTGTGTACAGTGCGATCATTTAAATCCCCCCTGGCTGTTTGGGCCTATTACTGAAAGAATGTCTGGCTTTGACTGCAGAATAATGAAGGCAGACTTTGGGGAGCTGGGAGAGGCGACCGATACAATCTTAATGTTGTCAAATCCACCAAACAAAAGGAGGGATATCAGCGGTGTGGATGAATTTGGCCGTTAGAGGAAAAAGATGGCCTTGAAGATAGCACCGCTAAATGGCAGCCAGGACTGCTTGCTTAACTACACCGTCATGTTTGAAGTGAACAGGTTTCCGTCAACGGGTTGCGGGCTCAGGCGAGTGTGTGGTGAAGATGTTCCACTACTCGGGGCAAACTAAGACGACTGGAGACCAGCCGGCCTGGAGGACTCACTCTTGTGAGGTTGTGGACACAAGCATTCAAGCTGCTTCAATGTCTAGTGTTACATTCACTCACATCTTCGAACATTGTATTGTTCAGACGCAGTGTTGTCAACGGCTCTGCCTCTTCCGCGACAACACGAAACAAAAATGATGAATTCCCCTCCACTATGCTCCAACCTTGGCCTATAGGTTCTTGCTCTACTTCGTAAAGTCTCTCACCTACTAACTAAGCACTTATTTGCTCTCTAGCCATTTTCCTCCAGGGTTCACCTTGTCCAACTTATTGCCAGTATGAACAAGCAATGGCTTCCAAAGAAATGCTTTCATTAGGACGAAAGCACGGAGGGTGATCCTATCGATCGCAAAGTGCTGCCTCCAATTCAGGGCTTTCCCTCTGAATTTGCATGTTGAAGATCTTGGGACTACAGCACGAGGCGGAGATGGAGGGCGGTTCAATTAAGACTTCCACCTGAATAAGTTATGTCTTTCTAATAGCCTTCAGGAAATAGTCATGAATATATAAAGAGGAAATATGAATTCATCAAATCCTTCTTTCTTCCTGGTCACAGAGTGAAGGGAAGAAGTGACAGGGAGATTGAGAGAAATAGGTGGGGCAGGGTATGAAAAGGCTTTCAGCCTAGCTTGGCTATAGGGATGTGGCATGAAAAAAACATACAGAGAGCAACATGGATTTAAACGTCAAATTACTTTCACAGAGCTACCAGAAAATGAACAAGCATTTAAACATTGAAGAGAATGCCCAAATGAAAAGTGAGTTTCTTTCCAGCAAAAGAAGAGACAGATCAAATTCATCATCGCCATTGAATGTGTACAACATAGACTTCATACATGCCATGAAAAACTCACAGAGACAAGAGTTTACAATCTTCATGCTAAACCATGTGACCAGGGAGCAAATAAGACAGGATGTGAAACTTGAAAAGTCTGGAAAAGAGATTGTTGAGATTGTTGGGAGCCGGAATCAAGGGCAGCTTGCTGGAAGCTTTTAGGGAGTTGACCTTTATCAGAGAAGTGTTGGAGGCAGTGCGGCGAAATGCCACATGAAGAACTTTATAGAAATCCATTTGCAGGGCAGGTGTGGGTAGGACAGGCAACACGGTTTAGAAAAAGTCTAAAAAGAAGCAGCTTGATCTCGTATTGATTGAAGCGCTGTCTGTTTTGACATCGTGCGCGTGGGGATTTTGTAGGAAGGTTGACAGAAGGAGAAAATGCATGAACTATTGTCTTCCAAATGTGCAGTATATAATCATTACTATCATGTTCTGACAGAAATGTGGAGATTGAGACCAAAGAAACCCAACAGGGAACTGATGATTATCTATTGTATTGGATGAGTGAGGTGGGCTGTTTTTAGTCTTTCCTGCTGGCTTTATTCCATTCATTTCTTTAACACAGGCCTAAACACTGCAAAGTAAATGTGGTGTGACCGAGGATAATCAACACCTCCATTTCCAGTCGCACATTTTAATTGACTTTATTGGAATTCCTATAATTAGGTACTGCACTGCCAGAGCTAGATTGTCAAGGTTAACAATGTAAGTACCGTATGATCAGTTTGAAAGATTTGGAAGGAGTTCATTATATAGCTGTATGTGTTGCTGGTCTGTGAGTATATCAAACTCTTCCTAACTTATTACGAAACTCATTGTTTTGCCTCGATACAGGCTGGCTGCAATGTAGCAGGACGTGTGTTTCTGTCTCTTGTTGTCAGCAATCTCACTCCTGTTCTGTTTGACTGGCTGATTGAGTGATTTGTTAGATTCTGCTGCTGGCGCGTCTGGGTCTGCATGAATATTCCTGGCGTGAAGCAGCTCCCTTGGAGCTTGGATGCTGTCAGGGGGTCACTGTGACAACTGATGGGATTTACTGCTGACAGATGACTTTGTGTGAGAGAGAGAGGGAGAGAGAGGGAGGGAGGGAGGGATGGAGAGAGAGAACGAGGGCCACTAGTGTAATTTGACATCTACAGTATATCTTCATTTTTTTCACCCTCAAACTGTCGTCCGTCAGCCAGAGCAGCTCACACAATCCCACAGCACAGACACACTTACATGCACACACACAGGGACAGTGTTCAGTGTGCGTAACACTCTTTATATGGCTCCCCACACATCCAGATGTTGCAAATAGATCAAAACAAAGAGATACCGAGTGAGCGCAAAAAAACAAAATATAGAAAAGATCATTTTTTAAACCCCTTTTTTCTGTGGTTTGTGTGTGCACTTTATTCAGATGGAACTTTCAGAGGGAGGCCTGCCCTCTGTAATGGATTAGCTTTTACCATCATGGAAGAGAAGATGGAGTGCACCAATTAACTTGGCTTTTGACAAATTAACTTCAGGATGAGTTCCCTAAGGAACCAAACTACTGGGATTTATAATACATGATCTTTATTATGATAGATGGGGGTCTCAAAATCTTGCGGCGAAAGGAATGAACCGATGGTTAATCGTGGATTTTAGTCACAGTTTATGCTGTTAAGAGCCCAAGGATTTAGCCTCTTCTCTTTAATGTTTAATGCAACGGTGACTAAGAGGAAAAGAACAGAGTGAGGACGTCATGTAGTATCTTTGTGCTAATTCTAGTCTAAAACACTTGGGCACCGATTCAGTTTCTGTAAAATAAAACCAAGCTTAGCCAGCCAGCCAAAGTATAATATTGGATGGTGGTTCGTATTCTCGTTTCTGACTCAAACCATCCATGGATGAAAACATTGTTTATTGGCAGCAGAAACCTAAATGTCTTCGACATGAGGCGAATTCCAGTTGAACAAATCAGAATCCAGCCTGGTTCACTGAATCCTACAGCAACTGACGAGAAGGAAAGGCAAAAAGGGAGGGAAAAAACCCCAACAATTTTCTTCCCTTTTTAAAGGATGACGAAGACAGTGCAGCAGCAGTCACAACAAGCTCTGCTGCTCTTTCCCTCGAGCAGTAGCTTGGCTGCTTGGACAGAGCTGAAATGGGCAGGACCAAAGAGACTCAAAAAGCACAGCCAACAACGCACTCAACGGGCTGCCTCTCTGTGACATTTCAGCTGTGGCTTGAGGCTGCGCGGAGACATTTAACGTGTGTGTCTGTGTGTGCATGCACGTCTGTTTATGTGCGTTGTCCTAACACTTCCAGAATTATACATCTGACAGTGTGATAAGACTTAAATGTGTACTTTGCTATCGGGACATTGTCAGAACGTCTTGAGGGACGGATGATTGAGCGAGACGGGCACAACGCAGTTACAACATCCGATGAAAAGCGACAACGTGCTGTGTAACACAACGCAGACAGTTTAAGGCGAGACCTTGTCCTAACATGACGCAGGCCATCAAGCAGTGCTGCGGTTGCAGCTAAGTGCTGGAAAGCAGCACAAAAATGATCTCCGCCAACATCAAGCTGCTATGAAAATCATTAAACATCACATTTCGCTTTGAGCTCCATCCATAATGAATGGCTACCTCTGGTTCGTCTGCTGGTGGGAACCAGGTTAATGGTACTACAAAAAAACTTAAGATTCATGGGAAAAAGAAAATAGCATTAAGTTGGAATCACAAGGGGGCATATACTGTGAATAACATGGCGGTGCTGCGTACTGGATTGCACTTAAATATAAAATGCGTGACCTAAAAACAAAAGGGCACGATTGAAATGAAAAGGCATTTCCCTTGTCACTTTGCATCCTTTATTCACTTACTATTTGTTTTATTTGTCATTCCATCTGTTAAGAATAATCCTGAGGTTTACGCGACATAATTATTTTTACTACGGCATACTTGCATTACATGACTTGGTGATTTGCGTTCAAATTTAAACACCAGGAAACATGCTAATGTTGTTGAGAAAGTCTGTGCCTTAATGTTTTGTGACACAACAATCAATGTTGACGTTATCTTTGTCGTTAATTAAGATGTAGCACTTTAAAAAGACAACATGCCTACAGCCACTGCGGTGCTGCATGCTAACATGCTCAAAATGAAAGTGACATCTTGCTAATGTAACGCACCATTTATCAACGCCATGGCAGAGAAATACAGCAAATGATTTGGGCTTCTTCACAGCACGAGTGTTACGTAACTTCTCACTGGAATACAATAAAAAGATAAGTTTGGGTTTCTTACATAACTTCTTGTGAAGTCTACATAAGTTCATATAACTCAATGTTGAGTTGTTGTTTCACATGCGACAAAACCGCTGGTCTCCTGGGTGCAGGTCCACTCCCGGGTGCAGGTCCACTCCTGGGTGCAAGTCCTCTCCCGGGTGCAGGTCCACTCCTGGGTGCAAGTCCTCTCCCGGGTGCAGGTCCACTCCTGGGTGCAAGTCCTCTCCCGGGTGCAGGTCCGCTCCCGGGTGCAGGTCCACTCCCGGGTGCAGGTCCTCTCCCGGGTGCAGGTCCACTCCTGGGTGCAAGTCCTCTCCCGGGTGCAGGTCCTCTCCCGGGTGCAAGTCCTCTCCCGGGTGCAGGTCCACTCCCGGGTGCAGGTCCACTCCCGGGTGCAGGTCCTCTCCCGGGTGCAGGTCCACTCCTGGGTGCAGGTCCAGTCTTAATTCTGTGAACCTGGGAATCTATGACAGTATTTTAAAAAAAACACAAAATACTTATTCGTTTTATATTAGTTTTACAAATATTAGATTAAATACTAAGTATTTGACGAATCGAATGAGTAAGGTCTGGTGGCAGTAGAGTCAGGGGATCGTCAAAGTCGTCAGGCTTCATCCTAGTATGAGGAACTGTTCTATTTCCTTACTTCAGTGCCGTTTAAAGCACTTTTTAATGTAACCAGTCAACTAACTTGCCGGAGGCTTTGCGCATTGCACACAAACATAAATGTTCACACACATTCACACAAAGCTTTGGTAGCACAAGAACCTTTCCAGTTTAATGATCAGTTCTTGAGATGCAATTAGACAACCTGTCAGTGAAGCATGAAGTCATGGTGTGTGTGTGTGTGTGTGTTCATGTGGCTGTCATTGTGTGTGCATGTGTGTTTCCCTCTCCTGAGGTGTAATTACCAGTGGTACTGCCGCAGGGGCCTCCGGCTGTACGCAAGCAGCCATAGACAGGCCGGCCAGGAGAGGAGCAGTGGCAGTAATTGGCCAGAGTGGAACTGCAGAGAAACATATGTAATCAGAGGAACAGACAGAAAAACACAGAGTGTGTGAGACAGAGGGAACATCTGGAATCGTATACATAGAAGAACACTTTAACGTTCACACTTCCTCTGAGAAAGACTAGATTCAGAACAATCAGGTGGAAGCTGAATTAAATGCTAAGCTTGGAACAGAAACTGTGATTGCAGAGATACTTTGTATCCCGTGAGGCAGTTTCAGTCGCCTAAACTTCCCCAGAACATAACCAAGGAGACGGCAGATAACGCTCATTGTATAGTGCAGTTGTGATGACTTGTTGGAACAAATCCCGTGTTCTAATAGGTCCAAGGTGTGTGCGTTTCTGCATGTCGCTGTAAGCCTGTTTGTGTGTGTTAAAGCAAGCCCAAACATCTCTTCATGTTCATGTATTTATCAGCAAGCTGTTGGGCTCTATTCCCTACATCAGCACTTCTGGGCAGCCAGGGCCACCCCTAATCCATACTGTCCCTGTCAGCCAAATGCTAATGATGCTGGAGCCCAGTCCGTCTCAAAGTCCCCCGTTCACCCTCCACCTGCATCCCCTCCATCTGTCACACAACCACCCCACCATTTGCATTCCCCATAATTTGGAATTTTTCACAGCAAGCCATCAGAACAAATCGATGGTTTGCGAGGCAAAACGTGGCGTGAGCCCTCCGAGAGAAACGGGCCCGGCTGTGCCTCCCCTTCCACACACCTGCATGTCAGTTTAGCTTCAATGAAACGGAGGCTGCTTGAGATGTTCCATTTGCAGAAAATCACAGACTTCCAAATGAGATAACTTCAGTGGAAGGCTGGCATCGGGGTAGTACAGAGTAAGGGTCACATTTCCCTACCAGTCAGAGACAACGACAGCTATTTCATACTTTTATACTAACAACTGAAGAACAATATCTGCTTGACTAGAGCTCTAATTTCAGTAATTGGATTAATCAATGCTTGGCCACAAGACTCAATGAGAGTCTTTTGTAATTGTTACACGTTAAATAAGTAATTACCTGCCATATTAACACATCGCTTTTGCAACAACAGCATTTAGCTTGTTAGCAAAATGGTTTGCTGTCAAGTGAATCAGATTGGCCGTGGATTAGACATATATTTTATCCTTTTTTTATTCTAATTCAACCAAATGTTCCCAGTTTGGTGATAGTGAACTATGCTGTCTCTCAGTCTTGTGGCTGTGTACACATACAGAGTGAGGTCCTGCTGTTGCACAGTCTGTGGCATCCGTAGCAGATCCAAAATCATGAACCCGCAAGTGACGGAATAGGCAATTATTGTCACGGTGAGAACAAAATGCGACATGCTAAATATTTCTCAAACACACATATAGATCCACAACAGGCAGACAGAAAGAGGCATAAAAAAAGAGAAAAGAGGAGACTGACGCTCGTAAGTTTGACAAATGGAGGGATTCTGGGGAGAATCACTCACGGCGAGATAGAGGCCGACACCAGCAGATGGATGAGTACAGCGAAAGAAAGAAGACATATTTTCAAATGAGGATACAAAGCACACACGCGTGCATACATATGAGAGGACAAAAATATTCCTGATACTTGTCAGTGTTTGGAGAATAGACACGTATCATTGTTATCTTTCTGCATCCTACTATACCCACAGGTAGCTGTCAGGCAAAGGTAAATAATGCAGCACAACACAGAAACCTGCACAGAGGAAATGCCTGCTTTTCACAGGTGGTTGTCAACATATATAGTACTTTTGTTCCGAGTTGTATCTGCAGCTATTGAACCAGTACATAGTTTTAGCAGCGATTGGAATGTTTCAAATATCTGGCAGTGAAAAAATGAGTTATTGAGTTGGAAGAAACTGGGAGTGCGTTATATAGATCATGTCACGTATGTCCTTTTTTAAAAAGGGTGGTGACCTGCGTGCTGAATTATGATCAGTACTTCGCTTGGCCCTCAATTGAATGCAAGTGTTGTGGGAAGCCAGTGAGGGATAAACACCATGCTCTTCAATAGAGTCTAAAACCCCCAGCCCGACAGTTCACATCACTTGTTCTCACTCCCAGCTCATCAAATACCGCCGCTCGGTCAGTGCCTCTATAGAATCTGATACCAACGCAACGGGGGTACCAAACACGTTATAATGTTAATCGTAAGGCCACCAACCAAGCGCCTGGAGTTGATAAATTGGGAGTCTGAATGTGTTGACGATTGAGTGAGCAGTGACGAAGTCTGAGATAGACTGGAAATCGGGCGTTCCTAACTGGAAGAAAAAGGCGTAGAAGACATTTAAAAGCTCGATAAATATATTCACAGCGTTCTACATTTGGCATCACGGTGATAACTGGTTCCCAGAGCACGTGGAGCGATCTGACAAGTTACATTTAGTGGAATCTAAGAACGCAGGACATGACACAGTGGGACAAAAAGAACGGAAGCTGAAAAGAGTAACAGTGTGGGATAATCCCTGTCTCTACAACTAGATCTTCCACAAACTATCAATTTCTCACTTCATCTCTTAGCAGGCTGTCGTCACACACTGTACCAACAAAAAAAAGCATGCACTGCAATTTGTATGTGTCCCATCAAATCACTGACAAAGAGTGACAGACTCTGGGAGGAGGTTCAGGGTGGGTCCAAACAACATCAGACTTTCAGAATCAGCTTTATTGGCCATGTATGCTCTTTCAGCCAGGAGTCTGCTGTTTGTGTCCCGTGTGAAACCAGATGTCAACTTTGATTTATTTGTAGCGTAATGTCTGTAATTAAGACAAAACACTTCCAACGTTATTTCAACTCAAAGCCAAACTTTGTCGAAACCTAACCAAGTTGATCCTGCAGACGGAAGTTTATTTTGAGAGGACTGTATGCATGTAACGAACAGAAATAGACATTTCTGTGAATTATTATAGAAACCGATGTATGAGAATCCATTGCACTTAGCAAATCTATTTGAATTGAAGGCCATAGAAAGGCAGATGGAACAGAAGAAGTGTGACAAAGTACCTGTTGGCTGTTAGCCTGAAAGACTTTTGGATGTGTTCAGTCTGTTCTTGCATAATTAAACCTTCGAACAGACACGTTGTCAAAATGAAAGCCTGAGATGTTGCAGCTCCTAAGCTCATGCCGTGGAATGCAAGCAAGGTCACTTTTCTACACACACACACACACACACACACACACACACACACACACACTCTCACGCACGCAGACATATGCACACTGTGTATAAAGAGACCAGATGGACGCTCTACACCAGCTCGACCGCATACGGCACTCATGTGACCCTGGCCACCTGGGCTCCGGAAGGTGACGGCGTGTACACACACACACACACACACACACACACCTGGACACTCAATATGCAGCAACCTAACAGTGGCTTAGCACAAACCTCCTGGTGGCCAGGGAACCAGTAATTGGAGTTTTGCTGTTCGGGTAAACGTGGGAGTGTGATGCTTTCCTTAAACAGGGCACTTCATACGAATGATGTAATGATGAATAATGGGCCAACAAAGGCACTGGTGCATGCAAGGCATATATAATATGCACTCAAATATTATCAGTCACAGTGCCACGAACGAGGCAAGCAAGTGAGTCGGGGTGTTACAAGAACAAACAATTTTAGATTATGCAAAACTTGATTTGATTTTGGGAAATTATTATTATTTTTTTTTAACCATCACAAAGTGCTGTCACGTGAAGCAGTCAGAGCTATATTCTCATTAATACACTGCGGTGAAATTAGATGTGAAGACGTATTTTAATGGTAATAAAACGAGTGTGACTGCGACTGTTTCACACGACAGCCGCAGTGGTTTCAACGGGTCCAATTTTCCAGTTGGCAAAAAAGCTTCAAACAGTAGCCTCCAGGAAATAGACTGCAGCAGAAGTGCTGGCTTATTAATAGGAAAAGAGACTAAAAGGAAAAGAGTGACAACTGCCAAAGAATATAGCATTTATACAATTTAATAATTGATTGTGATATATTTATAAAGAAAGCACAGTTAATAATCTTTGTCCCACTCTCCATCAAAGACATCACACACTTCACTGCGCTTCACTTCCTGTTTCATACATTATGCCACGTTACGTCAATGTCGTACATTAATTTAAAAACTCTGGTATATATTATGCAAAGCTCATCATTATGTAAAATGTAGAGATATTCTGAAGAGCACGATGCATTGTTGATGAGGTACAATGTACTTTGTGCAAGAGCTAATAAGTCCAAGGTGTACCATGGGGGGGACGTGTGGGCGGCTTCTGCTCCTGCTGCAATATGAATAGCTATGCTGTTGTGCTCATCAGATCACTGTGGAAACATTCGTGACCTTATTATTTAGTGTTGTAGTTTGATTACAGAGTGGTTGGTTCAACTGTGGGACATACGGTGAAGTAGCTTATAAACTATGTATTCAATTAAAGATGGGGCGGTGTCACTTGGTCTGGCATTGGAGTGTAAAAACACAGAATTATAATGTAAGATGAAGCTACTTACATAGATTGGCCGTTGTACCTTATGCTGGAATAAAAGAGAGCCATTTCAGCACCGTAGCACTAAAGTTATCACAACATGACCATTGACTTAAAAACCGTGACTAATTAAAGCCCCAAATGATATCCGGCCGTTGTTAATGCTTTGACTAATGGGGTTCAGAAGTCGTTACTATGTACTACAGCATTAAAGAAAAGAATATCTGCTCGAGCGCTGTATGTTCACTTTAAGTGGCCTCTGAGCTTCAACGGTTCAAAGGTGTCTCAGAGGAAATAGCTCTTATTCACTTCTCATGCTGGGTGGATACATTCACAGGTGTGTCATCAGTGGTCTTTGGCGTCTTGATACTGACGCACAATGAACCTTTTCGAGTCTGGATTAGATGCACAGACCTTTCTACGTGTTACCATCGATGTTAACCATCTTTCACAACCACATGAGATCCCTCAGCCTCGAGAAGCTGTGCAAAAGGCTTCTGCCTCATGGTGGCAGAATAGGACGAGTGTGGATGAGATCACGTTGGCTCTCGAAATGAAAGGAAAGCTCTCAGTGTGCATTGAGATTAAAGTGAGCTCCATGTCACTGAACACTATCGTTATTATCAGTGAGGGAGAATTTCTGGTAATGTGTTTTCCCGTATCTTTACTTTTCGTACGACAAGCAGAATTTGGAGAATCTCTTCGGCTGAACACTGAATCTCTGATGTGAGGGAGGATAACAAACTGCGCACACAGCTGGGGAGTGAATGCAGAGGTGGGGAAGATAGCACATTACACGGAAAATAAATAAAAATATCGACAAACAGATGTACTTTGAACTCATTTATCGGGAACTTGTGAAATCCTTCGGGTTCCACCTGCTGTTTGCTGCACAAGTAGGGAGACCACTTTCCAAAGGCAGACGGAGGGAGGGAGCTGTTGGTAAGAAGAGAGTGAAGTCCTTTCTAACATGAAAACAGGTTCTGCCTGTGTGCTTGTCATGCTGATTCGCTAGATGTTTGGCATCCCATCTTTTTTTTTCGAGAGAGAAAATGACACAATCAAGAAGAACTTAGAAAATCATGATCCGAGAATGACAAGGTTTTGTTTACCAGCTAACTGCACTCCTGCTGGTACTGTGTTTTTCATCAAGGCTTTGCATTGTTTCCATCAGTGAATAATTGGGGCTTGTTGATTGGCTGCTACATTTGGTGCATCGCTTGCTGTGGCTGCTGATGTTGTTGGGATGTAAGCAGACAGCCTAATTGATGTTTGCGAACAAAATGACCCCTACAGAGCTGAACGCATGGGAACAGTTGTCACTGGCTGCTCGTGTGTGTGTGTGTGTGTGTGTGTGTGTGTGTGTGTGTGTGTGCGCTCACCTTTGTGTTTGTGTGGGTACATCTGAGATCGAAAAGCAAAGCACCAATACCAGGGTTCGGTTCTAAATGAGGGCGTTACTGATAGTGGAGGAGCATTGGCTCGTCTTCATTGCTGCTATCCACAGCATCACACAGCATCACAGCATCTCTGAGGCCGAGAACTTTCCCGGGTTCACCAAGATTGACCCACAACGCTTTCGCTTCTTTATTGTGCCTGCGGGGAAATTGAGCTGCATTCGCGTTTTTAAACATAAAAGCAGACATTTCACCAAAAAAAAGGTTGACACTGAAAATAATTGTTATGTAGACTTGGTACTATTTTTGTCTTATTTCAGAAATGCATGCATGTGCTATGAGCAGCTCAATACTTTATCATTTCACTGGTATTTTCCTTTCATGACATGACATATTGCTGTAATGAATCTAGGCTTTGGTTTTATGGTGAAGGAACATATAGTATACTGAACATAAACACGTCTGTGTGTGTGTGTGTGTGTGTGTGTGTGTGTGTGTGTGTGTGTGTGTGTGTGTGTGTGTGTGTGTGTGTGGCAGATGCTTTCCTGGGAGGCTGTCTGACAACTGAGTCATATTAAATTACTTACAGTGATTTTATGTTACCTTTCCAAGCCACAGCTTTGAAGGGCAGACAGTGTGTCGGCATTCGATGCCCTTAAACCATCAGCTGAGGTAAACCACATGAACCTCATAGAACAGCGCATTAGAGAATAACCTGCACAATCACATGTCAGCTCAGTCATGCTGAGTCATGAATGCAGGAGGAGAGCTTGGCGAATGAAAATGCGTTCTTTCTTACTGAAAGCATGTATTTGATGATACTTTATGGTTTCAAACCAGTGGATTTCGTGTTTCTTTGGTTGATAATTTACAATAAATGTCTTTTGTTCACTCATTTATCTGGGCTTTTTAAACAGACGTATGTAGAGTAGCTCTTAGGTTAAAGTTAAGATGAAGCAACGTAATGAGCATTAATTATTAAGGCGGTACAGCTTGTGAATTAGTCACAATGTGTGTGCAAGTGTTGCCTTTACTCACCCACCTTTACTTTCTTCTCCGACATATTATGACACATCTGGAATGTATCCAAGAGAGGAAGAGCCAAAGTGCTGTCGGGTTTTCAATGAGGATGAAATGAATGTAGAGCCACCGTCTGAGAACAAGAAATACAAACGTGTCAGTGGGATGTTTCCTTAATGCTTGATTGTTATTTTTAAGTTGAAAATTCCTAGATTGGACATTTAGGTTGCAACAACTTCTTATATTCATGACTGATTTTACTGATTTTAAGTATTTTTGCTTAAAGGATGAATCATTTATCAAGATTGTTGAGATTAATTTCGAATAGAAAATAATAATTCTGCTCCAGATTCAGTTGGGCGAGGGATCACCTGACCACTGGTCTTGACTTCTTAAAAACACAGAATTGTGCTCCACAAAATGTCTCATCCAAAAAAAGGTTTCTTTCGCTTGAACGAGACATTCCTTTAAAGAACTCTTTCAGCACTTCTGCTCACACTGCAAAACACAAGTGTCTTGAACAAACGCAGTGTCGGATTCGCCTGTGATCCTGAGCATCACCGCACCCACGGCTGTCACAGTCCGACTACCCCAGCAGCCACGGTAGATTTGCACAGGGTTTAAAGCACTGACAACTTCAACAACCCTTTGCAAATTACTAGACATTGCCAGGTACTTGTCCCGACAAAGGCTTTGACACAGAACTGCTGCCACGTGATTTACTTTTTCAGCAGTTCAGCATCTTTTGTTGTCTTCTTCATAGCTGGAGTCAAACTCAGCAGCCAGCTGTGAGACTCGTGCTGTAAAGATGCAACTTTCAGACACAAAGCAAACTGTGAGTTGACCTGAATGTTAATAAAATCCTCGTGAAAATAGTGAGACGGACGCAAAAGTGCTCTCAGATTTGATGCTGGGAGGAAAATGACAGAAGAGAGCCTCACATGGTAACTGTGTATGGATGATGTGTGAGTGTCTGTGTGTGTGTGTTGGCAGGATTATTCGAGTTGTTTATCTTTTGGCAAGTCAAATTACATATATTTTGAATATTGGTACTTTTATTTACAGAAATGTCACTAATAATACATCCAACGATCATTTTAAAATGCCAAACACATTGACACATATATTAGTGAGAGCTTTGAAAAGAGAGTTATCTGATAAAGAGATGTCAGTTTAGTTTTAGTTTTCTGTTTTGAAATGTTTCCTATGACAAGCATGCTGTCATGTTTTTTTTTTGTCCTTTCAGTCATGGTGGCCATCCCTGCCAATGCAAAGCACAAAGTCATCCCTTTAACTTAAAAGAGCAAAGTTACACGATACAATTCTTTGATATTTTTTGAACAGCTTGAAGGGACACTTCAGGTGTTTTGGGGTTGTGTGACGTACTTCTCCATCGTGTATAACCTACAGAAGATGAGCGTCTGGACTCCCTCTGCTTGGAGAAACAGACAAGAGTTACTGCACAGGAGCAAAGCAATGTATTGCTGTGGACGGGGGCAGAAGCAAAACCTATTTTAGACTTCTAAAAAAATCAATATCTGTTTAAATAAACGCTATATTTGGAATATTTGTACCGCTATATCTTTCCGTCAAACAGCCCTTCCCGACGGGAAACTGAACTGAAAGTGAAACTTCTCTGTGGTCTCTTCAAAGCCATCAGACTCCATTTACACAAACAGCATAGCATAGTTCTAAATATAGCACACACTTTCACTGATATTGATTTGTGTAAGTGGGCCGTTCTTTTAGTGGCTAAAATAGGCTTGGCTGCGTCCCCCCCCCATCTACAGCAGTACATGGCTTTGCTCCCCAGCTTGTGCTTTACATAAAATAAGGTCTGCTGCTAACAGTGCCTCGACATGTGCACGGACCCGTAGGGGCTAGACCTCAGGACTAGAACCTGCAGCCAGCTGTCTGCCGCTGGGCTGCTGGCCGAGCTCCACCTCTGAGCTCATCGCTAACTTCATCCCATTTACACAGATGGACAAAAGTACACGAGCATGTGAACACACACTCACAGCGTCAGCGCCCGCTGTCTGCCGTGCCTGTGGTGCTGTATTTGGATTGGACCATCTGTTCGAGAGTCACCTGACAGGTGTAGGTGCAGCTCTCGCTCTCTCCTCTTTGTCCTCTACTCTTTCTGCGGATGTGGGCAAGGGTCACATGCATCACTAATTTGCATATACGGTCAACTGTTTGGACTTCATCACTGGCATGTCCTTATTTGTATGGCAATTCTTAACTTGCATTGCTTCATATCCGTGTACATGCATTCATCTGATGCTGGAAACTATCTTCTCCACTCTGACATATCTGCAAGACTTACTCTTGCTTTCTGTCCCTGCTGCCTGTCTAGAAATGGAGGGTGGTGGGGGGTTGGGGGGGGGGGAAGGGCTTTCAGGTATGCTGCTCTCAGGTTGATTTGTGTCTAGGGGAGCTGCTATCTTTAACCGTTTACGAAATTAGATTTAAAGAGTTTGAAGAATGTAAATCAGGTTGTAGATGTGATCCAGTATATGATGAATTGAGTCGTGTTATGAAATACTCATACCGTGTTCTGACATTTTAATATCTGAAACTTCGTTTAACATGCTGATAGCTGACAATAATTTCCTTGAAACCCTAAACTGTAATGATTGACGTTATGGGGACGTGCATTTTGTCCCCACAAGGCAGACGAGTCCCCACAATGAGACCGTGTAAACAGATTTAGGTCCCCACAAGATGGGTAAAGCACACCTACATTCACACACACACAGCCTTCCTCTCGCAACCCTTAAAGTCCATTTTACTCCAGTGAAGTGAACTGAGGCAGCCACTGTAGTATTCCAGTTTATGGTAATGCAGGATGTGTGGATACACAATTTAACAAACCAGTGAATACTGCGGCTCACGGAACCAGCGACGGACTGCTAAACTACGGCTGCCGTAACATCATACATGTGCACAACAGCCAAGGAATCTTTCCATTAAATTCATTGATCAAAAAAAGGGCAATTCTCTTTTATTTAAATGAGCGTTCTCCTGTATTTTATGGCCCCACGCTTCCGAAGTAACTCTACTTGTTGGTGCAAGAGAACATTTTTATTTTACAGTATCGAAGGTACCAAATGTATTTTTTAACATTGAAAATAAAGGATAATAACAACGATGATCCCAGAGGATCAACATCAGCAAAAACACTGAATCCTCACCAGATCTGGTTTCAATCTTCCTCTGGCAAGAATCAAGCGCTTGGAGATTGTACGATTGCCCATACAACTATATTTTTTAGGTTGTATTTCTGTCAATCCTAAAATGAAACACAGGACTTCGAGCAACACAATGAATTCATATGGTAAACAAAGAGGACAGGAAGGAGGGTCGACGCTAGGAAAGATGCCAACAGATGGTGGAGGGGGGAGGGGAAGAGGATTTCATCTATATTATCCCTCAAATTCTGTTGAGCTGCATTCATGCAAAGATTAGAAATGTGTAAAATGGAAAAAGCAAAAGCAGGGCATGAAACACTCATGCACATAAATTAATATGAAAGTAAGATTATTTCTGACTAAATTAACAAGCATTCCCCACTAATTGCGTGAACCCTACAGTAATTTGAGTACTAACTTTGTTTCAGTAGTGTGTGTAGTGTGCCGACTCACTTCTCCTCCAAGCAGAGAGAAAGCCATGATGTTGATTGGATTTGTTCCCCATTATTTCATTTTGAAGACAGCAGCAAAGTTCAGGGCTATTTGCAGACCTTTGCACTGGCGCCTGTTATTTTCAGATGTAGTAAATAGAGTATGGAGGATAGAGGAGATAAGGCGGCGTGGGCTCAAGCTATACACTGCTGAGCTTTCTGCGCCTCTGGACGAGTCACCTGTGCTGTGGATTGGAAAGAGATGCATGGGGAGCTTTGCATTCATTTAGTAATCCTTGCTGCTGGCACGCTGACTATTAACATTCTTCAAAGAGAGTGACAGAAAGAGAGAGAGAGGTGTGTACTCTGTTCCTCTGTAGTTTATCTTGATGATGTCTACATGCACATCCACGGTTCATAGCCCTTTGTGTGAAACATAAGAAACAAGATTTTGAGTTTTCATGTGATAAGAATACAAACGTTTTCTCTCCTTTTGGTCTTACAAAATGGTGGCAGCAGTTTTGAAAAGGCCCTGATGCCAGTAATACCTGACTATGATGTGAGCGAGCGTAACTGGCAAGTACAGAGCCCTGACCATAAACCCTTTGGGTTGAACTGTGATGCTGATTATGAGCCGGGCCTTATCGGCGTCCATTGTTGGCCGACCTCGCTCATGTTCTCGGGGCTGAATGGGAGCAACTCCCTCCAGCCAGGTTACAAACTCTGATGCAAAGCTTTCCCAGGTGAGCGTGGGCTTTTATAGCAGCGTAGCAGTGCAACCTATTTTTGAATTGGATGTTCATCAATCATATGTGGGATTGATGTTCAATCGTCCACATGCTTTACTAATGTTTAAGGTACGCATAAACATTAGTTTCTGCTGTGTACCTTGATGACCATGTAAGCAGATGGAAGTAGCATGATTTCATTTCAATACCTTATTTTTGTCATTTCTCAAAAGTGTGTATGTGTGACCTCAAAAGTACATTTTCTACTCTATTTTTTTTTTGTTGAAATGACCAGAGGACAGAGGTCCTTACTTGGTTGGAGTAGTTTGATAGTCCACTTTTGGTCATGTAGGAACGTATGTGTGTGGTTGTGTTGCTAACTTCGGATACCTTTGGGGACACATTTCATACTGGGGTTATTTGGGGATGACTTAAGGTTAGGTAAGGCTTAGGGTTAGGCAAAGTAGTTGGGATACGGGTAAGTCTCCACGAAATGGTTGTAAGTCATTGTAATGTCCCCAGAAGTGACCTAAATGTGTGTGTGTGTGTGTGTGTGTGTGTAGAATCTGGGCAGATGGCGTTGATCCATCATATCTAGTTGATGAGGTCATGTGACAGCACACCTGTGGCTACTTAAGCAGGTCTTTGTGCAAAGTTAATCACTCAGATAAAGAGCGGTGTGATCATGCAGTCATTTGTTGTGATAGCTAATAGTTTCTGCAATGGGAGGTTAATAAAACTACCTTTGTGGTTTTCAGATAATGGCAACGCTTAATGTTAAAGTCTGAAAAACACTGGAGGAAATAATTTGTACGAAAGAAGACACTGAAAGAAGAAGTGAAGAAGAAATGGAGCAGAGGGAGATGAAGAAGTGCAGTGATGACATAAGCACTTTAATATTTGAATGGACAGAGGTCCGTCTGGCTGTTCATGCAAAGCTTTCAGATGAAACATTTAGAAGCTTGACTGTGTTATTTAGCAGTGTTTGAACTGACATTTTGTACATTTCTACTCAATACCTCATTCATTGGTGATTGAGTTGAGCACATCTGGTCAATGAGAGAGAATGTGTTTAATTCAAAAGGCAATAAAAGAATATGGAGCATGTCTGAAGGCCCCCACACAGAGGCATGCCTTTGAGCACTCTTTATTTTATATTCATAGACACGCTCGAGCCCTCTTGGTCACAAAACAGCTGCCACCAGACACACACAAACACAGGCTCAGGCCGACTCAGCAAAACATGGGAGTGTCAGTAATTTAGGGCAGATGCGTTCGGGTCCTTTGGAGAGCAAAGTTTCAAGGCTAAAGTTTAGTGATGTGATAAACACCGTATAAAGCCGACATAATGACTGAATCAGTTGTACACTAATGTGTCACGAAGCCGCCATGCAACTGCTGTCCAAGCAGGATGGATGTGAACAAGAGGAAATAAAACAATGGCCAGACTTCAAAGACATCGTGTAATAAGAAGGGAGAATGGAAGTGTGGTGACGAAGAGAAGGAGAAAAGAGCACTGGTGATATAATCACATTCATCTTCCAGAGGCAAAAAAATCAATGTGTTTGTGTCACCTTTTAGAGACGAAGATGAATAGGAAAGTAGAGTCGAAACTAAAGTAAAGTGCTGAAGACGTTTTTTCTTCATGATCAGATCTTACTGTCTGGACATGGACTACCAGAGGATGTTACAGAGAGCTGATGAGGACTTTCTCAGGTATTTCTAGAAGTAAAAAAAAACGTTTAAACTTTTATTAAAAACTGATTCCTACATATTGGCTTTGGATGGATGACTGGACATAGACACATACACAGACATATTAAAGGCCGCTTTCATCAACACCATATGAATTGAGTCTGGTGACCACTGTATCTACAGAGGACCTTGATTTGAACTTCAAAGCCAAAGTGAGAAAGCAGTTGAGGCTGAATCGGTCAACGAGAGTTGAAAGTATTGCTCCAGCTTTATTGAGCGTTTTTTTACTAATCTTCACTATGTAACTGCCTGTTTTACGTCATGGCTTCTTCCAGAGAGGAAAAGTGGCTGATGTTCTTTCATCCATATCGAGTCTTTTAAAGTATTGAGTTATTGACTGTTGATTCCGGTGCAGTCTTACTGTGAATGTAAAACACCATCAACACAGTCTGCAGGTTTCACTTGGCTGGAGATGCTTTCATAATATCGATTTCACAGCATGTAACTTAGTCACACATTGATTTTACATGATTTAATATTGTATTTGCTCTGAAGACATTTGATCAAAACAGATTTAAATGAATCTAAGTTTTTTATTAGTTATGTCTTGTGTGTAAATTTAGTCCTGAAAGTTAGATTTTTGACTCACGTTCAGTGTGTTGTAGGTTTAGGCAACACAATAAAGTTTTGAGCTGTCAGACCTTTTGGAAGCCGGAGGAGAAGGGAAAGACAAGAGGGGAGATGGAGACACAAAGTGTGCATTTGAGTCTTTTGTTGTTTAAATATACCACCTCTTTCCGTCTCCAGCTCTCTCCTTCACTTTCTGTCTTTCCTCGGAGGAATTAGGTGACTCAGAAAGCAATTAAAACGGAATTGCTGCAGCTAGACATGGAAGGAGACAGAGGAGGAGAGCGGGGAGGCAGAAGAAAGGGGTTTGGAAGGAGAGAGGGAGGTAGAGAGGGAGGTGAGGAATCGGAGGTTTGGTACAGACGTGAAGCGGAATTTCGAAACAGCCGCCTACATTATCCTGCTCATTAAAGACTCAGAGGCTTTCATATTAGAGAGCCGTTTCTGGAGTGGCTTTGCGAGTCTGTGTGCATAATATGTGGGTGCATTCACGCCTATTTGAGTGTATGTGTGCATAATTCGGTCTCCTTAATGTGCATGTACAGTATGTCTTTGTCCATGCTTGTTTGTTGGTATTCCGGAAAGTGTTTGCTTATGCAAATCAGATATGAATTAAATCCTTTGAATATGAGCATGGTGTAGTCACAGCAAGTTCGTCCTTTCAAAGCTGTGTGTGGGAGAGCTCGGCAGCTGCAGTAGGAGCATGGTGCTATAAGCCCCTGATGGGAAATAAAGCTGCATGCCTCCCTGGGAATACCTCAATGGGATATGAAGGGTTTATCATATCTTTTAAAAAGGAACAAAACAGTTTAACCCTTAGCATCAGAGGCATTTTGTGTATCTTATTGATACAGATGACACTTGCAAAGGTAGAACGTACTCTCCTATGGCTGATGTCTGAATATGAACACAGCTGGGTTTCAGTACTCCATATCTTTTTGTGTTATCGACCAAAATAATCCAGTAGCAAGTCAAAACGACTCCTGTTAACACAATGCCTGCGCCCACCTACAGAAATACAATACTATTTGTAAGGTTTTCCTCGCAGCCAATCACGGCAATTTACTTTGGATTTAATGCAACATGGGATTTGCCCTCTACTTGCCGACAGCTTGCAGCCAGAGTTGCTAACGGCACAAACAGCGAAACAGCGTTTATACCTGGGGGGTAACCGGAGGGTGGACATCACTCTTCCACCCGCTCCCACCAACGTGGTTCGGGGTATCAGCGGAAACCGCTGCTTCAGCGCTGTGCAGTGTGGCGGTGACTAGCTTGCAAGTGGGACACACACACAGATGGGTATCAAATGAAGTGCTCTACCGGGCTCACTTTAACGGTACTAGTATTGATTCTGGGATCGAGATGTTTTAAATGATGCCCAGCCCTCCATTTTAACATGCATAAATCTGATTAGAACTTATAATGAAGCACTCTTTCACACGCTGTACGCTCGGGTTGCAGGACAGACATGGGAAATGAATTATCATATTTACAGTTTTATGAAGATGTGTTGACTGAGCACACCCTGGCTACACTTTTACATCACCGCGGGAAGAAAAGCTCTGCCAAAAAGAACAACTTTCAGCCAGTGTCACGCTTTAAAACCCTTCTTTGAAAAAATAAACAAACCTTGTGTTTTGTAAAATACAATAAAACTCCATATACAAGGAGAAATATCCTAAGCCGGAAATAATGACCAGCATGTCCCTAGTGTGACGAGAGGACTCGTTCTTCCCTTCTCGCCAATTTCTTTTTTGCTCCTTCTCTCTCTGTCTCCCTCCTCGCATGTTCAGTATCCATCTGGTCTCCCATCTCTCCTCGACACTCATCTGCTCTTACCCTCTTCACACTCGTTCCCAGGAACGACCAGTTCTGCACACGAATCCTCACACTCTGCTGTGCGTGTGAGTGTTTTCTGTGCATGCGTATATGCGTGTTCGTGTGAATTTGTGCATGCGTGTTGTCTCCCAGGTTGGTATCTGTTTGATGTGTGATCAAAGGCTCTCTCAATTGGGATGAGCAGGCAAATAGACCAATCTGTGTGTGTGTGTGTGTGTGTGTGTGTGTGTGTGTGTGTATTTCGTCTGTTTTCTGCACAATTTCTATGTTCGTGTTGTTTGCATAAAGCGTGAGCTCTGTGACATCCTTCCCATGCCGTGACAAGGTCTTGTCTCAGCTCTTACTGGATATCTGTATCTGTGTATGGTTGACTGGCTGCGAAAAAACAGACTCGCATGAATACACGCATACACGCATACACTCACGCTACAAACAAAATAATGGATTCACTTTAAAGTACCAGCCAGGACATTTATGTTTTATACACAACCAGAGCTGGACATGCATGTGTATTGTAAAATGTGTCTGTGTTCTTGCAACTACCAGTCACGCAATCAATATCGGTGTAGTTCATGCTAAAAACTGGTATGAATTTTCACATTTTTATCAGAAGTACTTCAATAAAATGAACATTTCCGCCGTCCAGAATTGCTTTGATTCCTAGACGACAGTGATTTGAGTGAGTGGAACATTTTTAGTCATTTATTCTATGACATTTTTTGCAACATATCATGACCAACGACACCATTCTCTTGGTCTGTATAGTATTTGATTACTTCCTTTTTAAATGTAAGTGGGGATTTTTATCTTTCGCATTTACATGAACTTACATTGCGTCTACGTTATGAAGCTGCAATAGAGTCAAATATAAAACAGAGCGGTGCACGCTGTGACATGAGTCACCGTTCCCTCTGCTGTTTTGTATTGAGGTGCAGATGTGGATAGATTTGTTGTTATGCTTTCTGAGGCAGACTGATATAAATGTTGCTGAGACAATAACATTATTGCCCTGAATACTGCCGAGTAGATATGAGAGGAGTTCAAAAATAATAATGTGTTGTGGTGCACTGTGACTGTTAATGCTGTTTTGGGGGAAGATATGTGTGTAGTTTTAGGTCAACAAACACCAAGCTGAAAGTGGCACAGTTGATATTAACAGTCCTTGAAAGCTTAGGCAGTTGGTCGCACATAGACACACACATCAACAGTGTGCATTCCCTAGCCCTTACAATAATCGAATCCATCACAATTATATGCCTAACTCTTAATCTAACCACAATCTAAGTCTAACCTGAATCTAAAAACCAAGTCGTAAGCCTCTAACAGGCCTTTGAAGAAATGAGGACTGGCCAAAATGTCCTCACTTTCCTTAAATGTCCTCAATCTGTGGTTAAAAACATTGGTCCTCACTATGCAGCAAGTACAAGAACACACACACACACACACACACACACACACACACACACACACACACAAACAGCTAAACAAACTAACAAATCTAAATCCCAAACCATAGTTAGGTTAGTGGATCAGTCTACAACAGGAGAGTAAACAAAGTTTCATTGTCTCTTAGGTTTATGTGTGTTTACATGTGTGGGTGCCTGGGTGTGCATGCAGCTGAAAGAACTGTGTCAGAATTTGTGTGTTAATTTATCTGCACGTTTGTCTGTGTGTGTGTGTGTGTGTGTGTGTGTGTGTGTGTGTGTGTGTGTGTCGTGCCGTATGTGGAATAAACCTGCTTGCGTCTGCGTTCCCTCCCTTTTTCCCACCACTGCTGATGTCTGCACATGATTAAAGATGGAGAGAGAGAGTGAGAGAGAGAAACATTAGAAAGGTTGAATGATACACAGAAGGCCTCATACAGGCCAGTAACCTTCACAGTCACCCATGTGTGCTCATTAAACACACGTCACATCACCATCATGACCAGTTGGAGTCTGCCTGACGGATGAGGTTTGAGGCCAAAACAGACGATGGGAAATGTGCCCTAATCTCAGAAGATATACCTGAATTAGTGTTAACGAGCGCATGCCTTCTTTTGTCTGTATAATGTGTTCTCATGCTTATGTAAACCAGTTGTCTGGTTGTCAGAGATGGTTTCATGTACCAGGGAAATCTGACCATAGCATAAACTCCCCACATCGTTGCCCAACACTCAAGGACCACTTACCTATTGGAGACTGTAGTAGCTCTGCAGTCTATCGTGGTGTTTTTTTGGTCTGTTCGAACAATAAATCATATCCAGCGAGATGACTCAAAATAATAAAACTGAAAACAGTAGTTTCACAAACAACACTAACCTGCAAACTAAAAGAGAAACTATACAAGAGAATATAACTTCCTGACGCCAAATACAGAAGGATTGGATGAAAGAAATTGGCTACTTTCCAATACGGGTCTACATGTCAAACAACAACCCCAAATTTCTAAAGCTATTCAGAAAAAAACTTGCAGTTAGTCCCAAACAAAGATTGGTATGATTGGCTGGACTGGAAATTCTCTGGCCCAGTCAGCAGTGGGTTTTAAATAGTCAAGGCAATCTGGTCTGCATCATTTGGCTGTATGGAAAATACGACGACATCGACCAATCATATGACGCATCCCACCACACAGGCCTCCCAGGATTACAGGGTATCAATGAGCGATGGGTTTTGGGGCTTAGTCTCAGATGATTAAATATTAGATTGAAGACTAGACTTGGTAAGGGCCTGACCAAGCATCAGTGTTTGATGCCTTCGGACTGAGAACGCACTGTCCTCAACGTATAGTGTGCACTACGTCCTCACAAGCTGAGTTATACAACCGTGTGTGTGTGTGTTGCTATGTTCATGCACTCATGAGTGGTGGTGTCTGTCAGATAACCGGGCAGAGCACGTTGTCGCCTGCTAAACGGAAACTAGGATACGCTCCCTGCACGCCAACGAGCCAATGATATCACCCCATCCCCCTTTTTTTCCGGTTGATTTCAAAGGATTGCAGCATCCGCTCTGCGTGGAGGCCCTGGGGCTGCAGAACAAGACATCCGAATAATAGAGCAGCAAGTGAGCTGAACTCCAGAACTAAGGCCACGACTTAATCTTCATCTCCAGCTATCTGTTAAACATTGCAACAGCTCAAGTTAATTTCAAAGACTCAATCAATTTTGCCTCTCCACCTTTCACCGGGTCCATCTAAAGTCAATCACAATTAATGAGCCTTCCACTTAGCGACAAATTAGTGACACAGTATGCATGCATTAATTGTCCTTGTCCATCATGTTCGGGACAGTTAATTCTGTCTTTGGACTCCTTCCTGGTGGCTGGTATGTTGATCCCACATGGTCAACGGTGCTGTGCGGTAAAATCCATGAAATATTGCATCTCTCCCTTCGTGTCTTGCACGGCTCATATGTATGGGCAGATCAAAGCTGTTGTACACTCAGCAGCCATTTGAAGATGGTGAAATGGAAAAAAAAGATCCAGATCCTCTAAAAAGCTGTCAGGATATATTTCTGCTTGTTTCGCGATAAATGTATGATCCTGTTCAAGATCCATGTGATCACTTTTTAGACCTCTGCATGATCATCACCCACGTCAATGTGTGATCCAGTACAGCTGTTTCCACCAGCGAGTAACTGAGGCCTTCTGATGAGGGCTTGGTGGTTGAACCTCAATAACACCGAAGGAGACTATTACAGTAGTAATACGGTAATGATGAAAGTTGTATTCATGGATTTGTGCGGTCTTCAGGCACATCAACCTCAGTATTTGATTATGACAACATTACTTAAATCAGTGGAGACGTGCTGCCATGTCCCTGTTGTGGAATATCTGTTAAATCGAATGAGGAAGAAGAACAGGGCTGCGGTCGAATAGTGTTTTTGCAGAAGGTTCCTGCCGGAGTGAAATGATCCGGAAGTATTACGGGCAGACATTGGAAGATGGTGGAACTATCTAGGGGCAATAGAAAGGTGCTTCAATGCGTCCTTTAATATCTCCTTTAGGTTATGCTAGATCTTCTTTTATGAAAGGTTATGCTCCATGATTCAATGCATCAAATGACTCCTTGGTAGTTCTTAATATATAATATACACATAATATTTGAAAGATTCAAATACTTGATCATGCATTTTGTTTTTTTTGGGGGGGGGGGGATGCTTGACTATTTAAGCCCATTTTCGACAAACAACTACGAGAAACTATGGAACCAGAGTCATAGTTTATGTGCATATTTTATTTGTTCTTATCTAAAAAGGAAGCAAACAATTTACAAAATATGTAATAAAGTCGTGGGCTCACAAAGAAGATCAGCTAAACAGTAGTCAACAAAAACTGACTTGAACTGAACAGTCAACGTGAACAAGGGGGTTGGACAAAACCAGAGTCAGACAATTAGTCTATCAGTGCAACTATTTTAGCAATTAACCCCAAAAAAAGAAACATTATAGTAATCATAAACAAAATATCTAAACTAGAACCCCCCCCTGTGATGTTTCGGACACTTGGTACATTCTTATTGACCACTTCCTCCTGGATTTAAGAAAAATAGCTATGTGTCAGCAGGTGCTGATATATAGCATTATGATCAGCCAGCTGTTTAAATGTGGGTAAACGTATAATGCGTTTCTAATGTCGTCTTTTCTCTCTTTCCTTCTTCTGCTTTCCGATCCTGCATACATCTCACGTTCTACCAAGCAGGTAAGTGATGATTTCTCTTAGCTTTATGTGATATATATTCATCTGTCCATCAATCCATCCCTCTACTACATCTTTACATGGTCATTGCCCATGGACACACTTCCCTCCTCTGACTGAGCATAAATCTGTGATCAGTCTTGCAGCGCTGTGTTCAGCCAGTGTGGTAATGCATGGATGGTGTTGCTACTCTAGCGTGCAGGGACCCAGCGATATGCCAAGGCCTGTGTTTTATGCTGCACACTGTCTAAATGGCCGGCAGCCGCCACCTCGGAGGAAGAGGCCTTCGCCTTGCCCTTGCTCCACTTTACCCCGAATACAATCACAACTTCTAAAGCGAGAGGGAGAGAGGGGAATTGATGGAGAGAGGCGGTGAGGGGAGATGAAGGGAAAGTGATTTTTTTTTCTCTCTCTTTGGACTGACAGAGAGAGCAGCAGGCCATCAGACATTGCACCGGAAATTAATTATTGTGCATATCCGCTCCGAGCCACGCATAAACATCCCGTCTCTCAAAAATGTCAACGCAGAGGTTCGAGCTTCAGTCGTGCCTGAGCCGTGCGGGAAAGGTTAGGAGTCATCCTCAAGGAGAATTTCAATAGTGGGTAATTTATTATTCCTAACCTTGGTGACTTGAGAGCAAATGAGTGCAAAGAGAGAGGGAGAGCGAGTAGATGGAGACAGGCAGAGCCCAACAGGAGGGGCAGATGTGTGAAACTGGAGAGGGGAGGCCGACGACCGGAGACACAGTGGAGGGTGTATGAGAAGACAAAGAAGTGAGAAACAGAGACAGACGGTGGGGCGAGAAAGACGGAAATAGTTCCGCGGAGAAGAAACACATGCAAAAATGGAGAGAGTGAAAGTGAAATTTGGTCCAAACAAGATGGCTGAGAGGATATCTGGGGCCTTAAAGGAACACTTGGAAAGGACTTGTTTAGCCTAACTGAGCATAAGACTGGAGGCAGCCTATAGGTCCATCCTTATCAATCAACACACCTAATCCCTATTCACTTATTGACAGGTGTCATTTGTTTAACCCTCATTAAAAATTAGCTTTTCAGTTGAGTTGTGTGCAGAAGCTTTTTCTCGGTGAACAACAAACGGGTCACAACAAGCGTTCGCTGCTTCACGAAGTCATGTTGACACAGCGGGATCAGGCCTCTACGTGGACCGAAAAGAAAAGCCTCTCTGGCAACCGATAGTAATTGTTGTTAATAAATACTTCCAGCACGTAAACCACTGAGGAAAACATCTTTCTCAAGGGGTTGTTCTTGTTATGACGTCAGGGTCTTACGCTAACCCTGCCTCTTTTTTTCCTCCTTCTCTTCATGATTCTATCTTTGTGTTTTCCTTGCAGACTGTTGAGTTTGACACATGAAAGGGCCTCTTTGCAGGTTTTTATTTTTATTTTTTTCATCCATAATTGATTTGTGTCGCATAATGAGGCGGAAATGAGTCAGTGGCCAAGCCAGCAGGTCCAGTACGGTTTCTAAATAGCTACAGCACGGGGGCACATTGCTAGAGGATCTCGCCCCGGAGGATCCCTCACAAACCACAGAAGGAGCCAGGGGGGAGAGCAGGAAGATGGAGAGAAAAACAGGCATGGCGGACTCTATGCAGAGGGGTGTTAGTAACACCCTTGAAAAAGATCTGAAAAAGACGGCCTGTGTCGGGTTGTGTTGTCCCTCGGGGCACGGCCTAGCGGGGGGTTGCACGGCGAGTGGCCGATCTCATTTTCCGGAGAACGTTTCAGCCGTGCAAACTGGGCCACTGAGCCGCTTGATTGACGTCACATTCGCTTTTGAGCTGTTATGCCACAGTGTCAATCATGTCCCTGTAACATCTCTGCTGACTCTTTACCTAACCTCTCAAAATCCCACTCATCAATGGGAAAAAAACACATTATAAAAGAATCCGCTACATCATGGCAGCGACCAAATGATCGTGCCAATGTATTTCCATGGTACAGCAATACCTTGATATTGTACCACACTATAAAATACTATGTGCACGCACAACCAGCGTCACTTTAATAAGACATGCATCAATTATTTATACATTTCTTACAGGAAGACCTGAGCACTTCAGATCCCTTTTTGACCGTAACAGATTTTGTCGTCATTACGGCCGCATCTCCATCTTCACCTCAGCATTCCCGCAAACCAATTTTGAATTTGACTAGGCTGGTAACAAAATGATCAATATAGTTCAGACATAAAAGTTTAAACCATGCTGATATAGTGCATGTTTACCCCGGGAAATACAGGTCTAACAGCACAAAGACAGAAATCAGTTCAGATAAATAGAGAAGTATAAACGAAACATAAGAATAAATGAATTAAGAGGTATATACAATTAGTAGAAGCTATACAAGAATGAACTATACAGGAGCATTTAAAGACAAAGTTACAAGATATGTGACGAGATCATTAACATGATCAGCCACAGCTGTGATGTCATCTTCAGGGATTCCTATGCGGATGTATTTTTAGTGATGAAGTACATCTTTGTGTCTGCCATGCTGAAGTACAGCACAAGCTCGCCTAAAAAAAATAAGGCTACTTCTTCCCTGTTCCTTGAGCAGTGACCATGAACTGTACAGATATCTTACAGGTAGATCACCAAAGAAAATGCAGAGTCTTGACTCAGCAGAGACACAGCAGATCAAACAGCATCTTCACACTGCAACATCCCCATCAGATAAGGTGAGGCAGGGACGGGAGGCAGACAGATGGAGAACATGCATGCAAATTCAATGAGATTGCTTCACAGTCAGAGATTTGAACGATGATGCTATGCTCTGACTGCAGTGCTCATTTGTTTGTTTATCCTCATGAAAGGCAAATGTGTAGAGAGCTCGGAGACGACTTCCTCCTGCAGCCTTCCGGTGGTTTAATTTGCTCTGAAGTGACTGTTACCAGCTTTCCCTCCTCCTGACCTTCATTCTTCATCTTTCTTTCTGTCTGTGTAGTAACGGCAGTGGACAAAGTATTTGGTGTGGTCCTCCAAATTGTATTTGGCCTATTCATGTCCGGTCAGGTATCAGGACCCTGTTTTCCAAAATAACCACACCCCATAGTGTATCTTTACTTAGGTAACAATATTACATTAAAAGTAAAAGTCAAATTGTCAGTACCGGTGCAGATTATGAGCAGAATGTACCCGTTTCTTACATCAGGACATTTCATTATCCATTATTGATCACTTACTTCATTAGCATGTAAGCAGCTGTTTTTTAGTGAATATGTGGTTCACCTTTTTATTCCCTGTCGCAGTTTTCTGGAGTGGCAGAAGCTGGACATTCCAACTCTTCATCCATTAGCTATCCATTTGAAACATCTCCACCTGCATGCTAACTAGTTTCCATACCGTCAACAGCAGCAGGCGATGTCAGCTTATTGCACCAGGCAACAGCACTTCATTCCAATTCCGAGCCCGAACAGATACGTTGTTCTCAGTTGTTCCAAATCAGCGAGTTTGGATCCAGACCGTGGCCCCTGAAACGTGATGTAAATTAAAAGCGCCCAACCGCCCACCCACCCCGAAACAGACACACAGACCAACTCACTGCCTGTCTTTGGCTCCTCCCCATGTGGTACAATAGGTCTCGCGCCTCTGCAGCCAGCATCCCTTATCGCTGCAGGCGCTGCAATCTTACCCTGCTTTATTTATGAGCCCTCTCAGCAGAGGGGTGGGAGAGGAGGGAAAAGGGATTATGGGAGTGAGGGAGTGATTATTATTTCTCTGTTTATATCCAAATTTGTTGAGTTAGTTATTTTGGTGCATAGTGGAGAGGTCAATGAGATCTGGTTGGTTACAGTACACACATCTCTCTCTCTCTCACACACAGATACGTTTTTCATCCCACAGCTGCAAGTGTGCTATTCTGCCTCCGCTTTGTTAATGAAAAATGTACGATCAGCTGCAGATAGAGCTGTGGATGATCCCATGTTGGCTTCTGAATTTCCAAGCTACAGGCCCTTAAAAGACACGTCGCCTACATACGCTACATAACTAAAGGCAATAACAGCGCCAGCACCCATCTCGCAGGAAATGAACTCTGGATGCTGTGACCTCGATTCTTGTGTTAGTATATAGGCTGCGCAGGAATTTTGAAGATCAAGGCTAGCTTCTGCGTCTCAGCGTGGAGCTCCTACATCCTGTCTTCATTTGTTTCCCTGAGGCAGACCATAATATACGGTGCATGTTTACCCTGGAGATGTAGACACGCAGAGCTGTGGAATCGTCTTGACAGCACTTGTGGGGCGGCTTTATGTTTGTCTTCCTGTGTCACTGGGAACACAGATGCTTGCATCTTCTTTGCGCCTGTAAGAGCCAATCCCCTTTTACATAAGTGTGACCGGAGCACTTTGGGGGAAAAGATTGTTATTCTCATATTGATTCTGGGAGCTTTCGCAACATCTAAATATGAATATTTTTTTAAATGCTGTGCTGCACTCCGTCTGAAAACCTCCTGACGTCCTTGTTTGTTATGTATGTTATTCATCTGATTTCACACACGCTGGCTTCCACACTTGCAGATATTCGGTATCGATCCCTTTCTATCCAGCATCAGCTGGAGACAGTAGTGAGAGCCTACAGTATCGGTATGCTTTTCTCGTGTGACCTAATGCTGATTCAAAATCCAATGATCAAGCCTGGGGCTGAAAATACAAGTAAGACTAATAGTAATGGTCCTTGTGAAAAATGCTCTGTACCTGCTTGCATAGAAAAGAGGAAGCCATGAATGTGATGTCTTACCAATTTGTAATTGGCCAAGTACAGTACATGTGCACATACAAATATTTGAAGTTTCCACATCTCTCAATGAAAAGAAACGGTGCAGAGGTATTAGACACTTGAGTCTTGAGGGTTTCTGTCCTCACTTGTTAACAGTCAGCTAAAGACCCTGTAGCCTGTAGCCTGTAGCCTGGCTGGCCTCGGCTCAGGTTCGGTCCACTTGTCTGAGTGGATCGGCCTAATTAGGTTAGTAAAGAGGCTAATCAGGCTAATCAGTGAAACACCTGTATTGGTGGAGCATGGTTTGGACCTCCACATTTTGGTCATAGCTTATTTTCAAGTTCACAATTTATATTTATTCATATTTATTCATGCTGCGAGGCATCAATGTTCTTTAAACAAATTGTATATTCTGACAAATCCGACTTGACCGACCCACATCTCAACTTAAGTTTGAAAATGAGCGGATGGATTTGAACTTTAAACTAGATCTCAATCATTTGAGTAGTAGGTTTACAAAACACCTATTGTTGTTGTCACTTTCAGATTCACTGACAAAAAACATGCATTTGTTACTTCTGTAAAAGGGTTTGCTGGGCTCTCAAACAGTGACTCAAAGCCTATCTTGCCGGTGTCAGCATTTGAATACAAATGCTATGAGCACAGACGATGATACAGACAAATCCGGTCAGAGAAATCAGACGGCTTCTTCTCTTCACCTCGCATTCACCCCCCTGACACCGAAACCATTTCGCATGCAAACACAACAAAGGCTGTCTCAATACTTTTATCTCTGCTGACTGAGGCGTCGCAGAGAAAGCAATGCGACTCAGAGAGAAGACTTGAAAAAGGCGTCTGTGTGTGTGTGTGTGTGTGTGTGTGTGTGTGTGTCAGAGAGAGAGAGAGAAAAAGAACGACACTGTGCGTTGCTGGATGTTGCCCACACGGTGATTAATTTAGCTCTTCTCTCTTTCTCCTCTACCCAGATGTCACCCACACCTCCACCCACACTTCACACTTCACACACACTCAAACATCCATACACAAAAGGGATGCAGCCCTCTCCCCTTCACCGAAATATGTTTATTAGTATTGATCAAAAAACATGTTTCCAAAGCATTAACATAAAGAAGGTACATAATCAAGACAATAGGTGCTACAGAGTGATAGCGTATGGTATAAAATTGATACACAAGTGGATCTCCGATAAATTCCCGTCCTTGTGGGAATTAACCATCAGCACGTCGAATCTGTCTTGCACGTATAGCATCATATTCACAATTCCTCTAACTGAGACACACAAGCAGACACACACACATCTACACGGTGCAAACGAAGTGCTAACGAAGCCGCGCATCACATAGCGACAGGAACTCTTACACATTCCTTCTCGTGCTTCACTTTTTTTTTTTTCATTTTCTATTTTCTCTGTTTTCTCCGCCTCCTTATCTTCTCATTTGTCCCCATCCCATATCACACCAAAAAAAAAAGAAAAGTGATGACAGTATTGATGTTTCACAGGCACACTGAACTGTGGAAGAGACTAACACACACACACACACACACACACACACACGCACACGCACAAAGCCAGTACTGTCGCTCCGAAGCCTGTTTGTTTCTGCCTCACTGTTATACTTCCACCGCACATCATGACATAATGACATAATGACATAATGACATAATGTAAAGCTTGGCTCGCTTTTCAATGTAAATACACATTAGCGGCCGGATGCGCTGCTTTTCTGCTTAAGAGTAAACAAATGATAATAAGGATTCATTTCGTCATTAGCATAGTTTGTAATTGTGTCAACACCACCCCTCTGCTTTACAAATGCAAAGTGCTTCACTCGCAAATGGGAACATCGCTCTTCTCCTTCACAGCTTAATGGCACAATATGTTGTGTGTACAGCTTCGTATGTGCTTGCCTGTATTAGTGAGACTACACAACGATTCCTTCTATAGAAACGCATGTTATGAAGTGAATCACAACAGGTGTTCGATTGAAATGCTGTTGGTCTTTATTTCAAATATGAGCGTCCTCCCTCGCCACACCTCCTTCATTATCGCTCCCTTGGGACAGCCCACTCGTGGTGCATGCATGAATCTGGCACTTAATTGCTGTTGTTGCAATTTCAAGATGTCTTTCAGTGAAAAAAAAGACGCTAATTTCAAAGTAGAACAATGTTTCACTAAATTGCTGTCTTCAAATGAAGTCACTCTGGTGCCTTCGACTGAATCGGTATGCTCATTACAACCACCTTACTTATAGCCTGCAATTTAAAAAAGAAGAAGAAAATACTGGTGTTGATTGGTGAATCCCACAGCATTTATATCTCTGCCTTGCGATATTAACAAAACACATATTTTGTCCGTTGCCTCTTGGGAGCTCTGGACTAACGTGCATTTTATGATCCTCAAGTGTGTTCATGAATATTTCATGGTTTAATTTCACACTGTGAATGTGAACGTGTGTGAAAGGAGCCGGCGACCAGTCTGGGCCGTCTCCGTGCTTCTTGCCCAAGGCATGCTGGGATAGATCCGTCCCCTGTGACCCTTAAATATGAACAAGTGGTTAGTGAAGATAGATGCGAGGGTCTGTTTATTACGATCAGAATCTGAAACGGTCTATTGCCAAGCATGTTTGCACATACTAGATATCTGATATCGGACCTAGTGATTGGTGTGGAACAGGCTGGACAACATTCTGATGGATTGTGTGTCTCGCAAATGGATTCAGAAAAAGGGTCAAGCGGTAAAAGCCTTATGTCAGCTGCCATAGGATAGTGACTTAAACAAGTGCATCTAGAAAGAGAAGAGCAAAGACCATAGATTCATATCGGCTCGAGGTGACATGCATTCAGTGGGATATCTTTAAACTGGACTGAAACTCTATTCAGTGTTTATGACACTGGTGAAGAAAGGACAGTCTGCAGAAAACAAAGAGAAACTGGACAATGAAAGTTTGAAAAACAGTTCACGGCGTTCTGCCCCTGCCCTGCAGCGCTGAGAGCCCATTAATGCGATTTAGTTGATATTGCGATCCATTTTTCAGCTGCAGGACATGTATGATCACTTTTTTTCCATTCCAAAATATTGTATCATGTTATTTAGTTCCAGCCTAAGTCAGAAAACATCATTTTTCTCAGCACACTCGTTGCTATCAAGCCACATCATGCTTGTCATACAACAGGACACACTGACTCTTTCAAAGCCTCTGGTGACTGGTGACTGGTGTCCTGCAGCTGAAGAGGGCGTTTTGACAGGGCGAGGAAGACGAAGACGGAGAGGAAGAGCTGGAGGCTCACAGGGGAGCCCATCAGCAACCGGAGGTCGGCAGAAGAAATGTTGGATCGATCCGCATCCCGTCCACAAAAGACTTGCTCTTCACGTTAGCTGCACATGCACATTCCAGAGGGTGCCGTGATTTGACATGAGGAAGAGAAAGCCACAGGCAAACAGAAGCACAAGCGCGCACAGACTTGTGTTAAGTGATATGAGGAGGCTGCTTGACAAGCAGAAAACGAGATGGTGTTTTGTCCATTAGCAGAATGACTTGCACCCCCCAGAAAGCTGTAACGGTGACGAAGTAGCCACAAAGCTTTCTAGCTATTTCACAATTCCTCTGTAGGTCTCCTTTTATTGCTCTGTCTATTTGTTGTAGTTTAAGAGAAAAGCCATAAGGTTTTAACAAGCCTATTTATTTTTCCTTCATGAACCCTGCTGGGCAGGCTGATAAAAATGGATTGTGTCTCTGGAGTACTGTCTGTGTGGTCTGCCTTCAGGGGCTGGAGCTCCTCTGGGGGTATTTTCCTCTCACAGGTTATAGGAACGGATCGGCAAATAGAGAGAGAATTGCTTGCAAAACACCAACTACCAATCGACAATATACTCGTGATGAAGTTCTGTCTATGTGCTGCTGTAATCACTGTGACGAAAAAGAGCACAGATGCATAAGTATTTCATTATGACGTCTTAAAAGATTTCAACACTTGAGCGGTTTCTAAGTCAGAGCTGAAATGAGATCATTTAAAGCCTTGTTATCTCCACTAGACAAGCCCACACTTCGATTAACATGAAAATGCAATATACGAACGTGGTTGTGGTTAAGAAGGAGCAAGCAAGGCTGAGCTTGGCTTCAGTGCAATACGATTGGTTGAAATAAGATGGACAGCCTTTGCTGGAGGAGTTTTTGTGTCAGCACTTGGCATCAAAGTGTAGGACTGGCGTGAAATCCACAAATCACCAGAGAAAGCAACCATTGCAGTGCAGCAGAATTTCCCAAGGAGCTTCTGGTCATGGAATTAGAGCAACGGTAGGTCAGGCCCCTGGAGTGTCTGTCTGGAAGGAACATGTCAACATTTTTACAATGTGACTTTTCTTCACTGCAGCACAGGGCAAGCTGTTCTTGTTTGCCGTTTTGTACTTACGCGAAAGGTAATGCACTATAATTATGATATAACCCACGTAGTAATAATAATAATAATAATAATGAGCCAGGACATGCAGGGCTGCCGCTAAGGAAGTCAGGGGACGTAGAATAAACAGCGACGATGTCTGCGAAGGGAGAGGGTCGGGGTGGATCGACGGGTCACACAAACACAGGACTTTCATAGAGGAAACCTCTGTTCTTGTCCCATGTGAAACCAAAAGTAACAGCTGACTTATTTCAATTTACTGAACATATTTTCTTAAATCATTATGGCTTTTATGTTTTTATGTCTTATCTAAAACGGGACATGATAATGTGTAATCGTAGATGTTTTTCTCCAAAAAACGAATGTTGTAAAAGTAAAAAAAATACATTAAATATGAACAGTAAGGGTTAAGACCATATGCCTCGAACAATATGAAGCAGAGAAATGGAGCCTGAAGACATTTTACCACTTTAAGGCTACATGGACTGTGTCCTAAATCCCCTGCTCAAAAACAAAGCCAATCTGTACTCGAACCTGAAGTGATCACCATATGAAAAGAAGAAACTAAATATACCCTTTTGAAGGATTACACTGGCATTTTGGCAAATACCACTACACAAAAAGATTAGTGGCAGTTTCCGCCCTGTTGGAGCACCAATACTTCTGTTTCCTTGAATCTCAAGAATTATATAATCTGTGCTGTGTGGGTATCCAGCATTTAATGCAGAACACTGGCAGAGGACTGTGTTTTCTGTAATGACCAGAAAATATATTTAGGATTTCTACAAAACAGAGCCAGAGAAGAATGTGGTGCAGATTTTGATTTAAAAGAGACATTCATTAAAGTGATTTAAAAATCACTCACTTTATATGAAAGCCTACTTTTAAGTTCACCGCGCATATTGGAATTTTTGTCATAATGTCAGATCAAACTATAGTTTTAATTTATTTGATGCATAGAAACTTAAAATGGCACCGTGAAGGTCTTGGATGCATCCTGGATTTGGAAAAGATTCTCAAACCATCAGTGATTGATCGCATAATGGCGCACTTGGTCGTGAAACCAGCTCCTGTCGAGCCTGATGGTGTGGATCTAGTTGACTCCTCCGGTTTCTCTGGGTGATTGGACTCAGTAGCGACCTAACGGAACCAATTTACCTGGTGACTCTGCCCCGGTCCTGGGCCTGGATGTGTATGTGACTTAGAGTGTGTGTGTGTGTGTGCATGTGATGACAGATAGAAAGAGCGTGACGATACTTTCGGACTTCACACAGGCACGGACACACACACACACACACACACACACACACACACACACACACACACACACACACACACACACACACACACACACACACACACACACACAAGTGCCTGGCCTGCTCATCCTGTCCAGCAGTAATGGGCCTTCTCAGCCCAGCCGAAACACTCAGTCACACTCTCAGCTGGGAAATTGATTCTCCCGAGGTTCCCATTCCATTTGCGTGTGTGTGTGTGTGTGTGTGTGTGTGAGAGAGAGAGAGAGAGAGAGAGAGAGAGGATATCTGTCTGTGTCTCCGTCTGTCCATCTATACATCGACCATGGAAATGTTTTCGATTGGCTGGCTTGCATACTGTTTAAACTACAGTTGTTCAATTTGACAGTTCAATCAGCTTAAAGACAGGAGAGTGCTGTTCGCTTCCCGTCTCCTACTGACGGTCAACAATGCTTTCTTCTAACCCTGACCACAAACGTGTTCAAGTAGTTGTATTACAACATATTTTCATGAAGTTTACTTTAAAATGACAATTCCAAAAAAGTCAAAATCCACCGTTTCATTAGTTTGTTAGCCTTCAGCACAACTGCCGAAGCTAAAAAGAGAAACCCCTCTTCAGCACCACGTAGAAAGTCCACGTCATCTCGGCTTACCACTCTGAGTTGTTGCCACCCTTTTGTTTTGAATCCCTCTTTACACATATACAATATTGACTGCATGTGCTCGAGGCGGTGTAATACCACTTTGGCGAAACACCGTTCACCGCACGAGCCGATGTGGAGTACCTGGTGATGGAGAGAGTGGGTTGCCACTATAAATACAGAGCTGTCTGATTCACGTAGCCTACGTGGCTCCTCTCATTCATCATCTTTTCTTCTTCAACTCCCACAAGAGAGGCAACTGAAAGAGGAGAGGAGGAGAATGTGAATAAAAGGAGAAAGGCAGAAACAAGTGAACAGTAGTGTAGTATGTGAGAGTGTTTGTGGATGTGTGTCTTCTGCTGGCCAGAGGAGTGTGTGTAGTAGCAGGATGGCTGTCAGTGGTGTCTGAGGTTGTAGTGATGCTAAGCTTTATTTTGGTTGTAGCATTGTCTTTTTTTAATCTTAAAGGGAAACTCAACCTTGATTACCATATAATAAACGCTAGACACGGAGTCCCACCGCTCATCAATGTCACACAGGCAGCAAATCAAATAAAGCAAGAGGAGGGCTTTTCTACTTCCTGTTTCGATGCTGGTATATGTGGTGGGGATAGCTATAGTTCACTGTTGGACTGTGAGACAGCTACTGGGTATGTAAGAGGGAATTCATAGTGTATGTTGTGATAGTTCATGTAGGCTTCTGTCTTGGAGAGAGAGACAATATTTTTTGAATGGCGTTTCAGAGGCGACCGCGCCTGGAACAGCGCGTCTCGGTGTGATCAGCCCCTTAGACCAGAGGAATAATTCAAAAAAATGGACGTAGTTCCCCTTTAGGCTTGTCAAAATGTGTGCGAGTGTTTCGAGGGCCAGAACACCGTTGGAAAACTGCATCACTGTGCCCGATGCACATTAAGTAAAGCAATCGTTTCTGTACCGAGAACAGAATTAGGCATTCCTCCCAGAATGCACCACTTACATTCTGTCACACTGACAATTTAATTCGGTCCCTCTCTCACACATATGTTCTCTTTTTTGTGTGTCTTTCTGAGCTGTGTGTGAAAGAGAGGGAGTATGGGACGAGGCAATGACAAACTACTGAGAGCTAGAAAAGCACCTTGCACCCCATGCTGAGGTGATGGGCGACAATCATAGCAACCTTGCCCCACTCCAATATGTGCTTATTGATTTGAACACTTCTTGGTTTGTTTTGGATCTAACTTTGCAAGTTCTCATCATCATACTGCATGTTGTAAATTGTAACTCATTTAATTTTACAAGATTTTGTCTTATCATCCAAAAATTGAAAATGCAACAGCTGACGAGGCTGCGACAGGTTTGCTCTGTGTTGACAAATAAGCAAAAAGCACATATTTCCCTTTCTTTTCTGAGCTCTACTGTATCGAGGGGTGATGGGGCAGCAGCTTTGGCCGAGGGCAAAACACCTCCAAGGTGCTTCATCCTTCTAGCTCTCTTCAGTCGGTTTGGTTGTTGTCCAGGTGAAACCTTGGAAATGCTGAATTATCTGGCCTTTATCTCTTTAGTGCTTGAGTTTTACCAGGGTGTGGGTCGATTTAGTACCCAAGGGACTCCACTGGGTCAAACCGAGAACATAGGCGAGAGACTCCATGGTTAGCTAAACTTGAGGCTTGGCAAAGAAAGAAAACATTCCATTTATTTTTTCAAAAGTCATCATCAACACTCAAAATGGCATACTGTAGTATGGACTTCATATGGCAGTGTAGCCCGACATTTTCAGACAGATTCCAGCTTAATAGCATCCCTGCTTTTAAATCTATACATCTACATGTGGAGAGGATAAGTGACTTCCATCAGGTTCCAGACAACTGGGTCAGTTGTGATAGGCGGTGATAGTGAGTTTGCCGAGTGCGTGACAGGTGGATGTGATTGGACTGAGAGCGCCCAACATGGCGAACTGTAGATCTCCATCTATGCCTGTGTGTGTGTGTGTGTGTGTGTGTGTGATGTCACTCATTCCCGGTGAGGGCATATAGACATAGATGTCCTATATTTTGCTGCCGGGTATTTGTGCCGTCAGATGTTGTGCAATTAGCCTCTGCCCTGGATAAACACCGAAGTACACCTCGCGGTGAAACAGACAGTTCCATCATTAGGTCGATTATTAATGTGACCTTTTCATTCCAGTGAGGTTTGCATTAATCATGTTGCGGTCAATTGAACATCTCTGCATGAGTAGCATTAATGTCACAAAACAATGTACCCTTTGTACTACACAGAACCCAAATAAATGAAAAAAGAGATATACTTGTATTTACACTGAATAATCCATACACTGGAGTGCTGGGTGGCTAAATGATAACAGCTGATTACGCTGTCATCTGTATAAGAACAACAACAACAACAATACTTACACTCATGAATCCATAACTATATATCTGTGGGGGTTTGGTAAGTGACACAAGTGCGTCCACTGATCCAGAAAAGATAGAACTGAAATGATGCAATGTCTCAATCTGAGAGAGAGTTAACCTTCCTAAATATGGTATGAAACACTCTCCTTGTCAGAATGGGAAAATCTCATAACTCATTGCAAGGTTTGGTGAAACATTTATGAAACATAAAGCCTTACAGCGAGCCATTGAGCCTCTCCATCTCACACTGTAATTGATCTATTGGTGCCTCCGTGACTGTAGTCCAGTGGCCTCTTGTTGCCTCAGTAATAGCAGGTGTTTTGGACGCCATCTCCCAAAGTTAAGTCCTCTGCCTGCGGAGGGGGTGGAATTGTGTGGTGCTTGCTCCTTAATTCCTTCTTTAGTCCCAGCTGTTCCAGTTAGAGCAAGAAGTTACGCAAGGATCAGTCTGTTCTCCTGACAGTCTTTAACCAGCATGACTCCTCACTAGATGTAGGACGGGGAGGTGGGACGGGGAAGAGGAGGGTTGAAAATGGAAGAAAAAAACAGGTTAATTCAAGAAGGAGGAGGAAAAGGAGACTGAAATGTATAGAAGGTGAGGCTAAACTCGTTATGCTGTTGAGTATTCACTGGTGGTATTAACAGTGTGAGTTCTGTGGATTTTAGTGCATCCGTTGTATGCTTGTTTGTTTTTGCAAGCCCTCAGTATGTGAACTGAAAGGCAGCTTTCATCTGGCAGCTATAAGGCTGAAAGGCATATCTAGTTGCATGATTACTTAATTGCACAATTACACATCGTACAGTGCACAGGCACCTTTGAGCTTTAGCGTGATGCACTGCTGTCTGTTTACACTGCAGGCAGTGATGCACCACTGCCCCAACTCATCAGATACCGATGCTTGGAGAGTGGCCCAAAGCTTCAAAATGTGAAGCTCTAGGTCCCCAATAATAAGATAAGATAGACCTCTGTTAATCCCAAAGGAAATGTGTGTGCCGACTTGTCAGTTTCCACGTGTCTTGTCAAAATAAACTTCCGTCTTCACAAGAAGTTAGTTATAGGCAACAAAACCACGAAGGTTTAGGAAAAGATTGTGGTTGACGTTAACTTGACTGACTAACGACTAGTGACATTAACTTTTAGTTTCACACGAGACAAGAACAGCTCTCAGCCCTCTCACCCGCCATAAGCTGACTATCTTTCACTTCATACTTAGTCAGCTGCTCCGAGGGTCTAATCATGACTCGGATGGGTTTACATTGGAGTTATTTGAAAGGATGAAGCAGGTACTCCTCACTGCTTCACTTGCTTTTTGACCTAAATGTCGTCATGGAATTGTACCATCTGATGCAGCATTCATGAGCTGCCCCTCGATGTCGTATCACAACTGGAAAAACAAATGGCATTCAGTGTCTAACTTTGATAAGTAAGGCCTGGATCAGCTTTGCAAACATGTCCCGAGTAACGGTGTAATAAGGGAGACGGCGCTAGCAGCACTGCCAAAACAATCATTTGAATGGTTCATGAATAATGATAGTGCTCTGTATGAACTCCAAACAACCTGTTTAATTAGAAGAGGATAGGGAAGACAGAAACAACTATATTGTTACAGATATAGTGGTCATACTTATTTACAAAATGTGTGCAGAACTGCACAGAATCCTTTTTGTTTATTTGTCAGTGTTGGTGCTTTGCTATTGCAGTTTTGTAGTTTGGGGATATACAGTAGGCTACATGTGTAGGAGGTATCATAGAAACAACCACCGATATTTCTCATTGAATATTTGAACAGAAGTATTTCGAGGCCGAAAGCTTTTTTCATGTTTACTTGCATGAGCATAATGTGTGTATGTTGAGGGGGCGTCTAAGTGTTCTAGCTGCTGGGCTCACAAGCATAAGAGGCTATCGCATGAGTACAGCTGTGTACATATAGCCTCTCATCAAACTGATGGGAAACACTTGTTCAGAAGAGTTTGTGCGTACATATACATGCTCAACCATCACTACATTCCCTCCATACGACTCATTCATATTATGCTGACTCTTCAACAGGACAATCTGCCTTCTGTGGAATGTAAAGTATGTTAATGGCTGTGTTGACTGTAACTTCTGAGATTTGAATTGAAACGTAAACTGTACATGCAACGAGTGGAAAGTGACACGGCGTCCCTGACACGTCCAAAACCTTGAGGGTACCCAGAGCGTTTTAGTTGGAAGCTTACGGACACTGATCAAGCGTCATTATTTGAAGAGTTGGGAGTGAGAACGTGTTGGTGGTTCTGTCGTCAAAATACCGCACATTATTAACAACGGTCCTAAAATAGTTATCAATACTGTATCTTTATTTCTGCCAAGGGCAGTCTCAATATTAGCAATGAGAAGAACAAGGGATAGGTTCCCTTTAATGTACGCACAAAGCTGTATGCCATGTGTGTGTATGTGCAATGAGAGAGTGTGCAATAGCAAGATTGTGTAAGAAACTGTATAATAGGATTGTGGGCCATCTGCCTCCCTGTGCTGCCCACAGCAAGTCTACTGTCCCTAAAGAATCCCAGCAGCATTGGCAGCGAGCAAGAGATAGAGCCAACTTTGTTTCCTTGAAAGAAAGTTGGGAGAAAGTAGGCTGGCATTTAGTTAATTTATTCTGTATTTTGCTGCATAATGTCTTTCTGTTTCTTAAGACAGAGCAGAGAATCTAATCCAACCATTTCAGTCACATCGGTCAATCTGAGGGCCGGAGCACGCACCTGGAAACGATACTCCCAGAGTGAGGCCTGAAAGAGACCCAGTGACCCCGTTGCTCTGCATACACTTTGTGTAAAGGAATTCCCAGTGGACTCCTATGGCTGTGAGCTGTACGGGAGAATCGTGATGCAGACTCCCTGATGCGAAGCAGCGTGCACGGCAATTAACTCTATCTCATCTTAATCCGATGGCAAAGTCCACCTGAAAAAAAGATCATTTCACTCCAGGTTTCCAAGACTAAAGAAGAGTATCATCCTCATTAGCAAGCTCTCCCGACACTGCCTCATACATTTACCAGACATGTATTGAAGGAAAAGTGGCAGCTAGGTAATTCATTTTTTTCACACTGAAGAGAGTGGGTTAGGAAGTACTGCCTGTCTAGTTCACATCCGATAGGAGGATGAGAACCAAGAGATGCTTTACGTAAGTGCATTTGTCACTGAGGAGAGTTGTCAGTCTGCTTACGGAACACTAGGAGCTGGTAAAGATGCACTGTCATGATTGAGGTCGCATCAGATACTGTACAAAATGCTTCCTTGCTTTCACTTTGAATACAAAACTAATATTAAGACTCAATACATAGACATAATGTTATGTAACAGTGAATAGTCAACACTGCTACAAAGAAGAAGCCGTAGCAACGTTGGCTTTATTCAGATATCTTTGTCTGCGCACAACCAAGCACAGCACGATGCGACATTAGATATTAGCTTGCTGGTCACAGGTTTCTTATTGCATTGCTTATTCAGAGAACTCGATACAGTATGTTAATGGAGATGCTTTGCCACGCGCCTTGAAAGTGCTTCAACTGCCTACACCTGCCATTGTTTATGAAGAAAGAAGGACTCCTGCAACCCATGGTGCCTGAATACAACGTATCCTCCCACTTAGCTGCTCTATAGTTTGCTTTCAGAGACCATAGACACCTTGATTTAACCAGATACAACAGCAAGGGAGAGGATGAAGAGACTCGAGTAAAAAGAGCCACCAACCATTAAGAGTTCAGTGAGTCCATTTGGAATATGTGATCACTGGACTTCTATATTTGCATTTGCAATAAAACTGGACCTAGAGTGATATATAACACTTTAGGCACAGAATCATAACTTAGCAGAGCAGAGCTATTCAGCTCTCCAAAATAGTCCTGCAGTGCCGTGAATGCATAATGAGGACCTCACAAAAAGGCGGGCGGCCACTGCACTAAAATCACCACAACACTATTTCCCTCCGGATCCATAATAGATGACAGTCACTCCCGAAACCATCTCTCATCGCCAGTTCATAGAGGGTCAAAGCCCTCACTCTCTTACAACCAGACCGAGCTAAGTGGAGCCGAACGGATGCCATCTCTCACATCCAATCAATTGAAGCGCGTCAGAATGAGAGGGGAGCAGGGTGGGGTCAAAGAACAGAGTGAAGGAAATAGCGAGGACAGAGATCAGACCCACTGAGGAAATAGAGAAGGGAAGGAGTATTGGACAAAATGAAGGATGGAAAGTCAACTGACGAGACGGAGAGAACTTCAATCAAAACCTCCACTTGAATAAGTCATGTCTTTCTAATAGACTCCAGGAAATAGTCATGAATATATAAAGAGGGAATGTGCATTAATCAGATCCTCTTACCTCCTCGTCTTTGTGGGCACACTGCAAATTGCACCATTTCAGATACTAATCTGGCACAGTGACAAAGTCGGAGAGAAAAAGAGAAAGATAAAGGGACAGGAGAGCAGAACAGGCGAGAAGTGGGCACTCCCAAAAACGTGGCACGGAATAGGAATATATTGTATTAATAATCCCAGCACACAAGCCCTTTATTTTATTTTTATTAAACCCAAAAGGCATCTAGGCATGTCATAAATCCATACGGGCAAACAACATCGAGCGGTAAATAAGATCAGTCTGAAAGGAAATGAAGCGTGATGGCTGCTCTTGGGTCCTATGGCACTTGTGACCTTTTTCAGAGGAGAGGAGAGGAAGAAAGGAGGTGAGATGGCCGGCAGGGCGGGGTAGACCGGCGGATTAAAGTGCCTTTTCGTTTTTGCTCCAGAACCAGCCGGGATGCATTCTTTTCACTCTGCTGGCGGCTAGAGACTGTGAGCGTGTGTGTGAGTGAGAGTGTTGCTGCTGGCTACGGGTTGTCACCTGCATTGCAGCGGGAGCTAAATTTAGAGTCGACTGTGACAGAAGTATGAGTGCCTCACTTTAATTCTGCCACATAGATAGATGGATGGATGGATGGATGATAGATAGATAGATAGATGATAGATAGATGATAGCTAGATAGATAGATGATAGATAGATAGATTGATAGATAGATAGAATGATAGTCTCAAAGTGTGTCGGCAAAGGAGGGTGGAAATGAGACTGTGACCAAGATAAAGAGAGAAGACAGAGAGAATTCAGACAGCAGGAGGTTGGTGGGAAGCACCAGCTGCCGTCCCCACTTTTCTTTCATTTTTTTCATTTGCCTCTCCTCTCTTTCTCTCTCTGCCTCGTTCTCTCTCTTTCTTTTGCTCCTTCCATCTCTCTGCATCTCAGTCACGATCGAGGCGCTGGGCTTTGTGGCTCTGCTGCTAGCGCATGTGTGTGTGTGTGTGTGTGTGTGTGTGTGTGTGTGTGTGTGTGTGTGTGTGTGTGTGTGTGTGTGTGGCCGTGCGTGGGATGGTAATCAGTGCGTTAATGCACGCTGCCTGTTGGGCGAGCGTCTGCCCTTTTGTTCCAGCTCAGCCCAGATGCAAAGCGAACAAGACTCGTGCAACAAGGCTGAGTCGGATACATCCAGCCAAGATGCAAACACACACACACACACACACACACATGAAAAGAAAAAAAAAACTCAGAGTTTCACATAACAAACACACTGGCCTCATTTACTATTGGCGTCTCACTGATTTCCCTCCGCCGCAGCTGCAGAAGAGTGTAAATTTGTAGCCTAATGGGATCTGTGGAATTCTCCAGGATGTCACCAGAGGCTTGAGTCGGGCAAGCTTCGGTACCACTACTGTATATGTTATGTAGCATTATATCTTTTATATTCCAGATGGCTGTACTGTGACACAGATGAGTGCATCCTATTGTCACAATGTAATAAATGCCAAGAATTTAGGATAAAAAAAGTACTTGTTCCCCAAACCCCAACCATAGGAATTACTTCTAACAGTGCACCAAATGCAGTACCATACCAAATGCTACGAAGTATTGTACTCCAACTACGGTCCAATGCTGCAATTGTGTCATATTGAGTTAAGTGCTGGCAGTGAGGGGAAAGCCGCGAGGCTGCTGCTGGTGATTACAAATGGGACGTATGGGAATCTCTTGTAGACTCCGTCTCCCATTTGGCGCCATGAACCCAGGCAGTAAACATGTGAGTCCAGTCAAAGGCAATAAAAATCTAAATTATTAGATCAATTCCATTCTAATAGTCAACCCAACTCACAACTCGTAATTAATTCATGAATTATTCATAGATGAATCCTGCACATTGCGGATGTGGAAAACATTTCTAAGTTGCGGCAACAAAACATCATCTTGTATTCCCCGCTGCTCCTCGTGTCACATGAGCGCAGAATACCAAGTAGTCTGAAATCAGAGACGTTGTACGAGCACTCTCAGCAAATTCATCACGGTTTATTAATGAAGCTCGGCAGCAGCACAAGACAAATCTCAGCCATCATCGGCGTCATCGGTTTGTGACTCCTCTAATTGCGAAGTTCACCGAACCCCGACGCTCAACCTGAGAGACACGACGGCAAGTGCTCCTTTCAAGGTCTGATTCAGTTCTGATGCTGGAGGCCCTTTTTATCATACATGTATTATTGATTATCTTTTTTGTATATTACTCTAAACCAACGTTTATATGGTAATATCAATAAATATGCTGAGTGCATTTGCAAGACCATTGATCAAATCTGGAAAGAAACATGGAAGGTAGAATGTGTCAATGGACTGTGTAGCGATAGATCGGTTGATAGATAGATGGATCGATTCGATTGTCGGAAATTCAAAAATGTAAATAGTCACGTGTCTCAACTGACCTTTAACCCAGGATGTCAGCCCGATGCTAACAATATGCGGCGTGAAAAGCCTTTATTGACAGATGATGATTATTTTTTCTCTTGAGTTCAACGGCACCTGTGACCTTTCCTCGGTGTAGAGGAGAGGAAACAGGAGGTGAGATGGCAGGCAGGCTGAGAACGACTGGCAGACTAAAGTGCCTTTTCATTTTGCCCCAGAAACAGCTGGGCTGCTGTCTCTTGGGCCTGCTCTGTAATTGCTAAGGGAGGAGAAGGATTATATTACATTGGCAATTGGGGCCTCACTCCTGCTGCAGGCAAAACAAAGGAGAGTGACAGACGTATAACGCATTTTCATAATATTTGAATTGCACAACGGCACTCGTGTTGTCACGTTGGTGGCCTTGAGCTTGACTCTGAACCCCTTGCCCTCAAAATGAGACACCATGACCGTTGACCTGTGCGGCGAAAGGCAAAATTGTGTATGTGCATTTCAGGATAGTTGAAAAATAAATATCCCAATTAAGATGGATGCAATGTGGAAGGGGGAAGAAAAACATAGATAGGTAGGTTTGTTGACCGCGAGTTAAGCAGCATGGCTCGTTAACATTGTTGAAAATACAGGTGCATTGTGCATGAGAACACAATTCACTGGATTTATAACAAAGTCTGTGCAAGGAGCACAGACCCAGACCTGTGTGTGTGTGTGTGTGTGTGTGTGTGTGTGTGGTTGGTATATAGAAAAAGAGGGAGAGTGTTTAACGTGTCACACATTTCTATTTATCTAATTATCATTTTCTCTGTGTCTTCCATCAGTGTTTTCTCCAGGAACCCTGGAAAAATAATTATAAATTGCTCTCTCACAGCAACACACTTCTCATATCTTTGCTATCACAAAGACAAACTGCCCAATGATGCAGGCGCAAATTCTCTCATCAGATAGTGCTCGCTCATCGGGTGAACGGGTAGCAGAGGTCGACACACTGGGGAGGGAAACGCTTTCAAATCAGTGGAATGCAAAATTGAAGTAAAAATATGCATCTTCACTGTTTTGGTGTTTTATTAGCCCTCTTTTTTTTCATTCCTTCATCCATCAAATGCTCAGAGAAGGGCCCTTATACAACCTTCTCGACTGCTACCCAATGTACCTCATGAAGCTTTCCACCGACTCGTATCTGCTTAACATGCCGGAATTAGATCATTGAAAAGGTCTGCTGATGGTGATTTGGTGATGTAATTTTTTTATACACAGTCTAAATTCTATTTCAAATGCTGTAGCGGTAAAGAGTATTGTGCTGTATGTTTCTGATTTAATGATCAGATAAACAAATTGCAAATGAAAGAATTGCAATGACCATGCATGACAGATTGCATACTTCATCATATCTGGTACACCGTATATGTAAGTAATGCTTGATTGTTATTTTTGGAGTTAGTTTTAAAACGAGTTGAGTATCAAGTCAAGTTTTTCACCCTCGATTTTGACGGCCTATTTCTGGATGGAACATGCATGAACATGGTCAAGTACATGATGGCAGACAATAAGTATTATCAGATTATTATTATTCGTGAATAACCAATGAAGAAGACATCAGGCACCTTGTCAAGAGCCATTACAGCCTCGATCACGAAACCAGCTCTGTGCACGGACAGAAGATCGAACCTCACACATGCACATCCACAGCAGTGAACTCCAGCCTGTCGTTCACGCAGAGAGAAGAAAGAGACCACAGTTGCAGAGAGTGGGTGTTGTGGTTAGTCACAGAAAGCACACAGTGCTTAAACAGTTATGAACAAAGACTCCGCAAACGCCGTCCGAGTCTCCAGGAGGATGAAGACCCAGATAAAAGTAGACTGGATGAGCAACACACACATTCCATGGTTCCATGGACCAGAGTTGGCAGACAGTCCTGCAAAAAAGAGAAGGAGAGAGAGAGGGCTTGAAAATGACAAAATCCACTTTTTACACAAATATTAGTTTGCCCTTTGCACCTGTCCAGGATGACAATACCAATAAAGTCTGTGAAACAGCTGCTCTGCTAGAAATAACGAGTTACTCTCCATATTTCGCCATATTTTCACACTTAAAAATCAACAGCACCGACCCCTGTTGTATCACACTTTGTTAGCTGGCGCATGGTTCAAGTTCTGCAATATTGGATTCAAATAAACAGCAGACTTCCACAACAACTCTGCCATGTTTGCTGAAGTTTCAAGACCATTTCCTACAGTCTCTACTGTGCATGGAACAACATGCAAGAAGAGGATTTCAGCAATAAAGAATGACCTCCTAAGATGAAGGTAAAGAAATGGCTGGCGACACAAATATGTTAATACAAAGACCAACACTACGTTACACCAAAACCGAAGTCCCAATGTTTTTGACGCTATAAAATGTTTATATCAGTATTTTTTTGCAATAAGTTCTTAAGAAACATGCAAATTGCTCAATTTGTTCATCCATCTGTTAAACCCTTAAATCATAACGATAGTAATTCGATTAATAATAATTTTCGTAAATGCAAAATTAGCTGTAATCTATATCATAAAAACATATCAAATATTAGCTTTACATCTCATTAATATGAAATAATAAACATTATACACAAATTCCCCTTGCCATGACGTTTATTCTTATTTTGGTGGCCCAGGTTCATCAGTATAAGTAGACATAAGCTGGAAAGAAGAGCATTACCCATACAACGAATGCGCTTACATAGAAGCTCAAGCATTCATGACATGAATTACAATTTCAGAACATTGATATTAGAAGAACATAGGTTCAAGAATTTCCACAGAAGCTTTCACAGTCACAACCATGCATTATGGTGTTGTTTTATGACCTGGTCTCTACCTTGATGTTTAATTATTTAGTGTGCACTTACGCACAAGAAGGTTCTGTGAAAAGGTTTAACTGCAGTAGTGGTGCCGGTCAATCTAAAGTCTGACTGAAACTGAAATATACGATAAACCATTCTGAACCGTTGGTTTATAGATTATCACACACAAACACAGTGTGAAACAACTGTGCTGAAGCTGCGGAGTCATGTGATAGCCTTAGAATACATGGATGTAATATTTGATGGTGGATAGGAGGGAAATCTGAGCCCCTACACAACCTCACCTCAGTTTGGGAAACAAGAAAATAGACAAACAAAAGCCAACATAGAGAAGAATGATGTATGGCTTCAAATGAGAGATGCCCATGAGATGAGAGAATCAGCAGGAGCCAACCCCAGCATGAAGTCATTTGAGTGCTGTGGATGAAGTCTGTTATTCAGCGTTGATTGATCCCTATCCAACTAAAATAATCTGAGGTTAAACCACCACACCTGATAATCTAAAGATGTAATGTTCAATCACAGTTTGAGAGGCTTAGTATCAAACTTGACGTGTATTTAGTACAGAAAAGAAGTCAAGAAAATAAAAAGTGAAATAAATTAAAGATTGTGAAGATGCTAAAAAAAACCCAAAGCTTTCTTTGTGTCGTTGCCTTGCTTTGACTCAACAACCAATGTAGCACTCAAAGCTAACACCAAAGTGTCTTGCTGTGTGGGACTTCTAATGTCCCGTGGCTCCGGGAATACTGTTGGCATTGACATGAATGGCAAAACCCCCAATATCTCTCCTAAAATATAAAGTAAACCGTTTCCTGAAATTACAAACAGCCTCCACATCTCATTTAATGTCTTTGTTTGTTTTTGTTGCAGATTTGAAAGTGATTCTTGAAGATATTGTGACAGAAGCTAGTTTGTTTTTCAGTAAAAGGCGTTGAGAAGATTAGTTTGCTCATTATTATGTTTACTTTATGTGTTTTTCTCTGTGTGTTTGCACTAGTAAGAAACAGCCGTTCAAGTATATTCAGAAACTGTGCTGGTGCATCAGGAGAGTTTCTCTCCACATCAGTGTACACAGTCACTTCCCCAGGTGGCCAATGGCGGCGGGTGTGTTTCTCATGCTGTGGTCTGAGCCCAGCAGTAGGTCTCTGAAGCGAGCAGATAATCCCCTGCGGGTCGCCACTGAAGGCTGCCTCATCTCTCTGAGCCAGTCTCAGATTAATGGCCTGGTGGCTGAATTCAGACACTCTGTCTTCTCTGATAATCAAAGGCAGAGCAGACTACCATTGGGAGAGTTTCTTTAACCACAGAAACGCAAAGAAACAAAAGCAGGAAGTGGAGAGAAGTGACGTTGGCAGAGGGACTAAAAGATGTTAAGTCAGGCTGTTCTCTTTCACTGTTCTTATACTTGTGAAAACTCTAATTTGTGCACAACCCATGTCATTGTGAATGAGTGTGTGCCGGGCTCATGTGTGAAGGCACCGATCACTGGACACACAACCATTGTCGTCGGATACGTTGGTTAAAAGGAAAACCTTTCGATGGCTTTCTCCTCTGAGGGAGCTGTGTAATGTTGCGTAGTCTATAAAACGGGCTCATGCCCAAAATAAACTGAACTGGTTCATTAAAAAAATAAACTGTGGCAGCCCGGGTCTGCATGAAGCCCATATGTACGATTTTAACAAGGGTGCAGCTTCTTTCTTTTTTTCATCTAGTTTATATGCTGGAGTGTCCACTGATGTGCATGTGACAGTGCAGCGCGTCTTCAGAAAGAGACAGAGAAACGTGTTCCATTACTGGCGTTCTATTTTCAGCTCCGCTGTTGGCTCGGGCCAGCAGCGAGGAGAAGAAGAAGACGAAGCTGGCATCATGGCTTCTGTGCTCATACGGTAGAGATGGATTCTTCTTATTTAAAACCCCGCTGCAGTGATTTGTTGCAGTCTGTTGATGTTCTCTCGGTTTGGCCTGTGCAATCCGTGCGATCGTTAGGGCCTTGCTCCAGGCTATGGTTATTCAACTGTGTGATTTATGTGGTGAATTGGTTACAACAACCAACACGTTGGTGCAATACTGGTTTCATCCAGTCTACTTTTTAAGGTATGGATGCTACTTTACAGGCTGAAAAACGATTTGTCATGTACATAAAATGCTTCCGTTTGAGCTTCATTAAAACAGGCAATCCCGATCAGTGTGCTCTTAAATGTCAGAACACTGTCACAAGAACAGCTCTGTCAAAATTGGACCGGTTCTGGTCAGGTTTTGTACATGTAATTATAGCACCCTGACAGTTCAGTGTTGTTACGCTGGACAATGGTGAAAGGATGCATCTACCTCAAAGTCTGAATTCGGGAATCCATCCACATTCTACTGTTTTATCCTCCCGGCCTAATTTACTTCCCACCCCATTTATATATCTATGAGATACCCATTTCTACTTCAGGAGAGACTGATGGGCTGTGCACAGTAAGTAGTCCTCTACATCATTAACACCATGTGACATACTACAGTGTGTGTCTCCCTGTGCAGATGATTACATGTGTATCCATCCCTCAGAGCTGCCTCTGTGCTGTGAGCACATCCCAGGTTTGATGGATTTATCATATCAAAGACTGATTTGAAGCTCTGCATCCGTAGTTTCCAGGCTTCCATCAATTGTCCTCCTTTCTCAGTAATGAGCCAACCCATTATTGATTATTCAACTTCTTAATTTAGATCACAAGTGGTCTTTTCCTTCAGCCCTGAATCAAAAAACACACCAGGGAGCTGAGGCCCGGAGAAAGGGAGAGACTGATGAAGGAGAGGGGCTGAGCTGACTCCCTTTTGAGTTCCCCCCTGTGGTGACTAATTAACCTTTCAGGATTTTCAAGTCCTCCCATCATCACTACAAAACCCGAGTGTTTGTACCTGCACATGTTTTGCCTCTGCGGAGATTGGTGACACATCCTTTGGATTTCTAGTTTTCCCATATCTGTCTTTTCTCACTTGCGCTACCAGTAACCCTGTCTGCTGCCTCAGTCAAAGGCACTCTGCACCCGCCACTAATATACCCAGTAAACATACAATGACCCACCATCAACACGTGACTTTTTTTGGAGTATAGCTACATACATTAAAGAGCAAGGGGTGTTGAGACTTCTATGGTGGATTGGCATTCAGACCGTAGCACCCACCCTCGATAGATATGCTCTGAATCTGGAATTCAGCACCTTTAAATAACCGTTTTATTTTGATTCCAGTATCAATGTTCCATTGAGTTTGTGGCCTCTAAAACACACTGTTAATATAGCATTTCATAGGCCCTGCATCCACCCCCGGATCCACATTTAGACTAAATTTAATCCCTGCACTGAGCTCGGCGTACTGAGCTTGGGGTATCTTTGTGATGATGGGATATCTTTGATGAGGTCAGAGCCTGGAGGAAAGATATCAGCTTTTAAATCTGTCTCATGATGGATGAACCTGATGATGTTCCATGAGTTGCCTGTATTGTACCGTCTCTCTTTATACTTAGTGATTGTCCATATTCGACTTGCTTACTGACTAAGACTCCCTTCCAGACTGGGTACTGCCACCAACAAGTTCTGCTGCTGCTTCAGTAAAGACAGCTGAGCTCAGGGTTAAGGCCGTGGTTCGGGAGACAGAAACCAGAAAGGGTTGATCCAAACAAAACAAACTGTGAAGCCACGTTTTGTTTAATAAAGATGATATTTCTCAAATTAAAATACATCTTCAATCTTCAGATTGACTGTGTACATTTACACTTCACACAGAAACATGAATGTATTTCTTTCTTTCTATTATACTGAGTATATAATCACAGTACAACTAACAATGTCACCGCTGAATGCATGGCTCTCTTTTGGAAAGCTTCAAATGTTTTCTGTGAACACAGTTGGACACTTCAAAATCTCTGTCCTGCAACAAAGAATTCCGAAGCGAAGAAGCAAAGATATGATCAGTGGATGACGGTGTAACCTGCGCAGTGTCTGTCCTCCCTCCGTGGCTTTCAATTCATCAAGTCATCCCTCCAGACATCTTTGTCTCTCTGCTGTAGTCTGTCTCTTCACACCCTCTGGGTTTCCTCCAGCCACACCGATGATTTCTGTCTCATGTCCCTCGCAGAAATGAAGCGAGGGAGGGAGTGAGGGAGGGGGGGGAGTGGTAAGAGGAAGGCAAAAAGTATTTTTTGTGAGAGAGAGAGAGAGAGAGAGAGAGAGAGACCTGGGCGAGATCTCCTCCAGTGTCTTGATCTGGTGGTAAAAAAACTAAATTGCCGTTGCAGCAGTGGTGCCTTCCCTTCCGAGTGAGAAAGAATAGAAATCCCCTTTATTCATCAAACACATTCAATGTGATGATAACGGGGTTCACAGCGGGGATGCTTCAGGCCTGTGCTGTTACTGTGAGCTCAGGTCTTGGTAAGTAGGAGGGTAAACCAAGGAGTTTACTCACATATTGTATACATCTCTGCTACATGTCCTTTTTTAAATCAATGAGAACCTGCAGCCCATTTCCCCAGTTTATGCGTAGTACATCCTTATTAGGGGAGTGGTATTTAGGATGTTTAAATACGTCCTATGATATTATATGGAGTTATTTATATTGTTTTGATGCTAGATGTTTATTATTCGTATAAATATACATTATGGACGTAGTTACTGATAATACGAGTTACAGGTAATATCACAAATAGATGTACTTCTCTTTTTCTCTTTCTATTTTGATAAGAAGTATAATTGTGAACCTATACTTACAGCCTATTGTCCCCTCCCCTTTTTTTCCAGCCTGTGCTGAATGGGTTCCAAATTGGGGGCGTTGTTTCAGAGCATGCGAGTCTCGTTTGTAGTTAATGTGGTCACGAGAAACATTGGCTTCCCATGAAGGAGCTGATTTCAAGAAACTGGAAATTTGAAAGTGTTGAATCCTCAATATGTCAAGGACTAAGGACATAACAATGCAGACCTGGCAGACTTCGCCGCTTTGTGTTATTGTCCGCTCCAGCCTTCAATCCAAATATCATCCAGCTCACAAACACAGGCGGGCCACACAAATGCACTTAGACACACACACAGCGACACACAATCTCATATGTGCACAGCGGGTGCTTTACAAGAGAGAGTGGGTAAGCTCTATTACTCTTCCTCCTTTCACAATTTCTCAGGGGGTCTTAAAAAGTAATGTGTTTTCAAATGCAGGGCTCTGGCTTGTCGCAGGGCCTTTCTGGCTGTGATATATGAGCTGAGAAACAAGCAAAAGGGCAGCTGAACAGCCATATAGAGCAGGAACCGAACATACTCTAGTCCCTGGCGTTGCAAGAGTGTGTTAATGGAATGTGCTGTGCACAGGTTACGTGAGAAAGAGAGGAAAACATAACGGGCTAAATCTGCACAGAGAGAAAGAGAGAAGGGTGGTGGGGGGGGGCAGAAAGCCTTGAAATTGTCTGCTGGGAGTATTCTTCAGGGATAGGTTGCCCACATTAGTGCCAGAGCTTCATCACCACTTGCAGGAACCTTCAGAGAAGAACAGCAGATGCACATAGGTTGTGCAGCCCGCAATGGGAGAATATGTTCTATTACTGTGCTATAACCTTAAAAATATACATTAATAGAAAACCCACCCCTATAGTCTTCTGTGCATTGTGTTGTCGCTCTGCTGGTAGAACTATCCCCTTCAGGCTGCCCGACAGGCACAGAACCTGTTTGGGACTTTCTTGATGAGAAGCAGCTGTGTGCTGCCCTTCATTTGAGGCGGGAAACCGAAACTAACAGAAAACACATCTGGTGGTCAGGTGTAAATCTCGCCATCGTGCGGTTTATTATATTAGTAGCAATATTATTAAATATGGTCTGCATATAGGCTGCATCTGGGTCCTTCCCTTAATGCCTCACACTACCACCTAGGACAGCAGGCTATCCAGCCTGAAGTATCACATCGTATCCGTTATCTGCAGCCAGACAGACACCTTCTCAGTTCAGTTATCAACTCGCTATCCCGAGGGCTATATCGATATCCTTCCAAAAATTGTTTTTATCAGTTTATTTAGCCTCTGTCATGTCAGGCCTAGTTAGACATGTTTACGTGTGTGTGTGTGTGTGTGTGTGTGTGTGTGTGTGTGTGTGTGTGTGTGTGTGTGTGGCTCTGTTTACGTGTGTCTGACCATGAAAGCCTGCGTCCGTTTCTGTGATTCAGTGTTGATTTGCACGCGTTGTGTTGATGTTTACCGCGTTCACCGCATCCACCACTTGTTTTGCATCAGAGTCATCGGCGGCAGAGGGCTGTTGGAGAATGACATGCTAATTCACCGATGCTACAAGGAATAAATGTTTTTTTGGCACTCAAGGTGGTGAAGTTTAACTACGAAGGGAGCACAGAAAACCAATTAGAAATCCAATTAGTCCTATAATCACTGAGAATCATGTGGCTTAATCTTGTCCTCGTATAATGAGTACATGGTGGAGAAAAAAGACTGCTTGGTTGTGTCAGTCATGCCAACGGCTTTGAGTTCTGGATTTAGCACATCTTCTTCTATCCAATGCATGCTTCACATGTAGAAACAAAAAGTGCACAATTAAGTACGAGACAGCCGCACAATAGCTCCGGAAAAAAAATTCTGAAACATCTCAATTCAGCTTCTGAATTCTAATGAGAAGGAAAGCGCATGCATTGTCGTCAGGGCATAATTACATAACGGCACGTGTAGAGTGTGTTCATACACACACCCTCATTAATGTGGACACATATGAATAAGAAAAACCTACACAGTAACACCACTGGAATTTGTTTTGCAGTGTGTGATAGCAGGCAGCCCACTACAGTAAGGTAAGCTCTAATTAGCGCTCCCTGTCTGTGCTCTACGTGTGCAAAAGAACCCTCTCTTTCTCTCTTCTTCTCTCCAAGGCAAGAGCTGAAGCGCTGTCAGCCCCGCGCCACACTAAACATTCAGCCTTGACGTCTCGTCGCAGAGCCCAACAATCCCAAAATGCAGCGGCTCTGTCGTCTGTCTCGCGTCACAACAACTCCAGTGTCCTGATTGACCCTTTTAACATGAGCAAAGCTGCTCTCCATCAAGTTTCATCAAACGGGCTAAAAGGAAACATCAGAAGGAACGCTAACTGCCGCTTTGATTGCTGCGTTATTTTCCCATCCGGCCTTCAGAAGCGCATGCGTCTCAGTGGGATGAATGTGTTGTTTTGCAAGCGTATCCAGCAAATTGGAAAGATATCAATATTTGAAGGAGATTGCATTGATTTGAATAGCAACAAGCTATCGTCTTAGTTTGATGGACGTACAAGTCTGGTCGGCCTGTTGGATTTTACCGGCCAAATAATATGTCACCCCATCCCTCCCTCCTCAGTTTCTAGCTAACAGCCATATTGCTGGAATAATGAAATTAATGTTTTATGGGCCATTACTGGGCTCAGATAATATGACAGAGAAAGAAGAGAGGACACCTAAAGAGGAATAGGAAGTCTAGCCAGATGGGGGCTGAAAAAACTGCAAGCCATATAATGTTCGGTGCTTGGTTCGCTCTTGTTCCTCTATGAACTCATCTCGATACAATATTAGAGGAGCGGTTTGGAGCTGGGATGTTACAAATATTGAGGTCATGAGTCTTGCATGCATATTTTGTGTGCAGTAAATGTTTTGTGTGGTTTTGTTGAGCAATTGTGATTAGGATTTCTATACACATTTCATAAAACCTGTGCTTAGAAGTTTACAAATAGTATGTGCTTGGAAGGTAGGCAGCAGCCGGCTCTTTTAACTGCACCAAAAAAATAATTACCGCCATTTCATTGTGGTTATGTACACCACCAGATGTGACATGGTGGCTGTTAGATAGGCTGAGTGGCTGAGGCAGAAGCAAAAAATAACCAAGGCCTGGCCCACAAAAGCAATTCAGCTTTAATTATTGTAGCTCTCAAGACTTATCTCTGTTTCAAGGTCTGAAAACAGGAACTCCTCCTTCATCAGCTGGTTTCTTCTAAGAGACATTGATTAGTGTTTGATAATCAAGTGTCTGACAGATTAACATCTGGTCCACAATATATTGAAAGATTTACAATTGAATTAAACAGAGGAGCTCAATTACAACAGGAGAAATGACATGCAAACAGTTTTTCTGATTAAACACTTTTAAACAATAAATGGAAATGTTTAGTACAGATCCATGTCCCAGTATCTTATTCAGAAATGCAATGGGTGCTTTGTTTCACTATGACAGGTAGAAAATATGAATGCTTTATGGGCGGGCCTCCCGACATTAACACAACTGGAGTAATGATGACGATCTAAAACACTGCATGTGAGTATGTGCATCTTACTTCATAGGTCAGGATAACTCAAAGACGGTGACACTGAATATGAACATCAAAATTTGCATTTCAAATTGAAGGGGAAGCCCAACCTGAAAACACAATAAACTTCATATTTCTTTAGCTATAAAGATGTTAAGTTGCCTCTTTACACATCCAACATCACACAGAGCAACACAAGACTTCATTAGTCGCCTTTGTGTCGACCTGACGATCATCACTTCAATATTTAGTCTGTTCAGTTTAGCTTTGTTCTCGTTCACGGCCACTCTTGAGAAAAACACCTGACTCTTCAGCTGCACGGGTTTCCACATCCTCGGCCAGCTAACCACTGACTGGGTCTGTGCAGTTTGTTGCTGGGCAGGTAACACATACAGTTAGCCAAGTTTTCTGCCAAGAAATGAATTAAAATGGTTAAAAAGCCCAGCAGACTGTTGAATTGGTGATAATCCCGTGTGGGTTCGTCACCATGACCAGCACTTTTCACGTAAAGCACAATGCAATGTAATATGAAACATAGCATTGCAGGTTGCTAAAACCCCAAACATCCACTAATATACAGGGCATGACCTCAGGATCGTACCTGCTAAGAATGAGCGTATACCTCCGCCCTGTTATTCCAATTCATCCGATCGTCTACCACTGTTTAGGATTCAGATGCATTGAGACAGGCATGAGGGACACAGCTTGAAGTTTGTACATCTCACCGGGCCAGAACAAACACGACAGACTGAGCGTATGACCCGACCATTCACTGGCTGACTGGCAGAAACAGCATTTAGCTGACAGACTGGCTGACTGACTGACTGACTGACTGACTGACTGGCAGAGACGATGTCTAACTGGCTGGTTGATTGATTGATTGAATGGTTGACTGACTGGCCGACCCCACGGCCGACAGGCTTAAAGATTGCACGTTACGGCGGTGAAACATATCTGTTTGTTGCGTTTACCTCGGGTGTGATGTGTATTTGCACGCACGAGTATCGTGATTGGATATCGTCCGTGCCAATTGCCGCCCATCTGTACGCGACGAAGTCTGCCCCAAATACTGGCAAATGAGCTGGGAGCGCAGATGAGGGGAAACGATTTTAAAGAGGCAATCAGTGTAGGACGGACAGAAGTGATGAAAATGGAGTAAACAAGTCCTCTTCTCTTTTTACACACTCACACACACACACACACTCACACAGAAGCAGCCGCCATCACGCCCAAGAGCAGTGAAGTGGCAACAGTCCCAAGAAAACCCATTCTCCGACAGTTCGTGAATTTATGAATTTTTCAAAGCCCATGCAACAGCTCTGATGAAAATCGCTCTCAACTGACTGGTGTGAGAACAACATTTCACTTTTTTATTCTTTTTTTTCCAAACACTCGGCATTAAAGTAGTGCTTAAAATGTGTTGAAAATGATTGCACTGGTCATCTTTGTTGCTGGCACTGCGGACAATTCATCAACACTCAGGGTTATGACTCAGAGGAGGAAGATAGGAGGACAGAGAAAGACGAGGCAAATAGCGGTCCATTTTATGATGATTTTAATTTGGATAACTATATAGAGGGAGAGAGAGAGAGTATTTGAACCCCTCCAGGTGTGCCAAACATCATGGTTTGGCTTCAGAAAAATCACTTAAGCTACGGACAACACAGCATGTGACTCTGTGGCACAGCGTCTCATGACATAAAGTCGTCAGTAAGAAAATCATTCAGCTTTTTATTTCACAGGGGACAAGAAGGCGGTTCCCCTGGGTGAAAGTCCTGTGTTTGTTTGAACCCTCCCTCCTGCTGTCTGAGGACTTCTCACTCTTCATGACGATGATGCGGATGGGTTTGTTTTGGAGATAGTTGAAAGCCTGGTGCGTGTCATACAGGTGCAAAAGGATGCCTTGTGTGTGGTGCTCAAGACGCTGCACGCTCAGGAGTCGGTTTGAAGCCCTGGGAGTTCACTGGCTTTCTTTAAATCTTCTTTCGGAAAGTAATCATTCTATTCCATGCGTCTGCCAAGTCTAACCGACTTCGATCAATTCAATAAGACGCAGATGCAGCATTAGTTGTTTTAATTGAGGAGTTGACTAATGCCTGAGACTTAATGCTGAGTGAATGACAATGATTCAAACTTCAATGTGATGGCTTTTATTTTGCAGTTGAAAAGTTATCAACTGAGCTCTCGGTAGATATTATTTTGTCTTAAAATATCGATTCCCTGCATTCACAGGCTGTATTTTCAATGACAGGCTCGATTTGTTTTTCATTTTGGAGAAATTGAAATGACATTCAACGGAGTACTTTAACCATGTTTGTTATTTATCAGAAGACATAAAGGAAAATTGTTTTTATCGTTGTAACTTTATCGTTTTGCGTCGTGAAAGAGTTCCCTAATGAGTGTGCAACTGCTCCATGGTCGTCTGTCAAATGTTATTTTTGTCCTTCATAATGAACCTTAGGTGCCTTGATACAGACAACATCAGATCACTTTCAGAGATATACACTCTGTCCTGATTATCTGGCTAGCCATGAGCCTCAAAGGCGTTATAAATTATAGTTGCTGAGAGAGTAAGGTGTAGATATCCATCACCAGCACTGCTTCAACTCTCCTAAAAAGCATCCCCGGACAAACTTTCATTGATCAGGGGCCTGGAGCGCTGCCGAACATGGTGGCCATGGTTTTTTTTTCAGCTGTGGTCGGGCTGAGGTTGTTCTGTGTGTGCGCTGTTCATGTTGTACAGTCTGTCTTGGCACAGACACACTTGGCCTGTACTGTGGTTGTTCTGTATCCAGAGACCTGGCTCCGGTTCAGTCTATTTTTAAACAATTTAGACTTTAGTTTTTGTTGTATTTCCTCGTATTTCTTCGTGAATAAACGGTCTAATGGCAAAGTCAGCTGTTGGATTTCAAGTCAAACATTGAATGGACTGCGTATGAGTTTGACTGAATCACTCCGGGTGATCATAAACCACAGCATTGTTTTCTTCTCAATTCATGATGGAAACCTGTTCATTCACAGCTGGGTTTCCTCTTGTAAAGCTGAGGATACAGATGGATGCATACAAAGTTTGAGATGAACCATATCAATACCACAGTGTATTTGGATCATTGCTCGGGCACCATGCCAATATGTTTGCACCTGGCATTATCCAATGCTCAGATTGAGCTTGTATGCAAACTGGCACATATTTAAGAAATATCGACAATACTTTATTTGCATATTTAAACTTTGAATAAACCAAAACGGTATTGATATACCAATCAACTGGGAAGGTTTCATGGTGATATCAGTCTTCTGTTTAGTTTTTTTCCTGCCATTCGAGCAGCTATTGCTTTCCATTGATTTGAATACTGTCTGACAATCAGTCAGCATTCTTCCAAAAGTGTTTTAAGTTCCATCACTCATCAGGGAATAGTACATCTGCAGTGAAGAGTAAATATGCATTACATTTTGGCAAAATACCATTAGCACAGTGCTGATTGCTCTCACACTCTAACACTGTACAGAGATAGAAACTAATGGAGACTTGGCTACAGCAAGTACAAATGTAAAACTGTCCGTCTATCTACATGTAGTCCATCAAATATAGAGGCTACAACTTGCAAAAACATTATCTTGGCTCTTTAAATATTAAGGGTCATTAAGTTTTAATCAGTGTCCAGAATTATCAAAAATTTAAATCTCCAACAGTTCTGTGATTTTATTCCATCCATGCATCCTGCATCGCATCCGACAGTCCAGCGCTCGCCCAGCGTTCACAATAAGCATGTTTGGGTGTCGGGGGTTCCATATGGAATACAATGTGCACCGTGGGATCGGTAAAACAAATGTGATTAAGTTTATCTAATGAAAGAGAGATGACATAAATCAAAAGCCATCACTTGCAAGCAAGTGGCCTGATCCCTCATTTTCATTTGCACAGTGGAGAGCCCTGAATATAAAGGTAATTCCAGCTCTCCGGGAACCAGCATACCTAATGAATGTCTGGTTAACTTCATGTACTGCCACTGCAGCGAGCTGCTTTGCATGCAGCCCGTCCTCCCTCCGTCTTCTGCTGGGTCATAATGAAGCGATACTTATGACAGGTTTTTGCATGTGTTCAAGCAATGAAGCAGCTGAACTGCTCGCACACCTCGGCGCGGCAGCAAATCCCCTGCTCGGCTATTCTGCCCGGGTGACGAAGGATAGCCCCAGCTTGCCTCTTGCCCTCACCGCCGCCGAGACAATCACACACAGCTTCAATAATTCATACTTTTGAGGTGTTTCTTCCATTTCAATATTCCTGCCCAAATGGTATTTTAAGAGCCATCTTTGAAGAGCCCGAAACGCTGAAAGAATGTCTTCAATTATGTATTGCCAAATGTGTTAGCTCTGCCTGACTGTGTTTTCCTCTTTTCCTCTTCCCTTCTCTCTGCTCCACTGGGCCTCGGTTGGATGGTGTTTCTCTCTCCAAACACTGTATTTTTCCTGGCTACCCAACAGGTAAGTTTGTTTGATCGCATCGTATTTATAGACTCATGCGATGGACTTGCCTTGCACACCATTATTTAGTGCTGTGGACGCTGAGCTACCTGGCGTTACCCGGCAGAGGGATCGGTTGTGGATCGCTTGTACATCCTGCCAAACAGGAGCTGCGGTCACTGATGTGGAGCAGAAAATCTTTGGTTTCACAGTGTTCATTTTCACGGCTGTGCTAAAGTGGCTTTAGGGACGCCAAGTTGTAGCGACCTTATTTGGCTGAGGCGCGTCTGAAAGGAGAGACGCATCCGGAGCATTTCAGCACGGTTATAGTTACAGACTTAAACATCTAATCCTTTACTCTAAGCTTTAAAGTGAGCTGAAAGGGGTGCTTTTCCATCCAAATCTGAAGCGTGGAGTTGTTTTGCAAAGAACCGAGTTGGAGAAAAAGATTGCGGGCGGTGCAGCTGAGCTTGAAAGCGTTACCTTAAACGAGGAGGGTGATGTCAAAGTAATCTGAGAAGCAGAAAAAGTACGGCTAATGAGAAATCAAAGTAAAATGTGACATAACCAGGGGAATGTAATCCTTCAGGGGCGTACGATGATATCACATCTGAGGTATTAGGAGAAGAGATGAAGCAGGTGAGAGATAAAGTTTGAATCAGCCGTATTCTTTTCATGTTTTCCTTTAGATCACCAGAATGCGGGATGTATTATCATCAGTGGATTCCTGGAATGATTACAAAAATAGTGATTCAGCAATCGTCAAATCTGTGGACGTGAATCAGAGCCCAGTGATGCATCTTATGAATTTCAATCTGCTCATATTTCCCCTGCCTTTGGGTGAATGCAATAAGAAAATATTGTACGATTTAGGGGGAGGAAATATGAGCTGTTGCCCTTTGAGTGCAAATCAATGTAGTGCGTGGAGAGGAGGGCTGCAATTTTAAGTTCTGTAACAATCAACGAGATTATTTACCTATGATAGATAGTTATGAATATGATAGATAGTTATGACACAGGCTCATGACTGCAAACAGAGCAGAAAGCTTCAAGGCAGTGAACGGGAGGTTTGAAAGTGAAGATAAAAACAAAAAATCTTTAATTGTATCTCGTTTAAACTCAAACTGCTCATTCAAGACAATCTTGAAACCGAACTGTCGTTTGCCACTGCACGTAACGTTTTTGAGAACTCAAACGTTTTCTGTGTCTACTTAAAGGAACCAGGTTCTAAACTTTAGTTCCTGCCTCCCTAAACCTCTTCCTGCTCTGAGGGTAGCACGGCCTGATGACACACGGGTGAAGTTAATAACTGAACGTAGTGTCATAGATACTCATAGATTCTCACAGCCTCAGGTTTACTACAACTTGTGTACAGTATGTGTTCACAGAGTAAGCTGGTTGCCAGTCACGGCAATATAAATGAGAGGGATAGGAATCTCTTTTAATGTTTAATGAAGTCAAAACTACAATAAGTTGGAGACATGGTGCACAGCATCTATCCAAACTTGACGTTCTCGCTGCAGAGAGCCACATGATATCTATGCTTCTCATATTGTTTAAAGGCATTGCTTGTTTATTGCTTATTGGTCTGCCGGATCCTCTTGGGTCTTTCGATGCGGAGGAGACACAAAAATGAATGTGAAAAAGGGAGTTAAGGGAGATTTATTTGATGAGGCTCCTTAGTTCCTGGGACTATTTGCTGGAAAATGGCTGTTTGAAACCAGGACCAGCCATGTGTGAAAGCTGAGCAGCCAGCCAGGGAGGTTTGAGGCGATTCAGACTTGTGCTTGGGGTTATGTTCTGTGACATTCTGAGTGTTTATGTTCCATGTACAAGCCGGGGATTTAGCTGTAAACTATAAATAACTAAAACGTGTTGTCAGGCTAGACTGGGGATTTGAAGACGTTCTCTGAGATGTTTCGGAGAAAGAGAACAGATCAAACAGTCGAAGAGTGAGAGGATCAGTGCATTTGTCTCGATGAAGGATGAGGTCTCACATTGATCGTTGTTGGAAATCAAACAATGTCACAGAGTGCAGAAGCGATGACGGAGCGCAAAATAAGTTTGGGGGGTGTACAGATATATCAAGAGGATATTTCTGAATGTTGTGAGATATCTGTGAGAACAGCACAGTATCACATCTTTTTAAAAGGATAAATAGAAAAGCAGCATCAGAAGACTTTTAGATGTCTAAGAAACAGGCTGACATTGTTATTGTATTGAAGGCAAAGTATGAGACAATATAGTAGGACAGTGAACACTAAGCTACAATTTGGATTGATATGAAGTGCAACTTGACTTTGTGTGGTGTCTCTCTCTACACTACAAGAGCATGTGCCACTGGCATTGTATTATACAGCATTATTTAAGTACCCAGCATTCAAAGCAAGGGAATGATGCAAAATAATCTGATGCACAAAAAGCATATTACACTGCAAGTGGGCATTGATCATTTCCATTATTCTGCATCTGAAGTCAGTAGTAGCTCAATAGAAATGGTGGAAAGTAAGAAGATGCCGTTATTCTTAAGTCGTAAGTCTGCAAGAGGAGTTCGTGGCGGATGGTCGAGTGTTCAAAGGGTGTGACTTTGTCTTAGTTGTCCAAATGTAAAGGGGTCTTAGCCATTGAGGTTATTGGTAAATTATGAGCCAATGAGGCACCGGGCGCAGGGATTCAAAAGGCCCCAGCGCCTCTTTCTGTTGTTGTTTTGTGTTTCTTTGTCGTCGTGACACATCTCTCATCATGTTATGTGTTATTAGAGTCATTTTCTGTCTATTTGTGGTCATTTTGATTTCCTTTTCAGGTTGCTTGTTGTTTCTTTGTGGTCATTCAGCGTCACTCTGTAATTGTTTTGGTCTTTCTCTTGTTCGTTTTTGTCGATAATTGTTTTGCCCCTTTTTAAAGTCACCTTGAGTCTCTTTGTACTGATTTATTTTCTCTTTTCTTGTCTCCTTGTAGTCATTGTGTCTATATTGTGGCCTCTCTGTGTCTCTGTATAGTCGTATATGTTTCTTTCTGGTCACTTTGAGCTTCTTCCTGGTTGGTACGTGCCTCTTTGAGTGACATTTTGTCGGTGAAGGCCCAGGTGGCCCCTTCTGTAATCCATCCACGATTGAGGTAAAAAAAACACTCCTATGAGTCATTCTGTGAACAACCATGTGGGATTTTGAGGAATTAGGCAATAAGAAACCATCTCTTCCTGCATTCCATACTGTATAGTTGAAGTAATACAAGAGGTATGCTACTGTCAGTTTATAGAAAGTATTGTTTGTTCAAAGACATAGCTTGAGCAATGGATAAGGGTTAGGCTACAAGGTTTTAATGTCCAAATATATTCAAAACACATTCTTGAATAAAGTTAATATTGAAAACAAAAGCAACAGTTTTGCTTAAGAAAAAGCAGCAATTTATGGTTATTTCTGTTCTCCCATTTGAGAGTTTTCTTGGTCGCACAGCAGTCCACCCAAACAGAGCTTATACGGCATCAACATCATCTCATTCTGCAGCCACCAGCACGGTACCGACGGCCCTGTAAGCTGTTATTCAAATATATGAATGTTGACAGACACCGATGCTGCATCATTGCTGTGACTGTGTTCTGTTGCTTTTATCATTCTCGCAAACAAATGGGGTATTTCTGACAATGGTAAGCTGGAAGGACCGGCAGCGAAAAAACACTGCCCACTTGTCGGGCAGCACTGCTGAAAGGTGTTGGAAAAAGCCAGGAAAACATACTGATGAGCCATCAGAATAGCAGCAAAGGTTCCAGTCTGTTCTACCTCAGAAAGGCATCATTGAGTTCCGATGAGCTGGAAATTGCACCCTGCTATGGTAATGCTCTGTTTTTTGTGATGTGTTTTTGTCATTGATTTTGTCATCGATTGGAATGACTGACCAGTGCCGCCACGCTCACGTGCACACGTGCACACACCACAAACAAGCTGAACAAACGCTCAGGCAATGATTCTGGTAAAAGTATTTGGATATGTAATGGTAGCATACCTAATCCAAACTCCGCTTCTACTGTCACACTGTCGGATTATATTTTTTTGAGATTAAACTCAAGAGTCCCCAAAAAGATTTGCTTTCATCTCCCTTTACATTTCTTAATCTCCTAACGGCACTTGAATCTCAAGCACAAACTTTACTCAGTGTTCAATTTAAACTGACTCAACAGCGTGTGCATGACCAGTGTGTGCACCTGCTGCCAGCTGCTGTGTGTTGCCCCGCGAGCATGTGTTGTGTGCAGCCCAAGCCAACTGCCCGCAGAGACGCAGCTTTGCAAGTCCACTGTGATGGGAGGACTGAAAAGCAGCCTAATGGCATTTTCCATTCCCTCTCTGTGGGAGACGTCTTTGCGGATGGCATGTGCGTCGACTTCTACTCCTCCTCGCTCGCCGAGGAGTCACGAAGAGTGATGGCCGTGATGGGAGGATGGAGGGGGAGCGGGATGGAGGGGAGGAATAAGACGGGCAAGATGAAGCAGAAAGGAAGAGGGTTTAAGGAGCCGTGATACAAACAAACCAAATAGAAATAACTCTTTTATGAGAAAAGCATCAACAGATCTCTGACACAGTCTCTCACAGTGCTTCCAATGAATTCATTTGACTGTGATGTGCTTCTGTTTTTGTATATCATTAGATCTTTGACATACAGCAATGTACAACATTTGTTCAGCCGACTAAGTCCATGTTGTTCTACCTACAAGACTCCCACACGCCAGACTGGCTTCCTGCAAATGGCCTTCTTTTGCTCAGCAATTCTTTAAGTTTTTGAAGTTTCATAGTGTGAGCAGCAACATAAAGCAATGGCGGTTGAATTATTATACAACAGAAGTGAACCTCAGACTCGCACCATGGCCACAGAAAAGTACTTGTTTGTCATTGGTTGCCAGGTGCGTGTATAAATTCTGCGGCACGAACAGTTTCAACACTTTTAAGAAGGTATGAACTGCAGAGAACTACAGCAGTGCTTTGTGTTCGATCCCTAGTGAGTACTTATTGATAAATCAGACCTTTAGAATAAACTTACAACACAAACACAGCTCACCAAGGCAGCTCCATGTACTCTATTCTTGTATGTCAGAATCTAGACCTTCAGATGCACTTTTCAGTGACCGAAATGAACTTCAACAAGAACACAAGAACCAGTCGGAGCCAGTTGTATTGCAACATGCGACATGATCCCTCACAGCATGAACAAATAGTTTTATATTTAGTATTATGTATTTTGGTTACTCATCACTGTACTCAGCGAATGGTGTGTTCAGATCAAAGGTTGAAAAAAACAATATCTTTTGGAAAACAAACGCATACGTGTGAGGCCATCTGTGTTATTTGTCTGCTTCTCTTAATATAGAGTCAGTCTCTTAATATACGTACGCAAAAACAAATCGCTATTCAGATTGACAAGTTAACAAGGGTGTCGAGGGATTTCTCTGTGACAACTCGCCAAATCCTATGAATATTAAATGAGAGAAGGGAAAAAAGCGAGAGCGTGATTATGAGCTGGAATAGGTTTGATAGATTGAAATAGAGGAATCAAAGCACTGGAGGGAGGACGGCTGGACTCGGTAGGATGGCTAAAGAAGTGGTCGGATACATAATTCAGGTGCACATCACATATCATGTCTTTCACAGCATCCCTCTTTTATCTCTGCTGTGTTCTGTGGAGCTCCACCGTTGACACACCGTTGGTCTGTGGGGAAGGAATTCTGCAGGTGGGGGTCACAGGCGGAGAATCTACCTGGAAGCCTTCTATTTCCATTTCACTGGCTCTCGCTCTGTGTGTGTGTGTGGGGGGGGGGGCATCAGGGCCGAACGGTGCAGTCGGAGCAGAGATGGATGGAGGCGTGTGCCTCACATTGCCACCCATCCCTGACAACAAGATACATTTTCACTCTTCAGCCCTGATGGAAGTCCCTTGTCTGCACCACCTCTTTTCATCTCACCACCCCCCATTTTAAAAATGAAGAGATTATGAATACCTTTTTTTTTTGTGACAGTGAAGTGATAGCTGAGCTTTAAAGGGGCCTTCCACCAATTTCACAGATGAAAAAATCAGTTTACTCCCACTGAGGGAAGCTGCATAGCCATAGCCCCCCCCCCCCCATGTCTGAACAGAGCTTTCCAAAGTAGCGAGTATGTATTGCACTTCACTTCGATTAGATTTCACCTTATGAACTGCCATCTCCCTTTAAGATATTGGTCATAAAACCCCCACTGTGAGTTATTTGGAGCTTTGCAGCCATTAATAAGCCTGATCTATGGACTGACTGCAGGGACTCATTTCGATGAGACTGCATTTTCAAACTTGTGACCAAAACCAATTCTGTAGATATAAAATATAAAGCATTAGAAGGTAACTACGTTGCTTATTTTCCACCTCAAATCTAATCAGAGAGTGATTTACAGAACACCTGTCATTATTTTTTTTTCCATTTTAAAATTCTGCAGTTTAACAGAGTATTCCATTTGTCGTAGAAGTGGAATGCGTTCATGTGATGCCACAGCCCACTTACAACGATGTCTGCTCTTAGTAAATCCATACGGTTCCTTGTCAGACCACAGAGAGGAAAGTGAAAACTGTGGGCTGTCTTAGAAAGGCTACATTTACCCAACAAGTTCCTGCTGTTACTGTTACAGCAGACGGTGGATATTCCAGCCTTAACCTGAAATATTTGTAACAAATTCTGACATATCGTGACGTATCGCTCTCCCAGTGCTACCTTCTCTTCTCTGTCTTCCTTCGCCTTCAGCACATGTGGCTCTGAATTATACAGCAGCACTGCAGCTCTGTGGCAGGTTAAAGAGGGCTTGTACACCGCTCTGTGTGTTTGCACGTGTGATGGCATGTGCATATATTTAACACACTTCTTAGAGGTGTATATAAAGAACAGAGTTCATGCTGCACATGTGGTGTGTCTATCTATTTGTGTGTGTGTGTGTGTGTGTGTGTGTGTGTGTGTGTGTGTGTGTGTGTGTGTGTGTGTGTGTGTGTGTATGCCTGGGGCAGGGCCTGTACTCTGAGGGGTGTGGTGATGATAAGAGACCCCGAAAGCGCGACTCAAGAGGCAAACACAGACATTTCTCTCCGGGACTGCCGGCATCAAATGAGTGGCAGATGAAATAGCAATGTACACACATCCATCCCAGAGCCACAGTGGGATGAAGAAAGGAATAAGACTTTTATAAAGCTCGGCTTGAGAAGTAGCGTTGTGCTCAGAAAAAGTACCAGGGTGCTGATGTACCAATTTTCTTAGTGTAAATTCCTGCAGCAAATGGATTTACTTAACAGTTTTGTGACATAAATGACACAAAACAACAAAATTATGTTTTTAAATTATTGTTCTTTCTTCTTTATACAACACAACAGAAAACAAATTGAAAAAAAACATGAATGCAAGGGGAAAAATGGATAACCCAAAAATGTTATGAAATAAAAGACGTAAATGGGCAATTGGTCCTGAATATCTCTGATGCCATGTGCACATCAGAATGGCACAGACGTTCCTCCAGTTGAGAGTAAACGGTGCTCAGTAAATCCACTAGTTTAGTACATTGTTTACTTAGCAATACATTGTTCACTTTCTCAGTCAAGGTAGTGATAAAGTAGTGCAATCCTGATGCCGAATGCGGCTGCTGGGGGAGGGGGGGGGGGGGTTATGATGTTAACCTGGAGGAAACACTGATCTCACCTGCACACACGGGTAGTTTAGGTCCCTTGGCTTCCTCAGCGAATCCTATTGGACAAAAATGCTCCTCTGTAACTTTCTATTGCATTATCTTTGTGAACTCATTTAATATTGCGCTCACCTTCCCATTTCTTCTTGTTCTTTGTCCAAGATGTAAGTAGATTTCATTCCTTTCCTCCAGTGATTTGACTTCTTCTGCCTCTGTGCGCTGGTAAAAGGATCAGAGATCGATCGGCCCATAAAAGCTTTTCCTCCCGCCATGTTGTTATTGATGCTTTTCTGTTTGGTTGGCAGGGGCTTTGGCATGCTCTTGTATCGCCTTTTTTATGAGCTGTGTTTGTGTTGAAGTGTGTGCAGCAGACATGCTGTATCAATAAACACTTTATTCATCTGGTAAATTCCCCTTCATTTCGGAAAATTGCTACCCCTGCAGAGCAATACATCTGAAGTAAATGTGAATCCACACTTGTCATTTGCAAATCGAAATGAACGTGTGGTTTTTACCGTTGCTGTACGAACTAATCCTTTTCTCTCGAGCGCAAGATCAAACCACTGACGAGTAAGTCATGGCTGTGCTTCCTCTCTAATATGCATTGTTGGTTTCATGGTTCTGTCTTCCTACATAATGATGACCATTAAGCTGTGTATGCTGACCGCAACTTCCATCTCAATTACTGGGTCGAGTTTCCTGTGTACATAATGGATTGTGAAGAGTGCTTTTCTTGCTTCCGGTTGATTGAAGACTTAAAAACGCCACGACATGAATAACAGACTCAGACATTCAGCAGTGCGATTGTTTTGTTGGTTGGATGTATTCAATATTTTTCTTCCTGTGAACATCTCCCATGAATTGACATATAACTAAAAGCGTGTTTGTTCAACTCTGGGTACTTTACAACCTCCCTATGCTGTCTATAGCACTCCGCCCCAATCCCCTTGGTCCCTATAAGTCTTTATGTAGATGCTCATTCTCCTTCTAAAACAGCTGGGCACTGTAGTTTTTAGCAAACGTTGATCAAACAGGTATAAGTAGTGCATTTGTAGTGCACTATTTTCTGCTGCGTATTCATAAACAATTTGGGGCACAAGGGTGGTGCTGAAAACGACAGTGCCCATGTTCATGACAATGAAGGAAGCATTTCACTCAGTGCCACAGTGTGGCTCGTTGACCAGTTTTTAATAGTTTGTATGGACAACAATGGAGCTCTGTGGTCCAGAGGAATACAATATATCAGGCTTACAATTGACTGTTTAATTTGATATTTTCATGGGATTCTTTATAGAATATCACCAGCCATGTCATTCATTTTTTACTTAGTTATTGTGAATGTTAATGAAGCCTTTATTTACATCTGGGAAAGAGTCCAATGAGGAACGAGTCTTAACAAGTCTGTTCAGCAGTGTGAAACAGCTCGATAAAGGCAAGTAATATAAATAAATACAGCAACTGAGCACATAATAATCGGCAGCAGCTATGTATTAATCAAGAACATCAGCGCTACACCATGTACAAGTTAGATTAATCATGGCCTTAATGAGCTCTCAAAGTACTCAGGGACACAAGATGAAGATGTGCTGTAAATGATTCCATGCAGCGTATAGCTGGAAGCACGCGCTCGGTATTTAATGATACTGGCCGTGGGCTCGGCCGGGCCTACCAGCTTGTGGAAACATGTTGAGTCGAGATTTGAATTCAAGGGTCTTTAATTTGCTGTAATGCTTCTAGTCATTCTTGTTACTGCTATTATCTTGATTGATGTAAGAAAGTGGTTAATTGTTGCCTTCCATTCTCTAGTTATGTCAGTTTTCCAGAGCATTGTGTCCTGATTTCAGAGACTTCTTGTGCAGAAGGTGGTATTTGAATGTGAGCTCAAAACCAACCTGCAAATTACCTCATCAGAGCGGAATATGAATTCAAGTTGACATTTCCCCAGCTTTGGAAGTTTACTTCATTCATGCATGGCCTCTACTAGCAGCCGATTCGGAGAGTGGCTTCTATATATTCAGTAGTTTAGGATGGTGGCTTTAAATAACCGCCAGCCACTGCTATTAAGCGCCAGATGGTTCGTTACAAAGACCCATCTGAGAAGCCGTCATTGGAAACAGTTTGGAGAAGGGCAGGCACTTTCGAAAAATAATTGGCAGGTGATCGGATGAAGCAGCTGTCAATCAAACTGCTGCAGAAGCCAGAGACGCGGAAAGATAATTCCCATTAAGAAAATCCTTCAGTTCCTTTCTATGCTCGTCTTTCGATGAAGGACTAATCTCCAGTTCTGATATAACCGACGCTATTGTAGCATCTACGCTAACGTCTTTGGGAGCCGGCCATTGTTGTTTGGAACAAACAGTTGCCTCTCCATGTCACATCACACACGTCTACACCACACCCGCAGCCGCCAGTACCTCCATGCAGGACTCCGATTGGTCTGAATCACTGAGGTTCGGCCACAAACGCATTCTCTTGACCAGATGGATTGTTGTGTGATCGCGTGATATTTTGACAATCAAGCTGCCATATAAGGTATTCAGAGAGAGAAATATCATTAAGAATATATTATCCCAACACATAATTCTATGACATAACCTATATTTGATTTATCAAGGATACAGAGTCAACCCCAAAAACAGAAACAGCTTCATACCAAACATAGCACAGAAAGTCTGTGAAAGTACCATCAGGAAAGCGGACAGTTGTTTAGAAAGCGTCGGTGATGTGGGAACCAAAGCCTTAACCTGCTGCAGCACATTTAGCTGAGCAGTCAAGGAGAACTGATGGAAAAAGCTCTGACTGCAGAATGAATGAATTTTCTGGAGATAAGGCTGCATTTTCTGGTTCACATCTAATGGAGCCTCTGTGCCAATAATAGTTTGGTCCTGCAGCCATGAGCATGTGAATACTGGAATGTCTGTATTTCTCCTTGAAGCATTGAGAGATTCACTTCCGCGCAATGCCAGTATTTACATATCTTTCCCTCTATCTCTGCGTCTTATAAAGCACCTTTGATAACAGGTTACTGCAGTTCAAAACGCTTTACAGGTTACTGAAAACACCAATACGACTATTACAACAGAGAGTAACATTTAATAATGGCAGACTGATACACAACACAGACAAAAACAAAAGGATTGAACCAGCATTGACGTGGCATTTAGGCCCCTTGCTACTGCAATGTGTCTCGAGAATATTTCGGCCTTGCACGGTGGGTATGAACCTGCAGCTACACCAGCATTTCCCTTCTACTCGAAAACCTAAAAAATCCAAATGAATGATTGAATAGGATTGGTAATTAGATTAGGTTTTGCTAGCACGTAAACATAATACACACGTTGACTGAACTAAACCGCTATCTGGTTTGTCACAGCCATCGGTTTGATGTGAATCTCTCGTCACTTTCCAGTTAACAGCCCTGCTGGAATGTGTCATGATGCTGGCTGAGAGTAGATAACTACTCAGTTCATCTGTCCTCCTTTCAACGCTCTCAGTGGAATGGCAGCCAGTAGTTGGCTCCAGACCCCCAATCAGGTGGTGTGACTCATCCATTTCATCATCAAATTAGATGGGAATTCATGGCTGTGAGCGGATGCTTCTCATCATGACAGGGCACGGTGTAATGGGTAGTAGTAGACAGCCTTGTTTGTTTTTTTGTTTCTTTTCTTCTTCCCGTCTTTCACTCCTCCCTCTCTGTAATTAGATCTCTGTGTGGAATGGTTCCGCTGCAAATCAGTGTTTGGTCCTGGCAAAGTTGCATATTCCTTTCCATTGTTACAACACTATGAATACAATTAAAACCACTGCTGCTGTTCTGTAATACTCTTTATCTCTAGCTTTGCTAATTCAGAAAAAAAATGTTTCAATAAATATGTATTGTTCTCATCTCAGCACACATGAACTCGCTTATAAGACACAACTAACGACTGCAAACCGTTGGGGCAAATGTCAGCATTAACAAAAAAAAAAAAGATCCGTGCCACATAAATTGGTTCAGGCAAAATAAAATATGTCACATGACGTAATGTACAGTAACATTGGTTGAGTAACCTTTCCATCGTTTTTTTTGGCTCACAGCGACTGCTGTACAGTACATGTCCCATTTACATGTTTTCTTGGCAAATTGTCCATTCAGCTTTTGGGCAACTGCAGCAAATGACGCTGCAACATATGTGGAAGAAAAAAAACATGCTCAGTGTACCGGAAAACTGGTGGAAGCAGAACTGTCGAACCGTTCAGGAAACCAGTTGTGATTGTTTGGTGAACCTGAAAATGGGCCTGGATGGAATTCATCCAAAACGAAACAAGGAGCGCAAGTGAATTTTTTTTAAACACAGCCGCAGGACTTCACCATTCACTTCACCAAACCTACAGCCTGCTGGCAGGATATAAGGGAAGGGACTGGTGACATAAGTAATCCATACTGTTTTTGATTTTGGAAGTCTGAATCCATGTGCTACTTTGTTCAACACCAGCCCTGTCTCATAAAGATGACATTCACATACAACAAAAATGGATCGTGAACCACATTACCAGGGACTTTATTTTGACGTGGATAGTGTTTTCTTATGTTTCACGAGTAAGTTTCAAGTACTTCCAGAAACATCAGTGTAGGTCGGGCTGGTCGATGAAAACAAAACACAGGGCTTCCATCCAGGAGACAGCTGATTCTGTCCCATGTGAACCAAGTTGTTTTTTTTATTTGTTTCAATTTCGTAGTCAATTTAAGCCAAACCCCAAACGTTTTTTAAAGGATCGCAAGAGGGTTGGGATACATTGTGAATGTTTGAGTTAACGTATTTGCTGTAATATTTACTATATTCAGCTGGATGTTTGAAACAATCCATATAAGTAAACAGAAATTAAAACGGCATGTATTTTCAATGATTATTTAGCTAGCTCAGTTCTTAAATCCTTCATCCTTGCTACAATAAGTCAGACAATATTTTCCTTGGCATATCTTCAATTCATAGTCAGAATTAAGTTATTTCTGCTATCCATAGAGCACGGATAAAATGTAAAACGATCAACTAATCCCCGCGTTGACACGCTATACATATAACAAGCAGAGTTTAGAATAAAAATGAGGTCCATGTTTGCAGAGCCCATGAATCAATTCTGACGTACAAGCATTTTTTGAGTCAGTCAATGAATGTCCCCGTCAGGATATCAGAGAAAAAACTATCAGGCCAGAAGCATTTCTGACAGTCACATTAAACAGACAAGATATTAACTCATATTAGTGTCATTTGCCGCCGTCACATTTGCCAGCCTCGCTATCATTGGACTTAGCATTGTTATCAGCTAATCTAAATGGGCATGCTAACAGGCCATTAGCATTTCCCACAATGGTTTCCAATGGATGTGCAATCAGAGTATTGGCATTCTGTCACTCCGTGTATATGGTCTCTAATCTCAGCTAGCATTGCCTTACATAGCTTCATTTACCAACAGCTGTGATACACCACAGGAGCACACGTCCCCGTGCAGGCACACACTCAACCCAATCCAGTTTGTGTCACAGTGATGGCTGCTATCAATGCAAAATCCATTCAATCCTTTTGTATGCAACACACCACCTACACGCTGACAGCAATGAGGACATTTGGATTTGAAAAAACAACAACAACTTTGCAGACACAAATGTCAACTGCCAGGAAACCGAGATAACTTAACTTTAAGTACTCCGACTGTATTAATAAACAACGGTTCCGAATGATAGCCTCATGGCTAAATTTGTTCTACCCAAGAGGCTAAGACGTTTTTAATGAGAATAAACATCTGTCTCCTCCGTCTCCCACTGGAAATCAAATGACAAGTGTGAAAAATAAAAATAGTTTATTCTTGATTCCCAAACGAAACACATAACACCATGTACCGAATATCTCTCAAAAGACAAAGTTCGCAAGGAGGGGATTATTTACAATGATGATATGGACCATAAATACTGTAAGCAGGTTTATTTTTATCATTGTTTGTGCATGATTTGAAACAGCATGAATTGTAGTGCTTGTCTGCGTTTGTGTTGTATATAGTTGTAGAAAAAGACAGGACTGAGCCAACCGATGATTTATGACTGCATTCCTGGGAGTTGACTGTAACTAAAGAGATTGACAGAGTCTCTGGGGAGCTGCATAGGGTACAGTGGTTGTTGTGGTCAAAGAGCATGCAGTAATTATAGACAGAGAGAGAAAGGCAACCAAAGCCCTGGGACATACTGTATGGCACTGTGCAATTCCTTCTTAGCTCAAAGGCCTCTTTGTCTTCGAAAAAGCAGCAAACAGTCATTGAAAGAGATCACCGCTCCTCTTTGAAATGCCATCCCACCCAGGGGGAGGAAGGAGGACGAGGAAAAATACAGACAAGGAGAGGGTAAGAGGGAGATGAAGGGAGAACGAAGAGCGGCATTACATTGGAGAAGTGATGGAGAGGAGAGGTCAGAGCTACCTTTACGGTCTTAGAACTGGACTGAAGGATGTGTTTTGACCTGTTTGCATTGAGACGCCTCAATTTTTTAACGCCCCATCACATGTGTGTGTTTGCTTATGTGCCTGTGTAGCTAATGTTCAAGCTGGCATCTTTAAAAGTGTTTTTTATACACGACGAATTCTGTATTCCAGTAGATTACCTCTTTATTCTTATAACTCTCTCTCTTCTACAGCCAAACTATATTTATTTAGTTAAAATAAAAAATGAATAAATCCACAAAGAGGTGTATCACCTGCTTTCTATAGAACAATGCCTCTGTATTTCTTGATCCTGATCTCTACAGTAAAAATGAATGCATTTGAATGACTTGCTGCAGTGGCGCTGTCCTTGGTGCTGAAATGTTCAGTGCCTCGACAAGCTCGCCATCTCCAGTGTGCTGAATGGAAGCTTTGCAGCTTGATTTTGATGTGCCATGTTGCCTTTTAAAGCCTTGAATGAACGTGTGTCCTTTTTTTACATTTTCTGAAGTAAGCAGATTGCAAGGGAGCTCAAGTGCACGTTGGGTGTGAATGTAAAAAGCAATGACAGACTGGACAGAAGCACTGAAAAGAGCTCGCACAATACGGTAGGCTTTGCTGGAAAAACACAACAAATATAGGCTTGGGGAAGATAGGTTGTACAGATGTGTAAACAGGCGAGAGTGTGTATATAACAGGGAGCGCAAGAGAAAGCTAAGATGGGGGGGGGGGGCATCAGTGCAAGACACTGGTGTTTCTGGGAGCTTTATTGTTGTGGAGCCATGCTGGAACTCCCAGTGGACACAATTAAACATACTCACTCAAACCTAAACAGCACACACATACACTAACCCTCTTTTTGCCCACAAAGGTTATTGCAACACTAACATTCTTAACGATGAGGATGATACTATGACTAATGAGCTGTACGGGCATCCTTATTCAGCCTCAGCAGTGTTGCATAATTACACACTTCTCAATCAATAGAAGATCTAATGAAGAATTTAAACAAAAAGTCACAACATATAATTATCCCAGACATAAAGTGAGATATTTTACCCTGTGGGCTAATATCAGAGGAGCATGAGAGGATTTTAGAGCCAGAGCTGATTTTCATGACCATTTTACATCTCAGCTATTTTTTGGTCTCTGGCTACATCTCAAGTCCATTAACCCTAACCTAACCTTTCCTGGCTGTTATGTGGATTAAAAGGTTGCACGTGTCCAATATGTCACGAAGAAAAATTACTTTTCAATGTCAATTCAAATGAAGCAAAATCAATTCTTATTCATGTTCCGAAGACTTCGACCTATGGATCGCGTATGTACAGTAGATTCCCTTTCTTAGAGTTGCTGGATTCCAGATCGAGCTGCATCTCCGTGCATACGTGTGTGTAAGTGCGGTACTCTGTGTGCGTTTCGCAGAGTGGGGCAGCAAAGAGTGTCTTCGAGTTCGCCGACAAGGTGCTGCTCTCCCATGCTGTCCGATCTGCTCAGACCCTTCTATTCAAAGTGTGCTGATGTACCATTAGCCCTTTATTTGGACAGCAGCACGGTGTGTAATAGACTCACAGTTCAGCGGGCCTCTGCTGCCTCATTGTGTCTTTTTCACTTTCTTCCCCATTTAACTCTCATCCACGTTCTCTCAGTATGTGGTGTTTAAGGTTTGTGCCCGTGGTCAGTTATCTCACTGTAATTAAAATGTTCAGAGATAACAAAGGAGAGATTACGAGGCACAGAAACAGAAGATAGATTCTTTTTTCATTGACAGGCTGCAAAGCTTGGTGGTTGGCCCTTTTTCACTCCAACTACCATTCCAGGATTGTTATTTGCATGTCGAGCTCAGAAGTCTAGTTTTCCTTGTCGTTCTTAATTAAAATAAGTTATTACAGACTTGCTCAACTCGCCCCGGCTGCTAAACAGAATACAATGGCTTGTTTATTGAGAGTTTATTAAATGAATACTGAACGTGTTGCATGTTCAAATTCGAATAGGACACACCCACTTACACAAAGGCAGACAGAGATCCCTTTGTTATAGTAAGATGTAGTGTCTTCATGAGGAAAACACTCAACAGATCATTGCCTTTCAGCACAAACTCAACTAGCTCTGTGGATGGTTTAATTATCTAATTCCACCTCTGAATGTCTTATTTTCCTATTTTCAACAGCCGTTGAAGCACAACACAACCCTGTGCAACATGTACATTAAAAATAACACGTTACGTTGCTTCTCATAGCTTTTTTATAATATTTCGCTCTTCTAATTTGCCTTATCTCCACAAATCTTCAGATATCCAACAGAAGTAAGGGTACCGAAAGGATCCATTGGCTGTGATTTATGTGTCCAGTTCCTGGGACTATTTGTTCAAAACAAGGCATATGCTGACAGTTTGGATAGCCCAGGAGCATGTTTCTGAGACAAACCCTCAAGGATCAATAACAACTTAGAATGCAGTATGGCGCAGATGTGCTGTTGAATTATGGCACCGAGATAACGCCCGAATCAATCGTCAGCTGTTTGAAATTAGGCCGGTGGCCCATCTAATGGGGAAAGCAGTTTGGATAAAAAGACGGCATTGACCAGGCAGCACCTTGTTTAACAAGCAAGACGTGCGAGCAGCAAAGACAAAAAAAAGAAAATACAATCTACAGTATCTATATGATTAATAAATGAAACCTGGCCAACTAGAAATGTTGCCCCTCCCCTCCCGCAGCCCGCCCCCTCTCCCCCTCTCCTCCTCCTCACACATTGATTTTTGTTTCCCTCCTCACTGTAGAATAGCCAGCTAAGCATTTAAATGCTCAGGTGTAATTGTTGCGTTCAGGACAGAGCGATATCGATCAGCGTTACTGAGGCAAAGGAGCTACTCCATATCGCCCATAATGTCAGAACGCAGGCACACGTAGCCTAATGAGGGCCATTTGGCCACTGTCTCGTTTTCCCTAATGGCCGTAGTCGTTCCCTATTTACAAAAGAAGCCCATCTCTTTCTCTTTTGCTCTTTGATCCGTCGAGCAGCTGCATTTAATCCGTGCTTATTTCTATTTGGGTCAGGCTGATTAGGATTGATGACATGCAAAAGAGATCGTCCAGTGTGCATTTGTGCCTGTGTGTACACCTGAGTGTCTGTGAGTGCCGGAGGTAGAACAAGTGGCACTACAGAGGCAGAAGAAGAGATTGCTATCAGCGGATGGAGGGTGCAGCTCGCTTCACTCGTGTCAATCATTTTAACCCGGATAGGTGGTTGGATTATCTTCAGCCGGCCAGGTGATTGAAAGCAGATTGGTTTTTAGGAGTGTTAGGAGGAAATACGCTCGAAGAAAAGACACCGAACACATGTAGGGAGCAGGTTACGCACGAGTGGAAATGAAGTGGAAAGAGGTGGCGGTGGCGAAAAGAAGACACTTGCTAAGGAGACAGAGTAACGGAGAAACATTGAATATGATCTGTTGAAATCAATACAGCTGAATTCATTTTAAAAAATGCTGGTACTGATACACAGATGGTCGATACAAGAAAAAAAAAAAGGTGTTTCAGAAAAGTGTTTACGATTGAAAGGTTGTTTGTGATCGGTCAAAAGCCAAAGTAATGTGAAAATATCACCCCATGAAAAAAAGAAAGTTTCAGAATGTAAAAAACAATTTAGAAGGAAATACATGTTATGGTAGTCTAATGCAATTTATATCTAGGTTTTTCCAATGTACCAAAAAAATAGTTTGAACATGTATTTTTCATGAAAACGAGTGAGTTATCCGAGTTAACTATGATCTATGGAGGGGTGAATAACTCCATTCCAATAAATACTGATTGAATTGTTAGTAATGGTGTTGGTGATGAGGTACAAACTATATTTATTTGGAATGTTTGGTTTCTGACAACTTTTGGATGATTAAACATGCACCGGGTCACATTGACCCGGGAACATAATGGCTGTACCTACGAAACGAACACAACAGGAGGGTTAAGCAGCAGCACAACGCCAGCCGAGACGCACCCCTGGCTGCCCAGGCCTCGCTGCCCGCCTCTTTACACTGTGTTTGAGGGGGTGTGTTGTACCCCCTGCAGAGGACCACACTCAATAATGCATTGCTGCAGGCTTGACTACAGCATGCAACCACTGCACGGCAGGCGCTTCCTCCATTTTGTCCTAAAACAAAAGTGCGTAGCTCGCGATGCGTTTTTTTTTTTCCTCGCACAAGCTTACACCAACATGCAGCATTCATAATGTAGGGACCCAAAGAGACAGGACATCTATAAAACATGGATCCTAATTACACAGAGACACAAGGAAGCACAAGGGTCACAGCTTCACAATGAATTACTTACAGTTGCAAAGCAGAGCACATGCGCCTCTATCTCTCCTTCTCCAAATGCAACGGTGCATTGTGAAAGCCGTTTCACCCTGTCAGCTCACGTTTCGGATGACAAATTAGCCGCAGTATCACAATGAGAACGACCTAATCCAAGCAGACAGCACAGCCTCTGCAGGAGTCACTTCAGGTAGAATAAAGCCAGAAGTTAAAAGGAAAGAATGAGCATAATAATCATCTTATGTAATGGTGTTGCTTTTTTTCATAAGCAGGCGAAGAAGCACCTTCACATTTTTTTGTTTTTCTTTTGCACTGACCTGGAAGTGGTCCGTTCGCCATCCATCCACCTTCTAGTCTTTATCTGGGTCGTGGTTGCAGCAGGTTGAGCTAAGTAGTGCTGATGTTTTTCTCCTCCGGCTCTTCCTGGGGGATCATGAGGCATTAACAGGCCAGGTGGGACATGTGGTCCCTCCAGTTCGGTCTGGGTCCGCCGCATAGTCTCCTCTCAGTTGGTGGTCAGTGGTCAGTCAATACATGGGGGATACCATGATCAGATGCCTAAACCATTACTCTATCGAGCAGCCTAAGAATAATTCTTGTTTATCCACATCACTTCCCTGTTGTGATGTTACACGTTGCTAACATTGCCTTAATCTGGCGTCTTTGCACACAAATTATTAACGACGCTTACAAAAAGCACAATTTGTTTTTCATTCATAAATACAAATGATGCAGATTTCAATGTCAGTATGTAAAACAGAGAAAATACACATTGCTCTGTTCTATAGAAAAACATAGCAACAGATACAAATGTGTCTTGATATTCTGATGAGGGGGAAAAAAAAGTCTGCCTGCATGAACTCGGATAATAATCAGATTTGTCCTGTGGGTAGAAATAAAAGAAATGTCAGCCAGACACACATGGATGCTCAGCCTGCCGTTCTGGCTGTACAGCACGGTGATAATTACGCAAGATCTCCAACATTTAAAAAAAAGGCAAAAAAAAAAGCTGTATTCATGATTTCCAAACGCAAAACTAAGAGCTTAGACTGTGTGTTGTGGATTGTCAGTGGTCACCAGTCGGTATTCAATCAGCACTTGTCCTTGCCCTGTCAATTCAAACTCTCCACTCCCCGGCAGCAAGTGACCATGAAAGCTAAATACACACGTCTGATCTAAACAGCCCCTTGAGAACAACCTCAAATGCCATTTTCAGGACTATGTTCCTACACACCAGGCCCTCTTACCAACAGCTCACTCAGGGCCACCGGAAAAACATCTTCAGTATTGCCCTTCTACAGAATGTCGGCTGACTTTACATATCACAGTCCATGTAGCCCACCGCTCATATGTAGCACTACACGCGGCTTCTGTCGTCTAGTCTGTGGCTCTGAAGGAGCTTTTTTCGAGTTTTGAAAAGAAACAAAAAAGAAAACCTGCGGTGATATGATCAGCGTTATCTTGACTTAGGCTTGGTAAATTAAATTTGAAACAGAAATCTGGCATTTGAGAGAAATTGGCTTTAGTCAGACATGAGCTTGACCCATACGGGGACTAAAAGTCAGGATATCACAGCTTCTTCTTTAAGTTTATTAGCAAGTCTCCCAGAATTCTGGAAGAGTCAATAGCGCATAACAATTTAGCATGTTATTGAGGCCCGTAGTCTTTATTGTTTTAGTTATTTTGAAAATATATATATGTACAGTATATAGCTGAGCATATATAGGATATTCCCAACGGTCAATCCACTGGCAGACTAGTGGCAAGAGAGAGAGAGAAAATAGTCTTCAATGCTCAATACAAGACAAAATGCTTTTTTTTAATCTAATTATATATTGCCCGCAATTTAGGATGCAACAGGTTGCTTGAACTGCCCTCTGCACACAGGCATTGTGTCATAAGTTTGTCATTGACGTCACAGCTCACGTCGGCAAACCAGTGCGTCTCTTCAGAAGCAAAGAAAATCAGCTGCCGTCGTGCATGCTGATCGCATGCAAATTGCAGCACATGAACTGGAAATGTGGAGGAATCGGAAAGAGAAAAGGAAAGAATGCTGCATTCATGCTGCTGTTCCTTGCTTCCCCTCCAGATTGTCTTGCATGTAACAATAATAACAAACAGGACAGTGTTTTAAGGAAAGCATTTATCTGCAGTGGTCGTGTATCTGCATGAGAGGACACAAACTACCTGCAACTGAAATATCAGTGTGTAAATCTGCAGCTTTGATCATCTATCCAAAGTGTTTCTTTTCCTGTCTGAAATACAATCCGAACAATGAAATTAGCCCTTTACAATCACGTTCCACCTTTTTGTCTCTCTTCACTGCACGCATGTGCACAATGTGATTGAATAATTAATTCAAAAAGAAATACAAACTGAAACACAAAAGCTGTAATGCGAGGCGCTGCGGCGGGTTATTGCTATGGGAACAGCAGTGGTCAACACAAGATCAGAGGTGACGAATATGCTTGAGCAGCCGTGGTCAAAGACTAAATTCCCCACTTTGCTTCCAGGCTGAAAGAAAAGCAAAATGACCGAAAGTTGCGTGCTCCCCGCTGGCTGGCCCCAGCATGAAGAATGCAATTAACGGCCTTGGTAGGCAGCGTCTGTTGTCTGACCTCTACTCTGACTTTCTCTCATCTGTATTCTGCAGCTCTCATCTGGCCTACTGTCCTCTGCAGAAAGAGGCAGTACGAATGTCTGAAAAGAAGTGAATAAAACATAGTTGGGAAAAAGAAGGAAATATGTATGCTCTTTGTATTGTAGAATTGAAAAGAATCCAAACAAGTAATGCAATTAACCAGCGCATTTTACTTGGATCGAGAGGACAAAGGTGGACGAAGGGCTGGAAAGAAAGTCTGCAAGAAAGGGAGAATAAATCAGAACACAGCGGTGTGTTGGATTTGGGGGAAGGAATACAAAGAGGGAAGGGGGAATGGTAACAAAAGAAATGACAACATACATAAGAGAGAGGGGGAAAGGCAGCAACAACACTGCAAAATAAACCTTTTTATTAAGTACTTTTAGTCTGTAACAGTTCACCATGTTCAGGTTAGTGGGGTAACAACATGCTCCCAATCCAAATTAACTAGAGTACACCAAGTATCGTTTTTCTTGATTTGAGTTCAGCTAACCTGCCCGACACTCGTACTTGAAGAAAATCCCTCAACAAGTAAATATATGCACTCAAATATTGACAGAAATTATATAATTAATCTAGAGATTATTTCACAATACAAGCCTCGTTTGGGAAAATGTATGCTGCTATAATACAGGACCATTGTGCCATTGTGAAGGTAGCATTGCAGTGTGTGTGTGTGTGTGTGTGTGTGTGCGTGTGAGTGACCTGGAATGAGTGATGGATAGAATTATCCCTTCAAGCGCTGGGTCATCAAGGTGGTCCTTCACCACCAGTGTTTGTGCCCTCACCTTCCTATCCAACAGTGGACTTAGGTGTCGTTACACAGTCACCAACAGGGGACTCCAACGCAAACAGGGGACATTTAGGAGGTCCCCTGATGATCATGCTTTAAATCAAGCTAAAATCATGTCTCAAACCTTCTGTTATTTAATTTTTATTTGAACCAAGTGGGGACTTGAAAGTGTGTGAGTGTTTAAATCCATGCTCGGCACTGATCCTGCAGGCTGGAGCAGGGATTTTAACGACTCATTCACACACATGGTTTTAAACACTCCACTGTGTGAATGGCTATTAAACAGGCTGCTTAGTGAAGGAACCAGTCTCTTGAAACATGAAGTTTGTATTGTGTTTATGTAGCATTACAGTAAAAAGGTCCACACCTGTATTGAATGACTGTTGGCTAGTAAATAATGACACAAGTTCGCTCTTGGATAGTGACATTGAAACTCCATGTATGAAAAGAAATAAGCTACATTATTAGTACTTGTGAAAAAAAAATTCTAAACTAAATAATTCTTTATTCTTCAAACATGATTTGTTATTGTTGTTTTTTAAAGTCGAAAGGCTCAACCTTAGACAGTAATACAGACGCACATTCACACGCATCCAGAAAGACAGAGGAGGCTGCAAGTGGCAGCTGTGTTTGAAGTGAGTCCATAGGGTGACAGTGAAGGGCAGCAGACATGACCCTGGTTATACAGCCAGTAGGGTGAGATAACTGTCGCATTTAGAGAGAAGGAGAGGAGAGCTTAGGTGAGATAAGGAGGGAAGTACAAAATACAAAGAGGGAAAAGAAAGAGCAAGAAAATGAGAATAAAAGAGGAAGAGCACATGTGGAGAAAAGATAAAGAGAGGTTAGGAAACAAGGAATGTAGAGTATGCAAGGAGTGAATAAAAAGAAGACGATGGGAAATAAGGAAAGTGGAGAGGAAACAAGGGAAAAGGAGTACAACAGTAGAGGATAGAGGAGAAAAACTGATTATGAAATAAAAATGATATCAAGGAAAAACATGTGGACAAGTGGACAGAAAACAAAGTCAAAAAAAGATGAACTATTGCTTCTTTCATTTTCTTGGAATGAACTAAAACTGTTGCCTCCTCTAGAATGTTGTGTAACTGTAACCACAGAGATCTGCCTCCGTTTTCCTAAAGCTTAAATACACAATGACAGTTATTCTCCTCCAGGTCGCTGTGCTCAGGTTTGTTTGAGAGCACTTTGGCATCCACTCGCGGTGCTTCTGGCTCAACATGGGTCCACGGAGCCAGCAGTTTTAGGATGAGAGTGTCCTGGTGATGAGTTCACTGCAAACGAAAAAGACAGTTATATGCATTCTGCAGCTTTATAAGATTTGTGTGATCTGTTCCTGTTTCCTCTCACAAATACTTGAGAACAAAAACTCTGTCTGGAATTGTTTGTGAGCACCAGCAATCCATTCCCCTCCCTCCTCCATCTGCTTCTGTGTCTGTTAATGGTTTTGACAAGCTATTAATTTGGCAAAAATATGCAAACACGCTCACACACAGACACACTCACAAAGCTCAACCATGGCCGTTATCAAAAACATATTACATGCTTTACTCCGCCAGCTGTCCTCAATTCATTTCAACTTCCCAATAATGTGCTGACATACACCAGCATCCATATTCTAATGTTCAACCGACGAGAAATTGTGAAGGAAACAAAGGGATGCAATTCAATGTTGATCAATTTTCAAATAAATTGGACTGCAAATCTTGTGTGGGTAAGATGAAAAAGGGGGAGTAAAACAGAGAATAAAGCACCATGAGGGGGAGACAGTGAATTGGAGGAGAGCGGTGAAAAATATGGAGATGTGGATGGAATTACAAAGATGGGAAGGAAGTGCCATACATGGAAGGACAAAGACTATGTTATGGGGAGAGAAGTGAGGATGACACACTGAGCGGTGTGAATAAGAAAAGGAGCTGAATGGCAGTCTACTTACCCGTGAGCATTCAGACAGCAAGACTACAGCACACAAACGGACTCAAACGGCAGAGGGAAAGAGAACTGTCCCATTCAATACAGAGTGTTGTCAGTGGAGGAGGGAGGGAGTGAGAGTGGATAAATGAGTGAGTTATTTTACTGCAGCAGGGTCTGACGGTGGTTCTCCCTCCGCCTCCATTCCCTCCAGCGGGCCCAGCAATACAGTCTGGGTCTCCAACAGCGTGGTGTTGGCATATATTGATATGTGCATGCTAGCCCAAATTGAAAGTGACTGTTTCTTTTCAGCCTGTAAGCAGCAGGTAGCAGCTACAGTAGCATTCTTGTTACAGGAGTAGTCATTGTCATATGCAACCATTTTGGAGTCAAAAGAATACTTGTCAGCATAGTGAGATTGGATTTGTTTCGACACCAGATCAGCAGAGAGATTCTGGATTAATTTGATTTATTGTCATCAAAGCTAAAGGTTAGCTTTCATGTGCCAACACTGTGATGAAGGATCATTTCATTCTGGCAGCTTTCACGTGTGACACATGAGGTTGAGACAGCAAAATGTTGCAATGCTGCAGTTCACCCACATACACACACACACACACACACACACACACACACACACACACTGTAACACTCAAAACCATCAATGCAGCCATCTATCTAGCTAGCTGTAAAAGCTTTTATTTATTTAGGTGAAACTACACTTTGAGTCGGAGTTTAAAACTACTAAATTGTAGAGTCATGGGCATGGTGTCAAATATATATTTTACTGTGTAAAATGTGTTTTTTTCCGACACAGGACCTCATACTGCTAGTTGGAACAAACAAGGAACGAGATGAAACTGTAAAATTTGATATGAGTAACGGCAAAGTCATATAAAGTGTCAACGCAGTTTGAACACAGCATCAACTCTAGAATTATCTGGGTCACCTAGGGTCCTTCACCACCAGTGAAATTGTGAGGGCGTTATTCAGCCACTGTGTGTGTGTGAACTTACCTTCCTATCCAACAGTGGACTTAGGTGTTGTTCCACAGTCAAGCTCAACTCTTTGTAAATGGAGGCACAATTTGCAGTTTCTTTTTCAGCTTTGATTTCAGACCAAAATGAGAAAGATGACAGACACCAGATTTTTATTTATTTTATTTGTGAAAAATGAAAAGATACTTGTCAGTAAGGCGTGGATGTTGCTCACTGTTGCAGCACATTGTAATTAAGGATGATAAGATTGTTTTTAGTGATAATAAATCACGTTCAGTGCAGTTAGGGCGGGAAAGCAGGAACCAAATTTGACAAATAGGAATGGCATCTTAACAGAAGAAGGGAAATAAGAAGTTTGAACGCGTGGAAAGGAGAAAAGTTTGAACGAAAAATGAACCGTTTCAGGAGATGACTACCTTGGGGATATAGTGACTACTACAATACAACAGCACAAGGAGAGGGGAGCTAGATAAGGAAAGAGAACAGCTTGTTCTGAACAAGTTGGGAGAAAAGATAGATGAGAGTGCAGACGGGAAAAAGGTGTCTATTTTAAGCAGGGATGGATAAATGAGCCAATGTAAATAAGAATGAATGGAGACAAAGACAGATGAAGAAAGCATGGTGGACAAATAAATTGTCATTTGCACAGAGCCTGAGACAAGCAGGAGACGAGGAGTTTGCAGACATGAAAAATAACATCAGAACTAGGAAGGAAAGAATGAAGACAACTAGGTTGAAGAAGAGTAATAACAGATTGGTGTCATGCCGGAAAAGGCCTTGGTGTTGTTCTGACTTTTTGTGTCTTTTGCTTTAACAAGACACATTTAGTCTCTTGGTATTTCTTTGCATAAAGAGCATGTTGTTGGTATAGCTTGTGTTTATTTCTACGATTTAATTAAAAACATTATGTTTCATTAGTCTGCTCTATAGAAGCGGTGTGAGTCAAGACAATACAGCATGGTCATCGCTGTCATTGATTCATGGCTTCTCAAATACTTACAAGACTAAATTATTTGACATCACTGAGAGAATACCATTAATTTAGTCTCGGGGAACTTTCATTCAGATTCAAACAAACTGAAGGCAAGATTCGAAGAAAGGAAAGAATTAAGGAAACAAAGAAACGCTGCAGAGAGAAAAATGAAAATGAAAAATATGACCCACACAAACAGTGACACACCCATCCACATCAGCTACAGCAGTCAAATAGTTCACGTTAAAAAGCTACAACAAGACAACCTGAAGGATGTTAAGTGAAATGTAGAGCTGTTTTGGCTCATGCTGAACCAGACATGCAAGATGTCACCGGGGAATTTCATGCAATCTATTTTGTGAAGGCAATTGAGAACTCATGATTACAACCGCACACTGAAAATAACCTGCTGTGTTTGTTTCATGCTGAGAGAAGTTGCTGCTGAGAACTCCTGGGAAGCAATAAATAGTTAATTGGGAGTTCAATTTAGATTGGGGTTCACGAACGACTTAACAGTTTGCTTCCCTGTCAGTTGTCATTTCACTGTGAGCCGACACAACCCTTGTCCACCGCGTTCACCTAAAGTCTTCATCACATCCAATGCCCAAGGTTCCTGTTACTGAGCTTCCTTCCACGTCCTGCTCCATATCTAATCATCCACCTCTTCCCCATCACCACCAGTGTCTAGACAGCAGGGAGAATATCCCCGTGCTAACCACGGCATCAAGACCCCCCTGAATATGACTCACAATGAGGTCCAATCGCCAAAGAATCTGCACAATTCTTACTTTATTGTGCACAAATATTTGTTCAATACGTCTCTACTGATTAAACTGTAACTAACAATCCCCAGCAGATTGGGAGTTGTTTATTCTAACATATGTTTGGGTGACAGTAATCATTTCCCTCTTTTTGTAAGCCCCAAAGCATAGCTCATGAAATAAGGCAATTGAGGAACAATGGCTGCCTTTGTACTTCTTAGTAGCAGTATTGTATCCCTGTGAGTATTGTAGTATTGATAATCTAAATATCCATTTTACAAATTAAACGTTTGGTTATTTTGTTCTTCTTTTGGGGGGGGGGGTGTATGAAAGCTTCATACTTACAAACCAAGCATCAGAACAATCTGCAGACGCTTTCATGGTCTCCCTCCGTGGGCTCAGCTGTCATTTGAAGCTGCGATGGAAGCAAAGCATCCTCGTCGTTTTTTCAGGGGTTCAAATCCAGTCTCCCGCTGTGTTGTGTGGTTTTTCCTGCTCAGTTCCCGTCTCACTTCAGAATATATGTACTGTCAAGTGTCCTTACGGGTGCCGAATGGCCTGCTCTCCTTTTGAAAAAGAAGTACTTTCATGAAGCACGTTATTTATTCAGGAAACCCAAGATTTTCACATTTGAATATTTGAAAAGGAGTTTCATTTTTACACCAACTGAAAAGTAAAGGAACACCTCTTAAGATGACGAATGCCACCGAGTTGCTACTGGAAATACAAATCCAGTTGGATGTCAAGCTGCCTATTAACAGCTGCCCATTGACTGCAGGTTCATTAGTCAATTACTTGTCTTTTTCTTGGCAGTTAAATGCATATTTAAGTACTACCATGGGTTGATATTATGCAATCAATAGATTGGTGTGAGAATAGGAAACTGCAACGGAACCCACAGACCTACCCAGCATGGAAACTGTAAGCATTTGCTGGGCCACTCCCTGTTTGTCCTCATCAGCAATAATTCAGTGGTTGAAAGGAGAACTTGATGAGACTCCATGACACAGTGTAGGAGTGTCTCAAGCTTTGTTGGATGTTTTTTCCAGTTTTGTTCTAGTTTCTTTGGCTTTGTTCTAATTTATTTTGGTTTGATCTTGTTTTTCTTTTGCAGGCTTCTATTCTGTTCAGCAAAATGCTTAGAAACCCGCTTTGCTTCAGGCTCACTTGGAATAAATTAATGTCTTTATCGGCTGAGAAGGAAATCATTCGGAGTGGAATGGTGCTGACCTCAGTAAGCTGAAAATCTTGCGCCTGTCAACCCAGTCGCAACCTAGAAGGTTTTCCCTGAAACGTCCATAAACCCCGTCTCACAATTAGGCTAATGGCGGGTCACGAATAAATTTCCGACTTTATTAGACAAAGATTTACTGCTCCTACATCGGCACGTGAAATAGACTTTCAGTGATTGACTGGTTTATCAAATGGCTGACTGGAAAATGTAACCGACACACTTTCCGCACAGCCTTCCAGAGTCAGACCGGATATTTCAAGAACGCCTCAGACAGACATAATTAACTTTAGATCCATTTCCCAACGCTGCCAAAGACCATTGACTGCCCACTCCAGCCTGCTCAAGGGCCTTTGACTTCTGAGAATAGCACAATATGATTCACTTCCACCCACTCCTCCGTTTAACCCCCAACTCCTTCCATCCTTTGCCTTTCTTCCGCTCTCCTGCACATGTCGGCGTCAGACACGTATGTGACTTCCAGTGTCTGTCGAAGAGGCTACTTTCCACATGTCCGACATGGGTGAGCGCTGCCCCTATCTCTTTATCGGGTCTTCTGTTGCTCTCTTTTTCTCTCCCTCTATCGTTGTGAGTCAAATACATTTTTGTCACAGCGAGAGGAGGACAGATAGAGGAACTCAATCACGTCCGTTTAGAAAAGAAGCCAGCTCTGTGCTCTGTTGAATCAGCCGGTAACCTTTGATTATGATAAGTGAAACTGAATGAACAAAAAATCAAATAAGCTCTTCTGTCCTAAATAAAACAATGGCACTTGTCCAAATTTAGTAGGATTTCAAATAGCTTTGGAGATGAATGATGCGAGTTTTTATTTTGTGTGTGTGTGTGAGAGTGTGTGTGTTCAATATAAAGTGTGAGGGTTTAGTCTTGACATTAGGGTTAGTCGTGATTAGTTTTGAAACAATTATTTCATCAATTAGTCAATTGGCAGGAAATTGCAGTGAATCACTGCAGAAAAAAAAATGTTTTTATTTATAAATCAAAAATGACAAGCATTCACTTTTTCCAGCTTCTCAGTATGATGAACTCTTTCTAACCAACAGTCCAAATCGACAGTTTCTTAAAATCACAAAGAGGCAATTTTAAAATTTGAATCTTACTATTTTTGTGAAATTTCATGGACGAAGACATTCATCAAGTTCGGTCGAGGTTCGGTTTGGGACGATGACTTACATCCATGAGCGTCAGCCTCACAAGTACAGAGGCTGAAACCTATCTGTGTGTGTTCTGGCACCACTTGTGAGAAAGATGAGAAGTGTGGCGGAGAATATCTAATTACATCCTATCAGATGTGTGTACTGCCTGTGTGTGTGAGTTCATGCATAGCATGGTGTCTCCCTGCATGTGTACTGTATGTGGCAGGGTTTGAGTTTGCATATGTGAATATTTGACCCGAGCTTTTGTTCCATTAGAGAGACTTATTGATAATATCTCATTATAAAGTGACGTTCAGACGGCTGCGAAACAGCTCATTACAAAGCTATTATTATCAGCTTGTGATGTAGCCGCTCCGGTAGATGGCACCACTTGGAACAATGTTTGTTGTTGTTCTGCACAGTCACTTCACTTCCTCAGTGCGTGAACTTGAATCTGATCTTTTTTTTTTTCTCTCCTTTCATTCATTTATTGCGAAATACAAAAATAAAATTCAGTTGATGCGTTTGCCTTCATCTCAAACGTGTTTTAATATAAGAGCTATTTGGTGTGCTTCCACGCTGACTCTAGGGCAGCGAGATGGTGATTTACTCTGCAAATCAAGGAAAGGAAGAAATCTCCAATGTAAATGTGCAAGATAATTCGGCAACCACGGTAACACTTATGCGTGCTTGGAAGAAAGAGTTTTTAAATATTGTTGAAAGCATGGGTGTTAAAAGGTTTTCTCAGCCCGCACCCTCCCAAGAAGTGTGATCGTGAACCATGATTGTTGTGGGTTCGCAGCACCACATCAGTCCAGGCCCTTCAGAGGGTTCTTGGTGGAGCCCCTTGGTGGATGAAACCCTTGTCATGTATAAGGGATGTCGGTAGAAGTCCAGAGGAACCCATGGAATATAAAGGATTTCTTGGTCGAACTCCCTGCATGGGTGGGGTCTTGTTTGCAAACTTAGTAGATACTAGAGTAAAGGATGGAACCTCCAGAGAGGATTCTGGGAACTACTACATCATGGAGGGGTTCTATAACCTATTTTAAGGGGTTCTGGCAGGAACCTCCCATATACCACAGATATGACATGACCTCTGTTTCCTCAATAGTATTTCTAATCCTGGTCAAATCTTTTAATCAGTGTATGAAGGATTTGATACTCACAAAGCAAACAGAATAGCGTATCTTGTTTTGTACTTGGGTACTTTTTGCTTTTTCGTGCCTTTATCACGTTTGTGTTTAATTTATCTGTGATTCATCCAGCAGCATGTCCCCCTCTACAAATAATAGCAATCACTGTCTTCAGCTCTTATTCATTTGAGAAGATAGAAGAGAGAGATCCTGAGAGACAAACAGCGAAAGAGAAATGGGACGCAAATCCTCTTCAGAAATCGAATGCGGTGCAAAGGCATGATATGCGGAAAAACATATATATATATATGACACGTTCGCTCATGCTAAGAAAAATGATACCTCCATTTCACCAGAGAGAGCGAGAGAAACAATCCCCTAAAGAAAAGGTAATGGATTCACACCTTTGTGTTTATTTTGCCTCTCGATGCGGGTTTCTAACAGTGATTTTCCTGCTTTCACGACATGCAAACTAAACCCACCTGAAGGGATTTCATTGTGGATATCTCCTGCAGAACCTCTCATCAAGGTGTTGATTGGTCCGGTCACCAGCTGGCCGGACATAAACGCATGACTTGCAGCAAAGGTGAATTTTCAGGTGATATGTGATCCCGCATGAGTCCAGCTGCCATGCGAGGTAACTTCTTCCCTCCATCCGTCCTTCTCTGCTTCATTGTCTGGTTGTCTCCATCCTTGGACTCTCCACATGTGGGCAAATGGATTCCAGGGCTCCGCAGTGTTTTTTTCTAGGAGAGACTTCCTGAAAAGGCTTTTGCTGATTGTGTGTTTTAGTGTGTGGGTGGGTGGAGAAAGGGGTTGAGGTCACTTCAGCCACCTCAGCTGATAGCAGGGGGAAAGGAAAAGAGATGGAACCGGCCGATAGCGGGAGGATCCCAGTGAATGGCCAAAAATGTTACTTGGAGAAATCAAATGCAGCACGAATCTAATCCATCCTGCATGTTCCCTTCACCAGGCAGATAAGTGTATTCTTCACGCCATCTGTGAGAATGACAAATCTGTCGGACATCCAGCGCCTCAGGTTTGGTAAAAGGAAAGTCTCTCAACCTGCGCGGTGTTGATGGGCCCGGCACTGAAGCTGGCGTCCCTGTCTGCATGTTGAAGTATACCTCAACAAACTCAGAAGCAGAGCAGGGCAGGGCAATTAGTTACAGGTAATCTAAACTAAAACGCTACACCGGTTAACTAATATGTTAACTAATATAAGAAAAAATGTTGGTATTCTTAAAATAACCTGGAATCCAACGTATTTGTGACTTTGTGATATTGTTTTTCTTTTGTTCTTCTAAAGATTCCATCAAGAACTCTTCGTTGCCATAGTGTGCAAGCACGGCATAATACAATACATTCATTTCCACTGTTGTCTCACAGCAGGGGATAGCCAAGCCAGGCCACACTGTTGTGGGGTCAACCTGAAATGGCTTCTTCCCTCAATCCAAGTGTCCTCCAGCTAAATCGATTGGCTACAGAGAGTGTCAGCTCTTGGTCATTTTGTAGCTTATAACTGAATCCCTGTGGTTTGGAGTTTAGTTGCACCCCTAGGTTCCTCTTCTTACTACGTATAATGACTTAATTGTACTGTTAAAAGATCCCTTTACAGCCAGAATAGAGTATTTGAGTATTGTTTTTATGTTCATGCAACACAAACACTTCCACGAGTGTTTTTCAACCAAAGCAGCCTTTACGAGCGAAACTTAACTTGCATAGTTGACCGCAGCATAGAATAGAATAGAATAGAATAGAATAGAAATGTACTTTATTCATCCCCAAGGGGAAATTTGTCATGTCATTTGTCATGTCAGAACGCCAAGACAAATTGCAAGCAACATGGCTTTCAGCATTACAGACATGTCTTTTACCTTGTTCTTCTCTGTAGCAGAATAATATAAAATCGGCTCCGCGTGATCACCGTATGAAGCGGCTGTATGAATGAATGACTTGACTGACTGACAAGGTCGGAGACGGAGACAGAGGCACACATGGCTGTTCTGCTGACTGCAGCGCTCCGCCTCCGTCACAGTGATGGATCTCCTCCACCTGCCACCTCCCTTTGTCGGCTAGGAGCAAAGACAAGGTGTGTGAGGTATGCGATTGTGTACTTGGTGCAGCCGTATAAAGACAGTTGAAAAGAGGACGAGGAAGAGGGAGAAAGAGGTGGAGAGGGACAGAAGGAGGGAGTGTGGGGTGAACATTTGTATACACTCAAAGTCCTGCATAAATCATTGATTTAATCACGTCGTGTGTACGTGTGTTGTGTACATGTGTGACAGCAGTGGGGTGAGAAGGAGAACGTTATGGCTTCTTCAGGAGGTCCGTGATGGACTATCATTGCATTGGCGGGCATGACTAAAAAAAAGGGGGGAGGGAATGAAAAGTGAGCCAAGGATGAGTGGTGAAAGAGAAGACATGTTGACCATGTGTCAGTGGGAAAAGAGTGAGAGATGAAGGAGTACAAAGAGAGACAAATAGGGAATGAGGTGGGCAGCAGGATAAATGAAGACGGTTTGATAACTTCTCATGTGACTCAAGATGTTATCAAGACTTTAATGCTTCGTCAGCCTCACCCAGCCAGACTCCGTCTTGAGAGCTCAGTTTTCTTCCACAAGTCGAACACAACAGACCAATCAACAGACGTTTAGAAGAGAATGTGACTCAGCAGCTCCCCAAACCTCATTAGCAACGATTTGAAATAGCTGCGGATATAAAACAAACCTGTACAGCATACTTAAATGGACATCTGTCTATGGTCTGACCACAGTGAGCGATCGTGAGTTATTGCTTCACTGCATTTTATAGATCGTATAAGATAATGCATTCGTGCCCCACTCAGAACGTCAACAGTGCGTTTAGAAAATGGAAAAAGCATCCCGGAACTGAAATGGATTTCTTTCCAGCTCTCTGCGTGACACATATTGTGTGGTAAACTGCAGCGTATTTTATTCATTCTCTGTCAAACTACAATTAAGTTGTTTGCGTTATAACAGCTCTCTCCACCTCCTGCTGGCGCTCCGGCTGCAGGTGGCAGGAAAGCTGGATCTGGATCTGTCCACGAATCTGCAAGATTTCATCAGAATTTGACCCGCTGGCACCGATGACGAGCATTAAGTCGCGTTTACTTCAGTACATCATCGAGAGGCGTCGCTATTAAATTGAGACTGTTTCCCAACGAGTTAAATGTTCCTCAAACATTTTAGTTTTTATTTTCAACAATACAACTTCTGCATAACACCAGTTTAGAACGAATAAGATGCGGCTGAAAAATGAACGCACTTGCTTGTCAGTAGCTTCAGTAGGCCGTCATCTATTCACATGATTGATCACCAATACTCATAGAAAAAGAAAAAGCCAAGGCAAGTTTATTTCTATAGCATGTTTCAACTTCAAGGTAATGCAAAGTGCTTCACATAAAACCATTAAAAGCATCAAAACATATGGCAAAAGAAAAAGGAGATTTAAAAACAATTAAGGACATTCATTAGAACACTAAAAAGCAGTGCAAGACATAAAATACAGGAGTAAAATGCAGGAAATTTATGAACTTTTAGTAGCCATAGTAATTATGACACGAGCAAAGGAGGAAGTTAGGTGACGTAGTGTGAGGAGCTTTTGTCCCATAATTTACGGCAAGTTATGAAACAGTAGCACTTATTTGAACCCAAACCAGGATCTTTTCCAAAACCTAACGAAGTCGTTTTGTTGCCTGAACCTAACGTTTGGATTGTTGCATATGAATGGAAGTGATAAGCATTCACTCGGCTGAGAACATTCAGAATGGGTGGTGCCCGTGCTTGCATTATGCACAGATGCTTGTTGTAGCTCCCTTTTAAGCTGGCTTTGATACATTTTATAATCTCTTCATTTTGAGTTCATGATAAGAAAACCCAAGGGAAGCCACAATTCCATCTTCATTATCTTTCCTTAAGACAAAGAAACCCTTCCGGGGGTTGCTGAAAAAAATAATCATGAATGAAATTTGAAGTGCGTGTGGTTTTATTGCTGCACTCTTTGTCTTTCTTACTTCCTCTCAACTGTGGTGCTTCTATTCTGATTCCTAACGGCTCAAATAAAAGCAACCATCTTGTGTTTGTCCTTTAAAAAAAAACGTGCAGATGTTTGGCCTGGTCGCTCTTTTATCACAAGCTGCAGCTACAAAAAGCGAGCAAATATGTGCATGTTTGTTTTGTATGCTCGTGTACAAGGTTGCGCTTGTGTATCACACAGCTTCTTCACTGGCAATGAAGTTGTTTGTATTGATTGTGAGAGTGTGTGAGAGTGTGTGAGAGTGCGTGCCCTGGGCACCTCTCCTCTTTGATTTATAATTCTGTTGTTTGAGAGAGAGAAGCACAGGATGAAGTGTAAATATAAAGAGTAACTGAATGATGGATGGACAGAGTGAGAAAAAGAGAGAGCAAAGGTGAGAAAAAGATAAAAAAATAGGACAAGCAAGAGATGGAGAGAAGAAGAAGAAAAAAGCCGATGAAGATGAGATCAGCGGCTCCTGCAGGTGGAAGGTCTGTGAGACTAGAATGGCCGGCTTAGACGTTTATTTCACTGTGCTTGACTATCTCTTATTTGGCCCTCAGGCTGCAGCATTGCTGCTATGTTTGAGATGTGGTGCATTTTATAGAATTTGGAAAACAGACTTACCCTCCGTCATGTTCGTTTTTGCACTGTGCTGAGGCCAGCCTGGCAGGAAACTATGACGTCACGGCAACAGATGCTACGGATATTTTTTATTTACTGTCGAATCAATGCGTTAATATCCATGCAGATGTGGCGTGAAAAAGAAACCGTGACGTCTCGACAGGATGCTAGATAACCGGCTTTAGAGCGAGTTAACCTAAACAAAGCAGAATGTTGCAGTCTGCTGAGAACTTTCCATTTTTCTAACACTCAATGAACTCAAAGTGGGCTCTCGGTGACCGCAGCCTGCACTGAGCGTAACACAACTAAGCCACCGTGTCCTGTGGGAACCGCAGTGTTAACTCGGTGTTAGCTATCAAGCAGCGGTGCGGGGGAAAGTGCTGGTCATGTTTCCTGGTCATGTATGAACAATAAAATCGACTCTAAAAGATACTGGGGCCGATGCAGGAAACACATGCCCTCGCTCTTTCTTGTTTTGGTTAAAAGTCTTGCAGCACAGTTCTGAATAAGTTATTAAAACATGTTTCACTTGGTTGCGTAAGACAAGTGAAAAGAGCATTGCAGTAACGTCATCTATTTGAAATGAAAGCATGAATATGTTTTTCAGCATTGTTATAGGAACGAGCATACTTTGGCAATGCCTCTTTAATGATAAATGGCTGTTTCGGTGGCCTAAGTGAAGTTTTAGCAGAGTAAAATGCACATAAAGCCATTATGGTTATATACACAAACTGATCATATGTTTGCTATGTGAAGTTCAATTAATCAAAGTGAATTTAAAAAGGTAAAATGTAATTCAGTTTGGTATATATATCGAAGTAACTGTATACAGTAGCACAAAAATAAAATACTGAAGTTACGTACTTTAAAAAGGTATTCGAGTTGATATATTTGTTTTCTTCCAGCTCTGTAAACACCTCAGGATTGTTCTGCACACTGAGCACATCATTCATTACATATCAAACTAAATCAACACTGCATTACGTGGGGCATAAAACTATACTGCAGCACTCTCTTGTGACCTGAAAATGTCAAGTGTGTCAGCACTTCTGGCTAAAGTTCAGTCAGTGAAAGTCAAGCAAATGTTTATCAGAGCTGGACTAATCATTGTGTTCCGCACAGCCACACAGGTGCCTTCACTTCGTCTGATTACACCTCTAATCCTGTTAAGGGTTTGAATAACATGCGGCCACCGGACTCCATGTCGCAGCATGAGGCAGCTGTTTACACCAACAGCAGACAAACAAAGTCAGGGACTAGTTGGTGAAGACATTGTAACATCTCGCTGCCGTTCATAGCGCCAGAGCTTCTTCTTAAGGAGTTAGTGGAGACCAGAACAGAGCTGAAAAGATCCTCATAACTTGCCCTATATATTGATGGAAAACAAATACACAGCTTTAAATGAATGCTAATGTTGCTTCTCCATGTATAAGTAGCCAACTGTTTGCCAAATCAACTTTAAGGTGGTCAGCCATGTGGGTTTGTTGGCTTGTTCTTCTGCCTAAAATAATAATAAAATGACAGCTTCGAAAGATGTGACTCACTGTGAGGGTATGCATCCTTGTAATCTGGTGCCAAAATAAGCAATTCAAACAGTCTAGCAAACGCGATTTTGAAAACTGTAGCTGACTCGGTACGTCACTGTTTTACAGGGTGGGGAGCGTACATCATATCAAGATCACGGATAGCAAGCCCTGCGTACTACTAGTGTAGTGTTGTGCCCCTCAGATGTGCTCTGTGCGCCACAACGCAACATGAGCCACTCATGTAATGGCATGAACTGATTACAGGACATATCAAAGACTCTCCACACACAGAGGAGACGGATTCTGAGTTCATTTCAAAGACCGCATTCACTGTAGGAGTTCTTGGAGAGAGGGTTAATTGTTGTCAGGCAAGCAGTCAAGTCTCTCTCTCTGTCTCTGTGTGTGTGTGTGTGTGTGTGTGTGTGTGTGTGTGTGTGTGTGTGTGTGTGTGTGATGTGATTAGAAGCCCAGAGCCAATGGTGCCACAGAGCGAGGACAATCCAGTCCGACCCAAAAGTAATAGCAATGGCTTCTTCTCGTTAATTAAGAATTCCATGTAAGCATGGGGGGGGGGGGGGCTGCTGACAAACTGATCATTCTGTGTGTTTGTAGGTAAACGTGTGGCACAGCGTCCACAGATCTGTGTCTTGCTGTTTGTGAATTACAGCTTTCATTTCATTACTTCAATACAGGAGATATGTGACGGTATAGGAAAAGTTTAGAGCGCTGTTTGGTGATTCGACTGGACCTACTTGGTTCACAGGTTTGTGTATTGAGCCTGAGAAACATGACTGAAGGATTATCAGAAGAGATTGGCATACTCAAAATGGTGCTTACTCTTGCACTAAACAGAGAAAGGGAAAGTCTTGCTTGGGAAGTGGAAACGCCCATGTCTGCATCCCCAGAGACATGCCTATTTGAAGTACAAGTTAAACACACAAAGAGGTTAGAAAAACCGGGGATACTCATGTGAAGGGCAGATAAGAAGTTTGTTTAAACGGTAAAAAGCTACAGTAGTTGTTGAAAGAGAAGAATCTTGACGACTTTAATAGAGCTGTTTCTTTTCAGCATCAGAAAGACTCCGCCTCAAGCTGCCCGGGGTCAACTCGGTTCTCAATTGTTGGCTGCAGCTCCACGGCAACAATTACAGATAAAGGGGTTTAATCAAAGGGCGCTCATAAGGACATGAATTTACTGTGATATGACACTGGTACTGTTTTTACCTGCTGTAGGTGCCTATGAATTGCATTCTCCCTAATGGCCATCAGGGGGCGACTCCTCTGGTTGCAAAAAGAAGTCAGATTCTATAGAAATCTATTTGAAAATGACTCTACTTCTCTCTTGATTTATTACCTCAGTAAACATGAGTTTATGCTCTCACTCCCTAGTTTCCAGTCTTCTTCATTCCAGCATGATGCTCATTTCATAAATGATGGTCCATTCAGAGTGAAATAGATGATGAAGCACAGCATGCTTCAGGGCGTGGCTACCTTGTGATTGACAGCTCGTTCATAGGGGTTGTCCGTACTGGGAGTTGACTGTGTTTTTGTCTTATAACTTTTACCTTTTACCTTTTTAATAAATTGTAAACTTTTAGTTGTCTACAAATGCCTTATTAAGTGTTCTGTATAGCTCCGCCCTCTTGTGTCACATTCTGGCTCCAAAAAAAACAAAATGGCCACAGCCAAAATGTCAAACTCAAGGGTGCAAAACTAGTTCACAAACCAATGGGTGATATCATAACTACATCCACTTCTTATTCACAGCCGATGGTTGCACTATATTTACACCCATAGCCCATGAGCTGCACATATGCACAGGCTTCATCAGAAGATCAATGATTGGATTTTCTGTAAATCCGTGCGGAGTCCACTTTAGCGGAAATAACCTTTTGCTTTTCATTCTGTCAACTATATTAGAATTTTCCATTAAAATCAAATAAGAAGTTCCAATACTGTTGGTCCTAAAATACAACTTGATTTATTAAGATCATATAAAATCTCCATGTAAGTGTCAAGTAAAAATCCAACCAAGTTTTAGCATAATATTGTAGGTCTCTTTGTCATCACTACAACTATGTTATTGACTTTCAGAAATTGATTGATGGAGGAATTTGAGAGTGGGACAGGAATATGTCTTGCTGTGGAAGCAAAATTGAGGTCACATGTATTCATAAAGCAATTTAAATAAACAGAAAAAGCCCTTTCTGATCAGTAACCTGTAATCCTAGAAATGCACTGTTTGATCTGTTCATAAATCATGGGCCTATTAAGAGACATTAGTATGGGTATGTGCCAGAAGAGACATAAAATATATGAATAGTGTTTTAACTACAGCAGCATTTAAACTGACAAATAGAGAAAACAACAGATGCATAAGTGACAGGGGTGGTTGTTTCCGACATTGGCCGTAAACTAAGTATTTTACCACCAGGTGCCATGGCCAAAGACTGTGAAATGTGGCTGCATGCTGTAAAGAGTTCACTAAATAAATGTAAACATTATTGAGATTTAGCTGCCAGATGCAACAGAGGTAGGGACCGTGCCAGCATATATATAGTCTTATTATAGGTACATGCACAGCATCTCTTGCTGCCGGATGACATGATGGAGAGTTATTGCTTTAATGTAACTGAGCTGGTAGAAAGCATAGTGATAGAGCACTGGAATTATACATCGCTACCAGTTTTGGGATTAAATTTGGTCATATTTTTTGCTTTGTGTCCCAAGAGAATGTGGCATATGATGTATTACAGTAGATACTGTAAAATGCTGTAAGATATCCATGAAAGAAGGCAGAGCGGAACTATTAAGTGCTTGGTTGACATGGGAGGAGATGGCAGGGACCACAGGGATAATTACAGTGGTATCCAATAAGTCCCCAAATTATTTCTGTTGAGCATATGTTAAATGTTATAGCCAAAATAACAAAATGCATGACATGGCTTTACTGTCAGGGCTTTTTTCAAACCCCTACACCATCTCCATACCCACTTCCACTGCCATATTAAGTGCCATCCCAAACAAATTAGTGGGAGGTGGAAGTGGAACAGCGAGCCTGCCTTGATGCTGACTTACTGACCAGGTGTAACTGCATTTTGTGTTTGTCATGGAACACGCTCCGTACAAATGTAAGTTCCGTTTAACTACCTGTACAAATGTAAACTGCTCAAATTGATTTATTATTGTCATGTTAACTTGAAGTGAATACATTTTACTCAACATAAAATGTTAGAAAACTGTGGACGTGATCATTTGATTTGTTATATATTTACAGGGACTGTTGCAAAAACTAAGCGGCTCATAAACATCAGTTAAAAGAGTCAAAGAAGAGAAGATGTTTATTTTGATTTACCCTTTTTAGTGCATATTCTTGACACTGTGAACCTTTGCACACCCCCTAGAATATATATTTGCAAATTCTGGAAAAGCTCTTTCATTTAAAATGGATACATTATATATATATATATATATATATATATATATATATATATATATATATATATATATATATATATATACTTTTCTTTTTTTTAAAGGCATATCTTAATATTTGTATTCTATATTTGTTTCTTGTTCATGCACCTAAACACCAAAAGCAAATTCCTTGAATGTGAAAACCTTGGTGTTCTGATTCAGATTTTTCTCCCTAGACTAAGTCCTATTTTTAAGTGGAGTGAACGTAATGAGTCTGCCCACATTGTTACAGTATTAGTGCCGTTTATGACAGCTTAATATGAAACGTTAAAACGGCTCCCTTTTCCGCTGAACAGAGTGTAATCTGTCCAGAAGCATACTGCTGTAATTATACCTTACACCTTTTAAAGAAGGGTGCGTCATTCAGCTGCAGGTGTGACAAACGACTTAAATGAGTCATGGAGTCCGGTTGAATACATTCACCGACGCTTGTAGTGGGATCTCTGCCCGCTGTGTAGATAGATGCCAACCTTCCCTCATTGGTTTCTTTACATGGAGCCTGGAAAAAATTCTGACAACATCTGCATTTTTAGAAAGAAGTCTGAGGATTTCAGGTAGCGTACACGGTTGCCATGCACAGGAGAGCAAGAATTAAAAACAAAAAGATCCAGAATGAGGTACAACGCAATGCTGTAGGATTTTAGAAGTGCCTCCATCTGCAGAGTCAAGTAACGTTGAGAGTCACTTGACCTGAATACAATCTCAATGATCCAATCCTGTGTGGGGCTTTTCTGCCTCCAATACTGACTAGACCCATCCTGCTGTAACAAACAGCTGTATAGGAAACAAGTTCAATTGCAGAGAGCAAATAAGTAAGTAATCTTAATTGATATAGCATGAAAAGCTATACTTGTAAAGTCAGAAATGATGACAAAAAAGAGACTACATACAAACTCATTAACACACAGTAGAAAAGCCACAAAATGTAACAGCAGATCATAAAAAAGCAAAATAAAACCATTTTATTTGAGTTATTAGAAGTAATCAACTTTTGTCGATACAGATTTAAAAGGGGATTAATATATTTGACGTTGGATTCAGATGTGATGTCATCCTATCCAAACCGTTGGTATTTTCACAATCACTGTACTAGAAGAAGAGTATTTGTTGTTGCAGTAGTAGTACAATTGTTAGTCCTAATACCAGCAGGACATAGAATATTAGTATGAGCAGCAGCAGTGGATGCAGCACTCACATTCACATTAGCAGCCAGTTTGTGATTATAATCTCCAGTGTCAGAATGGAGCCTGCAGGGATACAAAGCCAATCCAGAGAGAGTGTGCTGCAGCTATCACCTGGAGAGTAATGAATTTCTCCACTACAGAGCCAGATGGCTCGGGGACGGGACGAGGCCTGATACTTAGAGCTATTTATTTGGTGAACTCTGGAGGTGCGCCTGGGAATGCGATCCGATCCGAGTCGAGAACAGACAGGATGGTGGGGGGACTTTATAGGCCGGGCCGGGCTGACTGACACACCACAGACAGATTAGCGGTGGTAGCGGGCCTATCTGCACCGAGCAGGTGTGCTTAAAACGAACCGCTGCCGTGTGTGTGTGTCTGTGGGAAAAGACTTAGAGGAGGGAGGAGGAGGAAGAGACGGGTAGTATCAGATTTTAACGATTAGTTCGTTGTTGACCGCGGAGTTATCTTGACACACTGACATTTTTCTTTTCTTTGAATGTACAGCCAGAGCATGGGGGCCTGTTCACACACATCCATCTGTGCCGTGCCACGCCGGGCCAAATATCTGCAATGCAGTGGCTGACATTGCTTAACTCTGCTGCCTCCGTGCAACGCCCCTGAGTCCACACAGACAGATTGAAATCCACACACATACAGATGCCCACAGGCATACGCACACATACAAATGTGAGAGAACATACACATGCAGGCACACAGGCATTTGATTGAATTGGAGAGCTGCTGTACCTTTACCCAACAGAGGGGATCATTCATGATCGTTCTCATCTTCTTCCCCTTACCCTCCCAACCCCACCACCCTCTTAGCTTTGCTTTTCTCGCTTATACCCATCCCTTGCTCTATTGACCAGCTTGGAAGCGCTGTCTATCCGAATATATAGTTGGATATATAGTTGGAATAATTCAATTCAATATGCTTTGTTGGCATGAATGTAACAAGGGCAATATTGCCAAAGCTTTAAGAAAGAGACACGAAAGACAAACAAGGTATGATTCATAAAATCAAGAAAATATAAGAAAATAATTAATCCTTGCCCTGTGTGTGTTTTTGAGAGGCCGTGGTGTGTGTATGTGTGTGTGCTTGTGTTCGTAAAAAATAGTTAAAAAGCACATTGGCTGTAATGTCAGTAATATTAATGAAAAGACCTCAAAAGTAAATTTTCAAAATGACCAGAAACAGAGGTCCACACTTGGTTGGTGTAGTGTCTTAGTCCACTGTTAGTAATGTAGGAACGTATGTGTGTGCGTGTGTATTACTAATAGGACAATGGAGTTTAGTATGTAGCTCTTACATCAGACCATCCCTCACACAGTGAGTATCAGATTCCATCCCAGTCTCATGGCAGTTTAAGAAATAGTCACAAACAGGACTTTCAACCAAGAGAAGGGTGTTCGACACTGTGTTGTTGTGAAGTGATGCCTTTGTGGCAGTTTTCCTTAAACTTACTAAGGGTGTTTGTTGCCTAAACCTAACTGCAGGTAGTTATTATTAAGCCCAACCACAATGTTATTCCTATACCTAACTGAATGGTTTGGTTGCCTAAACCAAACCTTTGTTTCGTGGCATAATGTCGTCCTGACTGACAGAAAAAGAAGTTGTGCCGAGCGACAAGAAATATGAGGACTTTTGTTACCCAGCATGAAACCAAGAGATTGCATTTCCTGACTATTTTATGAACTGCAGTGAGACTGTGCTCCAGTATCAGTTGTTGGCTGTTAGGACATTTTGGCTGGCATCATTACTTCAAAGGACTTGAAGGTTACGTGAGGAATGAGGTTAGGCTTAGAACAAGGGTTTGGCATATAGATGTGATGGGGCTAGGGGCTAGGGAATGCTTTATGTCAATGAGTGCCCTCCTTTTGTCTGCCTTTTAAATCCGTTCAATGTAGGAGTTATGGAGACGTGGGTTCTTTACACATGATATTTAGAAGCTGCATCAGGAGGGAGAAGCACACACAAAGGCTCAAGCCACCCCTTTCCCCCTCATCACACACTCCTTTGTTGACGTAGGAGTTGCCATTGTAGTGTGGTAGCCACGTATCTTACCCATGCAACATGGATGCGGTTAACAATACATCTTGCGTACAATATATGTAGTTTCAAGAAGGATGTATTTCAGGTTAAATGTGCTAAATTCAATATTCAGAGCCTTAACCGCATCAAACTAATATTTGCGATGTAACACCCTTCCTGTTTGTTGTAATCCGAGCTTCTCTGTGCTTTGTTTAAGCACTCGGGCCAGCCGTGTATCTAGTTAGTATTTCCAGTGAATGGTGTGTTACAATTTACATAGTAAAACAAGTTAATACATGCAAAAGGTCCTTGAAAATATTACATTTTGGATTTGAAAGTATGAGATATATTCACCCTATTATAACACGTTATCGAGGCACAGATTCTACTGCCTTTTAGATGTGTAGGATAGATGTATGAGCTAGCAGCACATGCATGTGTTGCACCTATAGATCTATGCACATGTGTGTTTCAGTTCTTTGTTCTCTTGAGAAGGAATGAAGTGGTGCCCTCGCTTTCAAAAAAGGAAATTGCTAGTGACCCTGCTGGTGCGATGGTGGGCTGCAGACTGGCAGTGACGTGAAAAGAAAGTAAGTGGGAGGGGGGGGGGGGGATAAAGGAAAAGATAGGCAGAATGGGATGGAAAACAGATGGACCAGCACTGAAGGAATGTGCATTTTTTGACCTTTCATTTACTGAGGGATTGTTTGCTGAGCATGCCTAGGGTGTGTTCGGAAAGTCTTTTTTGATTAGGGAGGCTCCAAACTAAGTGAACTGACCCAGAAGTATCCAACTGGCAGCCATGATAACGGCTTGTAGAATTCTTTAAATGCTATGAAAAGGCGCTTCAGGGTTTGCTCTCGCTGAGGAAACACAGCTTCATCCTCCATGAAAGGAAAGGAGATATGACTGTCCTAGAATTGTTTGGCAACTCGGGTGTTCCCAACTAAGTGCTTCCCTCTCGTGAATTTTACAGTTTTATGTTTGATTCGAGTACATGTGTTCTTTGTTTGAAATGTATTCAGAGCCAAGAGAAGATTTCAACATCGGTTTACATCACACGATATGTTACATTATACACAAAGACTATGGCGTGTGTGTTCTTAGAACCCCTACAGCGCCGCACTCCGGGGCAGTCTTCTGGCTTTACCTAACACAGACAACACGCTATGGAGGACGATCTGAGATTTCAGAAAAAAAAATGCGTATTTTGGTGTAATTGAGACCTGTAGTGCATTTAGGGAAATTGTGAGGGTCTGTGTTTGCTTCTGGCCTCACACGCCAAGGTGTCATCATGTCACGTGATGCTCTCAACACATAAGAATAAGCCTTCCAGACAGCAGAAGTACTCAAGCTGCAGTAGCCAGGGTATACAGCCTAGGCACAGAAACAATTCAAGCAGCAAATGTGATAAAATAGTTACCTCTCTGGAGTGTTGAGGCTGGTAAATAGGACAGTGGTGCATTGTAGCGGTAATGAGCATCTTGAGCAGACGTGTACAGAAAACAATCGGCGCTGGTGTTCTGACTTATAGTCTTCTGGAACGAAGAAGCATCAGCTTCTCTGGCATCATCCACATTGGTTATTTTCAATTATGTTTAAGTCTAAGAGACACCAAATGTGTCTTCTAGTCACATCATGACCAGGATCAGGTGAATAAGCAGAAGTATAATTTTTAAGCATGAGCGTTTTGGGTTTTCTAGCAGCGCTCTCTTTAATGCAGCATGATGTTGGCAGCAGCAGTCAAGTAAAAAGTTGAGTTTCCAAATTCAAATGCATTTCCCCCGCAGTGCTACCTCTATACAGCAGTGTGGTTCACCAACTCAAATTCAGGTTAGCCTGGCTGTGTGAGATGTGTTCGGCCGCTATACCTGTGCAGGACATTTCATCACAATTTCCTCTAAAAAAGCCATTTTAGAACAATTATCTAGATCAATTGGAGAGGAAGTCAGTGAAGAGGAAGCCTAACTGTATCAATGTGCTGACTTCAATCTTCACAATTGAGCTAAAATATTTAACTTAGACATCCCCGTTTGTTCTCAGAACGAGCTGCAGTGTGAGAGATAAATGATAAGTGCATATGTAGAGTAATATATTGATGATCTCTGGAGAGAAAGAGATGTGAACGATTCGTCTGATAAAACATGGGATAGAACCATCCGAGGCTTTATGTAGAAGTTTCGATTTGTTTCTAACATCTTTTGGATGGTTTGTTCGTAAATGGCTCCAGTGTGCACCATCTGATGGTTTACGCTGTGTGCTACCAATTACGCCACAGCCCAGGCATTAAATGAATAAATTATCCATTCAGTTTTAAACGTGGAGCAGGAACATAATCTAAATATCAGCTACACAGTTTCAATTATCACACCACAGGCACAGACTGCTACAACTGCTCGAGACAGTTCCACAATTAGATGTTTTTGCACTGGAATTACAGTAACCACGCCACTGGCTTCCATGTTTTAGTCCATTAGGACCATTTAGTACTTTCATAGGTGAGTCAGGAAGACATCTCACTTCCAATAATTTTATATAAATCATTTCTCTCCCTCAATTAACTCCATCAACTGTCCACGACAGTCTCACCCCTCCTGAAATACAGCCTGGGAGAGAGAGCAGCCCACCAGCAGACCGGTGAGTTAATCATGGAGAATATTTTACTCCATTTGCCACAGCTGATTGCTAATGTTCATTCACAAAATATGCTGTAAGGTGAGGTCAGCTTTTACCTCTGATGCACTGAAACTCAGATGAATGATTTTGGAAATGCAAGGACCTTTACCCACCCAAGACGGTATTTTCTCAAAATTAATTTGCACTTCTACACATTTGTTTAAAATTATTTTTGAATACTTTAACGCAGAGAACGAACATTAAGCATCAAAAAAGAGCCATCTTTTTTATTACGGAACAAGGTTCATTTTGGGGGGCTCATGCATGGCGACCAATCACGTTGTGCAGTCGGGATATATTGCACATCAACACAGAAACAATGTAGTTTAAACTTTATTACTCCCTTCTACCTTGACAAAGGCAGCACATACAAGACCCACTCCTTCTGTTTTACCCTTCGCAATACATACAAATCTGTAAATCTGTGATGAGGCCTTTAGAAACGTAAATAGACAATTACACATTAAAGTTCGGAGAAGGCCCCACAAGGCAATATACATTTCAAGTTTTGTGTGGATGAACTTGACCGTATTCAATTCATGATACCACACCTTGTTTTCATCCAGTTTACCACTGTGTGTATTGACATATTCGTGTTCATCTTTATTCTATTAAAGATGGGACAGTGCACATTAATTAAGACGAGCACCCTGAGTCCATGAATGTGTCTGTTCTTGCCCTTCAGGCTAATTTCATTATCTGCAGTCCCTGGCAGGCTGATGGCATTACACGCATGCATTGCAGTACAACGTTATGTCCCGGCTGAGGTTTGATTTTAAAGTTTCCAAATTCTTGCTTAGGAGGTGCCTCAACTAGAAATGGGAAAACACCAACTGAACTCTTGGAACTGTTGACTGACAATGCTAATAAGCCTGCTTTCTGCACGTGAAAACACCATGTCCCCTACCTGCTGGCATCCTTTATTCTCTTGTCCCTGTGCCTTTGGTTTTTATTCCTGCTCTCAAGGCCAATCAGTTAGCGTGGCTGTCTGTCTGGCTGGCTAGCGGACTGGCTGGCTGGCTGCCTGTCGATCTGCCACTCTGGGGGAATGTCATCCGTGAAGGACGCCATTAGAAGCCTGCCTACGGGACTGTCATGCTTTAACCCCCTCAGAAACATCTGTGTATTGGTTCACACGCATGTAGGGAGGGAAGGGAGAAGAGACGGGGAGAGAGGACTTGACATAGCATGGAAGGTACAACAGCATCGTTTATATCACAAATGGAGCGTATTCCTTCATAAGAAGAAGCTCAGAGAACAACACTGAAGACTTTATTTGATGGGAAAGACGTTTTCACTCTCCTCCTGACTGGGCTTTGGTGAGAGTTTGATTGACAAATGATTCATCCAATCACCTGCCAAGTATTTGTTTTTTAGGTGCCTGCCTTTTTCCAAACAATTACCATTGATGGATTCTGAGATAATTCAGTTTGACAATCTGGTGGGTCAGGTTAGCTGTGTGTGTGAAACGGCAAAATGTCCCTTTGGGGACAATAGTGTATATATTTTGTTGTCTTTTCTGATACAGAAAATGTGTATCGGATGCCACAGCCTAGGAATAAGGGCACTGAGTGCTTCAGGCGTTTTAATCCTGTCTGATGCTTTGTCCTACTTTCTTCCAAAACATATTTGGTAATCCAAATAGTAGTGTGTAAAATGTATACTGCCAGCTGGCAATTTTAGAGGGATATTACTGTAGGAGACGAGGAGTTAGACAGTCGGGTTTCTAAATTTGAATTTGTAAATGCTTAAACTCAGCCGTATATATATTCCCCTGCTGATCTGAATTCACAAAGCGGAAGAACAATAATTAAATCATGAATACTGCATCACCTGCACCCACTAGTGATTGGATTCATCTCCGTGTTGTTCTCTTTAGCATATTCAGCTCTTTGAAAGTCTTCGAAGGACTTCGGTGTTGCTGAAGTTCAGAAAGGGCTCTGATTCATCTTCTTCTTTTTTAAATTATCAAATTATTAAGTGTTACATAAATGTCTGCTTCCTTTTCTCCACTTCAACCAAGCGGCGCCTTGACACAAAGGTGAAAATCAGCAGATTCTTTATTCCTTCCTCATTTTCCTCGAGTAAGCAGAGAGCGGGAGATGAAAGAAGGAAAAGAGATATTGAAGTGGAGGGTTGTGTTATCCAGCGCCCGGTGGTTTATTGATCCTCGCTGTGCCTCTCCCTCGTTCTCTCTTCACAGTAGGGAGGAGTAAATTGGACTGTTTTCTTCTGCAGTGATTGACGTCTGCCTTCTGTGAGCAATCTTTTCAAACTTGCAGAGATATTTTCAGCAGACTGAAAGATGTTTTTTGGCATTCCCTCTGAAAATGACACAACTCTTTGAGCGCGTGCTGCGTCTGAGCTGACGGGTGACGAGTGTTCAGCTGAACAACCTACAGTGCACTGTGACAACTCTGTCAACTAAAAACAAAGGGAGACGACGACAAACGGCGCTTCTGTCACTTATCGCCAGGACGAGCAAAACAGCACAGCCCAGTCCAAGCATGAAATCGTGTCTGAAGGGAAATCCTTTATGTTCGAGAAAAATAAAAAAATAAAAACACTGGTGTCGCAGAGCAAACGCTTAGAAAGACGCAGCAGCGCTTTGTAATTCTGGCCTTTGTTTGTGTGTCTCTGTGTGCAGAATGTGTGGTCCCTGCAAGGCAAATGTATCATGTCACGACATACCACATGGCATTGTTATATTACGAGCTCCCTCTTACTCTATTCTAAGTTTCCTCTTGTTCTCTTTCTAGCTGGCAGCTGCTCTTAGGAAGACAATGCATTCCTCAAATGTCCTTGTGAAAAGTAAAGTGAAGCTTTTAAAAGGTTAAGTTGAGGTGCCGGTTGATGTTTGATGGTATCGTTGTGTAAAACCATGCTCATGTTGTAGTTTGGTCATGCAAAGCTGACTTTGTAATTCCCATGTACTGTTAGTTACGGTATACACACAATGTACTGATCATAATTTATACCAGACATGTTTTAAATGATTAATTGATCTGCTCATGGTAGCTTTAGCATGGTAGAGGTGAGCCAGGGATCGTGGTTACGGTTATAAAACAACATTTGTTGTTGGTCTGTGAAAGGAGGCCAACATTCAGATTGTCAGTTTCACACAGGCAACAAGGATGCTGGTACCAGAATGCAGGTGGACATATCTGCACAGTCAGCAGGATGCACAGACCACAGAGCCTGCCCCTGTCACTCATCACTCTCCTGCACATGTAACACCACAGGGCTCACGGTGAAGAGCTCAGTGGAAGCACAAATGGATAGGGACGTGGACGACCTTTAACCCGGCCTTCAAATCAGTCCCTGTAGCCAAGAACTTAGAATCAGTGGAACTCATTTATTATTATTTAATGTATTTTTTTGGACACCTTCACTGTATGGTTTATCAAGACATGCCATGGTGATGGCTAATAAGATAATTCCTTCATTCGTTAAGCCCATAAAGGTCTGCATGGCGTACGAGGACAATGCAGCTATTTAAGTGGACTTCTTAATGCTTAGTAAGCAATCATCAAGTTGCTTTTTTCTGAAGTAGCCCGTCTAATGAGGATGTCCCTTGTCTGTGCAACTAATGGAGTTCTTAATGTCTTTTGTCATCAATTATTTTGCTGATATTTATCAAACAAGGACGGCGACTCTCCTCTCAGCTGAGCGCGCTCACACACATTCATGTAAAGCATGTGAGGGACTGATCCAGACACACAAGCATGTTTCTCTATCGCCATCAGCCCAGCGGCAATTTAGAAAACAAAACAAAAAACCGATGGGTCAATTTTCCTCTTTATAGCGGATCAGACAAAAAAAAACAAACAGGTTGTGCTGGTCCAAAAAGCTCTTTGGCCTGCAGGTAAAGTGTCTGGTCTGCCGGTGGCCCGTCCAGCCCTGGTTGTGGTTATAAATGAAGGAATTTGGAATTAAAAGTTAATGAATAATTGTTTAAACTACCCTTTACAAGCTATAACTTTGATTAAGACCCTCTTGTCATCATATCCAACCTGTTAACATCCTCATGTAATAAAACCAGGTCTCACTGCTGACTTCATTCCTGACCTAACGTTGCCTCTCACATGGAAACTAATCCCCCAACAGCCAATTACCAAGGGTTGTTTAAGATCCCCAGAGCCCTATCAGCACCTAGCATCTCATAACCTAACCCACCACACACACACACACACACACACCTCATACTGCTGATTAAGGGATCTGAGGACAACCTCAAATAACTCGCCTCTCTTCACCCAGCCATCACCCCAAAACACTACTTATTATTAATCTCTCATTATCTCTTGATTGAGAAATCTTCTGTTCATTTGGATGTATCTTCCACGCACCATTAAAGGACAACCCGATACAGCAATCAGTACACTAGTGGTAATAGCAGCGTCCGGTGAGGACGACTGGTTTTTAATCAGTGGAGCATAAAGTTCTGGCTCATCACTGTTCATCCCGCTACTTTAAAAACAAAGCTGAGGATCGGCTAATGAGAGCCCTTAGCCGATTAGTCTTTTATTTGGAAGCACAAAGGAAACCGTCAGCAGTCTGGTCTGGGATTAATAAGAACATCATCAGTGGTGCAGATCGTATTCCTCCTCAGGTCTTAAATGCTACCAACATGCTACCAACTGCATCTCAGGCTATCAAAACTCAGTTGATGGATGACTGCCCATGAACCTACTGCAATCTCTACTTTTCCATTTATCTTTCTTCTTTTCTAAAAGCACACACAGAATGCCATTCCTGGCGCCGTGGTTTAACTGGTATTAACATCGCTTTACTTATTCATTTCAGTAATAAGATCATCCATTAATGTGTACGCTGAGGAGAACCCGTCAGACGTGTGTGCCGTCCGCAGCCACCGATGCGTGTTGTGATGGATCGCCGGGAGAAGCTCGGCTCTCCAACAGCACTGCTGTGACCACAGAGTATTAATCACAGCCGAACAGATTATTACCCGTCCTCCATCCATCTTTTGCTGGTGGCATTGTAGGGTCTAAGCAAACAACAGTGTGTTGGTTTTATCCGCAACGTGCAGTATGTTACGAGGCACACGCTCATTATGGATCCTCGGGTGGAGTTAGTAGCCTCTGCTGGAACAATGACTCCTGCTGCAATTTAAGATGAGATGATGATTTATTTGCAGAATTAAAGAGACTATAAAGGAGCCAGAGAAGTAATAGGCTGCTGAAAGACAGTGAGATGAATTAATGTTGTCACGAAGCCTGATTGTAGAGCGAATCTATTCATGAAAATGAAATAAACGTGTGTTTTTACAGGTTGATTATGACTAACAGGAGTTTGTTTGTCCTGCAGCGTCTCCGACTGTCCCTCCGCTGCACTCGGAGCACTTCAAGCCCTGTCATGAGAAGGACCTGGCCTACTGCCTGAACGGAGGCGAATGCTTTGTCATCGAGACGCTTAGTGGGCCTCACAAGCACTGCAAGTAAGTGACCGGCCTGCTGCTGCTGTTGTTGATGGTATTATGAAAATGTCTCCTTTCTTTTCTTTTCTTCTTCCTAAGAAGCTCCGACTGTGACGCTCAGGGTGTGGCTCAGAGGAGTTTGTCACTTTGGATTCGGATGATGTTTGAATATGTTCATTCTGCTTGAGAACATCTGAAAGATAACTGGACAACAGGAACTTTATTATTCATCTGACTGCTGTTGTGTGTTTTCCCTGTGTGCTCGCACTGAAGGTGTTTGTTTTTATGTATTCTTTTTGAGAGAGGGGAAAGCAGAGTGCCTTGTTTTTTGATCGGGGGATGTGTTTGTTTGCTTATGTATATTTGATGTGCATAGTTAAGTGGAAAAAGTGTTGAATGGAGGAATAGTCCTTTAGTTTAACTCTTCAGACGGTCTTTGAACCCACTGTTTGCTTTTAAAGATAGCTTTATTTATCTTGTGTTTGAGTTACAATTACAATAGCTTTCAATGGTGACCTGGAGTCATGGTAAACAAAAGAGAAGTTTTCAAACCCGGCATAATCACATTGTCTGACAACAGTGTATCCACTTAGACTCTTTAATGCCATGCTATCCTGCAGCTGTGCTGGAACTACTGTACGCTGTGTTACTAAATTACATGAGAAAACATCTGGATCAACAGCTGAAAGGTGGATTCAACAGAAACATCTGCATCACTGTTTGAGTAACTGCTGTGAATCCAAGCTGACCAGAGAAGATTCTACAGTATAAAGACACAGTTTCAAACTATATACTTAGAGTATTCCCGTAGTTCTATATTTACTGTTGGTACAGTAGATATATATATATATATATATATATAGGACCTACGCCCTCTTAAAACACTCCTTAATATACTGTATAGAGTTTCTGCAGTTCTGTGTGTGTGTGTGTGTGTGTGTGTGTGTGTGTGTGTGTGTGTGTGTGTGTGTGTGTGTGTGTGTGTGTGTGTGTGTGTGAGAGCCTTAGTTGTCCCAGATGTGAGAGTAGAGCTCATGGGCACTTAGCCTGTTCATTTGTGGGGCCCTTTATTAATTAATTCCCAGAACAACTTCTTCCCAAAATCGAAGCGCAGGACTTCCACCCGGCCTGTTTTCCAGAGAGCCTGTTGTGCCTCCTCCGGGTTCGAGTATACATCCGTATGCGTGTGGACAGTATGAGGGTGATGATGAGGGGTCGGTTTGTGTAAGTGAGACTAAAAAAGTTGAACATAAAGATGCAATGATGCACGTAAACAAACTATAATGCGTTCACATGCACACAAACAATGGACCTCCTGCAAGAGCATGTTTGTATTCTGCCACAGCAAGGCGATCGATGACTGCAACGGAAGAAGGCCAAATATGTTTTTGCACTTTGAGACGTTCATATTGTAGTTTTAGACTCGTGCATTGTGTTTGTACCTCAGAGAAAAAACTGAATTGATGAATGCGGCAAGTTGTCCTAAATCACTCCTGCAAGCCACTTCAGAACGAATCTGTTCTGCACTTTGCTTAAAAAACAACATTTAGAGTGTATAGTTTGGAACGCAGGAATTAAACCACCGTAACGACTAAGTCTTAACGCTTTTGGTGAATATTTTATGAACGGATGGACTTTCTGAGTAAGGCTCGAGTGACTTCATGGTAAGTTAACGCTGCAGTGCTAACATTTACCAATTCAAACAAAAAAATAGGACACTTTGTGGTTCAATTGACATGCTGTTAGACATGAATTCATCCTAATTAACAAAAGAATGACAAAGTTCACCCCAGGCACAGGATCAATGCTTTAATCTGATTCAATTTGTGTTTACACTAAATTGAGACGAATCAGGTTGTAAAAGCGGGATCAATCCAGACGTTTAATGGGGATGAATTGAGCCGCTTTGTGGCACTATATGTCACAGAATTAATCATTTTTACTCGCGAGATGAAACTTGATCCTTGTCGCAATGATTTTCTCCGAAGAGTCATAACTCAAGTATCAAGCGTCATTCCCTTCCATGTTGTAAAACCAGCGCCGATTGTCCCCCAGAGCGCTGTTCAGCGCTGTCGGTGTGCGACGCCTGTGTTTGTCAACCCACGGGGACGGATGTGGAGAGGGAGAAGGGCCTCGACGTGAGTCATATGGTCTCCTTGCTCTACAGACATGCACACACATGCACACACACACACACCAGTGCCCACTGCTTTGGGCAACATAGTCAGGCATTCGATCATTAGTGCTGAGCTAACCAGTAAATTAGTCAGTGTGCGAAGATACTATTTTCAGAACATGGCAAGAGGCCAAGGCATTCAGTTCTAAAAGTACGTGATGAGATGAATTTGATTAATTACTTTCTCAGTTTTGCCGGATTTCTCCAAAAAGACCAAAACGGTTTCAGTAATAAAGGTTTTAGTGTAATTACTGGTTCAAATAATGTCTATGCAAATATATTCCCTTCACTATTTGCCCATATATTCTTTTACTCTTGTCTCGTTGTTCTCTTTACTTTCATATTCCGGGTCTCTGGGTAACGAATCTACACTTTCATAGTTGTCTCAGTCACTCTGTGGAGCCAAAACATCTGGGGATGTAGCTCCTCCTCTTCTTACTGGCCAGTGGCCAGTATATATTTATTCTGCCTTAAGATGTATTTGGTTTCTGGCCTGTTTATTATGAATTTCCTCCTGCTGGTGTGACTGGGCAGAGAGGGTCTCCATCAGTCTAGTTAGCAACAGGGGCTAGCTAAGCCCGTCTCATCGCCCTCCGTCGAGAGGCCATTCCAGAGCGACACAAAGGCAAGCTCTCCTGCCAGGTGGAGGTAGAGGGGGTTTGGAAGAGATCCCTGCAAAGCCCCCGTCAATCAGACCTGGGTCTGAAAGAGACACTCTCTGGGGGGCAGAAACAGATACATGACGCACACACAAACACACACAGTTGGCACAGTTTATGTGTTGGAGGCCCAGACTGTGTTTCAAGTGGTAGAGCCGACCCTTCGCCAGCTGAGGAATGTTTAATCCTTCTGCAGCTCCAGTGCTGGTGTTGTTTTTTAAACAATACATTGTGAAGAAAGTATGGCTGCTGTAACGCTTCATGTGAGTATTTAGGGTAAAATACACACCCTCTCATTGCATCTCAGACCAAAAATGGAATAGATTATCTGAAGGATAATTATGATCATGATAAACATGTCATGAAGGCTTCAAATAAAAAGCACAATGACGTCATGCATTACCACCACGGGCCCCTTGCTCTTCATTCGTCTTCCTCTTCTTTTACATCTTCCACCTATTTCATCACAGACCCCACAGTGACAGGGACTTCTGCCTGCATGCATTCCATCACGTTAAGTACACAAAACTGGAGTGGCTTTAAAGAAAAAAAAGTGAATTTGTGCGAAATCAAATCGCTTGATAACAACGGTTCTTGCATCTGTTTGCGCGTGTAAAAGAAAAACAAGCAAGGAGTGGGGGAAGGCTGTGCAGCAGACAAGCCACTTCTGTCTGGAGTGTAATCCTCCCAATCCTCCCCTCCCTCCCTCCCTCCTGTCTCACTGGACTCCAGCCGGTCCTCTCCTGGGTGATCGCAGCCTTTTCCAAAGCATTCATCCACGGACCAACGCCACCAGATTGACTTGGGCCTCACAGGTGCAGAGAGTGGCTGCTCGTAGGAATGCATAACATTACCTTACCCGCTCGTACACACACACACACACACACACACACTGGCAAGCCAATTACCGGTAACATGAAGCATGCATGAAATTGAAAACATAGCAGAAATAACACACATCTAGGCTGCCAGTAAACAAGGCGATTAAAACCCATACTTTAAAAAAGAACAGGCAGCTGAAGAAAGACTGCATTTCATGCGCCATATGAAATATTCTTAACATTGTTATGTATAGTATGTAGCCTATAAAATATCCCATAATATATCATTCTTACAACTGGTACTAACTGGAAAAGAAAATGATGCAACACTTGCATAAACAGGCAGTAAGCTGTGATTGTGCAAAGAATGCTGCCAATGGTTTTACCAACATCGTTATACAATTGGCTCACAATCATCGGTAGAGGCAGCAAGCGAACGTTCGATTTTTCTTCCACAGAGATAAAAAATTAAATAATTTTGGACCCGTCAAATATATTTCAATAAATAATTCACAATCATATATTTTATTTTATTTTTTGGAAAAGCTGAACTTTTATTCGATACCTTTCTTAAAGCTCTGTGGATGTTTTTTTATGTTTTTTTAATGTTTTTTTTAAGTTATTCGTCTACATAAAAAAGTCAGGTAAACCAACAAATCAGTGCTGACAATGTTGCAAACATACTTCACAATGAAACCTAAGAAATAAACACGAGTCGTAGGAAATGTAACTCTCCAAGGTCCTGAAGTCTCTCCTCTGGGCGTTAGGAAGGACATATCCGCATCCACTCACAGAAAACCGCACGCCAGTGAGTTCCGGTCACCCCGAGAGACCCACGCCAACAACAGTGGGCATAGCAGTCAATGAAGAACTGGAGGGGTCATTGCATTCTGTCCATTATTGTTTCAGACAGCAGTCATTTTCCTTGACAGGAAAAAGCCTCTGGGATTGATGTGTCGAATGCTAAAGTGTACATGTGTTTGTGTGTGTGTGTCTCCCTGTAAACAGCGGTAAAAAACATCTATTGACATTGGAGAAAAAAGGAAACGTGGTCTACTCTTGCCTACATTCAGATAACCATCTGGTTGCACTTAAAATGGAAAACACCTGTGTTTTCTTTTACTGGTTCCGTTGCTTTCTTCCTGTTTTCCTACCCCCTTACCCTTCCCTCGCTCTCTCTGTTTTCTCACTCTCTATCGCTGTTGCTTCGTCTATCCCTCTCAACCCTCGTTGCCATCTGTGCGATAATAATGGCACACCAGTGGGAGTTCGGCTGGTGTCTCTCTGACAGTAATAAACAAGGCTGATGCCGTGGCATGCTTTCGAGGTGGGAGAAAATTAAACAGATAAGATACCGCATATTATGGCTTGCAGGCGCCGCTTCCGGCAAGTGAATCCTCCAAGATGCCAAGAGGAGCACTCAGCGTGCCTGGGAATGGAAAAGCTGGGAGGGAGCCAAGGCGGGAGGGAGACAAATATAAACCGGGAGACGGGCGATGAGAGGGCTTATTTTTGGTGACATGAAGTTGAGAGTGTGAGCGATGGTGGCCAAACGTCAGCGTGTCACTGTGTGCTGATTTAATTAACACACAATGAAGGCCTAATGATCTCATGGCAGCTCAATCAGGCTGTTCTCTAAGAGGAAGTCAATGCAGGACAGAGGAGTCAGCAATCATCTTCCGGGTTTTTTATCATTTATATATTTTATATATATATATATATATATATATATATATATATATATATATATATATATATATATATATATATATATATATATGAAGTCGGCCAAAGGTGTCATATCAAGTCTTGATTAAACCAAACAAGAGCAAGAGGCAGCGTGAGCACTCACTCACATTCATCAGGTGGAGAAACACAACTCCAAAGCTGAGCTTTAGTGTTGGCGTCTAATTAGTGTGTGATTGGGAATTTTCTCAAGCCGGCTTATCAATGCCACTTCCTAAGCTCTCCGACTTCTCGACTTGCAATTGATTTGTATCGGCGTCTTTGTTAGTTTTAATTAGCCAGATTTAACAAGTTTAATTGTGCAATTGCATTAGCTCACTCAGTTTGGTAAACAGCACAGAGTAGCCAATTAAGGCTCTTTCGCAAACATACAAATATAGTGTGTGTGTGTGTGTGTGTGTGTAAGTAAGCTCAATAACCTCCTGACAGACATAATGTTTGTAAATATGCTCATTAGGAAAGTGAATCTGTCAAAGTGCGCTGTAGTTCGAGTGTGCATTGTTGTATAAAACACACATGGTAAGATTTGGACAGAAAGCGACAGGAAGTAGAGACTAGGGATGTGCACCGCAGGTGATAATCCTTGAAAGCTTTATTCAACACTGTTATGAATTATAGTACTTAGGCTAATTACGCTCGTTAATCACAACGACGTTTTCCTGTGAATAACCCTCACAGTTGGACCCCGACGATGCCAACTGCAGGTTTTTGAAGACTGTTTGAAAATGAATATCCTAAAGAAGTCGGATAAAATACAAAATGTTTGTAGTGTTAAACCTGATCTTATTACTATTAGGGGAAGTTGACGCGTGTTGGTGGACTTGTAGGAAAATGCACGTAGAATGAGGATGCACGTAGAATGAGGAGTAACTTTTCGTAAGATATCTTACGAAGCGTTGTATGAGGCATCATTGACTGAGTAGCTGATGATTTGAGTAGCAACAGTACACTTTAAAATCAGATATATCATACTCATGAGCACTTTATAAAAAAATCGTTGTAGTCCACATTGCTGCAGTACTTATAGTGTAAAAAAATAACAAATGCTATTAGTCTAAGTGAAATATTAAAACCCAACACTACATGCTTTTGCGGTTCCATCAAATGGAATCGCCACCTCTCTTTTTTAAAATAAAGTTATGTACGATTGTACAATATTTTGAAATTGAACCGGGCAACTGGCAGGTTGGTGGAGTTTCTACTTGCAAGAGGAAAGAACAATTGTGACTGTAGCGTTTAAATATTATGCTTTTAATAAATCCATGATGCTCCTGTCCAAAATGTCTTAGATGTATTTGCCCAGTATTCAAAAGAAGAGAATATTTTCATGTAATCCAGCACAGTGAAAGCAGATGAAGTAAAGATCATTTCACTTCCTGCTATGCTTTTGAAATGAGTGACAGTCGGGATGTATTTCATTACATAAATCTGTGATATGGGAGCATATTTATACTCCAACACCCACACAGTCAGCTCATCCTTCGGAGGCTCGTCATACTTTCGGTCATGTGTTATTTGCAGGTGTGCTTGGAGACGTAATACTCTCACATCGGTTGAACACGTTTGACAGCTAAACTGCCAAACCTGCCAGTGATGCGATGAGGAAACAAAGATTCAGAGTCATGAACTCCGGGTGAGAGACGAACACGAGAGACAGAGATGGGGTTTTAGGTTAAGTTTCCCATCAAATGTGAAGGGATGTTCCAGCAAAACTCTCTATAATGATGCGGGAATACAAACAAACACACACACACACACACAGGATGTGAACTGTACAGCAACAACACTCAGCGGTGAAAATAACGAGAGTGAGATAGCGAGGGGACGACGAGAACAGAGACGCGAGGAAGTAGACGTACAGTAATTTGGTGGTGTTTCTAATCAAGGCATCCCTTTCAAGTCAGCAGGTTTGATGTGTTAATAGGATGCAGATTTATGCAAATGATTCCTCCTTTTCGCTCCAAAACTCTGGCAGACTTTGCATTGCCCCTTCCTGCAGGATGGCGAACTCTGAATAAATACCCCAAAAAAAAGAGCATAGAGAAGTACTTTTGATTTATTTGAGAACAAAATCGAGGGAAAGTTCTAAACCGGCCACAGAGACACGCCCTCCTTGGGGGAGTCTTTCCCCAGCGACTGAGCTCTGGCACAACGATGCATTTCACCACGCATGAGAGGGCAAGTTGAATGTGACAGGGTAAAAATATCTATTTACATAAAGGATTGCTGAGAAAAGAAGAGAGGGAGAGATATTGAAAGCGACAGAGAGGGGGGAATAGAAAAGAGAGAATAGCTGAAGACAAGCTGTGTCTGCAATATTAAGGAGCTCCAGTGTTACCTAGGAGCCACACCAGCCCACTGATGTATGTTTTTACTGTAGTGCACTTCACTCTCAGATGGCAGTGGCGCCCCAAGCACAGACATGTCTGTCTCCCACTCCCACTAACAAGAAGCAGTTCCCCGTCGGTGTGTTTTCAGAGGAGCGCGGCTCGATTACACACACACGAGCACAAAATGAAGGCTTGTGTCCTATAGCGAGGGGCTCACACACAATCTCCCTTGTACGCCTCCTCCTCCTCCTCCTCCTCCTTTAAATGTCCGTGAATATTCCATGCTGTCCCGATTCAAAATCTGCTCAAGGTCACTGTCACGCTTACACTTAGCTAATGGACGTTTTTAGAGGCCCTGTAATTGTCCTTTCAGGCTGCCTTTTTTTTCCAAATACAGGCAATTAAATCGTACCTGAAAGCAAGAAATTGGCGGCAGAAAAGCTCTTGTTCCATGAGCTTGTTTCTGTTTATTGTAACAGCGTTCTTTCTAACTTGGATTCATAATTGTTTCTTCTTTTGACATGTAAGCTCTTAAAGTATTTGTTGATGTGTTTGTGATTAAAAGTGAAACATCATCAGCAACCTCCATTCACTGATGAAGATGGTGACACGTGTGTGAAAGCTCAGGCAAAGCTACTTTTACTTAAGGTCCTGAATAAAGATCCAAGCTCAAAGAAAAGAAAATTACAGGCTGTCCATATAATCTATAGCAATAAACAGAAATGAATCATGCTGCTTAGTCATAACTTGTATTGCGTTTGAGTCACAGCAACGGAATCTGAAGTGAAGCCTGCAGGCTTCATATGTCAACATTACCAACTGAAAATACAGAAAGGATTTTGAAATCATATGGAATGTCTATTTAATTGTTGATTAAATTGAAACGATCAATGCTCCCCAATCTGCATATCATATGTTTCTTATTGGCTGGCTTAGATGTGTATGTGTGTCTGGGTGAGAATGTAAGTGTGAGCGTGGGTTGTTGTGTTTATGCCAGTACATAAACACTGCTGGCTATTTAAAAATAATCATGTGCTGCAGAAACATTGCCAATAATGGAGCCATTCTTTTTTCTTTTTTTTGGTCGACTGCTGTTTGTGCCTGGCCAAGAGTGGAGAAAATATGTCACGGTTGCAGCCCCACAATGCTTTGCTTCAGGCCGAGCCTATAGGAGCCCTTCTTGGTCCGCCTGACATCGGCTTGATACCGAGTAAAAAAAGTAGCACGTGGCTGAGTGATGGAGTGGGAGTGAGTGAAGGAGGAAGGTGTGTGTGTGTGTGTGTGTGTGTGTGTGTGCTCACCTTTGCACATCTGTCAAATGTGAGTGGAAGAGACAGTATGTACAGAGCACAACTGCCATATCGAGAGAAGAAGAGGGGCGAGAGGAGAGGAAATGCATGGGTGGGGGGGGGGGGGCTGTTAGGAGATGTTTGCAGTGATCCTGATGGATGCCGACAAGCTCCCATGTCAAAGTCCAGCACTTATATGTCCCTGGAGCACAACCGGTCGCACACATACGAAGACACAAAAATACCAACGCACACACTGCAAACACCCACTTATAGAAAAAAAGTAACAAGCATGCACACAGGCACAAAAGTACACATGAAGGACACACACACACACTGGCGCGATGTCTTTCTTTTATACTGCAATTTACTATAAGACCAAAATTAAGGCCGAGTGTCACCCCAACCTGATCCTGAATCCAATTGCAATCTTGACCCCAAAAATCAGGCCTTTGAGGTGCTAAATTTGAAATGAATTGCTTTGTTTTTACGAAGGCAGTCAAGCCGCCAGTGTGTGTCAGTGCTCAGGCTATAATTGCTGCCCCGCTCCTCGGCAAACACTGTTGCCGTTGTTTGTGTTGTTAGCATCGTTAGCTTCTATAGACACCGGCTGAGCTTTCACCATGTTGAGAGCAGTGTGGAGGTAATCAATCAACCACAGATGCTCTGAATTTCAAATTTAGCACCTCTAACCTCCAAACAGCCCTTATTAGAATTGAAGACCGGCGATTGGCCACAGTGTATTTCCTTTCCCAAAATGTCCTCGCTCTGAAGGTTTAAAATGAACCTTCACAAAGAAGGAAGTTCAAAAGCCGACACACACAAAGACAACTCTACACATGCATGGTTCCTTTTGTTAAATACTGTATATCATCCATCAGCGGGTGGTGTTTACGCACAATGACATCAACGTACTAAATCTTAATTCCTTGCTCTATATTTATACTGCTAATTATGCACTATTTACTAATCGTCCTTCCCCCCCATTAGAATGCAAGAAATGAAAGTACGCGTTCAGTCAACCAACTTTGGAACACTGCTTCTGGTGAGGAATCTCAGAATGGTTTTCCCCACGACCGAATCATCTCTTCTTCTTTTGTCATCCATCATCCATAATTGCTTTTCATTTTAGCTCCCCTATTTCTGTTGCTCATTGAATTAAGACAATAGTGTCCATCAACTCCGCTTTTTAAAGAATCGAGCACATTTAGTCTGCATGCTGGCATCTTCCAGTTACTTCTTTTTGTCAGTGTCCCAGTGTCAATGCACTGCAAACTGAAAAAGCCGATCAAATGAATGTGTGGTTTTGTGGGACACAGCTGCCGAAAGCACCCTGCTGGGACCGTTTACCAAGCCTGTGTTCCTTTCTGTGTCACTCTGTGTGTGCCAGCGCAGTTAGTTAGTTTTGCGACACCCTGGGCTTTCTTCACATGCGGTGACTTCATGATCTAGAAGATGCTTGGAACATTTGGAACATTTTACAGGTGGTTTCCCAGTGATGGTGCAATGTTGCAGGAATGATGCAGGGATACGTCGACTCTCGCTCGTGCAAGAAAAGTGTCGTTTGTTTGTCGCCTTTGTGAGCTTTTTACGTCTGCAGATTGCATTGAAGCAAGAAATCATAAAAGTGGTGTTCACTTGTAAGGATCATCTTGCTGAACATTTGTTCGCCTCAGAGTATTTTCTGCAGTAATCAAAAATTCAATGGAAAAAAAGGCTTTTTGTCGACGGAACCAGAGCGATGCTAACTTCTGGGTTTTGCCTTCAAATACTGTCATCCCTGCAGCTATAATGACACCGACCGAAAGCAATAGTGTGAAACATAAAACTACAATGACAACCCACATTTTATTCCTTCTAGCTGCAGCTTAAATGACATTTTGCACCATTAAAAACTTCTCTCAAACAAGAGACGTCTGTCTGTCTCCCTGTCCTTAACTGAACTACGGGAGAGAGTAAAATAAGAGAGCATGTGGTGTTGAAACAACATGACGTGGGGGGTCAAACCCAACAAAAGTGGTGTTAATATGATGTTTTGTTTGCTTTTTATCTCTTGCATTGCACTCAAAAATAGATTCATGTAAAAGGAGAAAAGAAAACACATCCAAACTTGACGGATTTAGTTTTTATCTCCAGCCTCGGCCCCAGGCACAATTAAGATATTTCTTTTAATAGCCACAGCGGAAAAAGCAAACACATGCTCATTTCAATATTTTCCATGTTAACCTTGCAGAAATTAGAACTGCGTTTCCATAAAGTCCTCACTTTTAGCTCAGGCAAGTGTTATCGTGTTGCTGAACAAACGTCCAGCTTGTTCCCGCTGAGCACACATGGGATCCACGCTGCTCTCTTCATTAGCTGCACTGACATGCCCCATCCTGATTGTGTATTACTGTATTTCTGCATTAGGACCTCCCTGAATAATTTGTGAAAAAAGAGAGAGAGAGCGAGAGAGTGCCTCATCAAACTTTCATTGTCAAATGGAGCCGCAGTGGCTTTGCATTGAGAAGCAGCGGGAACAAAGCCCCCTGAAAAGTCAGCTGTGAATACAACCTAAACGCTTTGCTGTGCTTTGGGAATGAGTGCAGTGCCAAAGAAGTAAGTTTTACTATGAATGCTTTGTTGAAGGGCCCAGTGGTGGGACTTGCTAATTACAATATTTTCTGAAAAAACGTGAATATTAAGACCATTTTCCGTGAGCTTTTTTCAGGTTTAGACGGTTCCCTGCGGTTCCCTGCGGTACGTCGTGCTGAACAATTCGACTGTTGAAACAGCGTGACTTTTGGCTTTCTCCCTTTTCTAAAGACAGAATATTATAACCTTCCAGGGAAAGATTTTGCCACTTCTTCAGCACGGTCAATTGGAACACGCTCACACTGAATCCTGTGATTGTAGTTCCAGTGTAGCCTCCTAACCGTCCCTCACTTATTGTTACATACTCACTGATTTCCTCCCCCTTCCACTTGTGCAGTTGTTCTCCTGCTCTGTCATACTCCTGAGATAGAAGAGGTCTGTCCTTCTTTTGTGTCACAGCATCATGCAGAGCAAACAGAATGTCAAAGTGGGAAGGATAGAAGGATAGAAGGATGGAAGGAGTGGATCTGGGTGCTGAACATTTTCAGTGTCCAGGTTGGGTTGTATGCTTTTATGTCGGCGTTCTGCTGAGCCGCTGGATTCGGGTGTCGGCAGCAAGCTAAAGAACAAAGTGAAGGTTTTATTGCGGTCACAAAGTAACTTTATACCTCCTCTATTAGTGTACGGCAGGCTGGCTTATGGAGATACAAAGGGCAGATCGATCAGCATTGCAGATGGTGCGGCGCGGGGCGGAAGTCAGTGGAATTAGCTTTGATACGTGTTATAAATCAGCTGATGGCAACTGGCGAGCTCTCGAAGGTGGCTCCTAATGTCTCACAGAGCGCTGATACATAATCTCTCTCCTAAAATAATGTCATAATGGCACGCATGCTGACACACTTAACTATCACATGATGTTGTTTAGAGAAAGAGTAGAAGAAATGCTTTGAGCTCATTCTTTTTTGCAACTTGAGACGCTTGTTTTGATAATTATGCATACACACACACATGCACACACACTTCATTACAGCATATTCTCCAGCTTTCTAACTTTGTACGCATACCGAGATATAATTACACAACATCAAAGCTCTGAAGTTGTGCTGATAGGGATAGTAAATGAAACATAACCGGATGCAGGGTGGTGGTTTCCTCACTGTACCGTGATAAATCCCCAGAGGGGAAGAGAGATTTTTAGTTTTTTTAGTTTTTTGTTAAGACCATTTGTTATATGGGTGGATGCACACCGCACTATTGTGACTGCAGTATGTAAAAGGCTATAATTACTTATATATTTCCATGATCCTCCTGTTTCTGCTGAAGTTTGGGCTCAAAACGTTTCGGTTCACTCGGTCCAGACCAATAAACATCGATCCATTGTTCTTCTTAGTTCTGCGCACATGAAGTCATTTGACAGCAATGCAAATATCTTGATAGAATTGTCTCTCATGCAAAAGCAAACTCCCGGTGTCCAGCAGCTGGATCAGACCTGGGAATCCTAAATATGTATTCTTATGAGTAAATATGTGCAGAGAAAGGAGTTTGTTCCAGACAAATAACCATCAGCTGGTCTCAGCCAGTGTGTAGTTTAATATTGTATTCAGAACAGCTGTTTGTATGTGAGGACATCATAGCATACTGTACATTTCCAAGAGAGCGTGTTGTAATTCTTTCCACCCTGTGAAGTTCACATCAAACTACACAGGGAGAGGTATAAAGGATCTGTGGTTCGTCTGTAAAGGGCACTTTATCAATTATTAGTGTGCTTACTAGTAACTGCTTTGCTCAGTTGAAGGAAACGGTTTGCGAAATTATTTAAAACATGCAGCAAAGCCAGTTTACACAACTTGAAGCAAAACACTTGAAGCAAGATCAGAAGCACAACTGGCTCCTCTTGCCCCCTGTGGAAGGACTGAGGCCGGTCCATCAGAGTGAGCCTCCTCTGAGTCAGACTCCTCTGCCTTTATTCACCTCTCTAGAGATTGTGATACAGTCAAATATGTGTGAGCCCACTCTGCCTGTGGGATATGGTGCTCATACTGTAGTGGTTTTTATTCATTTTAATCATTTGAGTTAAATGTGCCAAATTCCAGAGCATTACAGGTGCAAGATACAAGATTGGGAGCATTTTGATTGCCTCTCAAAGCTCTCAACATGGCGATGCTTAAGCCGGTGACTTTTAGTTATCAGTGCTAACGGCGCTAACAGTACAAATTACGGCAAAAGTGCTGACGGAGCTAACGGTGTTTACCTGAGGGGGGAACCGGAGGGTGGATGCTACGCCTCCGCCACGACGCAGAGCGGCAGCTCAGCCGTCGCCAGGTTGAGAGCCATTGAGAGGCAATAGAAATGCTCTGTCTCATAAATAGCACCTCAAAGGTGAATTAAGGAACGAAAATGTCTCTCTGGAAAATAATGACCCAGTCTTGAATCAGCACAGTGAATTAAGTCATCACCATCAATCACACTGTACTTCTTACTGAAAGCACTCAGGCAAGACTTTGACTTACTGTGTAGCCGAAATAACATCCAGTCTTTAGTTCAGGAAACAGCAAGAGCTTTTGAACTGACTCGCAGGAAAACAACATTTTCACATTTAATTTACCCCCCAGATCATCACATTGAGGATACTGTTGAGTATTTATCACGTCTATGCGCACATCATGCGAGCACTAAAATGAGACACTGCTCCATGATGCAACCGGTGTGTGTTTAGCCGTGCAGGGATATTCACAGCACATTGGTCGGTGAGGGAGGGTCACCTTTGCACAATCACCTCTTGTGCACCCTGCCCCTGCATGCATGCCTCTGCATTAAAATGCCAGTAAGAATGTGACTAATGTGCCTAATGAGAAAAATATCTGTTTTTTTTTTTTTTGATTTGAAGCAGATGTTTGTGTCAAAAAAGCAAACTTTAAAAAAACATTGTAACCATCAACGTTCCCTAGTAGCCGTTTACTGTGGTTTAAATGATTTAGTAAAACAAAACACTCCGAAGTATTCCTCATCATGAAGACCATCAATGCCAAACAACCACACCAAGAAGAAAGGTGTCTTCCTTTCTACAACTAATCACCCATCTGCCGAGCTCTCTACATTTAATTTGACACGGAAAAGCAGATTAAGGGGAGCAGGAGGCATGACTGCGGTGGCAGCGCTGTTTGAATTCTTTCTCAACTCGCACATTATCCTCCATCGCATTCTAACGCAGAAGCTGGAGACATACAGCAACAAGGTTAAGTGCCTGGTCTCCTTTTAAAAAATGTTTAAAAAGATGAGCCTCTTATACTGCATGAGACCATGAAAGACTTGAATTACTATAAGAGCATCTATATCTGTGGTATGAAAATGAAGGAAATTAAGACCTGAAGTTAAAAGCGTATATATATATATATGGTGAGGCTGGGTAGGCAGAACTTTACTAGACTGGTGGAATGAAAGCAGTGCGTGCGTATGTGGTGGTTTTTGTGCGAGTGTGGGAGCGGACACGCCAAAGCTGCAAACATGCTCGCAGAATGTCCGGCTCACATGTCTGAGCAGGTGTTTGCCCATTGAATAGAGGTTAGAGCGAATAACTGGTTGTTCAGGAGGAGAGAGAGAAAGAGAGAGAGAGAGAGAGAGAGAGAGAGAGAGAGAGAGAGAGAGAGAGAGAGAGAGAGAGAGAGAGAGAGAGAGAGAGAGAGAGAGAGAGAGAGAGAGAGAGAGAGAGAGAGAGAGAGAGAGAGTCAAGGTCAGAGAGTAATTAGGCTTTTTTCCTGTCAGACCAGGGAAACTGTCAAGCCTTGGGGATGAAAAGTGATTATATGGGAGTATGAGAGTAATTGAATTCTGTTGCGGAGCCAAAAGAAAGGGTTAGAAAGAGAGGACATGATATCAGCAGTAGCTTCCAGTTGTCTTTCCATTATTTATAACAGATGCTGAAACATGGCGCAAAATATCGCGACGCAGGTGAAAATAATATGGTGCCTTTTACTTTGTTTTCAGTAGAACTCCAACAAACATATTGTTCGTTGCTCAGTAGTCCATGAAAAAAGAAATTCTGCTTTCATCTTGACAGTTGTATGAGCTCCATACGAACGATTGAATAATTGGACAGACGTGTATGACGGAACATATGCAGTGTGTCTTCGGTCGCATGTTTTGTGCGACGCGCAAAATGCGTGTCGTAAAAGTGACACGGAATCACAGCACAGTAACTCTAATCAGTCATGGCAGAGAGATTCTATCAGCTGTCGGCCATTTTGTAACGCAGTAGCTGCAGGAGCAATAAAGAGACGGTGTCTCCGGGGGTCTTTGAGTTACTGAACCCGGAAAAAAAGCTTCCATCCCATGAGCAACACAAGCTCTACAACCAACACATCAAGCTGTAACATTGTTTTTAATGAGGTAAACTTTGTGAAAATGTAGTTGAATATAATTTATAATGCTTCATATATTGGTTAAAAATTGAATAAGAGTCTTTGGGTATGAAAACAAACTGGTGATTATCTCTCCTGTGGACCATTACAGCTCATGAAACAGCTAAATGTTGAATATTGTATAAATCCCGCATTAATAAACTTGGTCAACGATAAAACAACAACTTATTAGAAATTGAGTTAGCCATAAGCATTAAACTAATGATTTAGCAACACGTGTGACTGCACTGTGACCAAATACAAAGGATTCGGGCCAAAGGGAATATCACAACTTGGCAACCTTAAACAATGATTTATTTATTTTCAAAATAGCATAATTAAATTATTCATTCACCAGCAACAAAGCAATTACTTTTAAAATAATAACCATTCATAACCAGAGTCTGAATAGAACGTAGTACTCGACCCGTTCTCACTTCCACCTCGGCCTTTCAACATATTCCACTCGACTCATCCCGTCGTTATTAGAAAGTCAGAACATCTGATGTAACATAAAGGACGGACCTGAGAGTTTAGCTTGAACCGACGTCGGAAGTTCATTTTGAAAGAAGACTTCTTGTACGTTTTATGCAACAAGCTGAAAGTGACACGCCGTTCCTGGCACGCCCAAAACTGACCTGACCACCTCAAGTTATTTTAGAATAATTCAGTAAAAAGAAGATTAAATAAGCCCTATTCACAGGTCTCATAGTATAACATTCCCTCGTATAAATCCAATATTTGTACTGTCTTAGCCAGTTCCAAATTGAACATGTTACAATGTTGGTTAAGTGCCTCATAAAATGCTCCCTTGATGCATATATTGGGCCTACAATGCCTTTTTCTCTTTGTTTGTTTTCATGGAGATGGACATTATCAGGAGGCAAGTGGTCCTGATGGCAGATTTAAGGCGGTATTGCTAAAGGTTTTATAGGCCAGTTAATCGCAGCTCAGTCCATAGACTGTCTAAATGTGTAAATAAGACATTGATCCCCCTTCAGAGTGAGCGCCTTCAATAAATATGACGAATGAATTAGTAATGAGAGGAAATAGGCTTAGAAAGGAGGAATACGGGGAGGGGAAGTGAATGGATGAATACTGAGCACAGGGGGAAGGAAAGGAAAGCAAAGGGGGAGAGAGGATGGAAGGAAAGGGCCATGAATGGGAGGAAGAAAAGCAGAAAACAATAAGTATTCTGTCATGAGAATGGAAGCGTTGATTCTATTGTTTTGAAATTCTCTTTGAATCCGATAAATATTTTTCATTTTCCTGCTGCAGGACTTATAAGTAGCAATATTGCACACGGTCTATGCAAATGATCCCCTCCCTTCTGCTTCTCCTTCCACTCCTGTCCTCTCTCTCCTCCTCTCCCCTCACCCTCTCCTCCCGTCCGACTCGCGCTCCGTTAGGAATTGAAGCTGATTATATGAGTATAATTGAATCTCTCTGATATGCACCGCATCCATTTCTGCTGCAGTGCAGCGATCGATAGAGCTAAGGCTAATTTAATATGCACTTTATCACCCCGCTCATGAAACACTTTATCTTTGTCCGCAATTATACACTCCCTCTCACTGTCACTCTCCTCTTGTTTAGTCGTAGAACCTGAGCCCTGAGAGCATATCTGTGCATGTGTGACTTTGCATCATGGGCATGATTCCGAGCTTCGCGTGTCAATGTGTTACCTTTATGGTATTTATTTCGGTGAAGCTCCCTGGAATGCAAAAATATTTCATGGTTAATAGTTCGCATAAAAGGTAGCATTCTCTGTATGCAGCACCACTCTCCTCCCCCTCCCTCCTCTCCTGCTTTCACATTCAAATAATCTTTATTGGCACGATGGGAACAAGACGTTTACTGCATCTTATCAGCACAGAATTTCATCTCTCTCTCTATTGCACTCTGTGTCACAGTATCTTTCTCCACTCAACCCACTCAAACCCACTATATGAGTTTCATCTCCAACGTTCTTTCAGATTTTCTTTCATATGTTCTCCTTTTTCACTTCCTGTGTGCATATTTATCTTTTGCTGTTTGAATTCAGATTGTTCTGCCAGTGAAGGAGTGGTGTGCAATGAAAACAGAAACCATTTAAAATTGGTAAAAAAGTGGGTTTCCTGTGGACGGATTTGTCTCTTTTGAGGACGAACCCTCATTACCCTTCCCAACGGCTTTGCATTACGTGAAATTATTTCATCACAAAACCTTGAAATTAATGAATTCCCTCAAGAAGGAAGGGTTTGTTGGTTATGATTCCTCTTTTCCGCGACTTATCTCAGTATTGCATGTCTCAGCTGAACCACAACCAGTGTGTACCGGGCCCGATGTGTGTGTCAAGAGTCAGGAGATGTTATTTCATCTCGTCACTATTCTGCATTCACAGCTCCAGCTCCAGTGTAAAGCTCAGGGACTGCAGGGATTATTTTTTACATATTTCTGCTTTTTGATTTGATATCACACAATGGAGAGTGATACGAAAAGAGAAAGCTGGCTGGACGAAGGTCAAAAGAAATATTCAGTGCAAATTTGCACCTCATGCAGCTGAGCTATGAGCTTCCTTTATGGGAGAAGTCTGGGTCTTAACACAGGCAGTTGTATGTAAAGTATCAGGCAGGCTTGTGTTAGTTTCAGACACTCATTGATTAAATTCCTGTTTACCAACAGTTGTTGCCGAGTATTCCCCCAGCTGCTCCCTTACAACCTGCAACCTTACAGCTGACACGCCCGGAAGCAGCAACAACTGCACAAACCAGCCGCGGCCCATGTAGCCAGCACATCCCCGTGTTGTATGACATTGAAATCAACACAAAAGCATATTTTCTTTTTCCAACTATTGTGTTTTTGCGAAAAATGAATATAACGCGGTGAAAAAGCCACGTCTTTATTTTCTAGACGAATTTGACATTTCTGAGCTTTCTCATTGCGAATACAGGCATCAACCAATCACGTTGTGTGGAACAGATGTTCGTGTACTATCGTGTACAACAACTGGGAGGCTCTGTCATCCAAACAAAAACTATTCATCTTTTCAACCTTGACAAATGCAGCGCAGACCAGATCTCACCTTTCACAATAAAAGCCCTCGACATGTGTTCCACGTTAACCAATCCTCACACCAATGCGTCAAATTCCCAGCTTGTCAGTGGCACTAAGCTTCAAACTATAACACTCTTTGTACCGCTCTCGCATCAGTTTTCCACGTCACTGACGGTGTGTCTTTTCAAAATAAACTGCCGTCTTCACAGGCAGTGTGGGTTAAGACAACAAAACCGCTTCGTTAAGTTTAGGAAAAGAGTGTGGTTGGCTTTAACCTGACGCACTAAGGACTCATGTGACTAGCAACTCTACCAGCGGGAACCAAACTTCACCTGGAGCATTTCTCAAAAAGGAAACTCAATAAATAGCTTTCAGTAGCTTCGGCTACACAACTATTTACCTCCGTTTGCTGCCAGCCGCTGCTGTGGGTCAATAGGATCCCGGTTGTTGGTCCTCTGCGTGCGCGAATCTATTCAAACCATTTTTTTTTTTTAACTGCTGCAACTGTCGCAAATTCACATCACTGCTGGTACGGATAGTTTTGATAAGAAATATTCACAGTCGTCATGGTGTGTGAATTGCTTAAGTTTAAAAAAAACATGTTTTTTTCTTTGAAAGAGGCATTGACCACCTGATTCACTGTTAAAGCCGTAAAAAGCAGGGAAACTCCCGGGCACCCCGAGGATCGCAGCCCAGAGAGCGGCAGATGCCCAGAGAGCAGAAGTGCAGCTCGATGCTAACCATGTTTGAGATTGAAAGCTGTAGTCAGTGCAGCTTCTATAAAATCACAGGCTGACTTCCCAGTTGTAAGAATCTAGACATTTCGAGGTGATCGTACGTAGCCCTGAAATGTCAGCCGCTACGCACGGCCCACAGATTACCACGGATTTACAATTTTATTCACAGCGTCCAAGGGTGTTTGCAAAATAATGCCCCCAATAAATTCCTCAGAAATCAATCTAAGCCATTGTGCAACATGCTTATCTGTACCAACATCTGCTTGTCAATGAGGTATTCTACTTGACTGTTGCTGGTGCACATTCAGTGCTCTTCATGCTAAGTGCAATACCGTTTGTCATTTGGCAGTGACGGCCTGCAGCAATTTATACAAGCTGTTTTTTCTCTCTCAAACCGCTCTATAGAAGATCGCCTCGCAGCTTCACACCAGCATAATCAGCGGCAGTTCGCCGGCTGTGCGAGATGCCCGATGTGACCCTGCTGTAACCGTTAGCCTCTCTGATAAGCCCAATCGCCCCAGCCGGCTGGGTTGACCCCAAGCTTTGGCACCGATACAGAAAATATTTGATAGCTCCAGAGAGGTCAATGAATCAAATCTCAGCTTTCTGACCTCATGGGACAAACCTTGGCCGAAGGCGTCAAGGAGAAATATAGAGGGTATGAGAAAGAGGTCACGCATGGGTTGGGGGGGCATGGACGTCACACCAGTACAGCCAATTATTGGTGTATAATTACAGTGACAATCTGTCAGCCTACTTGTAAAGGTCCGACCTGCCTCTGCAAAGATGTAGCGAGACGCGTCATACCTGATGAATATTGACTTTCACGGCCAATGATCTCAGGCCAGTCTCTGACAGATGAGCTCGAGTAGCCGTAGGGCAGCTTTATGATCAAGGGCACATTTATTATCACTAAACTTTGCTGGATTGGTTGCTCCTAGTGTCCTTTCCATGTTTGGGGTTCCAATAATATAGAAAAAACACCTTTTCCAACTCCTAAGAAAAACATCTTTAACAGCTAAAAGTTATTTTTTTGTCATTTGGGCTCAGAGCTGCATGTATACTGGTTATAATAGCCGCAGTGTTGACCAATATTTACTTCTATCAGTAGCATCAGGTTAGGGCAAAATCAAATCCTCCCATTCACCGAAAAATGGCAAACTAGAAGGTAAAGTCAGACTGAGTCATGGACAAAGTGGCTTCTCCCTGCAAGCCATGCAGTCATTTTTGGGGGAATGGGGAATAGGTTGCGATTGAGTTTCCATGCAGCTCTGTAGAAGCTATTAGATAGACAACACACAGAAAGAGTAAGAAGCGAAAGGCCATGTAATAGGACTCCTGCTGGGAAGGAGATTGGTCTAGCTCGGCTCTACTGTGCCGCCTCTCGTCCAAACCTCCCCCAGGCTTTTGCCCCAGCGTGAACACTCTGCACCACCTCGCTGATTGACGAGCAGCGTTTTTTGCTGTTTTGCTTGAGCATAATAAATGCAACAATCTCAAATCAATTTTTTTTTCAGATTGACATCAAGACACGGATGAGGGTTGCTGATGCTGTCTCTGTTCCGGAGGAGCAAAGCGTTTGATGCCATCAGTGAAATAGATGTCTGCCGTGCAGATGTTTAATAAATGGTTACAGAGTCTTACAGAGAATTTTAAAGATGCTCTGGGAGGGGAGCTGCTGAGATGGATGAATGTAAAGAGACGCAAAGTACCGCTGAATATTCATATCAGTTCATTGATTAGGACTGTGACTCCAGCTGATGTCTGCAACATTTTATCTCAGGAATTTTTTTGCTCTGACCACATCTGCCCGGACAGCCCATCATCAATGGCAGTCCTTTGAAACAGGAAAGTAGATGTTATAGTGCCTCTCAAGTGTGTGGGAGTTGTGGGGCATCTGATACAACTTCTCACTACCAACCTAGTGCCCCTCGGCCTCACGAGAAGTTAGAATCAGGCAACAAAACTAAAAAGATGGCGGGTGACTTTAACTTGACTGATGAACGAGCCACAAAACTAACGAATGAGCGAACTGTCGTGTGACTAACTAACACTGACGTGACAAAATAAGTTGGCGTTGACTTTTAGTTTCACACGGCTCACGAACGGAGGTGGGGGGGGCAAAGGTTTTTTTTTGTTTTCCCCGGCTGCCACCATTCCAAGCGGACTATCGGGCACTTTACACTACGTCGGTTTCTCTGACATCTAATAATGATGCGGATGGGTTTACATTGGAGTTGAGAACACCGGGTGCCTCTGTGCGGCAGTATGAGGCGCCAAGCGGCTCTGATCAAGTGTCGGTATGTGACGAGTTGGGAGAGAGACTGGGTTGTTTTGTGACTCTCCAGCTTGTCGGTGCTGGATGACAATAAAACTGTGACTTAAACACCAGACTGCATTTCAAAATGTACCGTAAAATATTTTTATCCGAAGACAGAAATGTGTCTGTAAATGTAATGGACAATGAATTGAACGTAACATCCCTGGTCAGGTTTCAAGCCTCGCCTCACAAGTCAAACAGGACGGTAGAAGGTAATACAAACCTCAGGAGTCAGGAGTTGCCGAAACATTTTATACATTGTGATGTCTGAAATTATTACTTTTTCGACTCCATTGTTATGCATTTTGTATTTTGGGTATAGAAAAAGATTCGTGAGCATGTATCACCTTGTATGAAAGTGTTGAGACCTTGAGAATCCAGTATGCAAATCAAAGACAATTGCAGTTTTGAGAATTGTTTTCAGAACGAGCCCGTTCTCTGCATAGTTTCAATGTCAGAGGGAGGTAATGCTGTGCTTTCCCTGTGATTACCATGTATTCTTTATGAATTATCTTCAAATGCTGCTGTTTGACATGAACAATACCAATACCATACAGTTTGGGGGAACATATTTGGCTGCCTGGATTTCATTTTTCTTCAATGCACCGGACAAAACATTCATAAGTATCTGCGAAATATTGATGGTTGTTTCCACATCAGTTCATTCCTTTATACAGAATCAGTGCATGCTATCTGAACCGCCAACTGATAAGAGTTCGAACCCGAACACATTCCACATGAACGCCAGATCCCTCTTTCCTTCGAGTTGAACTTCATCATTAGATGTGTTGCAGTGATGCAGAATAGTTGCATGTAGAAGTAGGACACTGGAAGAATTGCTGTAAATGCTTTGCCACATGGCTTCACTTGTCCCAGACCTTCTTCAGTGTCCACAGTAATCTGTTCTGATGTATACATTATGTAATAAAACGGGCATGGTTGCACCTTGCCTGTCGAAACCACTGGTCTTTATTTAAAGCTAAGAAGGAACATGTTGACATTTCAATTCAGTCAAATATAATAATTCACTGTCTAGCCCTCGTCTGAGTTGAAAAAAATGTTGATATAAAAACATCTGCCTAAATGTTGGGGTAAATTCTTCCATGATGTTGTGGACTTATGGACGTGGATTTTGTCTGATCAGAGGTTGCTTCCTGCATGTGTGAAAGGAGAGAAGCATGGTTGAGGGAAAAAAAAAAAAAAAAGATGGCGAGGAAGAGAAAGACTGAGTCGAGGCAGATAGAGGTTAGAGACAGAAGTCAGCCAGGGAAACGTGACAGGCATGACCTCAGCGGTCACATCTTCCATCTTCTCCCTGGAAGCTAGAAACATTGGAAGACTGACTATACAGAAAGCACCTGGGGCTGCTGGAGGTGACCAGCAATGCATGACAATTATCCTGAACAAAACCCGCTGCCATTGCCTTCTGCGGCTTGTCCTGACAAAAAAAGAAAAGGGCCCAAGAAGTCTGTTCGCCTGTAATGCCGGTGATTTACGGGTTTAACCTGTTATGAGTCAGCCTGCACTACTAAGAGAGCATTGGCTGTCTCACTGAAATGTGGTGACATTCACAGGGCAAAACAAAACACGGGACAAAATGTAAATATCTCAGACGGAGAGGACAGATGGTTTGAGACAGGTGTAAAGGTGTGTTTAGAATGAATGTCAAGCAAATTAGAAGGCAGGGTGATGCATACAAAGTCAACGGAAAAATTTGACTACATGCAAATACATGCACTTCCGTATTTAAAACAAAGTCCTGTGTTGCATCATTTTTAGATAACAAGGAAATACTTGTGCTCATCCCAAAGATATATGACTCTGCTTCATAAATGTGCAGAGACAAATGGATAAAGGATTGTTCTGGGTCAACAATGGATGTGAATTTGACAGCTCCTCCAGAAAGCAGCCTTGTTTCCATTCACGTTTGTTAGGGTTTGTCTTTTTACGAACGTTTTGAAGTATCCCATTAGAAAAACTGTATGGAAACGGAAAAATACAATAAAATAGACCTGACCTGTTGTCATATTTGCTGGTGAAGTGCGGACTGAAGAGCTTTTTATATTTGCAACGAGCTGCTCAAGTGGCTTTTATGAATCCTTTCATGCAAACACTCAGCTGTGTAGATCTTGGATATGCTTTTAAGCAAAATGAACTATACAGATGCACAGTAATGCTTTTAGTGATCTTGGTCAAACAACAAAACAAATGGTCAATCCGGAAGAAATCGTCCCAATTTGACAGTAGCATGTTCATCTATTTTCATGCAAAGTTGAAGTACAGCATTAGAAAAGCCGTATAGAAACTGGGCTAATGCTTGTCTTCATCTCCGGACAGGAAACATGATGACAATATTATCAGTTAAGGCAGTTAAACCGTGTCCTGTTGAAACTAATTCCTGATTCTCTCTTAAAACCCACTCACAAATGCCCACATTGACATACTGTAACGGTGGACTAGTAAAATATACATTTTCGTGTCCACACTTTACCGACTTGAGGCCCCGCATTTCAGGCAAGAGTATTTCTGTCATGAGTTATCGTACATCTGACACTCGTGAGTTTTGTAATATGATGCATTACTGTAATGGGGGCACAAAGACAGTCAGTAATGGTGAGATAATCGTTAGTGTGTGCCTAACTGGTAGCTAATTATTGAATCGTTACTAGTTTTGTGCCACTCAGTGGCTGATTCAAAGTTCAGGAACTACTCATGGAGCAGCAGTCTCACTCCCAGAGCGTCAAACATCGATGCTCGGGCGGTGGCGTCTTGACACCAGGGCATAATATTTCAATTTTCTGTCTACCATGGAGCCCTCTGCTGGTCAGAGACTTTGGAATTTGCTGAAAATCCATTTCACCACAGACAGAAACCTTCTTTATGCCCACCCAAAGACCCCCAAGCCCACACATGCCGAGCCACACTCACACAAATCCACAAAGTCAAACACACATACGCACACTGTTAAGCCTGTGTGTTTCCCTCCGTATTAAATGGGACTTAGTACACAGAATAATGGCGTCCTGGCTTCTTAGACAAGACTAATCCACTTTCATGCCATGGCACTCTGACGTGTCAAGCCTTGTTCGTCGTCCCTGCCTCATTAATGAATGGGAACATCAATTAATCTTCTTATTAATGATTCATGGGCTCTATATGCTAATTCTTCTCTCTTGTGTCAGAAAATCCTTGCGGCCAGAGTCAACACATTGATATTGCATACTGGACGAAGCCATGTCAGGGTGCTTTTTGTTTAAGTGGTGCATTTAATCATCAAGCACCTTTTACCCACAGCATGAGTGCCCTGCTGTATGGTTTGTCACCACCTCGTCACGTTGACAACATGCTCCTGCATATAGTTTTGTTTGAATTTCATGCTATGCTTAGTAGATTCACACACGTTGGACGGTGGGGCTGTCAAGCGTGTAATTTGGATATCATGTTCACTGTGTGAGTATCCTCTAATGTGCTCATGTGCAAAACAATATGTTTCTATAAAAGGTTCCCAAGACAATAGATGCAGAAATGCGCATCTTTCATGAGAAAAGCATTGACCAGAAAACTGCAGGTTGACATGTTCCGTGACTGAGACGTTGTAGTTGGCTGTGACACTGTTTATTTACAAAATTTGCAAGAATGAATAAATCATAAGCATTCGTCGTTAGCCGATAAAAGCATATTTTATTGACATACGACAAACCACCTTGCATTGATTAATAGAAATAACATCAATTCTTTCTATGTACGAGAAAAAAAGTAACATATGAACATACATTAATGAGAAGTAAAGAATAAAGTCATATTTCTAGAATGTCTTCATACTCTTGGCATTCATCTCATAGTTTCATCTCTTGCTCTGTGGTGTTCTGTTCTCAAAGCATCTTTTTCTTCTTCACAGCTAACCATCTATGATTTGAGATAATAATCGATTTAATAGTATTCAGATGTGTTGCTCTGGTCTCGTTGCTCAACTTACTTTGTTACTATCTGTGGTGCATGATTGTGATCACCATGTTGATGACAGTTAGTGTGTTTACATGAAGACTAATACTTTAGTAACGCTCTGATTGTAATAACACCCTGGGAATATATTTTAAATTACAGTCAACATAACCTGATTAAGATCACTTGTCAGTTTTACGAATTACAATGCCTTTACAATCACTGCTTCCTTTTAGTATTTCTATTGTGTGCATAAGTCTTCTGTACATTAACAGCAGCATAGTGGAAGAAAATGAAATTGAGTAATGGAAGAAGATACGTCAACGCAGTAAAACCAAAGTCCCTCCTTTCCCCCTCTCTTGTTCTGTATGCTAATCAGATGCCTGCAGGCTACCTCTACATCTTTCTGCACACTAACCAGATTATCACACACATCATGTAAAATTTGGGAAATCAGGTTAGTGGGAACCATGTCAACACTTTAATCAAACAATTACCCAATCTCGCAGTAATCATTGGAGTATACAGTGTGCGCAGTATGTAAATGTGCCGCGTATCTGCTAAAAAAAGGGAACATCACACATGTGTGCTTCACACACATATTGACAGATTACACTTTCGTCTCTCTCTCATAAATATATGCACACTGCCAGAGCAGACCAGGGCTAGATATCACACATGATATGACTGAGATGATCCTGCTGACTCCTGATATATTAGATTAACGGAGATTGGAGGTCCTGGCATCAGTGACTCAGTGAGTCAATACAGTCTGTATTAATTTGCACAATAATGAGATGCCCATTGGTATGCACTGCAAATGCATGACGGTTTTTATTCATGATGCAATCTTCGTAAAGTCAACTGCCCCATGTCAATCTGCCATGCCAATATCCAATATGATTCACACACTAGATCAGTCTGGTATCCAATATGATTCACACACTAGATCAGTCTGGTGCAAATCAGCGTGCAACAGCGTAGCTACGATGGCACTGCACTGGAATCCACCAGTAAACCAGTGTGGGGTCTTTGGTGTCACGTGGATTTATAATCAGGACCTCAGACAACTCCTGTGACTGAATCTGTGAAGCGACAGATCAAGCTTGAGCTGCACGTAGCTGTCCGTGGTGCTGAATTGAGCAAAACAGGGCTGGCTGCTGCTGCTGCCGACCGTGACGCTGAGCTGCAGGCTCATTACATTTAGTGAGGCTGTCCTCACCAGAAAAGAAAAAAACGTTTTTTCAAACACCTCTTGCGGTTATGTAAATAATAACACCTCAACACCTGGACGCATCATGCAACTTTGACGTCAAAGAATGAAAGTCCGATCGCTGGCCCCTAAAGTCTACATATGGTGGTGTCCTTGAGCAACATTGCTTTCTGTAAGTGTGCGTGTTTATCATTCCTGATGAGCAGGTGAAAACTCTCTATACAGGAAGTCCATTTACTATAAGTTATTTTTGGAGCAGTCTTAAGGGTCGCAGTTGGAAGCCATTGACAAACATGTTTTGTCATGATGGTGAACCTGCTGTGTTCATTAAACAGCTTGGTTCCTGTCCGACTTCATTCATGTTTGTTATTATTGTTACAGCCTTTCTACAGTTGTGACCAGCCTTAGATAGGAAAAGCCTATGCTGTAGATTAATGTGTTTTCCTCAGGAAAATTATGAATCAAAATGTCAAAGACTTGGCCAGCTTTGTAGGTCCCACCATTTAAATTACAAAGAAACTGCATGCGTCATTATCATACGGCTTATTGCATATTGCCGTTTAGGTTCAGAGAAATTCATCGGATTTGAGCTCTGAGCAGGAGAAACCGGAGCCCTTTAGTTTGCCAAGTAGGATACAGCTGATGCACAAGGAACATGACCGGGTTAATTGGGGCTGGCACATTCGAGATAGTTGCATAATACAGGATTGACACACTAACTGAGGAAGAAAAACAGCAGCTCATGTGTACAGTACAGATGAATCACATTACGCGACAGACGCCTGGAAGTAAACACAAGACTCAGGTCTTAATGCGACAATGGGGATGCAAGCCTGCATGCTTTTTAGGAGGTTATAAAGAACACACTAACCCACACACATACTAAAGAGTGCATGGCCTGTCTCTCTGCTATTTGCATGCAAAGACCCACCTGACTCTTGTGCATAACCCTCCTGGTCATAGAGTATAATCCCCTTCTCCTGAGAGGATTTAAAAACATGCAAACACGTGGACACTTGCACACAGTATCGTTGTGCGTGGGAGACCTGGCCAAGAGAAAGGCAATACAGTTTACAGAAAACAGCAATAACCACAACCAAACATATGCAAAAACCTGTTGAAGTATTAAAATACATACAGACAAAAAAGTTTCCTTCTTCATCCCACAGCATAAAGTAACAGCCAAACAACAAAGCAAAACAGCAAAATTAATTCAGGACAGACATCAAGAGCAGAACATCAACAAACGACCTCAAACAGACACACCATTGAAAAGATGGCTGCAAAACGTAGGCGGTTAAAGTTTCAGTATTCTAGAAGAATTTCGCTTGAATTACATGCTGTAGATATTTTTGGTGGCTCTTGCCTTTCTATAGTGCCTCCCTTCGGGTAAACGTTTGGAGGCATAGATGTAATAGATTCATTACACGCTAATAGAGCAACACATGGACCACGGTCTACCTGTGTGAGATCCAGGGATTTGTTCAGCTCAAATCACTATTGGTCGACCTCCAATAAGAGCTGAAACCAAGAGGCCATTTGCTTCATGAATGTCTCTTTCATCCTTTAACCCATTCTTTCATTTTCAGGCCCAAGCCTTAAGAGCCCAATTTCAGCATAATACCCAGAGAGGCACTCCTTGAACATTTGTCCATATAAATAATATAGTATCTCTCCTTTCTGAGCCAAAAGCATCTAGCGTCAGGGATCAGCACAGTTCATCAATGAAGATGGGGAGATTTAAGGAATATCGTGCTTGTGGGAGAACAAGCTGTGAGCCCTCAGAACATTGTATTGGTTAGTGTAATGTAGTGACATATGCCCACTGTTTCTCAGTCCTAATGTAGTCGTAACCCTTCAAAGTAATGATTTCGTGAGAAAAAAAACATTCACAATTCTAGCTGCAACTCTGAGTCCATAAAGACTCATTTACTAAATTTGATTAATTGTTGGTTTAGTAATTAGTCGGTGAATCGATTAGTGAATCAACAGGAAATGAATGAACGACAGTTTTGTAATTATTTACAGATTAACAGATAATATTTGCTACTTTCATTTACCAGATGTTGCTTGCAGGGAAGAGTTCACATTGCATGTTCAAGCATCAGCAGCTGATAAAAAGCAATTACGGGATGCGTTTTTCTATCAATTTGGTAAATAACAACTTGTGTTACAGAAGCAGTTGCATTCAAATTGAACGCAGTCTGAACAAAATCTATCTTCTCTCGTGGATTTCACTTTTAGGATGTGCCTTTCTACATTATAGACTTGGTTCTCTGATCACACTTTAGGCTACATCTGGATCAAATGCCAGTGCATTTACAGTTACTGCTTTTATTTATTCAAAACAGCCGCACATCAGAGAAGATGTGTGACAGTATCTCAGCGCCGAGGTGAATATCTTTGAATGTAAATAGCGTTTGAATTATTCATGACTGTCTTTGTGTCATTACTTCACCTGAAACCTACCAATTCCACTCCATTATATCAATTGGCATCGCATGCAATACAAATATTACTTTACATATGTTCGGTGACGTGAGTGATGGCAGTAAATAGCTTGGCGGTAGTAATAGGTAGTGAAAGTCAATAGGGAGTTGCGTCTCACAGCAATCACTGGGTAAAGGATGTACTGACAGTTAAGAACACGCAGCACTTGCGTCTCATTTACTGGCACTAGTGTGTGAAATGCATTCGAGTACTCACATAAGAGAGGTGAGCCTCAGGAGCCTTGAACGCCTCACCTGTGCAGGTTTGAATCCCAGCGGAACATCGTCTCCTGTGTATCCCGGAGTCAAGGTTGTTGTTTTTTTTTCCAAGTTTCTTATGAAAAGGAAAAGACAAAGTGGAAGAAAAAATATGCAGAAATACATGCTTTTTACTGTAGTAGCAAAATATACACAAGAGGCCGTCGCTTGACAAATATTTGCTCTTTCGTGTCAAAAGCCACTCACACAGTGAGAAGAAAAGTGAAAACCTATTCAATATTAGACAAAAACACATTTTGGGAACTATTTGTCAGAGTAAAATTATCCAAAATATTTTGCATAAAATGCTTGCTTGACATTTCCATTGACGTCCACTAAATGCTTCATTTGAATGAAAGCGGAATTTGTTGCTTTGACAAAACAGCTAAAGAATCATTTGCACTCAAAAATCAATAATTAAACCTCGCTACCTCGGCTACGGAACAACTTTACTGTCGTGGCGCAGCTCTCACATGTTGTCTCTTTTACTGTATACTAAGATCACAGGACACTTAGTGGACTCACACAGTCTCAAGGACATAGGCAGTGTCCTGTTGTACACACACACACAGGCTCTGATAAGAGAAAGACCACAAGGTGGTAAGACAAGCAACCACCAGACATTTCTTCCAATATGTCACGTTTCTAAACACACACACACTCACATACTTGCATCCAGAGCGTCAAACACACGTTCACGTACAACGGTGAGGGCTGGGTAGGTAGGTAGGTAGGTTGCTATGGCAACCGTGTGGAGGTGGCTGGCGAGTTTTACTGCACTGTAGAGACGGAGAGACAGAGAGGGAAAGAATATGAAAGAACAAATGCATGTAGTTCCCCCGAAGACCTTGAATTTCTCAACTTACTGTACGTTCCAAACAGTGACAAAGAAAAAAAAAGGGGGGGGGCGAGCGGAGGCAAGATTGAAGCAGAAGCACTGATGAATCAGACCGATCTACATTGCTGATGTGGAAGAAAACAAAAACACTGAATTATAAGGGAGGTGATTTATTTCAAGGCCCACTGCCTGGTGGTGGAAATGGGTGAATTGAAAAGCCATTAGAGAAGAAAACACCAAGGAGAGGTTGATTGGACCAATTACTGTGTGGGGTTTACTGCTGGCTGCCATCAAATATAACCGTGATGGATGATTAGCTGGATCCAAGATCAATGGAAATTTAGTGTCCGACTCTTAGTGCCGAGTCAGGCGTTGGGACAGAAAATGAGCCTTAGCAATCCTAAATGAGGCACCGAGAGACGAGCATGCATTCAAACCCATGTCAAAGAGGGGCAGTATACTAAAAAACCCTCTTTGGAGAGAGGATGACCACTCTCTCTAGAATACCTTTAGAGTGTGTCTGATGTTTGGACCACTCCAATTTTAACTGGTTATGAAACCATCTCAATTTAATATTGATGCCGGACCTTCTACCTGCAGTCAGGAGCTCTGTGCCAGGCATCAGTGGCTGCTCCTCCGGCCTGGAGCAGAACTTTGCCTAAGGTGGTCCGCTGGTCCCCATTGGGAGGTTTGCTAAAGGGAGTCTGGTGCTGAACAATACCGCGTTTTTCCAAAATCAACACAAAATGAAAGGTTCTCGTACTAGCTTTAAGAAAAAAAAATGTTAGTGTTTTAGTATTCAAAGTATGTTTTTTTCGTATTTCATGGACAGGGATTTTTTTGTTGCCGTCAGAGTTACTTTTTCCTGGTGGTTATGTCGTGAAACAAAATATAACAAAATAAACAGTCCCAGGTTTGACAAAAAGAGGCTTTGACAACTAGTCACTATCTGGCTGGCAAACAAAAAGCTTTTCATTGGTGAAAAATAAAATGACAACTAGCAATATCCTTGTCATGTTTGATTGTTGTTGAAAACATTACAGTTCTGTTCAGAAATAGCAGCATTGAAGCTTGAAGGAAACATTGCTTTCAGCGTGAAGAGTAAAGACGAGCCTTGCATTCTCCGAATAACTCTAATTTGTGTTTGTAACGATATATGAATTTAAATTGCTAGTTCTGGCACACATTAGCTTAAAATGAACGCTCATGTAGCAATATTTTGACCCTGAGTGTCATTCTAAAGTGTCTTTTTCCTTTTAAGAAGCTTCATTGACTACACTTTTCAAAGTAGCTTTACTATTCTCTAAGTCGTAGCTTTGCCTGCTAATAGTGTTCACAAGTGCCTCTCTGAGTGTCTGTTTGTGTCTGTGTGTTTGAGTGTTCTTGTTTGAATGTGGACTCAGTGTCAATGCTGCCACACCCCATGGCACGCCTCGTCCTGTCAGACCAATGCCAAACCTCCCAGTAGCTGGTGACTCGTCCTCACCATCCAAACCTCCCGGACACACACACACACACATACACACACACACACACACACACACTTGCTCTCGCTCTCTCGCACTCTCTCTCTCTCTCTCTCTCTCTCATTCTGTTTGCCTGGACACCCGTGGTATCTTTGGTTCCCAGTTGCTTAATTCAGTTGCATGCGTGTGTGTGTGTGTGTGTGTGTGTGTGTGTGTGTGTGTGTGTGTGTGTGTGTGTGTGTGTGTGTGTGTGTGTATCCCTGTGTTATCGTGCACGTGTGGAAGTGTTGGAGAATGGCAGAGGGCCTAAAGCCCCAGTCTGCCCATTAAGTTGATCAGGGAGTGCAACCATGGTTATGGCTGTAATGTGAGGAGCTCTGAACAGCTCTGATAAAACAGCTTCCCGCCCACAAGTCTCTGGGTCCAAGTGCTGGTCTGGTCTCTCTCTCGCTCTCTCTCTCTCTCTCTCTCTCTCTCGCGCTCTCTCTCTCTCGCTCTCTCTCTCTCTCTCTCTCTCTCGCTCACAAATCTCCATATTGAAAAATCAACACATCATCTCCAGTGTTGCTCTGACCTTGATGCTAAGTCAGATTGCTCTTTGTGGGAATTCTTTGCTCCTCAGTTGCTCAAGTTAATAGCTGAGCTTCCATCTAAGTTACTGAGAAATATATGCAAATCAAGTTGCAGTGCAAACACGCCCACTGAGCACCGCCATGCACCCAAATAGCCGTACTCCATCACCCTTCTCTATTTGCTCTTTTCACACTGCAGAAGACTATCACACAACGGGGTGGTAAGCTTTGTTTCCCGCATAAATCCTGTGATTTAATAACGAATATCCCCGTATCAGCTGGAGGAATATTGTTATTGCGTGAGTAATGTCTCCATTCTTACCTGACATTAAAAGAGGCCTGCTTCTGGCAGTTGATGATATTATCATCTCTTTGCCAGCCGGATCGCACTCCGCAGACAATCGGCGTAATACGAACTTGTCATTTTAGAATTTGTGAAAGTATTATTGATGCTGAAAATGCAACATAACGGAATACGGATAACGGAAAAGATGCATTTTAGACCTCTTTTTTTGAGGGGTGCTAGAAGAGCTCCACAACAAGCTGACAGACACACAGGAAGTCTTCATGAAGTCCACGAAGTTATAAGCAGCCAAGACCAATTTGCACTCAATCAAAGAGGGTCAGCAGGAGTTTGTGTCGATGTGCGTCACACCCGAGGGGCTCCGAGCAGACTCGTTATAAGCTCTGATCATGTAGCGGGTCATGATTATTAGGAGATAAAAGTGCTTTGAGTTACTGCTCATTAGTTGGTGAAGCATTACACAGCTGCCGTGTTGGTATCATATCTCTATTTGGGTCTTTTTGGACTGAACACATTTTGGGTTGGGTCTATTATCCACGGAAAATATTTGGGTCCGCATCAACTCCAATCAACAATATCTGGCTCTTTGGCTGCTAGATTTCCCACTTTATTCCCCGACTAGTTGCTATCTAACCGTCTGCCATTTCTTGCCGGGCAGGTGGAGCACAGTAGCTTTATCACAGCTTGCATACAGGACCTGGGATAAACGAGTGCAGCATTTCCAATTAGACGAACAAAACAAATACATGAAAGAGGCTTTAAGTTGATCCATTCAGTTGTCCAGTGGAATGATAATTCCTTCCACATTACACATGACCTATTGGTGGAGCTCTGAAGTCATTACAGTTGATGAGCAATACGTGCAGTGCATCCACACACACTTATAGCGCATATGCAACATGTAAATGGAAGTCTACACCGAGTCAGTGGTGTGTTCTTATTGTCTAACCTTGGAGTTTGCATGGTGTGTCTTTGTGTAGGTGTCTGCTGGAGATGAGCCCTGGATAAGATCTGCTCATTTATTATTCAATTAAAGCGCGCTGAGGTCACGGCAGATCATTAGCCATGGAGGTTATTGCAAAGGAGGGAGACATACAAACACAAAGAGACAGACGGAGGGAGGGAGGGAGGGAGATAAAGACACGTACGATTGAGAAAGACAGAGAAAAAAACCTATTGATCAAGTGATTGATTTCTTGTTTCATTAAATAATACTGCATCTGTACGATGACTGAGTTCATTGTACTGTATATAAGTACAAGCAGGACATTAAAGTAGAATCCCAGGTAACAACCAGTGCAGAGAGGTCAAAATGGGAGAATTTGGACATGGCGTTTGGGCCATCCAAAGCTCTTTAGTTGCCAATTTAGCCAATATATGCAGAGGAGAAACAAAAAGATGACATAAATGTGTGACTTAGGATGTTTGTTTCATAAAATAGGACAGACGTTCGGCAACTCTGCCCAGGTGGTAAATATTAAAGCTGCGTTGGCGGTGGCCTTGCTGTGTGGCTGCGGAGACAGCGATGAATCAAAAACAAAGCACCAAGGTTTCGAGCGGAGGTGTAATTGTGCGTCCGCTGAGGTTTAGGAGGCGAGTGAAAGGAACTGAAAGAGAAAGACGCTGTATTCGAGGAAGTGGGAGGTGTGCGTGGATCGGTCGTTATCTGGGTAACTAACTTTCACGCTGCTCTCACCTTCAAGAACAGGGCGGCAGAGAAGAAAATTGGTGTGAACATTTTTAATGAAGCTTTTGATTGCGGTCAACATGCAAATTATCACTGCAATGTGGCCATAGACTCCCTTGAACGCTGATTATCAATTTCTATTTGGCATGGTTATACTTTGTATATGTTCTTTGTGTATGAAACTCATTTCATCATATTATGTTTTTTACATGCCTAATATGAAAATGCTTATTTTCCAGTTGAAGAAGTATGAAGTGCTCCTTACCCTCAGAATGAACTTTGGCAGCCTTCAACTCTTGAATGTTACTGTACAGCACAGACACGTTAGTTCAAATCCACCACAATTCAAGTCACATTCGTTTTAATACTTCAAAACAAATCACTGCTAACGCATTTCTCCTTCCACCTGTTTGCAATTAAAATGATTATTTTCACAGTTACTGGCGGTTAGCATCCTTTTGAGCTTGGAAGCACCTTGACGTGACATCGGCGTTGATAAGCAGTCCAATTACCAGCAGGCTGCTGTAGGTCAGAAGTTGATTCGAGCGTCAAGAATTCAGAAAGGAGAAAATCCCTCCATAAGTCGGTGCTGGCATCCACAACAACGATGACTGCAGTGTTCCTGCCAAAGGGATAATTAAACCCGAAGACAATGTGAAACCAAAACTAGGTGCTCTCCCTCATGGCTCTTTCCTCTCAGAGTTGAAACTGTGACATTGAGGGACAAGATACTCAGCCTGGGAACGGGTTATCGACACGGAGTCAACTGTGTCACCAGGGTGCCGAGGCCTGGATGGAGGCTGACGAGGACCAGTCTGTTGGCAACACTTGGGAATGCCACTTAGTGGCAATCACTCAGGGAAAGCTGGGGAGGTGAATATTGGTCTGGGTCCATCTTTTCTCTCTCTCATTCATCCGTCTTTGTCCAACTCGCGCCAATACAGAGTGTGTGTGTGTGTGTGTGTGGGTGTTATACCAGCAGCAACACACCCACACCAGGTATTTTATTTAAACCCAACCTGCCTGGCTGCTGTGTGACAGAGAAGCTAATTTGCTCGGCCATAATACTTTACCCAGCCGCCATGCAACTCTGGCACCCGTCCACCAACCAGCCTACTATATTAAAGTATCTTTCCATGCATGCCACAATAACACATTTACAACCAATGAGTGGGGGGCGTTCTGCCCTAAATTAGCCGTGACTTGCTTTTCAAAGGGTCATAAATGTCTGCGAACGTTTCATAAACAGCACACAGACGCTGCATAACAATGGGAAGATGGTGTTCAAGATGGTGTTCTGGAGATGTTGTCATGACGGCGTGTTTAGCACCGACTCCACGTGCACTTTTGGAAACGTGCGGATTGAATTAGCAAACTAATGCGCCTCCATTGTCATGTTAACTTTGTCTCTCTGGTCATTCAACAGACCCTCCATCACGCTGGATAAGTCATATGGTGGGTGCGTGCATGTGCTTTGTTCCATTGTGAACATGTGACTGCTGTGCACGCGTGTGGTCACGCGTGTGTATTGTGTTGGCATAACGACGGCTGTGTCGTTCCACTTCACTTCGTTCTCGCTGAGATTACTCAAAATGACTTGTCTTCCTTACAGGAAGCACACGGCCGCACTGACAGCCTGCTTCCCCGGCAGCTCAGAGAAAAGTGTCATTGAAGACTCAAACGAAAGTGCAGGAATTTTCATGTGTCCCAGTTGTCATTTTACTGCACAATACAAGTCAGACACCCAGTGTTTAGAGAGTAGTTATTAGCTGCTACAGGGAACACGCCATGGCGGAGGACTGAGGTGAGAGAATGTAGTGCTGACTGCTGCCTCAGTTCTAAAAGAAAATTACTATTATTCAAGAAGACGTCAAAGTAAAAAGGGCAAAACTTATTGCATGTTTTTGCGTATGTTTTTCCTGTTGTTTGGTAACCCTTCATATCAATTTAAAAATGATAGTGTCCTCGTTGCCCAAGGAAAAGCAATGTCTCTCCAAAACATCAACTTTCTGGTTTTGTCACGCAACACATTTTTTAATCAAGCCAATTCGATTTTAATGGTTTATTTTGATTAAGATGTAGAATAAGTTCTCATCCCATCAAGGAACATTAAGTCCTTCAGTTTATCTAAAACAATATATTTGAAGTTTGAAAGCATGGTTGCCATTGGACAGCAATGATATGCAATCCATGTGGGTTATTGGCTGTATGAAATGAAAATTGTGCAAAAATACTAGCAATTTCAGCTAAAATTACATTTTTGTCGAATGCTTGTTGAAACGAACCCCCTGTTTGTTAAAGCAAAAATGTGAAGTCGGTAAACGATGTCTTCATGTGCAATAGATCAAGGGGACGGAAAACCAAGGACCCAGATAAGATGCAGTAGTACGGTTGAGTGAGGAACCTTCACCACGTCTAGCTGTGCATCGTTGTGTAGAGCGGCTACATAGTGATAGCGAGGGAGACAACGATCAAGTTGAAGTAGCAGTTGGTACAAAAGATAAATAAACAGGCTCAGGAAAACAAACTATTGCACATCAGGTGGCCGCAATTCTTCTTTCCATGTCTTGAATACCAGCTCAATATCTGATTGAGAAAGTTGAAGTCGGGGGTGGGGAGAATCTCTCTGTCGGCGCAGATTTATCCTGGCTTTTATTCAGAAGGTGATACAGAGTTCGCTACAACTCCTCTTAAGTGCAGCCCACCTCCATCACTGCCAACGGTGATTGGTGCAGTCCAGCCGTGAACACCGATGCTGCCAGAAAGACGAATTTGAGAAATGTAGTGGGTGGAATTTTTACATCTTTGAACATCTGTCATTTGCAGGAAGAGGGACGTGGCTGTCAAATTTCCTCTCAAAAACACGTCGATGCTCTTCCTGACCATTAGAAATGACCTTTATACTTTCAAACTTTTCCAAACAGTACTTGAGAGTCTATACATCGGCCTTTACATGCAGGGGTAGACTGGCTATTGGGAAGTTCAGACTCACGAAAGACCGATCCATTCCACACGGATCGCCCACACGGTGGGCGATTCAGGGGGCCTCTACCAATTTGGACTGATCCCCGCTTTCGTTTCAATCTGATTGACTCAGTCATTCTTTATCGTGAACATGGGGAACTGTGACTAGCGGTTCAGCTCAACTGGGCTCGTCTGCACGGTCTTGTTTTGATTGGGCAGGTGTCAGAAAAGACGTCCTAATGTGTCTTAACGGACTTCAGATTACTCACGAGGACAAAGCGACGCTCTCACATCACCCCCGTCCTCCGATCTCTTCACTGGCTCCCTGTGGCATTTATCCACTTTAAAACCCTCACTCACTTACAGAGCACTGCACGGTGAGACTCCTACACATGTGACTGAACTACTTCACCCGGCCGCGCTCTCAGGTCAAACATGTTAAATTATCCGTTCGTCCCACGCACTCGCCTTCAGACCCGTGGTGACTGAACCTTTGAGGCAGTAGCACCAAAGCTGTGGAATGCTCTGCCTGTACTTTCTGTTTTTGTGCATTTTAATGTCAATAATTGGCCCTTATATGGTTACATTGTGCTTTTTATGTTTGTAATTCTGCTCATGTTAAGCACATTGTGACTGTCTGTGAAAAGCGCTTTATAAATACTTGACTTACTTACTCCAGCATCATCAGATTGTCTTTATAGCAGGAAACTGTATTCGTGCCAAAAGTTTTTAGTCTCAAAGTCCTGGGCTGCGTTCCAGTCCTAGTTTGCCCTGACTACATGTACAGGTTCTAGCACAGTTGTTTGATTCCTACTGGTGGAAGCCCTCCAGCACTTTGGGCCCTGCCAGTATATCTGTCTGTCTTTGTGTCTGTCTCTCCAGGGGTGGAGAATTTTTCTTCTGCTGTGGACAGTAAAACTTGAGCTATAGCAAAGGTCAGCTGTATGTGGTTTTAGACTTTGTCGTATCTGTCTGAGACAAAAAGATGCAGGCAGCAGAGGACCCGTCTGGTTATGGATTCCACTCACAGCCAGACGCCGGCAGTCCTCTGCAGGCTGAGGCTCACATCTGGCAGGTGCTTGTTTATGAGAGCAGTTAACACTGGATCAGAGAGGCTTTATAGCAAAACACACAGGCACGCGCACACACACAGGCTCAGACAAACAAAACACACACATTGACAATTCCAGCAACCCCATTGTTTGGAGTTGTCTGTCCCTTTATAGCTCGGCAATCTGTAAGCATCTAATACAGCCTCTCCAGGATCTTGTGATTATATTTTGGGATGAATTTCAGTCAGCAGTAAAACATTATGATTATTTATGAATTCACAAATAGTGATAATATGTAATACGTTCCGGTGGGAGTAAAATGAGTCACAGGTTCATAAAAATGACCTATTACTTGGCAATTCTTGTTAGCAGCTGCTCGCCTGTGCAGTTATAAACAGGAAGTCCAAATGCTTCGGTTACTACTTTGTCCCCTGAATTGAATTAGTACTTCCTACTATGATTCAGTATTGATAAGTCACTCTGAGCAGCAGCAGGGAGAGATTACAGCGAGACAATTTGTGCAAATTAAGTATAATTAGTTTGTGACCTTCCACTAAAAGTGGTTATAAATTTGATAATTTGTACATGTAAACAATACAGCAGGCATCAGTGGTAAGTCGAATTTTCAGTTGAAATGTTGCAAAAAATAAATCAAATTGGGCTCATCTCCATCCGACTAGTTTAAAGCAAATGAACTTGGCTGCGTAGTTCTGTACATGTCTGCAATCCGCCAGTAAAACACCAGAACCGTAAAACAAAACAAGTCGCCTTCGCCGATTTACCAGGGAAAAGTGAGAGCTGTATTCAGGAATTTTTTTAATTTGGTTTTTAGTTTTGATTGTCCTTTTATATCGGCTAGTATTGGCCATGTTTCATGCTGTCACAGGCGAAAAAGTAATTTGACTTAAATGTTTACTCGGCATTTTTATATCCATTTAGCAAAAATAACACTTTTTCCACAAAGGTGAACATGTGCTTTGCTTTTGTGGTTGTTATTCGACCAAGATCACTAAAAGCAGTATTGAGCATCTGTACAGGTACTTTTATTTGTATAAGATCTACACAGATGAGTGTTTGGTCCAGATAAAAGTCACTTGAGCACTTCAGTCCAAACTTCACCTGCAAAGATGAAAACAGGTTTGCTGGGGATGCTAAGAAAACAAAACTGACCATAAACAATTCCAGCCTGCGCGCACACACACACACACACACACACACACACACACAGAGCTACTCATCCTTGACTGTGAAACTAGGTTGATGTGGGGCAGCCTATCTCCTATGGCTCACACCGTGCTGACAGGCTCATTATAGTGGAGTTAGAGTGGAGACCTTGGTATGACAGAGCCAAAGTCATCCCGGCCAGCTACCTACCAGCTCTCTGTCCCACTCGCTGTGTACTGCCCGGCCAGCACAGACACCCTATAGCACAACCCTGTTCATCCGAACCACAGACCCTCCGGGGACCAGAGCTTGGTTTAGAACACGGCAACACATCTCAAAGTGTTGCTGGACACAGAATGAGCTTTTTGTCAAGCTTTCAGATGTATTTCGGTCAGTTTTCCCACCGGAATGTCCACTGTGGCTGAGTTTTTGCCTTAAAAAACAACTCATTTTATAATTGAATGAGGACGGCAAAATACCTTGCCTCAATAATGTTTAATAACATTGAAAACTGCTGTCTTTGTAATATAGTTCTTGCTCTTAGTTCAATAGATTGCAATACTGAGCACACATTTGCAATGCAGTCTGTGTTGGACCAGCTGAAGGGGGTTGGCCTACTTTTTGGAGCTTTCTGGGTCTCAATTCTTCTTTCGTGAAGCTAAAGTTTAAGGGACCTCTCAATCTTATGTCTCTCAGAGTGTGTGTGTGTGCGTGCGTGTGTGTGTGTGTGTGTGCGCGTGTGTGTGTGTGCGTGTGTGTGTGTGTGCGTGTGTGTGTGTGTGTGTGTGTGTGCGTGTGTGTGTGTGTGTGTGTGTGTGTGTGAGAGAATCCTGTGTTGGATCTGCTCATTTCTATAAGAGTATAAGTCATTCATCACCCAACTGTAAGATGACATCAATGCACTGAAAGAAGAGAAATATCGAGGAAAATGTGTCACATCGGATGCATTCTATTAACATATCACATTGTTTTGTGATTGACTGTCCACTGACGGTGGTGGAGATCATGGAAGCTGACTATCACTGCAGGGATTAGCGATAAATCCTGTTCATGACTCGTGACTACATCTCCTCTCCCTTTAAATCTCTCACCCACCTGCTTTTATTTTTCATCATACACCTCCTCTCTCTCTCTCTCTCTCTCTCTCTCTCTCTCTCTCTCTCTCTCTCTCTCTCTCTCTCTCTCTCTCTCTCTCTCTCTCTCTCTCGCTCTCGCTCTCTCTCTGAGCCAGGGGCATGCTAGGCAAATAGACTCCACTCTAATTGCCAATGTAATGATGCTGCAGTCCACTCATCTCACCTGCCTAATTAATACTACAGCTGCCACCCCTGCTCTCTTCTAACTCTCACACACATCCACATGGGCACACACACAGACAGACAGACAGACAGACAGACAGACAGACAGACAGACAGACACATGCATGCGATCACAGGACGGGACACAAGCTTGTGAGTTCATATCACGTACTGTCATGGTACCTGCTGAGCCTTACCTCTCTCTCCAACCCCTCCTCTGCAGCCTTTTTGCTTCCTCTCCACTGTAAAGCATGGCCCTGTCAAATTGACACGATGCCCCGAGTGAGAAAACTGGTCCAGCCTGGAGAGAAATGCCGGGATAGGTCTGAAAACTGTGCGTTTCATGGTGAAACCAATAAAAAATAAGATTTACAAATGTATGCAATGAAATGTCCATGAATACATACGACCCAACTTGAATACAATTTGACATTCAGTAGCGATTGATACTAAAAGATAAACGGGTCATAATTCCCTCTCTAGTATATCTTCTGTATGTATTCAAGTTTGTTGCTAAAAACAGAATTTTATTTAGAGAGATTAAGATTTGAACACATCCTCATTTTTACTGAGCGGAGCTTGAACGCATCATAATGTAACTAAGAGCAACCTCCTTACGGCTGCTAATAGCTGATGTCAATAAGCTCTCACTGGAGCCTCATTTCTTTAAATCGCAATCGCTCTCTCAAAAAGACAGACTCTTTGTTAACTCTGCGGCGAGGTTGAAGACAACCGATTTGGTGGTAGCAGTGGTAGCCTCGCTCTCTTTTCTCTCCTCTTCCCGAAAAGTGATGAATCTGTAGGCAGGGTGTGTTGCTCAGGTCTTTTTGGGTCACATAACCCGCTACATGTTGCCAGTCCTGCGGCGCGACGGAAGTCCTGTGTAAAACGGCTTCTCCTGTAACGCAGTAATTATTTCCTCTTACCTCTTTCTTGTCCTCGTAGCAAAGCTTCTTTCCTCTTGTATCCTTCAAAGAAAGCTGTTGACAACAGCTTTTTGGGAGGCTCACTTTTCTTTTCGTTGTTGCAGCTATTTTCTTCCACTAACTGTCCTCTCCGGTCTGCAAGCTTTTGTGAAGTATGATGCATTGTTGTTCAAGGTTAAAATCGATGAGGATAAAGGTGGGTTTCACCGTCATCTGTTCTTCTTATTCCAATCATCGCAGAAGAGGTGGGTTGATTGCTTCAAATAAAAAGCTCACACAAGGCCAACCTCATTCTAGACATGAACTGGCCTGTTTCTTCAGTTCACCATCCTCTAAAGACTAGTTGACTTCGTCACCATTTTAGCAGAATTAGAAATCTGGGTGGTATCACAGATACTGTCTGAGGGGCAGAATGAGTCCAGACAGAAGTACAAAAAACAGTTCTTGTGTCGTGTGCCCAAGAGTCTTGCCTGCATCTTGAAATTAGTTTTTTGTAAAGCACACATTTCAATTATTCTCTCTTCAAAACGATTGATGAGACATCTTACAATTGCCTCTTAAAGTTACTGTGATGAACTTTTAACTGGTTATGAAATAGTCTCAATTGAATAATGATGCATCTATATGCCCTACAGAAGATTGCCTATTTATGTAAATGCTTATCATCGACGCCACCGGGTCAGCTTGCGTGCAAAATCAGATGAAATCGTGCCGGTTCACCCGAAACTCAGAAGGAGACGACAAAGACGGAGCTTCGCTTCGCCTCGCTTCGCCTCGCTTCGCCTCGCTGCTTCAGATTGTCAGACCCTGCTGCAGTAAAATGAGAGGTTGTGAAACACTATCGCAGGGACCGCCAAAAATCAACACCAGATAAAAGTTCCTGGTAGTAACTTTAACATGTGTCCAATACAGAACGTACAAAACATGACATCACAGTGATACAAACAGCCCGGTCTGACCAATGAATCAATCATTTGAAAGTCATTTAGCGTGCAACAACAATTTGTGCGAGTCATTTTAAGCCGTGCGGTCTGTACTATTGTAAAGACATACACGTGAATATGCAACACTCAGCTTGTCGAGTAGTATAAGAAGTGGATGAGTCAAGTGGACACAGGAATTGAAAACAGGAGGCCGGTGGCCCCCAAAGTGTGGTTGAGTTACTTTAGGTTAAGTTACGTTAGCGATGACGTGTTTTCTTTAAAATGGTGTTGATTCATTTGTCTCAAATCTCTATTTATTACTCAAAATAAACTGCTATGTGGGAAACAGTAAGACGTTGTCTGAATTGAACACCAAATTCAAAAAATGCAAGGAAAAATCTGCTCAGCTCTTTATCAGTAAATGATCTTCCAGCATGTTGTCAAATAGCTCCATAAGGCAAAGACTTTCTTTAACAGAGACAAGAAACATAGCAATTCAACTTTTAATGCTTGAAAAAAATAAACGAGGTCTTTTCACTACAGGGCACCATTTCAGCATGCCAGTGACACAGAATCAAGCTGTAATCATTGTCTTTTATTCTGTTTTAATACATCAGTTCCAGTGTGTCAGGTGTTTTGTTCAGTTGTCTGCAGCACAATGGAGCCATCGGGCTTCGTTTCAGAAAGGACCCCATCCCGGATCTCACTCCCTCTTTTTGTTAAATACCTTTGAGTCCCTTCTTCCTGCTGAGGATGCACTTGACACTTTTATCAAACATGTCTGTGTCCATGAAAGCAACCCTGCTTTGTTTGAGAGTTCACTCTGAGGGCAGCATGCGGAGAACACCAAAGGTCATCGCTTTAGCTGTGAATGAATGCAAATCCAATTCCCCGCTCTCCTGCTGTGCCAGGTTTTCTTTCTGTGATCATCTGTCCTCTCAGATCCCATTTGCCAGAATAGATGTTCCTCTCCTTGGTATTATCCATACATTATTGGAATTGACAGATTGGTATTCATATTATGACATTGTTGTTTTTTGTTTAAGCCGCTATAATTGCTATTTTTATAATTATGATGTATAAAGGTTTAATTTCTGTTTGAGATATTTAGCATTGTTGTATTTCCAACTGAAGCCAACAGGGGAAATGAACACCTGTCAAGTGTGATATTTCAGAAACTGGTTGGACTTTTGTTGGGATAATAACTGTTTTTAATCAGGATTTTGACGTCTATCTCTCAGGCCAAATCCTTAATCATCACTGTGGGTTAATAATCCTATGAAAATTGGTAATGCCATGTGATAGAATCCCTCTCTGTAGCCCCAGGTTGTGTTTTGATTAAACTGGAATTATTCCATATAACCCAGATATTTTTTATGATTGATTATATGCATCACAACAATATTTCCTCAGGCCAACTTGCATAACATAAAAGATACAACCACAAGACACCAACTGTCAGAATAAAAGATAAACACATATTGAGCCGTTTCCAGAAGGCAAGTTACAGTTCCATCGTGAAAATATTTTCAAGAATTTTGGTTTCAGATGTACCATATTTAGCAACATGTTTGACAGATAATTAAAAAAAGAAAGTCCTAATTTAAATCTTTCCTCACACCTGTTTCTGACAGGAACAGTTTTTTTGCGCCTGCAAATATCACAGCTTCTGCTTTGTGTTGGGAGCATTTATTTGCCATTTCCTGTGTTTCACGTGGGACATTTCTCTCCCTTTATTGTGTGTGTGTGTGTGTGTGTGTGTGTGTGTGTGTGTGTGTGTGTGTGTGTGTGTGTGTGTGTGTGTGTGTGTGTGTGTGTGTGTGTGTCATGCTTACAGGTGCTCGGTGTAAACAGCTTTCTCCTAGTTCCAAACAGAAGGGAGATAGAAAGTATAGAAAGTATGCGTCATGAAATCGTTTTATTTACTGAGGTGTAATTAAGGTTTCGGGTATACGTATGAAAATTGGCATTATTGCTAACTCCAACATGTTTATATCTTATCTGTTGTTATTGAATAAATAAATGTATGAATAAATAGTGAAACACAAATATATATTGTATATATAATGTTAAAACGAGACAAAAGTTAGCAATTTGTTTAGTATTTCCGTATTGCATTGCAAAGACGCATTCACTGTTAATTCTAAACAACTTAAACTACAATAAGAGCCACAGAGGAAAATGGTGTATTATATATATATATATACATATATATATACACATATATATATATATATATATATATATATATATATATATATATATATATATATATATATATATATATATAAATAACAGTGTTCCCAATCTCCCTGTAACGGCAAATATATTGTCAGTGAATATGATCACCCATCTTCAAACACTTCCACTTTAGATTTTCTGTTGGATTTACTTCTGATCTAATAGCAGCTTTAGTCTTTGCAGCTGCCTTCAGTAACATTGCTGATGTTTCCTATGAGCAATGGCACATAGTACCAGCAGTGAAATTACATTTAACATGCATGAGAGTTCAAATCCCAGCATCAACATCTGGGAGATGACGCGGCTGCCAGTTGTTTTGGGGTTTCGAACGTTAAGAACTTAATATTCCTTTGTGGAGTATTCTCCTTGCCAAATGCCTACTTGGCTGTGGCCTCTAACGGGATCAGCAGCATGCAAGTGACACTTTCACAGCGAGAAAATATTTGCGAAGGGACACAGCGTAATCCGAAACAGAAGCCAAGTGGGGCGAGTTTAATTATCTGATTACCCTGACGGACTTTCCCGCTGCTTAATTTGATCCAAAGGTCAAAGCGTTCATGAGACTATTGTTTTTCAAAATAAGCTGCACGCTGCCCTGCATAAATCCTCTGGCATTTGGGTGCTTTGGTGCATTTGCTGAAATGATGACGTGATAAAGCTGCCACCCCTGTGGTACTCTATTTAGGCAAGTCCACTCTTCCCAATCTCAAATGCCAATGGCCACTGCAACACATCGAGCAGAACAATGAAAACAGAGAGTGAAGCACTCATTCTAACAGCTCTGAACAATTGTTAATGATCATGACCAGTGTTTTCAGACTTTGTACATTACAAGGCCATAAATACGTAGAATCCAGGCCCAGTCCCATTGCCGAGGCGTCAAATACTGACACTTTGTGACGCATCTCTGCGTCTGACTCCGACGCAAAAGGCACCTTTTAGCTTCTGTACAGCCGTGTTTCCACTACGTTGTACGGCTCTGATTGACTTGACACTATTGGCCCCGGGTGCTTTCCTCTATGCTGCGTTTCCAGTACCCCCCCCCCCCCCCCGTCAACGTATAGGCCTGATTCTGAATCCTTTCAACAGCAACCGTTGCCGGCACTATTGACAGTAGCTTGGCTATTTAAAAACGGCGGGTTTGTGCAGAATGTGAGACAGATAAACACGAGACTTTCACCCCGGAGGCCGCCGTTTGTGATCGTGAAAATGTGTAATTCCAGAACTATGAGGGTTAATCTGTGGCCATAACAACGTGCAGTCGTCCTGGAAGGCTTTCCACCAAATTTTGGAACCTGGCTGCAGGATTTGCTCCTTTTCAGCCAAAAAAACATTAGCGAGGTCAGTCACGGGTGTTTGGCAATAACAGCTGGCTTAGAGACAGTGTTTCAATTCATCCCAAAGCAGTTGGATGGGGCTGAGGTCAGGGCTCTGCGCAGGCCAGTCAGGTTCTTCCACAACCAAACTGGGAAAACCATTTTATTATGGACGAGGCTCTGTGTACAGGGGCAAGTGCAAGAGTGTATCTAGGTTTGACATATCCTGAGAATGTTGAATAACCATCAATGAATGAGAATGAGAGTGAATTTAAACCGTATTCAATATTACTTATAAAACAAAAAAGATATATTAAATGTTATCCCAATGTCCTCTTAAATCAGCATTATTCTGCGTGACTCAATCTGTCCAAAGGATGGAGCCATAAACACTCAGATTGCAGTGAGCATTTTCACTCGTGGGTAAAAACTTGTTGCCGGCAGCTGCTAATTGAATTGATCTAAGTAGCGCCACCTTTAACTTTCAGATGCAATGAAGATATGTTTTCCAAAGTGAGTTCGAGTGAGCAAATTATGAAGCAGCGATAAGTCGTCCAAGTGATGAAGTGTTAATATTCATAAGGAGAGAAAGTCAAAGACATGAGGAGAGGAGAATGAAGAAGAGATAAGGCCTTGGATTTAAGTGTTATCTCACCGTTAATGGTATTTCCAGTCCCTATCAAGATCGCTGCATAAGACAGAGGAACGTATTTATAGTGTGACATGATAGTCTTTACAGTATGACAGGACTTCTACTGAACTGGACAGGAGAGCTGAAGTGTGCAGGCAGGACTTTACCAAGCAGCCGGAGACTCTAGAATGCAATGATTATGGCATTAACGATTATGGCGTTGACGACGTAGATTCGTATTTTGTTTTTACTTTTTAACTTGTCGTTTTTTGGCAACATGCAGGTGAAAACACAAGCAGCCCGTGCTGCCCAATTGCAGGGTCAGGTTAGCTGCAGCAGCTACATGCATAGACTTCCTAGCTGTGCCGTAAACCCTTAACACACAATATAAATCTGGCTCGACGGTTTAAAATCCAAGCAGACTACATCTTTTGTCCTCGGTGAAGGAGAAAGCCACAAGCCTTTCACAGGCTTTGATGCTTGATAGTCAACGTACAACCATGCGGTTTAGATGAAGTATCCCTTAGAGATTGGGGAAAGATCAACTTTGTGTTAAAAAAGAACTGAACTCTGACTGCTGATAGGAGATGAAGAGCAAATCGCAGTTCTTTGCTTTATACACATATCCAGAGTTTTTTAATGTCACTATACCTATGCCTTTGCTTCTGAACATAAACAGCAATGACCACGCTGTGATTCTGTCATTAGTCACGGAACCACAGAAGGCTTTTTTATAAGCAGTTTGAACAAACATCCAATGCTGTCATTTCCCAGTGAGGTCAGAAGTTCTCTTGTTTGTTGTCTCTCATGTGTCTCTTCGTTTCTGCCGGCTGGTGCACCTGACTGACTGACTGACTGACTGACTGACTGACTGGCTTTTTGATAGAAGCTGGATGAACGAATGCAGCACTTTTCCTGTATTCCCAAGAGGGGTTGCTTGCACAAATCCAGTTTAATTTTCTTTTTTGGCTGTCAAACGTGTCAAAACTAGTTGGGTGGAAGACAATTAGTTGTGTATGTGGTGCCAAATGTCCTTCTCTAGGCTCCAGGTGGTTGTCTACTGTCTCAGTTGTCCCAAGGGGATGTAGTGGTGGAGGACTCAAAGGAAAAAATGGGAACTGATGTCAAATACAAGATATTTCACGCATCAAGGCAAGTTACGTGCTTTTGTTTTAATTGTGGGATCAGTGGCAAGGTGGAGATGTGAATTATTGAGTGACTTCCTGCCTCTGCTGAAAGGGTTGAGGGAGGGCACTCATGGTGAGATGGAGGAACGGGCACGCATTCAAACACCATGGCATGCATGCAACATTCAGTGGGAGGCATGTTTTATTTAAAAACGAGAGAAGCTCAGCAGTCAGTCGCGCTTGACAACTGGAAGCATCCAGAGAGAAAAGAGCAGAAAAACGTTCGAGATGACTGTGAAGATGGAGATTGATGTTATTGAGTTCAAATAGCTGTATTTGTCACTGGCTTGCTCAGAATTTGATTTACAAAATTGGGAAAATACCCATTATTGGCTTTTTGAGGGTTGGTTTCTTAGCCTTTACACGTGACTTGACTCAAGTTGTGATTTCAACTTTAACATTGAGGTTGGTTTAAGTTGTACCTTCCATTTTTGAAGGTAAAGTTTTGCCTACACCTTAGCAGAGCAGAGACCCAGCGAACTTCACAGAGCAGATCCAGTTTGACCAACTGTGACGGCCTCTGGCTTTAAGCAGGCCCTGCTGTGGGCGTTCAATTGTTTTCTTGTCTGTGCTGTCTTGCGTGTCCCTCGTAGGCGGAGCCTCTCGGTACAATTGGGAGCACCTGGCCAGTCTCCCAGGGGTATATAGGACCTGCCTGCCGCAGTCGGGAGCTCTCTCTGTTCCTGCAGCACCATGTCTTTGTTTTGTTGAGAATAAATGCAAACTTTTCCGTCTTCCGTTTTGTCATGGCTCAAGAGCCGGGTCGTGACACCAACTTTAAAATTGCTGCAAAAGGAACATGTTCTTCTTCACTTAAAAGGCCACTTTAGTAATTATAACTCCATAGAGGCCATTTGCGGAAATTAAACTGGAATTGAATTGGACCATAATTAGACACAAGAGCATCCTCAGCTGCAAATGTGTTCCTCTTGTTTGTCAGAGCGCCAAGAAGTCATTCAGTCTTGAATGAATTTTCTGGGTTCACAGTGACCTTATAAATCAGATAAGATTATCTTTTGGATGTTTTTTGTCTAAATCCTTGTATACTGACATGTACTGAATGTTGTGGGGCTGTTTTCACTATAGCTCATAACATATACCCAAAAATACTCACTTCCGATATGATATATCTAAATTCATTGCTTGCATACAGCAAGAAGGGGTAATCTGCAACGCGTTGTAGGCACAGAACATGGAGAACGAAGCTCCCACTTAAAGCTGCTCCGTCTACTCCGACAGGTTCATGTCGGCTAAGCCTTGAGGTGCAGATCTTGAATTGCACTCTATGGTTTGTGCACAGCCAGTTGCATGTGCCATTCCCTGTCATCGCTTTTTGCTGCCGGCTATCTAATGAAGGCCCCACAATGATAATAAAAAAGGCATTGTATACTAGTCAGGAGAACAACAGCAGCCACAAAATGTCACAGCATCACTGTGTTCTCCAAATACTGTTTCACTGTTTGCTCCTGAGCAGTGTTAAATCATACATACAGACGAGTTCCATGTCTTTGTCAGTCACCCAGCAGACGACATTGATTACTATGAAAACAGGACTTTGAGTTTGGGCAAACCTTGAGGGTAATCCAACGTGCATTAGCCTCAGACCGAAACTATAACAAGTAACTCTGCAGACCAGTCAAACACATCTTTTTAATGTAAGCTCCTGGCTTCGTTTTCTTATAATTCATTCATGTGAATTCATTCACTGTGGTAGCCCGACTATAGCTTTACGTCTGTATTTCTTTTCTTGTGTATTCTGAATGTGGGTGGAGCTGTACTGGAATGAGTGTTTGGTTTTGATCCTGTCTCACACAAACACATGGATATGCATATTATTCACTGATTCCAAGAGAGCTTTCTCTCCATTTGTCTGTGCGTGAAATGCAAACATGCAAAGACGTATTGGCATTAGGGGTGGGGGGGGGAAACATCGATACAGCATAGTATCGCGATATTTTGCGTGGCGATATTATATCGATACACGGACGCCAAGTATCGATATTTTATTGTATAAACTATTAAAAATTTAAAAAAAATCAAATCAATTGCTTTTTCAGTCCACTAGATGGTGCTGAGTTGTTTTCTGGTGAGGTCAGCAGAGGTGCCGGGTCTGCCTGCGTGATTGGTAGGAAGTTGGTCGAAACAAAGATGGAGACATCAGAGAAAGAACTCAGATAAAACATGTTGTTGACACAGTTTTCCTTTGGGGACATAATTTGAAGTTGAAAAAAGTAATAAATCGCAATATATGTTATCACAATACTCAGAATATCGCAGTATCGTGAAAGTATCGTGATAATATCGCAATATCGTGATAATATCGTATCGTGACCCAAGTATCGCGATAATATCGTATCGCGATAATATCGTATCGCGAGATCTCTGGCGATTCCCATCCCTAATTGGCATACTGTAAATACACAACAACACATGCAATGCACACAGTTTCACGCCCTACCTGCCTCTAACAAACGCTCAGGCTGGGAACATGGCGCTATTTCTAAAGTAAAAACCTCCCTTGATACCCAAGCGAGGCTATATTTTCATCTCAATTCTCTTTCCTATCAAGAAAGGGAGGAATGCATGGAAACACATACGCATGAGTGAAATGTAATGTCGTCAAAGTAGAAAAGTAATCATCTCAGGCCTCCGTTGAAGTCGGGGCTGTCAATTGTATTTGGTTGTCTGCCGATCCGATTAAACAAACAGCAAGTTGCTATTAAAGCCGAACAGACGTATTGGATAACATTAGGATTTGATACAATGAAAGGATATGACTTCATTGAGTATCCACAGTAACAAACTCTATCTTGGCTTAAAACCTAATTACAAATTAAACAATGAAATAGTACCTGTTCCAGTGATAGTGCCTTACTAAATCAAGGAACCGCCGCGTTAAATTAACGCTCTCTTGTTGGGTAATTGACTCGCTCAGTGTCTCGCTGTGAATGTTTACACCGAGTGCTATAAAGCTTGTGTGAACGTTTCCCTTGTGTGGAGCCATTTCTGCCTCTCTGTTTCGCTGACAATATGTATCAGTAGAAGAAATGTTCCCTAATCTATCGTATTGCATCTTTTAGTGAGTGATATGGCATTGCTTTTAAAAATGGGTCCATGCTTTTAAAAAAATGGATCACTCTCCGAGGCAAGCATAGAACAGTGATGGATTAGCAAGATAAGTATAAATTGCAAAAAAAAAATGTTTTCAGGCTTTTGATAGATTCCAAATGAAGATCGGGAGGCATGAACCATTTTTTTATTTAAAAAGGTATGTGGCTGTTTCTCTGCGATCTCTACCCTCTGAGCAGATTGTTCAGGTCAGGCTCCAACCATGACAGAAACAACACTTTTCCTCGGCTATTTCCTGTTATTTGTTGGCCAGTTTACCGGATGCGTATCGACCATTCTGCTCGAAAACGAATTTCATGCTGAGAAAATGGCCCACGATGTGAAGATCATTGAACCAACCTGTCACAGTCTGACCAATGCACTATGGCATATTTTCTTTTAATAGACCATTGAGCCTCACGCCGCTGTGTGGCTGCGCGGTATTAAATTGCTCCAAATGGCCGCCCTGCCAAGGAGAGAGAAGTAGTTGTTTGGATCTCTAATATTTCGTTTGGTGGTTTGACACTGAAGATTAGCCTCCTTGTTTTATTTGGATCAGATCTTTAGTAGCTGAGGGGGGAATCAGTGGACATGATGAATGTTTCCTGTCTTGTACCAACCAAGGAAGATCAGTACAACCATTTGGTTACAGAGAAGAACATTTCAGAACTCCATCTTCATTTGCCAGTTTTCAGTCTCTCTGGATTGGACGAATATAGGAAATTAAAGGACTTGTCCACAGTCTGTTCTGACGTTTAGCATGAGGACAGTGTCCACTGATTGCATTTCTGTCAGCCTGACTTGACGTAATTCCGTCCCTTTTATGCATCCAGATCAAGACATCCTGCATATATCTATATTACAAATGCAGTTAGGAGATTTGAGTGTGGGCGCTTTAGCCAGGCATTTGACCAAACTCTCAAACAGCGCTTTTAAAGTTAGAGAGATTTCAGCATGTATAATTTTCAGCCTAAAGACAGTTCAGAATCCTGACATTGCAAGATCAATCCCTGAGGCGCCCTTGAGCAAAGTAGTTTTAACCCCAACTGGAGTGATGCTGAGCAGCTTCAGAGTGTGAATGTTAATAATGCGTAAGTGTTGTGAAAAAGAGAAATTCACCTCCACCTTAGCTGTGTTGAGTTTGCCTTGCAGGAAAAACAATAGCGTATTAAATATCTTGTTCTCCCACATGCAGTACACAGAAAACTTGAACTGCTTAAATGGGATGTGTTCTGTTTTGCATATGTATGCGTGTCTTTGAGCACCAGCGCATGTGTTTTCACACTTCCCTTTGCAGGAATTCATCATCCTCCAGGCGCATGTTTATATTTATCCCCTTCTTGGTGCTGCTTTTTACATTTGCGAGAGATTCTCACACACACACACACACACACACATGCATGCACATGCACTCTCTTCCTGTTTTATTTTAATTAATGACTATGGTGCTAATTAGAAGGCATGCAACCCTTCAATACCCTCCGACTGTTTCTCATTCACTCTTAGATTTCCTCCTCTGAGCTTTATGAAGCAACACTGATGTGTTTTGATCTCAGCTGGGAACAGCATCAGCAAGAAAAGGGAGTTTGTGGGATACAATAACTTCATGTAGCGGACAGTCTTAGACATGATGAAGTATGAAATTACATATGTTTTTGTGGCGCTTACGGCCACTCTTCAAGAGGCTTGTGCACATGCAGACGTGCATAGTTGTATGCTGTTCGCAGTATTCGCAGTATTATTTTTTTTGGCACACTCTATGCTCACTCCCACTTCCACAGTCTCCCCCTAATGAGCATGACTCACAGACAGTGTCACCATGTTAAGCCTCTATTCTTTTAATTATCTTCTGCGCCTTGACTTGGTGTGACACAGGTTGCCTCCTGTCAAGGTTTAGTCAGTTTAGGTCATAACGACATGGAGGGATGTTAACCAATTTAGCACGGAGAAAAAGTCCACCTGTGTTTTAAGTGACCTGCTGACATGTCACACCTTGATCCTGACTTGCAGCATCTGATTAAGGAGCTGAAGTCTGGACACCAAACGGCAACATTCAAACCACTTTGGCTGGAGTTTTGTATTCGAATCGTGTCTTTAAACTAAGGCGGCTGTGTTTGCTGGTGTTTGTTTTGTTCCCCTGCTCCCACACAACACGTATTTGGCATCACATGTTGCAACAGTAAAAGCTGAGAATAACAAACTTGGAAGACAGGCGGCAGTACGGACGCCTGGACGAATGATGAGATGGTCGAGGCCTCCTTAACAGCGTGGTTAACATCATTACTGTCTGTCTTCGAGGCTATGTAGCGTGATTATCAGAAGCCCCCATACATATAGTAAGGAAACCAAACAGATGGGGTGTTTTGCGAAACCACATACTTGACAAACAGAAAGTATGCCCTCGGGTTGCTGTGACAACCAAAGTTTCTTTACATTTTTTAACAGCAATCAGTCAGTTGGCTTTACGCTCTAAGAAACTGCAGTGATGGACTAATGTCAGTTTACTGCATGTTCATTTATATCCACCTGCAGTGCTAATCAAGCTGCAGAAAGCTTATAAATACGCTATAAAGCACAGGTGTTACTGACGTTAATGATTGGTCAGCAGAAAGACATGTCGCATATCTTCTGGGTCATGTGAAAAAGGCTGATAACGTGATTTGATTGCTGACAGTTCTGCCGTCCAAAGTACTTTACCTTTTCTGTGAAGCAGGAAGTGATTCGGTATGTGTGGCGATTATGAAATGCCACTGTCACTAAACCTTCACAAACATATACAATGTTTTTCCAAAGATGAAATACCTGTTGTTTGTTTTCTAATAACTTTCTGGATCTATCTGACCAACCCCAATTTATTCTGATGTTCTGCTGCTTTGAATAGATCTTTCATCTCCTTTGTGCAATGTCAATAGTGTACAGTCTACTAGAACACACTTAAAAAGTATTGTTTATCAGCCAATGGCACCATCACATTTTATTTGTGATGTTTTTGTTACGGAGTCTGTTCTCACCCGACGTCTCCTCGTGTGTTCCCCCTTCTCCCTCCCAACAGTGACGATGCTATTTAAGCAAACCACCGGCATGCACAGTCGAGTGCGTCTTTGCCCGCCTCCTGCAGCTCATTTAATAATTGAAAATCTCTCACCGTAGTTCAGAGACATAAAGAGGGTACACTCTGCACGGAGCAAAAATGTTTGATATGTCACACTGCATTCTTTTGTCAGCTTGATCTCTATGTACAGCTCCGGTGTTTTGTCTGGGTGGACGTACTGTAGATGTTCTCTCAGTTGGGTGCTTCCAAAGGCTGGGGCCGCTGGGACATGCATATTTGCTCTGCTGTCAGCTTGTCAGAGCAGATGTAGATTAACTGCATGAGTGTCAATGAAACAAATCCACAGTGGGGAACGGGAGGAAATGAGAAAAATAATGAAGAAAGTGATCAAATGATAGATTGAATAGATATAGTAGGGTCACATTTAGAGAGGTAGCACAAACTACCTTTCTGAAGTTTCTATATGTCAGACTTTCCTCAAGAGGGACAGAGAGGAACAGAACAGCAAGTGAGGTACAAATAGCCAGAGGCCAAGATTAATATCCAAACCAACTGAGACACCCAATTAGGCTTTGCACCGCATACTGGAATTTTAGTCTCCATGCTAGCACTGTGAGACACATTCACTTCTATATGTTGATAAGGTTATTGAGCTGAAATTAATTAGAAACACATGCTCCCAATGCACAGCCTTTTCCTGGGACATTTTCCGAAGAGCGACCCGAGAACATTTCAGAATTCATTAGCCGCTTAATGATCATTGCCTGACTGGCACTCTCAAAAATGCGCCTATTGAATTCATAAGTTGAGATGTCTTGAAGGTTTGAGGACTATCCAGAACCCACGGAATGTGTCTTCAATTAATTGAGCGCTCTTCATCAGAAGTGCTTCCTCTTGGTGGCTTGTAGGGGTTAAGAGAAAAAAGGAAAAGGAAATCGTTTTACAGCAGCCTGATTGGCAAGTTCAGCTCCATCTTAACACAGTTCCTACTCCTTGCCTTTTTGAGGAGAAAGTTCTACATTTGTCTTTTTCTGGGACGATTTCATGCCACCAAGCAAGGAACTCGAAACTCATTCAGCAAAACAAAAAGGTTATAAGGTCTCACCTAATAGGGATTGGATGCTCCTTTTCTGCTGCAGCCTCAATTTGTGCTTTTTTGCTGAAAAGACAGATGACTTCTTCGAGAAAGTTCTCTCATTATTGCAGGTTTCAACCCTTAAAAATCACCTCTCTATTAATTTATTCCTGTCAGTTTGCCTTGCTTTACACTTGTTTGCAATCCGGCTCACTTCCACAGGGACTGGACCTGCATTTGTCTCAAAGCATGAGAAGGTGCTTTTCATGCATCTTTTGGCTCAGTTGTAGTCAGTGGTGCAGTGCAGGGTATATGCGGGTATTTTTCCGTTGGAATTCCCTCTCCTTCTCAACCTGGACTCACTCCCAACTCACCTCGCCCCTCGCTGCCTGATACCGACGCACCAGGCTTTACAATGTACTCCAATATAAACACATCCGCTTTATTATTCGCTGCTCAGAGCAAATGACATAGCAGAGATGGTCCACACAGGCCGGACGGGAGGGCAAGTGAATGGGTCGAACAAACAAAGGACTTTTGTCCAAGAGCCCTTTTTTTGTGTCCTGCGGGAAACGGTGACATGCAAGTCTCGCATATTACTGTTTATAACACTTTCCTGGAAGCGCCTCCAACAAATTGGGTAATTTAGGAGCATACCCACTTCTGTTGCAGTGACTGATGGTTTATTGCTCTCTGTCTCTCTTGTCACCACCAGGTGTCGAGAAGGCTACCAGGGAATCCGCTGTGACCAGTTTCTGCCCAAGACGGACTCGATCCTGTCTGACCCAAGTGAGTTTCCACATATTCTACTTCGATGTTCTCAGTGTACCAACGTCTATCATTAAACCATGACATCAAATGTGATTGATAAAAGTAAACATGAGGGAAACTGAGAGGGTCATGTATCTCAGATCATTGTGATGAGGTTCAACTGGAGTATTGAGCCACATAAATGAAAGCACGAAGGAGAATCAAATCTTCATGAATGTACACCAAGACCAACTGTCATTTGCAAACATCCCCACAAGGCAGAGTGTTATATAACAATGTTGGGTGTGTGGGGACGGGTGGGTTCAAAGGTCACATATCAATCAAATAGAAAAGTAGCAGGACATTAACTCTTAGGGTATAGTACATCTAAAAAGCTATGACCCTTATTGCATATTCCCCTTGAAATATGCCTCTATGGTATTTCTTCAGAAATGCAGTTAGTCATTGCAGCAGCAATGCAGTCACAGATTATTCTCTTATCACGAGTCACACAGCACATTTAATTCTTCGTGCTCATTATGTAGATCTTGTTTCAGTGGGTTTTGATGCAGGTGCTCAGAAGCCACATCAATGCTGTGGGGTTTTTTTTGGTGGAAATTTGAGGAACAATGCTACTACATGCATTGATACAACCGTGAAGCAAAACTGCTGCAAAGTAGACAAATAACAAGTATTCCTCAACAAATTCTGACAGTTGCTAATTCCTTCATTTTATGCAGATTAAAACATTGAATACATTGCAAGAGAGCGAAAAACTGCGAAATACCACAGCTGCCATGACCATTTAAAGTAACTTCTCCAAAACAATCTTCTGTCTTTTATGTTTAAGTAACAATAATTCATGTGTTTGCTGCATTTCTACCTTTCGCTTTTCTGTCTTTTATATTCTGCTCCTCCTTGTAATTTGTGCTCATATTACCGACTAATTTTCTCTTCTATTCCCTTTTCTCAAATACCCTCCGCTGCTCAGGCTAATGTCACTTCTCCCATGTCTTTATCCTCCAAAGACATGGTCCTCTCCATGTCATACAGCTGAGGGAAGAACACAAATTGCCCGAACTTTTGTCTTCACAGCTCGCTATCGATGCCATATTAATTTCCCCCCGTTCCTCTCAGCTCATTCCAAAAAATATGCAACCTTGTCAGTGGGGCAGTCCAACAGCTTAGCTGTGACTTTTCTACCAACAAGGTGCATGCTGTAATAGCACCATTTACCGTAAAAGGACAGCACTCTGCCTTCAGGGATTTTTGCCTCATAATTGTTCAATGTCAAAGAAAAAAACCCTCTCTGTAGTAATATTGTGAAATTTTAATTTCTCATTATGAGTATGCCCTCCTTGATTGCAAAGGAGAATGTGCCATAAATGAGACATGTAGATAAAATGTGGCAAATGCAACAACACTGTTATCACTTGCTCTATGTTAATATCCTTTACTTTCCACATCATTAATTAAGTCTCCGTAATGAGGTTTTTAATTCCAAGCAAGGATTTTGGGTAATTGTCCTTGTTGGAACAACATTGGTGTTCAGTGAAGTGACGCCCATCGCTGCGTTTGTACACCAAACCTACTGACCTGAACACATCGCTGTCGCTAAGAACTGTTGCATTCCTCATCACGAAGACCATTTGTCAAATGTCAGGCGGAAACAGTTGCTGATTGCGTTGCTGCTTTAATTGTTCAATTGGTCATTGTGAAGAAGCCTTAAACATCAGACCAACTGGCCCGTTGTCTTATCATGTCTCTGTGATTAGTCAAAGAGCTCAGTCAAGGGTAGCCACAATCCAGTGACATGTTTTGCTCCTGATCCCAGTTTGTTTGTTGTCAACTCAAGTTTTGAGATTGACATTCGTGAAATGTTTACGTATTTTACTTAATTTACGTGCTTATTCGAAGCCTAACCATATTATTGGGCCCATAACTTAACGTTAGTTTTGTTGATTAAACCTACATCATTTGTCACCGCTACGTAATACGCTGTTAATAATAATAATAATAATAATAATAATAATAATAATAATAATGTATTTTATTTATAACGCACTTTTCATTTAAAAAGTGTGTCACAGAGCCAGTACATAGTTAAAACATAGTTAAAAAAATAAATAAACTATAATAAAATAAAAAAATAAAAAAAGAGGACGTTAAGAGGACGTGGTCATTTCACGTATTTCTGTAAGATCACGTTGGTCCGTACCCAAGGTCCCATTTTCTCATCATGAATCCAAACTATACGGTTGCATGTCCTGGCATTCTCTGTGTGTTATTAAAAGAAGCTCTCGGAGCTGTTGCACCTTAAAGGCTCAGCAACTTTCCGTGCAACTCCAGGAGTGAAGAGAGTTGAATTTCAACATCAAGAAACAAAGTTGATCCCTAACAAATATTAACTGTTACATTAAATTGTTTTTCTCGCCAATGTCAGTTATTGATTGTTAATCTATTAATCAGCGACTCCATTAATATATTGCTGGGAGTTACCAAGTCATTACTTGCTACCATCCCAGCTGACCCCCTAACATAAAGCTCT